>OY856409.1:1416797806-1417997806 GCA_963693085.1 Alisma plantago-aquatica | reverse complement strand
TTGTATCCCAGACCTACCCTGAGGGGTGTGTGTATGTTGTATGATAGGTAAGGCTAATATAACATGAATGTTTTATTCAAAAACTATAAGTATACTTTAAGATAGAGGTCCCATGGGGATAGTATACCATGCATATTTTTTATAATATTTCCAAAACAGTGATATAACTCACGAGTTATTTTCTTAATATTGACCCAATGTAATGGAATAGCTAAAAGAAAGAATATGAGCCCACTTTATATAACCAACACTCAATTGTAAGGTTCTAGGTTACGTAATGGTGATCCTTTATATGTTTTTCCAAATTATGATTAAGAGTTCCCTAAAAGTACAAGGCAAGTAATACATTTAGACTTTAGAGAGGTACAAAAACAAGTCTAAATAACAGTGTGGGGATGTCCTATAAAAAGAACTAGTACTAGTGCAAAATTCAAAAGAAGTTTGTTCTAGAGATTGTTGACATCATATTTTTGAATTATGTGGAGATAAGCTATGCATACAAAATTTTAATTATAAATGTGATATATCTAACAAAATCTCAATTAGTATTTGCCTTTGCAATGAAATAAATCTTTAATAATGTATCCCATATAAAATAAATTTCTATAAATGTTACCAATACATAACTACTGTGCTCAAAGTGATTATTGAAGATCCTAACTTGTCATGGTCCATTAACATCATATGAAAATATGTCTAATGTGGGATTGGTACTTGATGTGATGTTCTAAAACCTAAAAATTCTAAGTAAATAAACAAATTAACGAGAAGTCAACATGTGAAAGACTTGATGACTTTTGAAGTGATTTTATCACTTACAACTTTAAGGATAAAATCATTTCTTTATAGCATGCTATGACTTCTTCTTATAATAAGTTTTTGAAGGAAGTTTTTAATTATGAAATCCAAGTAATTCCTTAAGTGAAAATGAGGATTTGGTGGGTTTACTTCCTAAATATACCACAATTGGATGTGAATGGATAAATTACAAATATAGTGACTATAGGCAGATCTATTAAGGACATACGAGTTTCCATGGTTTATAAGTAAAATGGGAAATCTATGATTATGACCATATACTCCTATTTACAATATGATTTTGATTTGAGTACTTACATCTGATTTCCATATATGACCTCCCAATCCAATACATGGATGTGACAAATGCTTATTCATCATCTTTTTATTACGTTCCTAGTTGAGATTAACTCATTTTCATTGCCAATTGCATCATGTTTTGTTTAGTTTTTTCATTCTTGTATTTGTTTCAATACTAAGATTTTTACTAATTTCCTTGCTCTTATGTAGATGAATGCACACATCGACACAAAAATTCAATTTTCTATCCTTGAGATCATATTTAAGATGCCAAAGAAATTTCACATGAAATTGGAGTTCACTAGTATAATCAATCATGTTTATCAGACGACCATATCTCCTAGTCGACTGACCAAATTGCCCATCCCAAAGCACTCATAGGATGAGCTTCAAATCAGACAATATGCCTTGTTGATTGGCCAATCAAGATGTTTCTTAAAGTGATATAGACTCTGATGATTGACATGGAGTAATCGGGTGACTCATCATCTAGGTCAGTCAATCCACTTGTTGCAGAGTGCCTCAAAAGAACACTAGGTCGACCGATATCACTTTTTTGTTGGATGGACAAATTAAATCCCAAATTTGCTCCATAAAAATCTATAACTTCAATGCTTTGAAAGGATAGCTGATTAGATGATCATGCTTGTCAGTCGACTGACCAGCTTGAGGTGCCTTCCAAATCAGAGAATCACAACAACCTCAATTTTCTAGAATATTGGATGGCCCCCTCTTGAGATTGATCGACCAAAAGATTCTCCAAAAGACTCATTAGAAGGATGATCATCTGATCAATCACTTTGTTCGGCTGAACATAAGACCAACAACCGCTCTTCCATGTAAGTGACCGACCGACCAGACCTCTTGGTTGCCCGATCATCATAGTAGATATGGAAACTTTCACAAACACCGACCATGGATTGTTTTCCAAAAAAAAGAATATATGACCTAATCATCAATGATTCTATTCACTTGAAGCCCATAAAACATTTTAGAGCAAGGAGTCGGGGGAGAAGATAAGAAAGAAGAAGATCTTAGCAGAGTTCTTCAGATTTATCAAGGCTAGAGTGGGTTGATCCTGAGGGAGTCAATTATCACTGGCTTCTTCTCTCTTCTCTATCAGTGACATGATCTCTCCTCTCTTCCCATGAAAAAATATTTTTTTATCAAATGATGAGTGAGTAGACTCTCTCGTTGGGGAACTGGGAGCAACCTCTTTTCCTGCAATCTATCATGATTGTTATTAAAATCAATTTTCCTCAAAATATTAGACTATTTCCATTCGATCATTACTTGTTTTCTGAATTAAATTCTCAATTGGCATGTTTGATATAATCCTAAAACTAGGCACCATAAAATTTAGGATTATATTCTCTAATGGATGCATAGGAATTCAGATGTGATCATAGAAGGGATTCTATAGGAAGACAAATCATGAAATGTGGGTAATGAGACCTTGAACCCATGAGGAATTGGGTTCTGGTGTAATTCACTTTTTGAAAGGAGTGAATTAACCCTTAATATCAAATTGAAACCCACATTTATCTATTCTTACTTTGCAATCTCTAATTCAGTCATTAGTTTATAATCATTCTCAAACAATCACATTTAAATATTGTTCTCAATGATTGGTTTCAGAAGTAATTTCTTAAAAATATTTTCCTTTAGGATCCAACCCTTTACTATACCGATGTTGATCCTTCCTCTTACAGGTAGTTAGTTGCAATTGTGATATAAGCTTTAAAAATAGGATAATCCTTGTTAGGGAATTTATATGTGTGAATAATGCTCAGAAAATTTTGGCGTAATAGAATATCTTTCGAACCCCATTGCTGTGGATAAATAAGTTTTTCTTTTCAATTGATAATCAGTCAAACATTCTTGGACTATTTCTTTCTCGGTTATTGACTTGTAAAATCTTCTTTTTGGTGATAAAGGTGTATGCAAAACTAACAAATAGTGGACTCCCCATTCTTTGAATTTGATCCAGAGATTGACTTGACTTTCCACCACCTAAATCGAGTATATTAGGGAAGAATGGATGAGGAAGAGATAAACCACACAGGTTGAACTAGGCTCTTGCAACACAGAGAAAGGCTCATGTCCAAGAAACAAGAGTAGCCATGGCCTCCCACACTCCATTCTTGTTGATCAACTGCCTACAGATGTTGATTGGTAGGGTGTTGATGGTAGGAGGCACAACTGGACTTTGTGTGTCATTGACATAAAATGTGTACCTCCTACCATCAATGCCCTACCAATCAACATATATAGGTAGTAGATCACCTTGTTCCATAGAAATAATTTCACTGGGAATAGAGGCTATGACAACCAAGATAACCTCCAGTGCTTCTTCAAACTTTGAGTCCAACACAAGATACCATGCATTTCTGAAGACACCATCAAACTTTGGCTATTTAAATATTCATAAACAGATCAAGCACAAGTTGGTACAGTGCCATGAAGGGGGAATGCAACACCACTTGGGAGGGATTTGAGGCCAAATTTCTTGAGATAAACTACCCCATATCTCTCGCCTATCAAATTAGGGCTCAGATCAAGCAATTTACCATGGTTCACAGAAAAACCTTGGTTGAAGCTTGTCTAGTGACTCAAGGAGCTCCTTCTTATTTGTCCACATTATGACATTTCTCAAGTACAGGTTATAGAGACGTCCTACTGTGGTGTTGACAACAACACCAAGAACTTTTCTTGATTTCTCATATGGAGAAAAGTTCATTTTCTAGAACTTCAAGAGCTTCTAGGAAGTTGTCAAGAGAAGTTTTAAAATAAAATCCCACTCTAACCAAGGATAAGGAGGCATCCTAAAGGCAGCCAAAGCTCAAGATAGTTATGAGCTCAAGTCTATTGTCATGTACCTCAAGAAGCTTCCCTAAATAAAGAAAACATCAAGTCCTCTTTCAATTAAAATGAAAGAAGAGGACAACCACAATGACCACATAGTTGTAGCAATAAGACAAGTCTACATATCTCTTCTATGAAGCATGCTAGGGCCATGACCACTCTACACTTAGTTTCCAACTTATCTACAATGTCATGGTCAACAATGCCCCAATACAAGTTGAAGATGGGAAGTAGGTGGAGGATCTAAACTCCATCCACACCATTCCTAGCCAGGCCTACTACATTCCAAAACATACTAGAAACCATCCTAGTTTCTAGTATGACAATCCTACTTGTGTAGAGAATGATCACAATAGTGGCCACCTCAAGTGAACAACCAAGGTTGTGTCCCTCCTAGGTTCTAATACAACCAACAACAAAATTTTAATAACTCAGGAGATTACCAAGGAACTTTTCAAAACTATGGTTACAATCAAGGGAATTAATTTTAGGATCCTAACCAACTACCACCTATACTGCAACTCACTCCTCGCTCTTCCACATACAAAAAGTTCTCAGCTATTAAGAAGATCCTCAATTATCAACATTACATGATTGTTATCCAACATACCATGCTTTCTAATAAACAAGCTTACCAAAAGTCTAGTTGTCTACCTCTCAATGCCCTCTTGTAAGTTTGTTTGTTGGAAAACTTGAACAATTTGAAGCAATATGAGTAGATAAAGGTCATCTCCACACATTCATGCAACATATATGCTCCTTCCCCTCCCATAATAACCAACCTCCGTCCCTATTGACTTTGATGACAATGATACTATGATGATCGAGAAGGAACAAGTGTAAGACACAATTGTTGACTTATATGTAGAAAAATATATTAGTGTTGAAAGACCCTAAGTAAATTTTGTTGATCATGATGTTCTTATCTACAAGACAAGGACCCCTATCAAGAAAGTCTCAAGAAAACAAGATTGGATGTTATAATCTTAAGATTCAAGGAGGGTATGAAGAAGATTCATGTGGACATCCCCTTCTTGGATGCCCTTTCTAAAATTTCAAATTGGTCCAAATATATAAAGACTTTGTCAACCAGGAAGTACACCACTGAAGAGTATGAGACAATGAAATAAGAAAGAACAAATTCCAAAATCATCCTAAATAAAATACCCAAGAAGCAAAAGGATCTCAGTTCCTTCAAGATTGGCTTCTACCTTTGTGACAGTAGTTGCGGGAAGGGGCTTGTAGACTTAGGCACAAGCATATTCATCATTTTGTGCTATTTGTGATAGAGATTGGGATTCACCGAGCTTCTCCCTACTACCATGACCATTCAGTTAGCAGATTCCTCTATGAAAAGCCCATGGGTATCATAGAGGATAAACTTGTGAAGGTTGGGAAAGTAGCAGATGTCCTTTGTGACTTTGTGGTGATAGACATTAAGGAGGATCTTTACTATCCTCTAAGCTTCAATGTCCATTCCTTGATATAGCCTGAGCATTGAATGATGTATAGGAAGGAACTCATTCTTCTAAGATTGGGAGATAAACACTCGAATTTAGGGTGTTTGACAGTAGGAAGGCCCCTATCATCCATGAAGAAGTGTTCTAACTTGACTGCATTGAAAAGCTATCACATCTTAGATAGGAATGTGGCATTTTTGATTACCCATTGCAAACTACCCTCACTATTCCAAACAATTTAGGTTTCAATGATAATTAAGTCAAACAATGCAAGTTCCATCTAGATACCTTTGAGGAGAGACCATGTAAGAATTTGAAGATAAGAAAATGACTTTCATTATTTAATAGAAACGAGAACCACCAAAGGATATAGAGATGAAAGCCATACCTAAGGGGGTGAAGTATGTTTTTATAGATGAACATGACACTTTCCTGGTAATTATAAATTCAGACCTCATACAAGAAAAAGAGGACATGTTGTTGACAGAGATGATAAAAAGAAAGGCACCCTTGAGGTACAAAATGACTGGTCTGATAGGTATTCATCAAGATGTTTGCATGTACAATATTCCCATAATTGAAGACTACGAATGTTCTAGAGACCCCAACAAAAACTAAATCCATTATGAAGGAGGTAGTCTGTCTAGAGGTCATCAAATCGCTCAATTTAGGAATTCACTACCCCATTTTATATTATCCCTGGTTAAGCCCTTTGCAAGTTATTCCCAAGAAGGGTGGCACCAATATAGTGAAGAATGACAAGAGTTAACTCATCCCCACCCATATTGACACATGGTGGATGATGTGCTGATAACCTCCAATTTCGTGATGTTATCTTAGTATTTTTCTTCCATTTTCTACACTCCTCTTTATATATATTAGACAAAATCTCTAGATATCCCCTTTTATTGCAAATAAATTGTTATATTAACTTTTCCCCTTTATATTTGCAGAAAAGACACAAAAAAATCATAAAAGACTCAACTAGCCTCAAGACCGCATGGGCTCAAACGGTCCCAAGACCGCATGAAGCCAATCGGTCCCGAGACTGCATGGAGTCACACGGTCCCAAGACCGCATGAAGCCAATCGGTCCCGAGACTGCATGGAGTCACACGGTCCCAAGACCGCATGAAGCCAATCGGTCCTGAGACCGCATGGAGTCACACAGTCCCAAGACCGCATGAAGCCAATCGGTCCCGAGACCGCATGGAGTCACACGGTCCCAAGACCGCATGAAGCCAATCGGTCCCGAGACCGCATGGAGTCACATGGTCCCAAGACCGCATGAAACCAAACGGTCTTGAGGTCCAAACGGTCTTGAGGTCCAAACGGTCTTGAGGTCCAAATGGTCTTAAGATCCAAACAGTCTTAAGGTCCAAACGGTCTTGAAGTCCAAACGGTCTCCAAACCGTTTGGACTTCACTTAAGGCCTATAAATAAGACCCCAAGGGTCCTCAAAAGTGGGAAAGTTTTCAGACATCCAGAGACTGCCTCAATCACTCCAGAGCAAATCCGACTTCCATCCTCCACCCAGGGGCTGCCGGTCTGAGATCCACACTCCATCTCGAAGCTGCTTTCTCTCTCTTCGCCAAAGAAGGTGGGAAGAGGGGATCTCGTCATCACGCAACATGTGAAGCTGGTGGATCGTCTCTCTATCTCTCCAAGGGGTTGACTTTCCTCTCTCCTTTGTGGGGATGACGCTCTCTCTCTCTCTCTTTTCTTACCTCCTTCTTTGTCCTAGTTATGAGCGAGTAGTCTCTCTCACTAGGGTGCGGGGAGTAGCCCCGTTGCCCATGTTTTCATATCATGTAAATGTAATCCATAGTTTGTAATATAGAGTTGTTATCTTTTCAGTTCAACATCAAACGTTTAATGAATGCTTGTTGCTTGATCACCAACTTGTGTTATCTTTTGTCTTTTAATATGAATTGTCTATGTTTGTATTATTAGATACGAAACTCGTTTGTATGTTGGTTCTTGGTGCATGTATCCACCATGCATCTGTTTCGGTATTTAGGAGTGTCTTTCAAGAAGTGGAGTATACTCACTCCCATCGTTGTACTTTCATGCTATGAAATGGAATCAGTTGATGTGTGAAAGTACAAACTTGGTAAGTCGAGGAACACACTTTGAGAAGGGAATGATGCAAAGCAGTTGACCATTCATTTGGGGATGGCTGGCGTTGCATCATTCCCACACTTCTTGTAGTTAGTTCTCCGAAAGGAAACTAAATCTACGAAGATACTAACTGACTAAAACTCTTGTTGCAGGCTATGTTTTACTTTGCATGTCTTGATCCATGTGTAGTGGCGGTGAAAACCGATCACAACCTAGTGACTTTTATCATTGTTTAACTTCTTTAAATTTACTTGCTTTCTTTATTTTACATGTTCTTAGTTTAAAAACAACAAAACCAACCTTTTGATCTAAATACCAACTAATAAGTGATTAAGTGAAATTCCAACGTTTTCTATCTTGTTGCAACCAACAAGACCGTTGTCCTGTGGATTCAAACCTTAACTATACTACGATAAGACTTCCACATATCTTAGCAAATGTGGGTGGAGTTCTCTATATAGTATAAGCAAGGCTAAACCTAAAGACTTACCATCCTTAGGATTTTTAGTGGTGCGCGTAATTCCACATAAGTGGAAGCTCCATCAAAAATTGGCGCCGTTGCCGGGGACAACAGAACATTTTAATTTCATTTAGTATCTTGCTAGTTGGTTAGGGTTTTTCACTTTCTTTCAATCATTAATCCATATCTTCTTGAAATCATTATATCTTTTCCATCATCTAAAAGGTGTTTTCTTTTCTCTACTCAGGTTGAAAACGTGTATGCAATCATTGCATAACCGCAGATTCTCCCCTGATCCAGAGTACGACTCTGAGGTAGATAGAAGCTTCCATCGTCGCATTAGACTCTATCACCAAAGAGCCAGGAAAATGGCTGAAGATCAACGCCAGGCTGCATTGGTGATGGAGAGGGTCAACGCCGCCATCGCTGCTCAAAGAGCACAACTCATCGCTGATACTCGTGCTTAGATTCAAGCGGAGATTCATGCGGAAGAACAGGCCCACATCTGAGCTGAAAATGAGGCAGCAAACCAAGCTGCTCAGTTGGAACTAAGGAACAAGCAGTTGAGGGATTATGCTGTCCCAAAGAACTATGAAGACAACCATCCGGTTCGACCTCCGATCATCAACATTCCCAACTTTGAGATCCGGACCCAATGGATCCAGATCATGCAGTGCATCTCATTCTCTGGAGGTTCTGGAGATGACTGAATGGATCATATGAAGAGGTTTAAGGCACTGTGCCGACTGGTCCCACATGCCAGAGTTGCCTTCGATGCAATAATGCTTCATCTGTTTCACTTCACTCTGTCTGGGAGAGCTCTGAGCTGGTATAACTCACTTGACAGGGAGCCAATAATCACCACATGGGCTCCCCTGGAAGAAAAGTTCTTGGAGAAGTTCTTTCCCCCTTCACTGACTTATGAAATCAGGGGGCAGATTAATCAATTCTCTCAACTTCCCGAAGAATCACTTGCTAAAGCATGGTAAAGGTTCAAAGAGCTTCTGCGAAAGTGCCCTCATCACGACATCTCCCAAAACCAACTAATAGAAACATTCTATAGAGGAGTGAGTGATGACATAAAGCAATTTCTGGATTCCTCATCTGGAGGAAACTTTATGAGAAAGAATTATGAGGATGCCTGGAAAATAGTCACACTCAGAGCTGAGAATCAGTCCAACTGGGGACGATCAGCTGGCAAAGGAGTCCTAAAGGTCTATAAAGCTGAAGAATCAATAGAGATGAAGGCTATTGCTGAAGCCTTGAAAACCATAGCTCATAAGCAACAAGCTCTCGAAACTTCTCTTGGAGAATTTGACAAGATGAAAAATTCTCAGGTTCAACAGGTCAAGGCTGCCACAGGGACCTGTGAAGCCTGTCATGCTTCTGATCATCCAACCCTTTCATGTGGAATGCTTTACAATGTGATGATGGATATGCATCCACCACCACAACAATATGAACCAATCACTGACCAGTCTGAAGAGAAATTGCCTGAACAAGTCAACTCTATTCATACCATTCCTGGACAAGTCTATTATAACCCTAATCAGCCAAGGAACCACCCATGATTCCAATACGGGAACCCTGCTGGGACCGCAAATCCACAACACCAGACGCAGGGCGGATCTTCCAGTAGGTTGCCACCTGGATTCCCAAGCAACTTCAATCAAAATCAAGGGAACCCCAGGAATAACTTTCCGAGATCCAACTACCCCAGGAATCCGTCTGCCTACTATCAGTATAATCATCCTCCTCTCCACCTACAACTGCACCCTCAGTTGTAGCAACCTCAGTTAGCGCTGCCTTCACAACAACCTCAACAAGGACAACAACTTCCTCAGAAGAATACTCCTTCTCAGCCAGAGGATGAGATGACTTTTATAAGGCAGATGCTACAATCTCAACAGACTATGCTTGCTAATCAACAAGCTCAGCAAAAGGCAGTAGAGGCTCAACTTGCCCAAATTGCTGCACAACTGAAGCCTCCAGCAGGCACACTTGCAGGGCAGCCTGAATCGAATCCTAGACACGGATAGAACAGGCCTGAATAGTTGAATGTTGTTACTACGAGATCTGGACGTACCCTTCATGAAACCACCAGGATCACCCTTGATGATGATGATACACCTACCTTTATGGCAAATGAGAGCCCGAAGCCAGGAACGGAGAAGTCCACAGAGAATGCAAAGGGCAAAGGAAAAGAACAAGTGTCCACAGAGCCGGAAATCTTACAGTATAAACCAAGGATCCCATATCCAGGAAGACTGCGAGAAACGGAAATGGATACCAGGTTCCAAAAATTCAAGGAGGCGATGAAGAAACTTTACATCGATATCCCACTCCTTGATGCCCTCTCTGAGGTACCGACTTGGGAAAAATACCTCAAAACTCTGTTATCAAGGAAGTACATCACTGAGGAACAAGAAACTGTCAAGCTTGCCCAAACCACCTCTAATATCATCCTGAATAAAATGCCAAAGAAGAAGAAGGATCCAGGTTCCTTTGGAATTCAATGCTGCATTGGAAATGCATCAACCAAAAAGGGATTAGCTGACCTAGGGGCCAGCATATCCATTATGCCCTATTCTATGTGCAAACGATTAGGTTTCACCGAATTGCTGCCTACATCAATGACAATTCAATTAGCTGACTCTACAATCACCGCACCTCTTGGAATTATTGAAGATATTCCAGTTAGGATAGGAAAGGATGCCTATGTCCCGTGCGACTTTGTCATCATGGATATTAAGGAAGATCTGAGATACCCGCTAATTTTTGGCAGACCTTTCCTCACTACTGCCAGGGCGCTTATCGATGTTGAAGCTGGTACCATCATTCTAAGGCTCGGAAAAGAAGCAATTCAATTCCGAGTCCTCAATAGCATGAAAGGCCCCAACATCCAAGAGGAGGTTTTTCTTCTAGATGCAATACAACAAATGTCTCAATTAGAAATATCTGAGCCAGCAGACGAGTTAGAGAATGTCCTAACCAACCCAGAAGTCAAATTCTCTGCAAATGAGTTGGTTCAACAATGTCTACAACACTTAGAGAAGGCCGAAGAAGCACTGACGACCACCTTTGAAGAACTCAAAGTTGTCACCATTATAGAAGCAACTGAGCCACCTAAGGCTCCTGAGATGAAGACCCTACCCAGGGGGCTTTAACATGTTTTCTTGGACGAGGAAAAATTATGTCCGGTTATCATCAGTTCCACCTTAACAAAAGACCAGGAAGAAAGACTTCTGGATGAGCTGAAGAAACAGAAAAAGGCCATTGGGTATAAGATAGCTGACTTGATGGGCATAAATCCAGCTTTATGCATGCACAGACTACCCATGGTTGAAGACTTTAAGCCATCACACAAACATAAGAGGAAGCTGAACCCTAATCTCAAAGAGGTGGTTCGCCTGGAGGTCCTCAAATTACTAAAAGCTGGCATAATCTACCCTATCTTTGACTCGCAATGGGTCAGCCCCGTCCAAGTAGTTCCTAAAAAGGGAGGCACTACTGTCGTGCTTAACGACAAAATTGCGTTAGTACCCACTAGGACGGTGACAGGGCGGAGGATGTGTATCAATTATAGGAAACTGAACAAAGCCACACGGAAAGATCACTTCCCTCTGCCCTTTCTCGATGAAGTCCTAGAGCGTTTAGCTCATCAGAAATACTTCTGCTATCTCGATGGTTATTCCGGGTTCTACCAAATACCCATACACCCGGAAGACCAAGAGAAAACTACCTTCACCTGCCCTTTTGGAACCTATGCTTTTAGAAGAATGCCTTTCGGGTTATGTAACACACCCGCTACCTTCTAAAGGTGTATGTCTGCCATTTTCACAGGATTAACAGAATCCATAATGGAAGTGTTCATGGATGATTTCTTAGTTTATGGAGATTCTTTCGATAACTGTTTAATCAACCTTGGACAAGTTTTACAACGTTGCGAGGAAACGAACCTTATACTGAATTGGGAAAAATGCCACTTCATGGTAACTGAAGGTGTCATCCTCGGGCACAGAGTGAGTGACAGAGGGATCGAGGTCGATAAGGCAAAAATCGATGTTATCTCAAAGTTGTCGCCACCGAAATATATAAAAGGCGTAAGGGCTTTCTTGGGTCATGTGGGGTTCTACAGAAGATTTATTAAGGATTTCTCTAAAATAGCAAAACCCATGACCCAACTCCTGACTAAAGATGCAGAGTTCATTTTTAACCAAGAATGCATGCAAAATTTCTCAACTCTCAAAAATGCTTTGAATTCTGCACCTATTCTGAGAGCCCCAGATTGGTCGCAACCATTTGAAATCATGTGCGACGCTAGCGATTGCGCCATAGGGGCAGTGTTAGGACAACGGATTGACAAGAAACCCTATGTAATTTACTATGCATCTAAAACACTAGATGAAGCGCAGAAGAACTACACTACTACAGAGAAGGAGTTCCTGGCCGTCATCTATGCGTTTGAGAAATTCCACTCCTATTTGATTGGATCCAAGGTTATCGTTTACACCGACCACTCTGCCATTCGATACCTAATTCAGAAGCAAGATGCTAAACCCAGACTTATCCGCTGGGTGTTGATGCTTCAGGAATTCAATTTGGAGATTAAAGATAAAAGCGGAGTGGATAACGTCGTAGCTGACCATCTGAGTTGCATTGAAGTTGAAGATGAAGATAAAATCCCTATCCGAGATTCTCTTCCAGACGACCAACTGATGAAGGTTACTTATGGATTCCCTTGGTATGTAGATATTGTCAATTATCTAGCTACAAGAATCATTCATCCATCCACTTCCCACCATGACAAAAGGAAATTCCTCCACGACATAAAGCAATATTATTGGGATGAACCTTACCTGTTTCACCTTTATGCTGACGGACTTTTCCGTCGCTGCTTACCAGAAGAAGCGATCACCCCCGTCCTAGAGCATTGCCATTCAGGACCCACGGGGGGCACATGAGTGCAAAGAAAACCGCTATAAAAGTTCTGCAATCTGGTTTCTTCTGGCCAACCATAGCAAAGGACTCCTATGATTTTGTGAAATCTTGCAACAAATGTCAATTTTCGGGTAACATATCCAAAAGGAACAAAATGCCCCTCACAATGTGGCAAGAAATTGAGCTTTTCGATGTGTGGGGGATAGACTATATGGGCCTTTTTCCTTCTTCCTATTGTTTCTCTTACATCCTGGTTGCGGTGGACTATGACTCGAAATGGGTCGAAACTACACCCACTGTGTCCAGCGATTCCAAACCAATTATTAAATTGTTCAAAGATATCATTTTCCCCAGATTTGGAGTCCCCAGAACTATCATATCAGATGGCGGGACCCATTTCCTAGAACGAAGTTTTGAAGACCTGTTAAAAAAGTACAGAGTCAACCACAAAGTAGCAACGCCTTACCATCCATAGACCAGTGGTCAGGTTGAGGTATCTAATAGACAACTAAAGGCGATCCTAGAGAAAACGGTCAACAGAAATGGCGCTGACGGGTCTGCCAAGCTTCCCGATGCCCTTTGGGCATACCGAAAAGCCTATAAAACACCAATCGGGACAACCCCGTTCCGTTTGGTATACGGAAAATCATGTCATCTTCCAGTAGAACTAGAACACAAAGCTTGGTGGGCCATCAAACAGCTAAATTTTGATCTTAAAAGTACCGGAGAAAATAGACAACTCCAGCTGCAGGAGCTCAAGGAGCTTCGAATAACCGCTTATCAAAGTGCCAGGATTTATAAGGAGCAAACTAAAATGTGGCACGACGGTCATCTTAAAAGGAAAGACATCGCCATCGGCAACAAAGTGCTCCTTTTCAACTCCAAGCTCAAGTTGTTCCCCGGAAAACTTAGAACAAAATGGTCCGGGCCCTTCACCATAAAGCATATATACCCAACTGGAGCTGTCATAATTGTCGACAATAACGGAGGAGAAAGGACGGTCAATGGCCATCGTTTGAAAAAATATTACACTCCAGCAGATAAAATGCCAAGACACACGATCGAAATCAGAGACGCCATGTCGTCAGCATAACAAACATCAAAGCTTCGTCGAGCCAACGATGTAAAACCCAGGCGCTACTTGGGAGGCAACCCAAGATTTCAACTTCTTCTTTTATTTTCCGTTCTTTTATTTACCTTAGGTTTATCTTATGAAAATATAAAAATTTCACATAACCAAAATAAACATAAAAATATAAAAATCCTTTCGACCTTAACCCTCCTAAACGGTCTCCAAACCGTTTGGGACCAAATGGTCTTCAAACCGTTTGGGACCAAAGGGTCCTGAAACCGTTTGGGACCAAACGGTCTTCAAACCGTTTGGGACCAAACGGTCCTGAAACCGTTTGGAACCAAACGGTCTCCAAACCGTTTGAGACCAAACGATCTTCAAACCGTTTGGGACCAAATGGTCCTGAAACCGTTTGGGACCAAACGGTCCTGAAACCATTTGACCTGGAGAATTTGTAGGGTCAACCCCCGATCCCTATAAATATAAACCCTACCCCCTCGTTCTTCTCTCTTTGACTCTCGAGCTTTCTCATACTTTTGCGCAAGTGTTGTTCCATTGCTTCCGTCTCCTGTCTCTGTCGACCTGGTTTCCGTGCTTCTTCACGGAGACCTCACCTCAGTGCCACCGCTCTCCGCTTCTCTGCCGTCATCTCTACCAACAGCCACAAGGTAGTCCCACTACCATCACTGACGCCAGCATGTGCCACCGTGGCAACTTGTCTGACCTTTCCGCTTCCGCAACAATCTTTACCTCCGTCAACATCTTCGGCGTCGCCTTCGTCTTTATCACCGCCGACTCCACCACGATCATCTTTACCATCACCTTTATCGCTGCCAGCTCCACCTTTTCCATCACCGGCTCCGCCTCTATCGCCTTCGGCTCCGCCTTCTCCATCGCCGCCTTCGTCTTTATCGCCGCCGGCTCCACCACGATCCTCTTTTCACCGGCCGCTTCACCCGACGTTTCACCTTCCAAACGGTCTTCAAACCGTTTGGAATCCAACAGTCCTGAAACCATTTGGGACCAAACGGTCCTGAAACCGTTTGGGACCAAAGGGTCTTGAAACCGTTTGGGACCAAACGGTCCTCAAACTGTTTGGGACCAAACGGTCTTCAAACCGTTTGGTCTTTTCAAAATTGCTTGCTTTTAATAAAAACACATAAACACATCTTTTATTTTAAATAAACTTATCTTTCTAACACATGACTATCTTACTTTCAATAATGGCATCACCAGAAAAACAACCCACCGGATGTGAGGATGCTCCCTTCTGGATACTAGAGGAACTCATAGCGGACTGAGCCAAGCTTCAAAAGATCATAGATAACTACAACGCGACTGGAAAGGCCCCTCCAAATGTCAAAGTCATGGCGGTTCTGTGTGAAATTGACCGCATAAACAAATGCCTAGCCGAGGCACCTGAAGAAGAAGTGGAAGAAATTTCTTCTGATGATGATGAAGGCTCAGAATATGAGCCGACTCCTGAGGCGGAATCCCCCACCACAAAGACCAAGGGGAAGCAGAAGGCCCAGGAAGCTGCTACAACTCAACAACAAAAGAAATGGGCAAGGAAGCAAGTTCATCCTGCCACTGCAAGGGAACAAACCCTAGCTGGGTATGTCCCACCAACCACTACCACCACCATTACCCCTCCCCCTCCTACCACCACCATCACTACCCCCGTCTTCTCAATTATCACCACCACCGCACCACCACCAGAAAACCTTTTCATCCACACCATCCAGTCCACTGACAAAATCCTCAAACCCACAAAGTAGGTCTGCTCCAGCGTACTCCTTAAGATGGGGATCCATGACCGAATTTTAAACATGCTAGACAAAGCCAACCTTGCAAGGCCGTGTTTGGTACCTGAGATCTCATATTCTGAACCCACAACTGAATTCTTCACCTTTCTTAACAAAGAGCCCGTCGACATCATGGATAGATCACGGGATGGAGGTGACCGTAGGCTGGTCACCAAACTTTTCGGTAGCAAGGTTGTCATAACAGAAAACATGCTGAATGAAATTTTTATTGACAAACAGGAGCAGCTAAAGAAAGCCAAGACTGTGGGAACTGAGAGTCCTAATTTCAACAGGCACATCTTTTAGAAATCTCTGACTGGGTTCCCTGCTTATGATGCGAAGACATGCAAAGCATCGAATATACATTCTGGACTAGTGCACACCCTACACAAAATCCTCACAGGCGCACTCTTCCCCAGGACAGAAGGAGGAAATGTTATAATCTCATATCTCTTTGTTCTCTGGTCCATTCTAAACGGAATGCCAGTCAACATTGGATGACATATGATCTAGAAATTATCTTCTTATGCCCTGGGGAAGGAAATTTGCATGGGAGGTCATGTCACATCCATCATCAAATATCTCAAGATGGACAAACATCTACCCAGATGCAAACAAATAAAGGGTGACATCCTCACCAATGAACAAACCTTGAAGAACTCCTTCATTATCAAGGAGAATGATGCAAAACTACATTATGTTTTCTGCCCTACAGTCAAATCATCCAGAACCCTGCTACCGCTGCTGGAGCTCACAGACTACGACAAGGAAAAGCTCCTCTTCACTGACGAGGAGCTTACCAAACTCTTAGCTACGGTAAAAACACCAGCAAAGAAAATAAAGGCAGGGCAAACTGAACTCAGCATCAACGCCCCGACAGCTAGAATATCAAAAATTCCTGTGAAACGACCATCCATAAGACTTTCACAGAATCAACAACTGTCGGGGACACCATCTTCAAAACCACATCCAGAAGAAAACCCACTTCCCGACGATCACATCACCTCCTCATCTTTAGACTCGTTCATTATGAGTCTAAATGCTGAGCTAACCGCTACCACCTCACCACCCTCCACCTTTCCAACATCCACTACTCTTCCTTTTTTCACCACATTTACACAACCACCTGCATCCTCTTTCTCACCCCTTTTCCCTTTGAGCTCTCCCTTCTCCACTCCTATGCCCATCTTTACCACTTTCCCCTCCACCTCCACAGTCTCTACCCCATCACTATCACTTCCACCACTTTCACCAGAGATACCACCACCGTTCTCATCCACCACCACCTCGACACCGCTGGTGACCCCATCCATAGTCACCACGCAGTTCGTGGCACCATCAGTGTCTCTTCCGCAAGGCACTACCACCCTCCCACACAGACCCCATCCACCCCACCCTTCCACCTCTGGGGTCCCCTTTCCCAATATCGGTGAGGAATTCGGACGTCAATTTGACGTCATCCGAAACCTCCTCACCGATCCTTCTAACATTTTACATTCTATTTTTTCTTGTGTGCAGGGATTATCTAAACAGGTGGCCACGATCGACGAACAGAACCGTGCCTTGCCCAACATCCTCCAAGGTTTTCAGCAACGATAAGATGAGGTGGCTAAGCAAGTTGATCACATCAACAACCACTACAACAACCTGCCCGAGCTGGTCCTTGGAGCGAAGCGCCAGCAAGAAGCGATGGCTAAGCAAGTCGATGAGATCTCTACGTAGACTCAACCTCTGCCCGAGACTCTCCGTGAGCTCAAGTAGCAATAAGAAGCTCTTAGCACGCGCTTGGACACCATCAGCAGCACCCTCACACACCTAAACAATCGCCAAGAGGAGTCAACAAATAATGAAATCCAGCAACTACGTGCTCAAGTTATAGATCTTACAGCACGAATCCTCTCTGCCGAGGGCCAATATAACGACCTCAAAGAAACACATGACGCACTGCTCGAAACACACGAGCATGTGCAAGTGGCATTCGATGAGTTACACGCCATCCATCGGCGGTGCAAAAAGACCGCACGCAAGCAGCCAGCAGAAAAGGTAGCGGCTGACAAAGATGGCGATACTGATGACGAAGAAGACTCCGACTCCTCTGCCGACTCTAACAACGATACTACCTCCTCAGGTGACAAATCTGATGATGGAGAGGATCCTGGACAAGCAGCATAACCTTCTCAAAAAGATTATGATAAGGGTCACCAAGATGGTGGACACCTTCCCAAGTCCCCCACCCACAATGATAATGTAAACATGTCATATGGGGACCAATTCCTTGATTATTCTGCTCTGGGATCCATTGGGGAGTCTGCTAAAAATGCGGCTTTCACTGAGTTCCACCAATGTATTTTAGGAACCAGCGCAAGCCCACCTGCAACAACCGCTCAACCTTTCTCCGCACTTGATAAATCCGTGCCTTTCCCCGATGACCAGGACGAGTCAGAACGAGTGCGATTAGATACGGATGAAGAACTCGATTTTGCTTTTGACTCGGATGACGATCTGCAAGGCTATGCAGAAGTCCTGGAACAACCTTCATCCCCCCCTCTGTAGGAGCTTCCCCCGCCACCACCTCTACCGCACAAAATGCACGATTTAGATATGGCGGCCATCTCCACACTAGATGCTCATGATATTTTTATACTGAACACTATTGTCGACGATGCAAAAGCGGGGGAAGACATCATCTATCATAACACAAAAACTAAGCGCAAGTTGACACGAGAAGACTTCCGCAACATCCTGCGACCACGGTCCACGATGCCAATGGCAATCTTCCGTGTCCTACTCGCCAACTGTATAGAAGTGTACAGAAGCTCTAAGAGGCAGCAGCCAGTTTTTAACACCTCACCTGCTCTATCTATCAGACTTTTATACAAAGATATATGAGTAAAATCCATAGAGCGGCTGCATGCTGGTTTAGCACGACGGGCACGTTATCTTACCGTGCCCTTCCAAGTTTCAGACCACTGGCTTTTTATGATTGTAGACACCGAGGCTCGGGATGCCAAGGTTTATAATTTTTGTGGCACTGAGCTACCTGCCGGTACAATAAATTTTTTTGGTGAAGAAGCAGGTGAAGCACGATGCATACCTTTCAGGCTTCTCAAGTTAATCTGGGCTGCGCGCCCATCCCTCCGCCAAGACTGGAGCCAACCCTGGTTCCAAATTATTAACCCACATGTTCAAGCTACTGAGGGATCTGGGGACTGCACTTTTTGCACCATCCGTCACATCCAAGCACTGAACCAAGAAATCCCTTTTGCTGATCTGGTCGCTGAAGATTTTCACTCCTTGCGAGGAAGTTACGCCATGGAGCTCATTTGTGATAGAAGGTTCTTCAAGGACCCGACAATGGCACCAGATGACGTCCCTCATTACCTTTTTTCAGCAATACAATGCCCGTAGAGGCGACCTTTCTGACAAACTTTGAAAGAGTTGGAGAAATCCAAGGAGACAGCCACAACTCCCGAGAAAACAAAAAGTGACATAGATCCTTTGTCTGCCATAGAACCAACTTTCCCGGAATTTGACCTCAGTACTTGCAAAGGTCTCTCCGACATTGAACTACGCCTCATCATGTCGAGGCTCTCCACCGAGAAGGATGAACTCGTATTCATGTCTGGTAACATTCTAATAATGGCAGACACGCTTCGAGAGACTATATAGTTTAAAGGATCTCTCGCTGTCAGCTTAATGGCCGCTTATCAATTTCTCGTCGGCCAAAATAACCTCACAACATATATGGCGTCCCCATACATGAAGGATGATCTTTTAAATATAAAGAACTTCGGAACAACTGAAGCGTTGATCTCCTTTCTACAACACACAACGCCGAATTTCATCATGCTACCCTTCCTTTATCATGAGCACTGGATGCTCCTGGCAACAAACCTACCAGAAGGAACAACTACAATCTATAACAGTTCTGACAACCAGTACAATCCATGACAGAGGAATTATGTCGTGACACCAAAGACGCCCACGGAGGTAGTGGCAAAGGAATGCGCTGACAAATTAATCGCCTTTTTAAGTCAACATTCAAGGGCTTATGGCAAAGAACATTTTCATCGCCCAACCTTCAACCACAAATGTCCACAGCAAATTCGGCAGTCAAATGACTATGGCTTCCATGTCCTCTACTGGATGTACACCATCATGGCCCTTCAAAGACCAATAGAGGATATGACAGATGTGGATTACCACGCCCTTCGCGGAAAGTTCACTGCTAACCTACTCCGCACACACGGCGCAAACAAAGGATTAACAGAAGCCTGATGCCCTTGTCCTTGTACTTCTCATCCTATCACCTTGACACTTTGAGGACAGAGTGAGTGATAAGTTAGGGGGGGAGTACACTGGACAAGGGTGAGGTATCATTTCTACAAACCTTTCTTCTCAATTCTCCCTTCTCTTTATTTTTGTACAAATTCTTTTACACTTTTAGTCTTTGTTTTTTGTTTTAGATTTCCTAATAATAAACCCCACTCATATAGAATATCATCCCTCTTGGATCAAGATCAACCCCTGCTGACTTAAGAATCCAGTAGTCCTCAAGAATAAGAATAATAATAGCATAAAGGCATGTAACGACGAGTTAATAAATTTCCTTCACGCTTGACTTTCATGATTTTGCTTCAGTTCTACATCAGACTCTTCAACAAGTCAATATCAAAGCCGAAGCAAGCCAAATATTCTCAAGGACAGGAGGGAAATCAGTGAAATCCAAATCAAGGAACCTCGCAAGTGGACCACCAACCAGAAAATAAGTGCATTTCGGGAAATTCTAAGAACATTTTTCTTCTTTTTAATAAAAGAGGCTTGGCCGCCCAACCAAAAACCCAAATATCCAAATCCCAAGCCTGTGAGTTTTCAAATAAAAGCCAGAGTGTTGAATAAAAACATGAGAGTTGTGCCATGCATAAGGACTTATATGAAGAGCTGATAAAGGTCTCACCCGACTAGTACATTCAGCTGCCCTCACAAAGGCGGATGTGTCGTGCCCGGTAGTGAAATCCTAAGGTCTCCAAATATATGAAAAGGCTGATAAAGGGCTCGCCCGGCCGGTACATTCAGCTGCCCTCATGAAGGCAAATGTGTCGTGCCCGGTAGTGAATTCCTAAAATCATAGATAAACCCTCTCCCACTAAAAGGGATAGTTACACAAAAGCCCTTAGCCAACCCTCATAACCACTCTAGTTTCCGATAGGTTTTCAAAAGAAGTACAAAACTGATTAGAGTCAATGACATGCACATAACAACATCAGGAAAAAGGTGGTCCCAATATGAGCTACGTGATTTAGAGGAAACCTGAGATCCACGCAACTCTCTATACCTGAAAGAATTAAGGAAAGCAGAAGCTCTAATAAGACCTCAGGAGATCTCTGATTTAGAACTGAAGCAAGAGTATGGAAATCTTAACTAAATAAAATCACCTCACCATTACATGCCTCAGCTCTATCTAGCTTGAGGACAAGCTAGACTCTAAGTTAGGGGGGGTGATAACCTCCAATTTCGTGATGTTATCTTAGTATTTTTCTTCCATTTTCTACACTCCTCTTTAGATATATTAGACAAAATCCCTAGCTATCCCCTTTTATTGCAAATAAATTGTTAGATTAACTTTTCCCCTTTATATTTGCATAAAAAGACACAAAAAAATCATAAAAAACTCAACTAGCCTCAAGACCGCATGGGCTCAAACGGTCCCAAGACCGCATGAAGCCAATCGGTCCCGAGACTGCATGAAGCCAATCGGTCCCGAGACCGCATGGAGTCACACGGTCCTAAGACCGCATGAAGCCAATCGGTCCCGAGACCGCATGGAGTCACACGGTCCCAAGACCGCATGAAGCCAATCGGTCCTGAGACCGCATGGAGTCACACGGTCCCAAGACCGCATGAAGCCAATCAGTCCCGAGATCGCATGGAGTCACATGGTCCCAAGACCGCATGAAGCCAAACGGTCTTGAGGTCCAAACAGTCTTGAGGTCCAAACGGTCTTGAGGTCCAAACGGTCTTGAGATCCAAACGGTCTTGAGATCCAAACGTTCTTAAGATCCAAATGGTCTTAAGGTCCAAACGGTCTTGAAGTCCAAATGGTCTTGAAACTGTTTGGACTTCACTTAAGGCCTATAAATAAGACCCCAAGGGTCCTCAAAAGGGGGAAAGTTTTCAGACGTCCAGAGGCTGCCTCAATCACTCCAAAGCAAATCCGACTTCCATCCTCCGCCCAGGGGCTGCCGGTCTGAGATCCACACTCCATCTCGAAGCTGCTTTCTCTCTCTTCGCCAAAGAAGGTGGGAAGAGGGGATCTCGTCATCACGCAACCTGTGAAGCTGGTGGATCATCTCTCTATCTCTCCAAGGGGTTGAATTTGCTCTCTCCTTTGTGGGGATGACGCTCTCTCTCTCTTTTCTTGCCTCCTTCTTTGTCCTAGTTATGAGCGAGTAGTCTCTCTCACTAGGGTGCGGGGAGTAGCCCCGCTGCCCATGTTTTCATATCATGTAAATGTAATCCATAGTTTGTAATATAGAGTTGTTATCTTTTCAGTTCAACATCAAACGTTTAATGAATGCTTGTTGCTTGATCACCAACTTGTGTTATCTTTTGTCTTTTAGTATGAATTGTCTACGTTTGTACTATTAGATATGAAACTCGTTTGTATGTTGGTTCTTGGTGCATGTATCCACCATGCATCTATTTAGGTATCTAGGAGTGTCTTTAAAGAAGTGGAGTATACTCACTCCCATCGTTGTACTTTCATGCTATGAAATTGAATCAGTTGACGTGTGAAAGTACAACCTTGGTAAGTCGAGGAACACACTTTGAGAAGGGAATGATGCAAAGCAGTTGACCATTCATTCAAGGATGGTTGGCGTTGCATCATTCCCACACTTCTTGTAGTTAGTTCTCCGAAAGGAAACTAAATCTATGAAGATACTAACTGACTAAAACTCTTGTTGCAGGCTATGTTTTACTTTGCATGTCTTGATCCATGTGTAGTGGCGGTGAAAACCGATCACACCCTAGTGACTTTTATCATTGTTTAACTTCTTTAAATTTACTTTCTTTCTTTATTTTACATGTTCTTAGTTTAAAAACAACAAAACCAACCTTTTGATCTAAATACCAACTAATAAGTGATTAAGTGAAATTCCAACGTTTTCTATCTTGTTGCAACCAACAAGACTGTTGTCCCGTGGATTCGACCCTTAACTATACTACGATAAGACTTCCACGTATCTTAGCATACGTGGGTGGAGTTCTCTATCTAGTATAAGCAAGGCTAAACCTAAAGACTTACCATCCTTAGGATTTTTAGTGGTGCGCGTAATTCCACGTAAGTGGAAGCTCCATCATGTGCATTGACTGCAAAAAGATGAACAAAGCTACAAGGAAGGATCATTTCCTTCTCCCCTTCCTTGATCAAGTACTTGAGTGCCTAGTACATCAAGAGTTCTTCCGCTACCTTGATGGTTATGCTGATTTCTACCAAGTTCATGTTCATCTCAATGATCAAGAGAAGACCACTTCCATATGCCCTTTAGCATTTGTGCCTTTAGGATGGTGCCCTTCTAGTTATGCAACACTCCCTCCACCTTCTAGAATTGTATGGTCACCATTGTTATAGGTTTGACAAAGATGGCGATGGAAGTATTCATGGATGATTTGTCCATTTATGGCAATTGTTTTGACTTTTATTTGCATCACCTATCTTTGGTGTTAGCAAAATAAGAAGAAACACTTCAAGTGATGAATTGGGAGATATGCCATTTCATGTGAAGGGGGCATTATTCTTTGCCACATGTGAGAAATAGAGGGATAGAAGTTGACAAAGCAAAAATAGAAGCTATTACAAAGTTTGTACCTCCCTCAAATGTCAAAGAAGTCTAAGTTTTCTTGGGACATATATGGTTCTACCACCATTTCATTAAGGACTTCTCCAAAATGGCTAAGACTATGACCACTCTACTTATGAGTGGCCTTCTTATCCCTTGATGATTCTTGCATGGAAAGTTTAAAAACCTTGGGTCTCTCTCACCACCACACCCATCATTCAAGCACCGAACTAGTCTCAAACTTTCGAGATCATGTGTGACGCTGAAAAACTAAGTCACAAGAGTTGTTCTAGGTCAGTGAAATGACAAGAAACACCATGTCATATACTATGCCTCCAAGACACTAGATATGGCACAACGTAATTGCACCATGATAGAGGATGAGCTGATTGATATCATCTATGCCTTTGAAAAATCCAGATCTTATCCGGTCAGCTCCAAGGAGATAGTCTGCATTGATCATTCAGCCATTCGCTATTTGATGATGAAGAAGGACGCCAAGCCTATAGTGATTCACTAGGTCGTCTTTCTAGAAGAATTTGATTTTGATATTTGTGAAAAGAAATGAATCAAGAATATGGTAGTCGGTTGTCTCATCCACATCCATCCCCTCAATAATGATGACAACCCCATTAATTATTCCCTCCCTGATGATTAGCTCATGAAAGCTTCTTTTATAAATCTTTGATTCACAATTTTTTTAAACTACCTTAATGTAGGAGTCCTACATCTCGTATACACAAGTCACGCCAAGAAGAAATTCTTCCATGATGTCAAGAACTACTACTGGGATGAGGCGTACCTTTTCTGACTCGGTATTGATGGCCTATATTGAAGGTGTGTTATTAAAGAAGAAGAAAGACAAACAATTCTCAAGCAATGTTACTTAGGCACAATCAACAACAACATGATTTCTAAGAAGAGTGCCTTTAAAGTTCTCTAGTGTGTATTTGATTGGCCTACCATCTTCAATGATGCCTATGAGTACATTCTCTCCTGTGATCAATGATAGAGGATAGGAAACTTTTCTAAGTGTGATGAGATGCCTTTGACATCATGGTAGGAAGTAGATAGTTTTGATGTTTGGGGAGTGAACTATATGAGTCCATTCCCCTATTTTTACACCTAATCTTACATCCTTGTTGTAGTAGTTTATGTGTCTAAGTGGGTTGAGGTGATCACCACTATCAAAATTGAATCCAAGCTAGTTATAAAACTCTTTAAAGATATTATCTTTCCCAAGTTTAGGGTTCCCAACACAATGATCTCCAATAGAGGGTCACATTTCTTAGATAAGAAGTTTGAATTGTTGCTGAAGAAGTATGGAGTTCATCATTGAGTATCTACGCCGTTCCACCCTCAAACTAGCAACGAAGTTAAAGTGTCTAATGGATAGATCAAGGACATCCTTAAGAAGACGGTTGGAAGGACAAGGAGGAATTGGGCACTGAATCTCAACGATGCCTTGTGGGCATGAAAAACTGTGTTTAAGACCCACTTGGGTACCATTCCATTGTAGTTTATCCATGGAACGTCTTTCCATCTCCCACTCAAGATGCAACACAAGGTTGGGTTGGCTATTTAGTTTTTAAACTTCAAGTTGTCTCTCGATGAGAGAAGTTATTCCTTCAATTGCAAGAATTAGAAGAACTACACATCTCCACCTATGAAAATGCACATATCTACAAGAGGTGGACCAAGATGTAGCACAATGGCTACCTCAAACAAAAAGACATTCAAGTGGGAGATCAATTTCTTCTCTACAACTCCCACATAAGACAATTTTCTAGGAAATTGTGATCTTAATGGCACATGATGTACATTATGAAGAAAAATTACCCACATGGTGTATTTGTGTTGTGGGACAAGAACAAGGGTGAATTTGTTGCAAACAACCACTAACTAGAGAGATGCATCACTACTAAAGATCTCACAAAAAAGAAAGTATCTCTACTTCCTCTTCCTAATCTGGTTACAATCTGAGAAACTAGGTGTTAATCTATAATGTTAAATAAGTCACTTGTCCGGATGCACCCTGAAGGTTATCAATTAAATTTGGATTTTTGTCAAAAAGTTTTGTTTCCATACCATTAGCTCATTTTCCTTCCAACATGTGTGATTGAACATTAAATCGATCTAGTTGTTGGTTGAATTTTTGCTTGTGGTTTAACAATGATCCTGCTAACCCGTGATTGACTGACCAGACTAGTTGATTGGCCATGATAGGAGGTTTACTATACACCCTAAAATGCAAGTGCATGCTATCAGAGTAATATAGACCAATGATGCTGAGATATCGAACATGGGGAAATGTTTCCAGAAACTACTACTAATTGCAATACGATCAGCTAGACCAAAGAAAACTTTGATTGGAATTTAATTAATTAAGAAAAGTGAATCTAAAATTACTGGTGATTGATCACACTTGGATGGAATTCCTTGGGATCATGGTTTCACCTCAATTATCATTGCAATTAACAATATAACATTAAGAAATGTCTCTCCTAACCTTAGACTAAGAGCCTGTAGCAAGAATTACCAGCTCTCACAATGTAATTTACTATCTAATCTAATACCAATCCCACTCTTGTATGGATTATGTTATTAGTTAGAGGCTTTATTGAAACCTCTGGGTAATCTCCTCATATTCATAAGCCACCTTTCTTAAAGGGCGATATAAAACATGTATTTCTATGAATTTCTGACAATTAATTTCCTCTTTTAAAGCAATTAAAGGTCTAATTAACTACCTATGGTGATCAAGCATGGATAGTTCAAGATAATCTCATAGAAATAAGTCCAGAAATTAAGAGCCATTGGTGTATTAATGCATAAAAGTCAATTACAATGAATAACTAGGCTACTCCCGGGTCCTAAGGAATAAGGGGTTTAGCCCCGCATGGTTTCCATGGACAAAAACATAGTAGAGAAGAAGAAAAATGTGGGAATCATTAGTAAAACTAAAGAACCCTTGAAGAAAATGGTCCAAATGATCCCCTCTCACGTGTGCCGATTTTCTACCTTTCAGATGTAAATCTATCTGTTGGAAGTGGTCAGATCATCTAGAGCGTGGTCTTCTTCTCCACTTTCTCATATCCTTGATCTCGATTGTCATCTAATGGAATAGAACGTGATATTAGGACTGACCGAATTCCCCCTAAGTCATAGAAGTGACTTAGGGTGAAATAAATCCTTAACCATTGAATTAAACACTATCTTCAGATACAGATGATCCCGACATGTCGGTACTACCAATTTTATGTTTGGTACTACCGACTCTCTCGATAACTACAACCACTTGGTAAGTTATCAGTACTACCGAGCATGTAGTCGATAGTACTGAGTTTCCTTGATTAATTGTGAATCAAACATTGTGATGTTGTCATTAGTATCGACATGAGGGTCGGTACTACCGAGTTTTCTTGATTCTTCTTTGTTCCAAACTGAGCATGTGTTTGTACCACTGACTCCAAAGTCAGTAGTACCGATCTATATAGACTTGTGTAGATTACTTGAAATACACAAAAAATGAACATAAGCTCTTGAAATAAATTAAATCATTCAGAAATATTAAAATTACATTTATTTGATGCAACTAAGTATCATAGGATAATGAGGATAAATCATGCACAAATTAATATGAAAATGAACAAATAGTTCAAAAATCAATATAAAACATCTTGTGAGAATGACATTTATCCAGTGCATCAAACTCCCATAAGATTAAATGTTTCTCATCCTCGAGCAACACACCCTCAGATCTATTTGAGACAAGTTAGAAAAAGGACATAAACTATGAATATCATTTGTCAGCCATCCCCACCTGATGGTCCCAAACCAACCTTCATTGACCACTGAACAATCGACTGCTCTATAACGACCAAAAATTTCCATTAAAGTTGTCCACTCTTAGATCAATGAACACCATCAAGAGAGTAGTTAACATTATAATCAATCATGCATTCTCTTGGTGCATCATGTGATTCCCTATTCTACATTTCTCTTTCCTAACTACCAATTACTTGGAAGCAATTCTCCTTATAAGAATGAATGGGTAGAATAATCATTTAAGTGACCCACCGTTAAGAGAAATGGATGGAATGAAATAGGTGGCTAATGAAGAATAACAAGTAACATTCAAATTATTTATGCAAAAATAAACATGATGAGACTATATGGTGAAGAGAATGAAAATTGCATGAATCCTAATGCCTAATATGATTGGGTGGAATGATGCATGTATCAAAAATCCCATCAAATTGACATGAATGAAGTAAAGAAAAGAATGCATCATGTGAATGTTTCCATCTCTTATGTGAAGAGTATAGGGCATCTTTATCCCTCTTTACTTCAAAACATTTATTAAAAAAAATCCATGGCCCACTATTTTAGCATGATGGAAAATTATGCTTGGGCTTCACTAATATTCATCATTCATTTTTTTTCCTTTTTTCTTGAGGGTATGGATGCATACCCCTACACCCTTATTTTAGAGGAAAACAATGTAACCACATGATACACAAATAAATGATGAAAAAAATACATGCTATCTACATGTACTTTTTATGTAACTAAATGATATGCACAAGAATTATTCATGCATAAATATCATTTTTTTCATTTTGTAACTAGTGCAATAAAAGAATACTAACTATCATGTAACCTATCATGTCATGCAATACAAAAAAGAGGAAATAATTCAGACTACTTGATCATCTTAAGGTGGTAAATCAACATGAGTGGAAAATGGATGGAATCACATAATTAAGAGAGAATGCCTTTCATGAATTATGATATATCCCACTCTAAATACCTATATATAGGGTAACCTTAGGGTTTCTTTCTTAAACTTCAATTTAAGATATCGTTAATTGTTTGATCAATTTAAGCTCAAACCCCATCTTCATTCGCATTTCATGAATAACTAAGATTTCCATTCATATCAAATGTCCTTAAGCTGACTACCCCATACACTTCCTCTAGGTGGTGTTACTCAAGAAAATTGCAACTAAGCCAATTTTTTCCATTTAAAATTTTCAATTTTCAATTTTACATTGCAACCACATGAGAGCACATGACATTGACAAGAACCACACATTAAGCTCCACTTTTACACTAGATAGATCATGTATCCTACAACTTGAAAAGATAAAAACTAAAAAGAAAAGATGAAAACTAAGAATAGAGACTGTTCCAACTACCCCCCCAAGCTTTAACTTGACTATGTATACATAATGAAAATTCTAATTAAGCAATGGAACAGTGGTACCGATCAAATGGGTGGTGGTGGAGGATGTGCATGGTAGGATCAAAGGGTTAGAATGTCCCCTAAAAACTCGATGGCTGATGTGGCATTGGTGGAGGTTGGGGATAACCCCCAAAGTATCCTAGGTTCCAATAGTAGTAGAATAAAGACTATTGGTAGCCTTCCATCTACTATAGGAACATGTGCATGTTCTCTTGGTTGTCCAAGATAAGTTTCTCGTTCTCAAAGATCACCAGTTGGTTATGGTAGATCCATCCTTGGACATCATGCATGCCCCCCAAGATTGTTGTCTGTTGTTGCTGCCCTTGTTGTATCTCCTTTAGCATTCCATACATTCCCACCATGGAATATGGATCATCTTCCTGTGAAGGTAGTGGAGCAGAAGAACTCGAGGCTGCATATGTTCGTGGACACTTGTGGGGAACCTACCTCGCCATTATAGGGATTGTGGGTTCCTCCTCCTCCTCTTGCTTGTGTCGTTCTTCCTCAACATCATCTTCTTCCTCTTCCTCCTCTAAAGTGCTATCTATAGACCATCTCATGAGGTGGATTCCCTGCAAGTCAAAGATCACATTGGGGAGTGCCCTCTCCTTGTACTAGCTGCTTGGTGTACAACATGTCTACATTGTACCCTTCTGTGTGTTGAGGAGGCTTGCTCTTTTGAAGTGCTTCAGGTCTATCTTGGGAACAACTTTTAGAGACCTAGAGGTGGGTAGATTAAGATTCAGATGTAGCTCAATTGGCGTGATCAGTCCTATAAAGTGGATAGGATGCACCCTATGCACCTGTCACTTCACGCCCATCATATGATTAAGGAAGAAATAACCAAAGTCCACATTCTTTCCTCCAAATTCCAATAGTTTGTAGAGGAAGAAAAGGTCAACTCATTGGGTTTTTCCCTGCCCCTACCTTGACTTGGCAAAAAGTGAGTTGGTTAGAAGGCTATGCATGATTTGAGCAAAAGGATGCTCAATTTAGGTGATGGAGTTTGAGTGTAAGCTAATATGGAATCCTTCTGGCACCTCCGCCAAAAGCTCCCATGAATTCTTGAAGTTGAAATTACAGGGCACAAAGATGTCTTCCCCCATTGGCCACATGTTGATGGCATTGAACTATCTCAACATCAGATGGAAGTCAGTGTTGAAAAGGCAGAAGTTGACACAACCTTCCATCCATCCCCATGCTTGGGGATGATGTAGGTCTCCAATGAGGCTAGGAACTCACAGATAAGATTTGGGAAGGTAAGCCAATCATTGAATAATGGATGGTCGCCCACCAGCCCTTGATGGTTGCATATTCTTGCTGAAGCCCAATGAGGTGAGGAAGGCACGGTCGCCATACCGTTTCGCCACCATCCCCCTCTTCTGTGGATTTTCATAAATATTCCTTGCGTCGGCATTGGGATGGGTGATGTGGATCAACTTTGGGATCATCTCAGTCTGCCCTTTCGATGAAGAAGCTTCTCTCCTTGGTGCCATCTCTGGTATAAGAAGGGGGTTGAGAAAAAGAGTGCTCGGTGTAGACTCTAAAATTCTCAAAGATTCTTGCATGTGCTTGCTATAAGGAGGAGTGAAGAAGGTGTGAAGAAAAATGACTCACAACCCCTCCTTATATAGTTTCTTCCACGACCCTACTATTGGGTTGGTAGCACTAAGACTGGGTCAATACTACTGATTCCCCCCCCATTATTTGTGTGTCTCAGTGATACTGACGGTTCTGATATGCTGATATCAATTGACGCAGATCACCAGGTGTTGGTAGTACCAACAGGGAGTCAGTAGTACTGACTCATGCCATGGATCGGTAGTACAGAACGTCGGATGTGAACATTCTCAATCGTCGATGGCAGTCCCGCAGATTCCATCTTTTCTGGTGTCGGTGCTATCGACTTTGTGTCGGTAGTACCGAGTTGTTCAAACTTGTCAGTGCTTCCAAGTGGGAACTCGATGTTTTGAATGTGGAGAGTGCATTTCCGTAGGTACTACCAACTTTGGGTCAGAAGTATTGAGTCCTTATCAGTTTACTCAGCTCCTTTTCTGCAAAATATTGGTTCTACCAACTTCTGTGTCAGTAGTACCAATTTTCTTTGAATTTTTGGTCAACCGCTCTGTGATGTTGTCGGTACTACCAACTAGGTTGTCAATAGTACCTACTTGTTTAGTCAAATTTGATCATTTTCCCTATGACTCTGTTGGTAGTACTAACTTTTAGGTCAATAGTATTGACTAGTACTCAGGTTGCACACCACACAAAATTGATGAAGGTGCCTTTTTACATAAAACTAATAAAATGAAAACTAAAGCTATGAAACTACAAAACTGAATGTAAAGAACGAAAAATGATGGTTGGATTTCCTCCCAACAAGCGCCCTTGTTTTACATCATAGGATCGACGATCCTAATTAAACCATTAGTGAATCTCAATGAGTTTCAACTCCTCTTTCCTCACCACATCTCCCCCAAAGTAGTGTTTAAGTTGCTGGCCATTGACAAGGAATGGCTCAACTCCATTACTTATTTCTATTTCCCCATGGGGAAAAACCTTAACTACATCAAAAGGTCCACTCCATCTAGACCTCGACTTATCGGGATGTAATTTCAACCTAGAATTGAACATAATAACCTTCAAACCTGGAGTGAAAACTCTATTTAGGATGTGGCGATCATGGATTTTTTTGGTTCTTTCTTTGTAAATCCTTGAGCTTTCATAGGAATCATACCTAATCTCATTTAGTTCATTCAATTCTAACATCCTTTTTCTCCCTACAACATCCAAATTGTAGTTCAATTTTCTTAAAGCCCACTTAGCCTTGTGCTCTAACTCCGCGAGTAAGTGACAAGCTCTCCCATAGAGAAACCTAAAAGGAGTGGTTCCTATAGGTGTTTTATAGGCTATCCTATACACCCACAGAGCATCATTAAGCAACATTCCCCAATCAGTCATGTTTGTTGAGACTTATCTTTTCTAAAATTTTCTTGATCTCTCTATTAGACACCTCAACTTGCCCTTGAGTTTGGGGGTGGTATGGAGTACCTACCCTGTGTTTCACTCCATACTTACTCAAAAGCACCCCAAATTTCTTATTGGTGAAATGAGATCCACCATCACTAATGATCAATCTGGGCACCCCAAGCCTATAGAAAATGTGATCCTTCACAAGCCTACATACAACTTGAGCATCATTGGTGCGGGTTGAAATTGCTTCCACCCACTTACACACATATTCAACAACACGTAATATATATATATATATATATATATATATATATATATATATATATATATATTTGAATTAGATGACACAAAAGGGCCCATGAAATCAACACCCCATAAATCAAACACCTCAATTTCCTAAAATCCATTGAAAGGAATCTCATGTCTTTTTGAAATATTACTTGTTCGTTGACAAGCATCACAATGAAGAACAAAGTTATATGCATCCTTAAAAAGTGTAGGCCAATAGAAACCACATTCTAAAACCTTGGCCACAGTATGAGAACTAGCATGATGAGCCCCAGTAGGTAATGAATGAAAATGTTCCAATATGCTCTCAAACTCACAATCTGACACACATTTCCTCAAAATACCATCCCTACATTGCTTAAGCAACATGGGATCATCCCAAATCTAATACCTCAATGAGTGGAAGAATTTCTTCTTCTCATGATATCCTCAATCCTCAAGCAGCTCTCCACATGCCAAGTAGTTTACAATATTTGCAAACCACATATCATTTCTCTTCATTGCAAAGAGTTGCTCATCTGTGATTTCTTCCACTATAGGTATATCTATGTCCTTTTCATCCACCCTTTCAAGCCTAGATAGGTGATCAACCACCACATTTCCAGTAAATGCTTTGTCTTTGATTTCAATATCAAATTCCTGCAATAGAAATATCCATCTAATCAACCTAGGCTTTGTATCCTTCTTCTGCAACAAAAATTTGATGGCCACATGATCGGTCCAAACAATTACCTTAGCCCCTATCAAAAATTGGTGAAATTTGTCAAAAGTGAAAACAAACACCAATAGTTTTTTTATAGTAGTTGTGTAATTCAATTAGGCATCATTAAGAGTTTTAGATGCATAATAGATGAGTGTAGGAACCTTATCTCAGCGTTGTCCTAGAACAGCCCCCACTGCATAATCTGATGCATCACACATCAGCTCAAAAGGTTGGCTCCAATATGGATCCTAGACAACAAGTGCGGATACTAGATTCTCTTTTCACACCTCAAACACCTTCAAACATTGCTCGTCAAAATCAAATTCAACATCCTTTTCCAATAACTCAGAGAGCGATTTGTCAATGTTTAAAAAATCTTTGATAAATCATCGGTAAAATTCGGCATGTCCTAAAAAGCTCCTCACTCCCTTCACTGATAATGGTGGAGGTAGCTTGGAGATGACTTATATTTTTACCAGATCAACCTCCATTCCTTTATTGGATACCATACGTCCCAAAACAATCCCCTCACTCAGCATCATGTGACATTTTTCCTAGTTCAAAACTAGGTGACTGTCCTCGCATCTTTGTAAAACCTTATCAAGATTGTCAAGGTAATCTTCAAACAATTCATCATACACCAAAAAGTCATCTATGAATACCTCCAAACTTTGCTCTATCTTATCGAAAAAGATGGTGAGCATGCATCGCTGAAAGGTAGTCGGTGTATTGCAAAGACCGGATGACATTCAACAATATGCAAAAGTGCCATAAGGAAAAGTGAAGGTTGACTTCTCTTGGTCGTGTGGTTCAATAGAAATGTAGTTGTATCCAGAATACCCATCAAGGAACAAAAGTGAGAGAGGTCGGTGAGCCACTCAAGGATTTATTGATAAAAGGGAGTAAGAAGTGGTCTTTCAAAGTGGCGGCATTCAAACGTATGTAATCTATACATACTCAACACCCAGTCATCAACCAAGTAGAAATCAATTCATCATTTGAATTAGTTGTGACCGTTATTCCCCCTTTCTTAGGAACCACCTGGGTTGGACTAACCTATGTCAAGTCAGAGATAGCATACATGATACATGTAGATAAATTTTTTACTACCTCCTTCTTTACTACCTCATCCATGATGGGGTTGAGTCACCGCTGAGGTTGCACGATCGGCTTGGCTCCTTCTTCCAATTAGATATTATGCTGGTAGAAACTTGGAGAGATCCCTTTTATGTTTGCAATAGGCCACACAAATACTACTCTGTGATTTTTCAACACCACTAGTAGTTGCTCCTCTTCCTGGATGCTCAATGAAGCTGAGATGATGACCGAAAGCTTCTCATATGCTTCCAAGAAAGTATATTTTACGTGTGGTGGCAATGGTTTCAGATCTATATCCAGGGGACTTAGTAAAGATGGGACCAATGGTGGAGGAGGTGGTCCTAGATCTTCAAATTGTATGGTGTAATAACATGGTAGTTCCTTGAGAAACAAGACACACTCCTCCAAAGAACAACATTGGGTATAGTCGTCCACCAAATTCATGAGACACGCCTCTAAAGGCAATTGTGGATATGATTGTACAAGAGCAGAAGAAGTTTCCTCTTCGATTGTTGTTGGGAAATGTTCCTCCTCTTCATCATTAGGATAATGAACAAGAACCACCTTTGTCAAAGAAATTTCCTTTGTGTTTTCTAAGATGTCCACCGCTAGTGTGCCTTTGTGGACTTGTGTCACATGAGCCATCTCATGAAACAACTTCCCCAGGAACAACAACATCTTTTTTTGGACCTGTTGAGCATGTGAAACTATGCCTTCCCCTTGGCAGTCTGTGTAGGCTCGGTCATCAAAGTTTCAAAATGGTCTTCTCTATTGCCCAATGTTAGTCTACCTCTGAACATCTTTAGAATCATATCTATTGTGGCTTGGAATGCCCTCCCGAGTAATAATTTGTTGCCTCGACCATCTTGCATCTTCATGACAACAAAGTCTGTTGGAAATACAAATTTGTCCACCTTGACAAGAACATCCTCACAAATACCGTAAGGCCTCACCACTGAATTGTACACCAGATGTATGGTCATATTGCTCTACCTGGACTCCTTAATACCTAGCTTCTTGATAGTGGTCAAGGGCATGAGATTGATGCTTGCCCCCGAGTCACAGAAAGCTTCTCCAAATCTTATCCTCCCGATATAACATAATATGTTAAAACTGAGAGGCCCCTAACCTTCCTTAAGTGTTGAACATGCTTAATTAACCTAATTTAATTCTTAGAACCCTAATATAACCTTATTATATGCTTTGGAGTCATGATACAAGCTTAAGTTTCAAATTTGGTCCAATTTGGACATAGTTTGAGCAAGTTACGCAATTTTATGTACATTTTCGGGTTTTCTACAATTTACACAATTGAGAGGTTTCCTTTGAAAATTGTAACCTAAATTATGTTCCTTAGATGTTACCTTTTCTTTATTTATCTTTTTGATGCATGGGGTGCTCAATTTTACCTTGGTTTGGTGGTGATTTGCTTCAAGGGGTGATCTAGGGTTTTAACCTTCATGGATGAGCCACCTTCTTGGCTAAACATCCGATGGTACCATTGATTTGGGCAACAAACGATGCCCATCAACCACAGGTACCATTGGGGAACATCCTTAGGTCATCCTAAAGGCTTTATGTCAATTTTTCATGTTGTTTTGGTTCACTTGAACCGATGGTTCACTTATAGACATGATAAAGTGATGGTTCAACCATCTATTGACCTAAACCATGAACAAATGATGGTCAACACCCCTCAACAACTGATGGCTAGCATGGGAGACCAACAACCGATGACTTGGTAGTCCCCAACATATGAAGGACCTTCTTCTTGCATGTCCATCGAAGCTTTAAGCCATGGACACATGGAGAGCTGCTTAGACACCTCATGCTTCTTCTCTTCCTTATCCATGGGCTATATCTATCTCTTCCTTGCCCAAGTTCAAAACCTTTCTCACTTCCTATTTCCCCTAACATTTAGCACTGGCTTCACTCTATTTGACTACAGATTCAGGTGGTACAAGGTAGATGATGACCCCTTTTTTGGAGAAGAAGGTCTCTTAGAGCTTCATCTAGCCCAACCTAGGGTTTCTAAAGTCATATTCTAGGGTTTTTGACCAAGACAAGTTATTTTCTTCCTTCCTTCTCTATTTTCCTTGTTCTTATTCTTCCTTAGACCTTCCTATAGGTTGTAACCATGGTCTTCCATGGTAAAAGTTGCTTTAAAGCTCAAAAACCCTACCTTTCTTGCTCCTTATGCTTAGGGTCTGCTTCTTTGGTATAGAAAGGTGCTAGATGGCTGAGTTCAGAGCCTATGCTTTGGATTTTCTACCCTACCTTATTGAGTTTTCTTATGTTTGGGATCTGATCTTCTTTCTAGAGGCAATTTTTATAAATTGATCCACGTTTATTACTTACCATAAGCTTGTTAACTCTGGTTCTTTTTTAAAAATGATGATCTAAGCTAGTAGAAGCTATCTTTGACTAGGGTTTCAATTTTTATGGTGTTCCCTATTCTATTTTCAGCTCTAGATGAACCTGTAAACATGTACACATTCTTGCTAAGGTAGAGGAAGACTTGGATCAGGTTGGTTGACAGCCGATGATCAATGTTAGGGTTTAAAATTGATTTCTTCTATGAACACGTGACCCGATGGTGGTACCTTTGCAACAACCGATGGTGTTGTCTTCATGACAACCAATGCTGGTGGCCAAGGGAGTCAACCGATGGTCACCCTTAGGTTATGTTTTGTCTCAATTATAAGTTTAATGATCAACAACTAAGTACCCTGATGATGATATCAATCAATGGTGACATTAGCTTAATACCTGATATTGATTAATGAATATAGTGTTGATCTAAAACTGATGGTGACTTAATTGTAACATCCCAAGATTTGAGGCCTTGGATAAAATGATCTTATAAGGAATGATTGGACTACCCATAACACCAAGGTGCACCTCCTTTTCTAGGAGCCCATCTCTAAAGAACTCCATAGTTAAGCGTGCTCAACTTGGATTAGTACTAGGATGGGTGAACAGTCGGGAAGTTTATCCTAGCTTGCACGTTAGTAATGACAAAGTGTGCAATTAAGGCCAGTGGTGGTTTGTGGGGCTAGCCATCATTCCTAAAACTCTACTAGAGCCTTTGGCAGTGGGCCCGAGTGTTACAAGTGGTATCAGAGCCAATTCCTCTCTAGTAGGTGGGGCCCACATGGGCATGTGGCATGCTAATCTTTGAGTCGTACAGTCCACACATGTTGGAAAGGGCTATCCAAGTTGATGGAGCCGCCCATGCGCTGGCAGTGTCCATGCATGTTGAAAAGGGCTATCCGAGTTGATGGAGCTGCCCCTATGTTGGCAGTCGTGATCGGGAGCTGGGTGTACATGGTACATTTGGGTCTACACTGAAATGAGGAAAGATTGTGAGGCCATATAGTTGAGCCTTGATGAGGACGTCAAGAGTCTAAGTGGGGGAGCTTGTAATATCCCAATATTTGAGTCCTTGGATAAAATGATCTTATAAGGAATGATTGGACTACCCATATCACCAAGGTGCACCTCCTTTTTCGGGAGTCCATCTCTAAAGAACTCCATAGTTAAGCGTTCTCAACTTGGAGTAGTACTAGGATGGGTGACTAGTTGGGAAGTTTATCATGGCTTGTGCGTGAGTAATGACAAAGTGAGCAGTTAAGGCTAGTGGTGGTTTTTGGGGCCAGTCGTCATTCCTGAAACTCTTCTAGAGCCTTGGGTAGTTGGCCCGAGTGTTACATTAATGGTCACAATTAACAGTGCATCAGGTCTCCACAATCAATGGTGAGTTAAGGATGTAGTTGTAGCATCAATTAATCTCTAAATCAATGGTTTCTTGGGTCACTTGATGCAACGGTTGGACCTATACTCCAATTGATGGTTTTAACATATGAACTTGACCCGATGGTTGAGATCTAATGTTTCTTCATCCAATAAATTGGAATGATGTCTAATGTAATATTTTGGTTGTAATAATATGATTTAAATGGTTTCCTTGATGTGATCAACTTAAGGAGCTTACTTTTTGACAATGGATGACTTCTTTTAAATGAACAATCGATTGTGGGTTTTACCCTATTCTCAATGGAACTCTTTATTTTGTTAATCAAGGGATGTCTAGGGCTATATGGTGATTCTTTCTAGAGAACAACTCAATGACTTAATAGTTGGTTTGTTCAAGGTGTTTACTTATGTAAAGAACCAATGGCTTTACCTTCTCAACATTCAATAGTTAGGAGTTGATGCCTCAATATTCCCATGGTCTTGGGTGGAGCCTATAGTGTAATGTTATGTTTATAATGATGAGAATTTTATGGTTCAAAACTTTAAACTTGTAGTCTTACCTTTGACCTCGTGTGATTATAATTGATAATCACCATAATGAAGTAATGGGTAACCCTAATGATGTATGGCTTGTTATACCTAGTCTTAATATTACCAAATGATGGTAAGTGGATATGAATAGTCCTTGAATGATGAATACAATCATGGAGTAATCTCTTAATGTTATTTAACCCTAGTATGCTATAACTTGATGGTTATAGCTTGAGTTATGTGTGCATCCATACTTGAGGGTGGTATGGAATGTGGTGGTGATACTTCACCTTATGCATCCACAATCCAATGGGGATGCCATAAGTAGGGTTTGGGTATGAATGTTCATTTGTAACAATCAAAGTAACTTATATTGTTGAACCTAAACCTAATGTTAATAGATGATGGAGTTTAATTTTGTTGCCCTTCCTTTAATGGTTAATATAATGATGGAATATCCTTCATAATGATTAATTGCAACTCTAATGTGTTAACTGGTGGTAATTATAGCTTTATGATTTATGCTTTCTTATAGCTTCCTTATATGTTGATATAATAAAGAAATGCTCTTAATTCTAAGATAACCCTACTATTTTATCCCATGAACATATTTTAGTTATTGATTGCACCATCATGCTAAGCATATGCATCACATGAGTGGTGATGTTTGTTGAGCCTTGTTATAAGGCAGGGAAAGATAATGATGAACTTGTAGCAAATGATATGATGGTCTTAATGACCTTTAGGCATGGTTGAGCCCTGAATGAGGTGTAATCCTCTTAAGATGACAAGGGTTGATACCCTATGATGTTGTGATAAGGATTTATATCATGTGATGGTGTGGTGACAAGTGTAGTCTCATGAATGGAAATGAATAGTACCATGTGATGATGATGTAATGACAAATATAGTCTTTTGATTTGGCAGGTTAATAGTGACTTGTGATGTTGAGATGAGAAATTACTTTTCATAAGTTGTATATCTTTTGAAGTTTTTGTACTTATATGCTGGCTAGAAGTGAATTAGGGATGCATAACTAATCAAGTGAAACTCTAATCATGTAGTGTCATGTGCCATAGATCCATCTAAGTGTCAGAAATTGCAAGATGGTGAACTAAGTATTCCTAAGGGAAACTCATAGTGCATACTATTGAGTATGTGGGGTGCTTGTTATCCTGAATTCAAGTGTTTAGGGAGGCTGATTACGGTCATACCTAGCCCTCAATTTTAGAACAGTTGCGACCGTGTCGTGATAATTATATATGTAATGAGATTGTAGGACAATTGTGGTTGTACCTCAGACGGTAGGGTTTGCGTACCCACCTCCTTTCACTAGTGTTGTGACATGTACCAAGGACGGACTAGACTGTTAGCAGCTTGATCTTGTGTGTCGTTGTAGTGAACCCATACTGTCTGAGGGTGGAGAAGATCTTAGGAGTACAACTCTTCCTAGATCTTGTATGGCACTAATTTTGACTTAACAGTGGTAAGTTGGATTTTGAGTGGTATCCTCAAATTCCCCATGGCTTAATAAAAGAGGTAATATAACTATGTAGCGTATCTATTTAGGGTTATACATAATGCTTCATACTGGATGATAACCCTTGTTTGTTCTCTTTTCATAGAAATGATGTATAGAGTAATAATATATAGTAGATATGCTTATGTTGTAGATATGCTCATAATGTAGATATGCACATGTTGAAGACATATTTATGTTATTAGACTTGCTTATGATGATAGTCAACTCATATTGGTGATCATGCTTACACTGTTATCTATGCCTCTATTAGTTAGAGATGTTGCAAATGCTATCTATGCCTCTATTACTTAGAGATGTTGTAACTGCTAGCTATGCCTCTATTAGTTAGAGATGTTGTAATTTCTAGTTATGCCTCTATTAGTTAGAGATGTTGTAACTGCTATCTATGTCTCTATAACTAGGTATGCTTAAACTATCAATCATGCTTATGTAGATAGAAGTACTTCTAGTGTTACTTCTACTTTGATGTAGATCTGGATAATCTGATAGACATGCTAATTCTATTATCTATGCTTATGCTTTTGAGTTTATTCATGATGTTAGAGATGCTCATGCTATTAGACTCCTTATATAGTTAACATGAATATGAGAATAGTCTGGATAATGATGATAGTTATTATCTGCTCTTTTATGTATTTTATTGAGCTTATCCTTTGCTATGTCTATTTCTCTGACATACTTATTTGGTTTAAACTGTATTAATTACTTAAACCACTGTAATCAATAAGAGTTGTTGGAGGTTATATCTCTTGGTGGGACATGGGTCTCACTCTGTGGGTCACCACATCTTTTTAGGTGATCAGCAACAACGGTAGAAGACATGTGACATCAATGAGAGGCTTTGGTGTTGAACCATTGAGAATGTTGTTAGTTGTCTAGTGTGTCCTAGAGTCATCCCTGTACTCTCAGGTTTGGGTGGGAAAGTTTGTAAACGTTGTTTCAATCAAATTAGGTTTTTGGTAGCATATTATATGCTTGTTCAAGTGTGAAATGTAGAAATATTTCTTGTGTAATATGTATATGTGGTGGATGAGGCCATGGAACAATTGTAAGAGATTCTTGGCATAATATGAATACAAGCAATTTGTTGGGCTCTTGTGTAATATTTCAGAGTATGCTGGTTATGTTGAAATCAGTTTTCATTTACCCTCTTTTCTAGAGATGTGATTAATTAGTGATCGATTGTGTTCTATGTTTTAAGTAATTTCGTTAAGTGGAACGGGTTCTCACAAGTTTCTACCAGAGCTTTAAGTTCCCTAAGTCTATAGGTACATTATGACATATGATTAGGAAGATGTCTAAGAAGTGAACATGATATGAAAACATGATGCATATTTGCCTAATCTCAGTACTTGGATGCCCTATCTAGGTATCTGACTATTGAAGAAAGGATAAGTATGAAACTCTTAGATTGTCATCTTTCTTATAACTCTGATCATACTCATTTTGAGACAATCTAAAGAGCATAATGAACAAGAAATTATGGTGGAGATATCTCAATCTTACCCTAAAGAGGATGAGAATTACATCATAATCTATCAAAACTTGAATGTTTGGTAACTATAAGAGAAAGATACAACACCATGAAATCTAAATCTTAATACAAAGAAGCAAAAGAGCAGTTCTTGAAGATGTGATTCAAGAAGATAATAAAGTAAAATATAGATAAGTATGTGCTTGTAAAGTGATTTGAGGTATGAAATCCACATAAGATGGAGAGAACTCCCATGATAAGTATAAAATGAGAAGATGAATGGGAAGAATGACAAAGGAATAAGGTGGAACATGAGTTAGTCTCAGACCAATCCATGTATTTAAGAAAGTGTTCATGTGAAATCTTCATGACATGTGAAAGATATTAAAGGGAGACGATCCCTATTTAATGAAGAAAATGTAGAATATGATGGTTTACCTCTTGATAAGTGGTTGAAAAACATAATCAAATAAGAGAACATACTCAAGTATGATATATAGTTATCAAGTAAGGAGTAATGAGATATGTTAATCATGATGATTCCTATGCTAATAGCAAGGAACCTGAGATGAAAAAGATAAAATGATACATAAGAAGTTGGAATCTGCACAATGAAAATAGAGCTGGTTACCTTTTTGCTAGTGAACCTTGGACAATGTTGTTGTGATGTGGGAAGTGTATTTCCCTTTAGGTTCCTTATTTTTGATGTACAACTTTCAAGTAGATCATTGCCACTTGGTATGTGTGGATTCATTGTAAGCATGAGGGTGGATAGGTTGTTATAGCATGAGGCTGCTTGGACTATGGTTCTAAGATTACAAAGTTTGTGATGAGTATGCTTTTGAGCCTTTCAATAATTAGGAAGACTGATAATATCCAATTTTGTGATGTTATCTTAGTAATATTCTTCAGTCTTCCACACTCTTTCTCAGATAAAGTAGACAAAATCTCTAACTATTCTCTCTTATTGCAAACATACTACTAGATTAACTTTTCTCCCTTTTACTTACAGAAAAAGACACAAAAAATCACAAAAGACTCAAACGGTCTCAAGACCGCATGAAGCCATACGATCTCAAGACCGCATGAAGCCATATGATCTCAAGACCGCATGGAGTCAAATGATCTCAAGACCGCATGAAGCCATGTGATCTCAAGACCGCATGGAGTCAACCGTTCTCAAGACTGCATGAAGCCATACGATCTCAAGACCGCATGGAGTCAATCGGTCTCAAGACCGCATGAAGCCATACGATCTCAAGACCGCATGGAGTCAACCGGTCTCAAGACCGCATGGAGTCAACCGGTCTTAAGACCGCATGGATTCAACTGGTCTCAAGACCGCATGGAGTCAACCGGTCTCAAGACCGCATGGAGTCATACGATCTCAAGACTGCATGGAGTCAACTAGTCTCAAGACCGCATGAAGTCATACGATCTCAAGACCACATGGAGTCAACTGGTCTCAAGACCGCATGGAGTCATACAATCTCAAGACTGCGTGAGGTCCAAACGGTCTCAGGGTCCAAACGGTCTTGAGGTCCAAACGGTTTCCAAGACCGTTTGGACCCAAAATTTACCAAACCGTTTGGATTTCACTTAAGGCCTATAAATAAGACCCAAGGGGTCCTCCCAAAGGTTTTTTTTGATACGTCTAGAGGCTGCCTCCATCACTCCAGAGCAAATCCAACTTCCATCCCCCGCCCAGGGGCTGCCGGTCTGAGATCCACACTCCATCTTGAAGCTACTTTCTCTCTCTCCACCAAAGAAGGTGGGAAGAGGGGACCTCGTCATCAAGCAACCTATGAAGCTAGAAGATCGTCTCCCTCTCTCTCTCCAAGGGGTTGACTTTTCTCTCTCTTTTGTGGGGATGACGTTCTCTCTCTCTCTCTTCTTACCTCCTTCTTTGTCCTAGCTATGAGCGAGTAGTCTCTCTCACCGGGGTGCGGGGAGTAGCCCCACTACCCATGTTTTCATATCATGTAATGTAATCCATAGTTTGCAATATAGAGTTACTTCCTTTACAGTTCAACATCAATCATTTAATGAATGCTCGTTGCTTGATCACCAACTTGTGTTATCTTTTATCTCTTAGTATGAATTGTCTATGTTTGTACTGCTTGATTCGAAACTCGATTGAATGTTGGTTCTTGGTGCATGTATTCACCATGTGCTTGTTTCGGTATCTAGAAGTGCTTTCAAGAAGTGGAGTAAACTCACTTCCAAACATTGTACTTTCATACTATGAAATGGAATCAGTTGACGTATGAAAGTACAACTTTGGTAAGTCAAGGAACACACTTTGAGAAGGGAATGATGCAAAGTAGTTGACCATTCATTCGGGGATGGCTGGCGTTGCATCATTCCCACACTTCTTGTAGTTAGTTCTCCGAAAGGAAACTAAATCTACAAATATACTAACTGTTTAGACTCTTTTTGTAGGTTGTATTTTATGTTGCATGGTTTGATCCATGTATAGTGCCGGTGAAAACCGATCACACCCTAGTGACTTCTTATCATTGTTTAACATCCTTAAATTTATTTGCTTTACTTTACTTACTCTTAGTTTAAAACAACCAAATCTATCTTTTGATCTAAATACTAACTATTAAGTGATTAAGTGAAATTCCAACGTTTTCCATCTTGTTGCTCCCAACAAGACCGTTGTCCCGTGGATTCGACCCTTAACTATACTACGATAAGACTTCCACGTATCTTAGCATACGTGGGTGGAGTTCTCTATCTAGTATAAGCAAGGCTAAACCTGAAGACTTACCATCTTTAGGATCTTTAGTGGTGCACGCAATTCCACATAAGTGGAAGCTCCATCAAAGACTCTTGTTATATGTTTTGAGATTTGTTATGTTGGTAAAAATAGATGAGTAAGTATGTGAGTCCCTTATAGCACAAGAGGTGGATACCAAGGTAATGAATCCTAGTATACAGGATATCAAAAGTATGGGAGGTATGTGTAGGTTGGAGATGTTTAGAGAATTAAATTTCCAAGTGTTTCACACTCTTAGAAAGAGAGATAGAGAGATAGAGAGTTAATGATGATCCAATAAATTTTGTTTGGAAAGAAAAAGAGTGGTTCTATAATTCTATGTATGGTCTACTGATAGTTGAGGAAGACCACTATCAAGGATAGATGGTTTGTTGATCAACATACATATGATACAATATTCCTTTTAGAAAAACTAGGATCAGAATACCAATGGATAAGAATTAGTGGATGACGTAAGTTATATGACCATGACGAGTCTAGGGTTATGTCGTTTAGACTAACCAATGTATTAGTAGCATAAGTCAACATCTTTGCTAAACCTTAAGAATGTCAAAGAAACTATACTTATGAGTGACAAGTTCAATAAGAGTGAGTTGGGGGTTAATTATAGTATCCTCCTAGAGTTATAATACATATGTTAAGTGTGTTCGTTCGAATCATGGTAAGATAAAAACAATGTTGTTGTCTTACCCCTAACAAGGCCAACCAGGAAGTCATATTTGTTAGCAGTTGCAGATAGTGTATGATTATTCAACTAGATAGATGATCGGTCCACCATTGAGATGATAGGAGAATCCTCTAAAAACCTATGTCTCATAGTTCTTGATAATTAGAGGATACCCACCTGATTGATTGAGTTTCTAATTAGAACAATCATCAAAGGAGCATAGAAATGAAACCTTGTAGAGTTACATATGATAAAAGATACATGATGTTCCATGATTGGTAAGAGCCAACAAGTATGGCTTCTAAGTGATGTATGGTATAATAGATAGAATAGTTCAGGATGATAGTTAGATTCCCAAGTTGAAAGGTACTACCAGACATGTATAGGTGGCACAATAGTGTCTATGCTTAACTAAGGTGACACATGAAAGAGTTGAGGGTGAAGAATATGACTTCTATAAGAATGACGTGGAATGACCATGATTTGAAAGTAACCATGTGGAAGGTTGATAATGAGGTGCATGATAACTATCCATTTTTGTTTACCTTGGATTTTGGGGGCAAAATCCCTATTAGGGGTTTATGGTTGAGAAACCCCTAACCTTGCTTAAGTGTTGAACATGATTAATTACCATAATTGAATTCTTAGAATTAATATAACCTTTTTATATGCTTTGGAATCATAATACAAGCTTAAGTTTTCAATTTGGTCCAATTTGGACACTTTTTGAGCAAGTTATGGAATTTTATGTACATTTTGGGCTTTTATACAATTTACCCAATTGAGAGGTTTTCTTTGAAAATAGTCACATAAGTTATGTTATATAGATGTTATCTTATCATTCTTGAGCTTTTTGATCCATGGGGTTCTCAATTGTACTTTGGTTTGGTGGTGATTTGTTTCAAGGGGTGATTTAGGGTTTTACCTTCATGGATGAGCCACCTTGGCTAAACATATGATGGTACCATTGGTTTGGGCAATAAATGATGGCCATCAACCATAGGGACAATTTGGTAACATACTCAAGTCATCCTAAAGGCTCTAGGTTGATGGTTCATGCTGGTTTGGATCACTTGAATTGATGGTTCACTTATAGACATGATCAAACGATGGTTCAACCATCTATTGACCTAAACTATGAACAAATGATGGCCACCATTCCTCAACAACCGATGGATGGCATGGGAGACCAACAACCAATGTCCTGGAAATCCACAATAGCTGAAGGACCTACTTCTTGGATGTCCATGGAAGCTTTAAGCTATGGACACATGGAGAGTTGCTTAGACACCTCACACTTCTTCTCTTCCTTATCCATGGGCTATATCTATATCTTCCTTGCCCAAGTTTGAAACCTTTGCTCACTTTCTCTTTACTCTAACCTGGAGCACCATCTCCACTCTATTTGGCTTTGGAACCAGGTGGTCCAAGGTAGAAGATGATCCCCTTTTTGGAGAAGAAGGTCTCCTAGAGCTTCATCTAGCCCAACCTAGGGTTTCGAAAGTCATCTCCTAGGGTTTCCAACCAAGGAAAGCTATTTTCTTCCTTACTTCTATTTTTTCCTTATTGTTCTTCATCCTTCGACCTTCCTCCAGGTCGGAACCATGGTCTTTCATAGTAAAAGTTGCTTTAAAGCTCAAAAACCCTACCTTTCTTGCTCCTTATGCTTAGGGTTTGCGACTTTGGTAGAGAAAGGTTCTAGATGGCCGAGTTCAGAGCTTATTCTTGGATTTTCTACCCTACCAGCTCGAGTTTTCTTTTTTTTGGGATCTGATCTTCTTTCTAGAGGCAAGTCTTACAACCTTCTCCACATTTATTGCTTACCATAAGCTTGTTAACTCTTGCTCTTGCTTAAAAACGATGATCTAAGCTTGTAGTAGCTATGTTTGACTAGGGTTTCAAATTGTATGGTGTTCCCTATTCTATTTTCAGTTCTAGATGAACTTGTAAACATTTACATGTCCTTCCTAAGGTAGATGAAGACTTGGATCAGGTTGGTTGACAACTGATGGTGCTAAGAAGCTATCAATCGATGGTCAATATTAGGGTATAAATCTAATTTCCTCTATGAACACATGACCTAATGGTGGCACCATTGCAAAAAACAATGGCGTTGTCTTCATGACAGTCAATGGTGGTGACTAAGGGTGTCAACCAATGGTCACCCCTTAGGTCAGGTTTTGGCTCAATAAGCTTAATGATCAACAACTAAGTACCCTAATGATGCTATCAATCAATAGTGACATTAGCTTAATATCCAATAGTGATTAATGAATATAGTGTTGATCTAACAACTGATGGTGACTTAATGGTCACAACTGATGGTGGATTGGGTCTCCATAATCGATGGTGAGTTAAGGATATAGTTTTAGCATCAATTAAGCCCTAAACTAATGATTTTTGAGGTCACTTGATGCAAAGGTTGGATCTATACTCCAAATGATGGTTTTAACATATGAACTTGACCCAATGGTTAAGATATAATGCTTCTTCATCCAATAAATTGGAATGATGCCTAATGTAATATGTTGGTCCTAATAATATGATTTATATGGTTTCCTTTATGTGATCAACTTAAGGAGCTTAATTGTTGATAATGGATGGCTTGTTTTAAATGAACAATCAACTGTGGGTTTTACTCTACTATGAATGGAACTTTTTATGTTGTTAATCAAGGGATGTCTAGGTTTATATGGTGATTCTTTGTAGAGAACAAATCAATGAATTCATAGGTGGTTTTTTCAAGGTGTTTACTTATGTAAACAACCAATGGCTTTACCTTTTCAACATTTAATGGTTAGGAGTTGATACCTCAATATTCCCATGGTCTTGGGTGAAGCCTATAGTGTAATGTTATGATTCTAATGATGAGAATTTGATGGTTAAAATCCTTAAACTTGTAGTCTTACCTTTTCCCTCATATGATTATAATTGATAACCACCATAATGAATGAATGGGTAACCCTAATGAAGTATAGCTTGTTTTACCTAGTCTTAATATAACCAAATGATGGTAAGTCGTTATGAATAGTCCTTGAATGACGAATACAATCATGGAGTACTCTCTTAATGTGGTTGAACCCTAGTATGCCATAACATGATGGTTACTCCTTGAGTTATATGTGGATCCATACTTGAGGGTGGTATGGAATGTGGTGGTGATACTTCACCTTATGCATCCACGATCCAATGGGGATTCCATAAGTAGGGTTTGGTTATGAATGTTGATTTGTAACAATCAAAGTAACTTATGTTGTTGAACCTAACCCTTATATTAATAGATGATGGAGGTTAATTATGATACCCTTCCTTGAATGGTTAATATAATGATGGAATATCCTTCCTAATGATTGATTGCAACTCTAATGTGTTAACTAGTAGTCATTATAACTTTATGATTTATGCTTTATATGTTGATATAATAAATAAATGCTCTTAATGCTAAGATAACCTTGTAATGTTATCATGTGAACATCTTTTTGTTATTGATTGCAACATCATGTTAGGCTTGTGCATCACATGAGTGGTGATGAATGTTGAGCCTTGTTATAAGGCATGGAAAGATAATGATGAACTTTCAGGGAATGATATGATGGTCTTAATGACCTTTGGGCATGGTTCAACCCTAAATGAGGTGTGATCCTCTTATGATGACAAGGGTTGATACCCTGTGATGTTGTGATAAGGATTTATATCATGTGATAGTGTGGTGACAAGTCTAATCTCATGAAAGGCAATGAATAGTGTCATGTGATGATGATGTAATGAAAAGTATAGTCTCTTGATTTGGTAGGTTAATAGTGCCTTGTGATGTTGAGATGAGAAATTACGTTTCATAGATTTATATCTTTTGTAGTTGTTATACTTACATGCTTGTTAGAAGTGAATTAGGGTTTTTTTGTCCACTTGTTTGATGCATCTTGAATTCACCCAATACACATAAATAATCAAGTGAAACTCTAATCATGTTGTGCCTTGTGCCATAGATCCATCTAAGTGTCAGAACTTGCCAGATGGTGAACATAGTATTCCTGAGGGAAAATCAAAGCGCATACTATTGAGTATGTGGGATGCTTTTTATCATGAATTCAAGTTTTTAGGAAGAATGACTATGGTCATACCTAACCCTCAATTTGAGAAAGGTTGTGGTCATTTTGTAGTGATTATATATGTAATGAGATTGGAGGACAACTTTAGGTGTACCTTGGATGGTAGAGTATGCGTACCAACCTCCTTTCACTAGTGTCATGACTTGTACCAAGGACGGACTAGGTTGTTAGCAGCTTGACCTTGTGTGTCGTTGTGGCGGACCCGTACTGACCGGTGGTGGAGAAGATCTTAGGAGTATGACTCTTCCTAGATCTTGTATGGCATTGATTTCAACTTTACAGTGGTAAGTTGGATTTTGAGTGGTATCCTCAAATTCCCCAGGGCTTACTAAAAGTGGTAATACAATTGTGTAGCATATCTATTTAGGGTTATACACAATGCTTCATATTGGATGATAACTCTTGTTTGCTCTCTTTTCATAGAAATGATGTATACAATAATAATAGATAGTAGATATGCTTATGTTGCATATATGATCATAATGTAGATATGCTCATGTTGAAAACATGTTTATGTTATTAGACTTTCTTATGATGATATTCAACTCATATTGGTGATCATGCTTACACTGCTAGTTATGCCTCTATTAGTTAGATATGTTGTAATTGCTAGCTATGCATCTATTAGTTAGAGATGTTGTAAATGCTATATATGCCTCTATTAGTTAGAGATGTTGTAAATGCTATATATGCCTCTATTAGTTAGAGATGTTGTATCTGTTTATGTGTCTATAACTAGAGATGCTTAAACTACCAATTATGTCTATGTAGATAGAAGTACTTCTAGTGTGACTCCTACTTTTATGTAGATCTAGCTAATCTGATAGACATGCTAATTCTATTAGCTATGCTTATCCTTATGAGATTATTCATGATGTTAGAGATGCTCATTCTATTCGACTCCTTATACGGTTAATAGAAATATGGGAATAGTTTGGCTAATGATGATATTTGTTATCTTCTCCTTTATGTATTTTATTGAGCTTATCCTTTGCTATGTCTATTTTTTTTGACATACTTATTTGGTTAAACTGATTTAATTACTTAAACTTATGTAATCAATAAGCATTGTTGGAGGTTATATCTCTTGTTGGGACATGGGTCTCACTTCGTGGGTCACCACATCTTTTTAGGTGATCAGCAGCAGTGGTAGAAGCATGTGACATCAATGAGGAACTTTGGTGTTGAACCTTTGAGAAGGATGTTAGTTGTCTAGGGTATCCTAGAGTCGTCCCTGTACTCTCAGGTTTGGGCAGAAAAGTTTGTAAATGTAGTTTCAATCAAATCCGGTTTTTGGTAGCATATTATATGCTTGTTCAAGTGTGAAATGTAGAAATTTTTCCTGTGTAATATGTATATGTGGTGGTTGAGGCCATGGAACAATTATAAGTCTTGGTATAATATTAATACAAGCAAGTTGTTGGGATCTTGTGTAATATTTTAGAGTGTGTTGGTTATGTTGAAATCGGTTTTAATTTACCCACTTTCCCGGGGATGTGATTAATTAGCGATCGATTGTGTTCTATGTTTTGAGTAATCTCGTTAAGTGTAACATGATCTCACAAAAATAGCCCAGATCTTGCCTTTTTGGCGACAATTTTCCCAGAATAAAAGCATAACTTGCTCCTTTAAAACTACCACCTCAGAGTCCTCTATCCTCCTCTTCTTGTCAATCAAGTCCTTTAGAAATTTGTCATAGAACCTACTCAATTGCATTGATGAGCGGAATGTTAACATGAATCTTTCTAAAGCTATGTAGGAACTTCTGAAATTGTGTGTCAACCTTCTGAGCCTTCAAGCTATTTCGGAATGGCACTGGCTTCACCACCTACCTCTTGTGAGGTGGGACATAGGCCTCCTTCCTTGGCTCCTCAGGTTCATGAGTTTCGGGGTCAACAGTCTTGTCCTCTACTACAATGTCTGGCTCATCTGTATCGGCAATCATTGTTGGTCATGTGCTTTCAATCTTGTCCTTTGCTTCTGGAACTATTTTCTTTTCATCTGTGTAACATCATTTCCTTTACATGTTGATTGTCAATATGTATGATGGTGTTTTCTGGGAACCCTGTTGAGTAGGTTCCTTCAAGGATGCAACCTCTGTGTATTTGGGCACCTTGATTCTACAGTTCTCTCAATGTCTGCCCAATGACTGCCTCATTCTGGCTGACCAGCTTGCCTAGCATGTCTTCAATGTAGTCTATTTTACTGGGGGCCTATCTTGTTGGTATTGTTGTTGCGGACCACCTTGGTGTTTCTTATCCTGCTGCATTTGAGATGGGTCTTTCTCAAAGTTGTTATGATTCGTCCATGAAAATTTTAGAACCTTTCTCTATGAGTAGTCATTTCCTCCCTTGTGGTTCTACTTTTGCACATACATGCACTCCTCCTCTTCTCCTCCAGAAGAGCTTCCATCCTTCTAACACATCTTCTTGGTGATCAAGTCCAATTTTTCATTCAATGCAGAAATCACCTTGGACTCTCCAACACTTTTAATAGTTGTTGGACATCACATTCTTCTCCCCATGATTGGTTCTTAGCCATGTTTTTTAGGATCTCATGACATTTGGATGGCTTATTATTGAGGAAGAAGTTTGTCCTTGCACTGTCCAATATGGTCCTTTCCCCCTGATGCAACCCATAATATAAAATCTTCACCTGGCCTAACAAGTCAATACCATGGTGAGGGACCTTCCTCAGCATGTTCTGGAACCTCGAGGTATCCTTCTTGAAGTAACTCCAAGCTCTTCCTTGAAGTAGCCTTCCTCTTAGAAGTAACCTCCTGTTGCACCAGCCTTCTTGAAGTAGTTCAAAGTCTCCTTCTTCACCAAGAAGATCACGACCCTCTCCAATCTGCATCCTCCAACCTAGGAGTAGCAAGGAGAGTACAAGCAATGAAAGTGAACAAGAAAGGAAAATGGAAATTACAACTTATCCTTTGAAGCACAAGGCTTGATTTGCCTATATCAAGCGTGTAGATCTCCTAACCAATTTATATGGAAGTGTGATTGCTGTGGATAGGAGATACTAGCCTATAGGACATGAATTTAGAACAAGGTGAAGAGTAGCCAATTGCAAGTATTGCTCAATTGCTAAAAAACAGGTTGCTAATGCAAGTGTATGCTCAAAGATTGCTCAAGTGTAGAATAAGTGAGTTTAGGTGTCCTAAGGCATGTCCTATTTATAGGAATGACCTATAAGTGCTTAAGGACGTTCTAGACACTTTCTAGGGGTTTCTAAGTGCTTAACTAGCCGTTAGGTATAAGTTAGTTGCATTAGCAACGGCTAGTTAATTAATTCTGCAGTTGATGTCAGAGTCCATCTCGGTCGAGAAATTGTCGACCGAGACACCTACTCGGTCGAGGTTTTGTCGACCGATAGGCTCTCTGGATCAAATGTTTTGCAACGTTCATCTCCAACTGCCAACTACCTTGTCAGCTGTGTCTAATGGCTACCTGGGTCTTTCTCGGTCGAGAAGCTTGTCGACCGAGAGTGTCTCGGTCGAGGATTTTGTCAACCGAGATTGACCCTGTTTCAATGTTTCAAATAAAGACATTAAGTGTGTGTATGAGTGTGCATATATGACACTTTTGAAGGGGATGACCTATCTAAGTTTGGTGTTTATCTAGGGAAGATCTAACGCTTGATTTACATGAAGTCTAAGTACTTGTACATATTATATATTTGTATAAGTTTTTACAAATTGATTACATTTCATGAAAATACAAACATTAAGCATATAGATTTCCCGGATGCTTTGTCATCCACCTTATTCCTGCAACACTCAAGTAGCATGTTAGATCATCAAAAATGAAATGTTTGTCATTATCAAAACAAAGGGATTTACAGATGTCCATTTAGCCAACAATCTCCCCCTTTTTGAAGATGACAATCATTTCCAAAATATAAATCAACTCAAAATTTAGCTTTAAACCTGAAGTTTACCTTGTGAATTTCTTCTTTTGTTTATAAAATGTGTGCTTATTATTCCCCATGAATTATGGAACATGAAATCCAATTCTTTAGGGAATATAGCAACTTTCAATGTAAAGCCAAGAGTTTGTGAAACTCATTGATTGAGTTTTGCACGTTTTAAGATTTATGTTTATTTCTCCCCCTTTGTCATTTCAAAAAGGTATCTGTGGAAATCAAGAAAAAACTCCCCCTTAATTAGATGTCTCATCAATTCCTATGAAAAAGATGTCCATTTTAAAAGCTAAGAATGATGCAGAGTAAAACACTTTTTAAGAAGTACAATATCAAAGAAAACATCTTCCAAGGGAGTGATAAGCAGTTGCTTCCTTATTTTGTTGAACTGGTCTAGTGGAAGTGGTTTTGTAAAAATATCAGCCAATTGATCTTCCGTATCAACATGATGAAGGGAAACATGATTCTTAGAAATGTGATCCCGTAAAAAGTGATGACGAATTTCAATATGTTTAGCTCGACTGTGTAATATAGGATTGTGTGCTAAGTTGATAGCGCTTGTGTTGTCACAAAAGATAGGCGTAGATGAAAAAGTAAAACCATAATCATTTAATACTTGTTGCATATAAAGAACTTGAGCACAACAGGATCCGGCTGCCATATATTCAGCTTCAGTTGTAGAGAGGGCAACCGTGTTTTGTTTCTTGCTAAACCAAGATACTAAAGCTCTTCCTAACAAGAAACAACCACCACTAGTGCTTTTGCGGTCAAGTCGACAACCAGCATAATCAGCATCAGTATAAGCTTTGAAATCCAAGGATTGTCCTTTTGGGTACCATAAACCAAAACATGTGGTGCCAGCTAAATATCGAAGAATTCTTTTAACTACTTGAAAATGAGAGTGCATGGGTTGTGATTGAAATCGAGCACAAAGACCAACGGAAAACATAATATCCAGTCTAGAAGCGGTTAAGTAAAGCAAACTACCAATCATGGCTCTATATAAGGAATCATCAATAGGCTCCCCATTTTCATCCTTATCAATTTTAATAGAGGTAGCCATAGGAGTAGTAGCGTGTTTGCACTGATCCATCCCAAAACGTTTTAAGAGTTCTTTAGTATACTTTTCTTGGCTTATAAAAATTCCAGCAGGCGTTTGTTTAATTTGGAAATCAAGAAAGAAAGTTAGTTCACCCATGAGGCTCATTTCAAATTCTTTTTGCATAATGTCACTGAATTGTGTGCAAAAGGATTCATTTGAGGCTCCAAAAATAATGTCATCAACATATATTTGAACAACTAGAAAATCGGAGTTATATGTTTTGAAAAATAAAGTAGAATCTGAATTTCCAATAGAAAAATCATTATCAAATAGGTATGTCTTGAGCCTTTCATACCAGTTCCTAGGTGCTTGTTTTAAACTATAAAGTTCTTTCTTAAGTTTATAAACATAGTCACCTTTTTCTAGTATTTCAAAGCCAGGTGATTGGGCAACATATACTTCTTCTTGAATGATTCCATTTAGAAATGCACTTTTTACATCCATTTGATAGAGTTTGATGTTTTTGTGTGCAGCAATAGCTAGTAACATTCGAATAGCTTCAAGTCTTGATACTGGTGCATATGTTTCATCAAATTCTATTCCTTCTTGTTGATTGTATCCTTGTGCTACTAACCTATCTTTATTTCTTATTACTTCCCCTGCCTCATTTAGCTTATTCCTAAAAACCCATTTCGTTCCAATGATGGTTTTATTTTGTGGTTTAGGAACTAAATCCCATACATCATTTTTAGTGAATTGATTTAACTCTTCTTGCATTGCTATTATCCAATAGTCATCTTTAAGAGCTTCAGATACCTTCTTAGGTTCAATAATAGAAACAAAGGCCATGTTTGCAACATCCTTAAAAGAAGAACGAGTTTTGACTTTATCTTTTGGATTTCCAATAATTAATTCTTGAGGATGATCCTTAATAAGTCTTGGTATATGTTGTGGTTCAGCTTGATTATTGCTTGTAGTTTCTTTCTCACTATCATTTGGTATGTCTAAGTTTTCGAATTGATGAGTGAGATCAATTATTTTATAATTTTCTGATTTTGACTCTTCATGAAAAGAGATATGAATAGATTCCTCAACTTTTCTAGAAATAGTGTTGTAGACTCTAAATGCTTTGCTAGAGGTAGAATATCCCAAAAAGAATGCTTTATGTGATTTAGAGTCAAACTTATCTCTATCCTCTTTAGTATTTAATATATAACATGTGGATCCAAAGGTATGAAAATAGTCAACTCTAGGTTTCTTAGAATGTATTATTTCATATGGTGTTTTCTTCAAATGGGAGTGAACAGTGATTCTATTTAACACATAGCATGCGGTGTTTATAGCTTCAGCCCAAAAAGTTTTAGGTGTGTTATGTTCGAGCATCATAGTTCTAGCCATTTCTTGTAGTGATCGATTTTTCCTTTCAACTATACCATTTTGTTGTGGTGTGTGTGGAGCAGAAAAATTGTGAGTGTATCCTTGAGATGTGCAAAATTCCTCAAATACATGATTCTCAAATTCTCCACCATGATCACTTCTAATGGTACATATTTTGTTTTGTAATAGATTTTCAATCATGGAACAAAATTTTATAAAAACATGAATAGTGTCATCTTTGGCTGTAAGAAAATGTACCCATGTATATCTACTATAATAATCAACAATAACAAAATAATATCTTTTGCCACCAATAGATTGTGTCCTCATGGGTCCAAATAAATCCATATGAATTAATTCTAAGGATCTACTGGTGCTAAGTACATGTTTGGGTTTAAAAGAGGTTTTTGTTTGCTTTCCCAAAGTACATGGTTCACAATTTTCAAATTGATCAAAAGATAAAGTAGGAAAACCACGAACAAGATCATATTTTACTAACTTTTTGATAACATGTGAGCTAGCATGTCCTAACTTTTTATGCCATAGTTGTAAAGTATTTTCATTTGCAAGTAAGCATTTTCCTACTACAGATTTCATAGAGTTAGGTCTAAGAATATAAAGGTTTCCAACTCTTTTTCCTTCATAAACAACATTTGTAATGTTTTCTATTAATAACTTGCAGCAAGTTTTGTTAAATAAAACATCATATCCACTGTCACATAATTGACTAACACTTATTAAATTATGGTGCAAACCATCAACGAGTAAAACATTCTTGATTTCAAGGTTTGTACCAATATTACCTATTCCAACGATTTTACCTTTACCATTATCTCCAAAAGTGACTGTTCCACTCTTCTTTTCTTCAAAAGTTTGAAATGCATCCTTGTTTCCGGTCATGTGTTTGGAACATCCACTGTCGACCACCCAATCCTGCATAAACATGTAGTGTTTGGTACCCATGTGATGGTCCGATATGGTTAGAAGCGTTTAATTTACAGACTGAAATAAAATTCTGACTCAGAACTTCAGTCGGTCGACAAAAGTTCGACTGACACCTCACTCAGTCGACCAATCATTGATCGAGAAAGTTGTTGTAGAATTTAATTTGTCACAGACATCTGGTCAGTCGACAAAAATTTGACCGACGATAGTTTCGGTCGACAATTCTTCGACCGACTAGGTTTCTGTTTCAATATTGCAGTTCTGAAAATTACCATAATGCATGAGACTTTTTATTAAGTTGAGATAAGATAATATAATTTACAAAAATAAGCATTAGGTCATATCTCAACTGAATTGCATTCAAATCTACTAAGTGTGGGGTTTTGGAACCCAAACTAAATCGGAATCCTTGGTCTTATAAGGGCATGAAAATGAATAGTGTCCAAGACGTAGACAAAAATGACAAGATATATAATCAACTTCATTTGTTTTTCTAGGGATTGTGTTCTTAGGTACAAACATAGTCTGAGTCTTGGATATTTTAGCTTTTTTGGGTTGATTTTTCTTTGGAGCATATCCTAATCCTCTTCTTCCATTGAAACTAGAGGAAATTTTCAGAATGTTATTAAGGATGTCTTTTCCTCTTAAGTCATTTAGGTTTCTTTGTAGTTTTACAATGTCATCCATCTTCTTGTGTAAATCTTTCCTTGCTTGATCTAAATCAGACAATAGGGAGTCTCTTTCTTTTACAACATTGTCATAGTCTAGATGGTTACATAAAATTGGTTGGGTCTGAAAATCATTTAGTTTAGCTAACAAATCAGTCTTTTCTTGAGAAAGAAGATCAACATTTGTTTCTAGAGTAAGTAATTTTCTAGTGCAGTCATTTAAGGATGTTTTCAAAGACAAGTTCTCAAGATCAATGTTGTCCTTTGTAGAAGAGAGACCATTTAATCTAGCATATAACTCATCATTTGTTTTGGTAATCTTCTTTAGTTTTCTTTTACAGTCAACATATTTATCATGAGCTTCTTGTAGACTAGCGATTAATTCTTCTTTAGGAAGATCAAGAAGGCTTACCTCTTGTGAGTCTTCATCATCTTCTCTTGCCATTAGACATTCTACCTTTTCTTCTCCACTTTCACTCTCGCTTGATTCATCCCATGCAGCTTTGTAAGTTTTTTCTCCCTTCTTTTTGTATGAACTTTTCTTTCCTTTCTTTGTTTTGGGGCATTCATTTTTGAGATGTCCTTTCTTTCCACACTCAAAGCACCTAGGAGGAGAAGAAGAGGAACTAGAAATTTTGTTAGATTTAAATCTTTTATATTTCTTACCATTGACAATCAAGGCATCTTCTCCTTCTTCTTCACTTGACTCCTCACTTTCTGGTGTGATGATATTTGAAGCTTTTAGAGCCACATCCTTCTTTTTTCCTTGTTGAAGTTCACATTCTCTTCTTTCTTCCTCTTCTAGGGTTGCTTCATGAGCTTCTAGGTTGCCAATGAGTTGCTCCATTCTCAGTCGAGTGAGGTCATTAGCTTCTTCAATGGTTGTCACCTTGGGCTTGTATTTAGGAGGAAGTGATCTAAGGATCTTTGACACCTGATCTTCTTCAAGAACAACTTTTCCTAAGGCATTCAAACCATTTACAATAGAAAAAATTTTTGCATACATTTCACTAATAGTTTCATTCGGATCCATACGGAAGTGTTCAAACTTTTGTTTAAGCATGCTAATATTAGAATTCTTAACTTGAAAAGTCCCTTCATAAGTTATGGAAAGTCTATGCCAAATTTCATAGGCTGTGTCACAATTTGATATCCTATTAAATTCTCCTACTGAAATTGAACAATATAGAATACTTACAGCCTTTGCATTCATTTGAGCCGATTTTACCGTATTGGTGTCCCAAGCTGCATATTCCACTTGAGGAAGCTCATAGGGGGTAGACACCATTCTCCATAGATCCCAGCTAATGCCTTGGAAGTAGAATTGCATCCTTCTCTTCCAGTAGGTGTAGTTTGTTCCATCAAACATAGGAGGCCTAGCCACAAGTGTTCCCTCAAGGTTGAGGTGGTTGAGTACCCCGTCACCCATTCTTCAAGACTTGGTTAGGGTTCCTTGAAGCCTGCTCTGATACCAATTGAAAACCACTAGAGGGGGGGTGAATAGGGTTTTAACAATTATTTAACTCAAACAACCACAAATGAAAAAAGTAGGAAGGAGACAAGGGGTTTAGAGTGGTTCCTACCTTAGCAAATACTAAGGCAGTCAGTCCACTACCCGGTTGCTTACCCAACTGGGATTTTGAAAGTATTAATTTTATTACCTTCACAAGGAATTACACAAAATACAATACTTTCTTACACCCCTTTGAACAGCCTTCACTTTGAAGTAGATGCACCAACTCGAGGTAGCCTTCTTGAAGTAACTCCAAGCTCCCCCTTGAAGTAGCCTTCCTCTTAGAAGTAACCTCCCGTTGTACCAGCCTTCTTGAAGTAGTTCAAAGTCTCCTTCTTCACCAAGAAGATCACGACCCTCTCCAATCTGCAGCCTCCAACCTAGGAGTAGCAAGGAGAGTACAAACAATGAAAGTGAACAAGAAAGGAAAATGGAAATTACAACTTATCCTTTGAAGCACAATGCTTGATTTGCCTATATCAAGTGTGTAGATCTCCTAACCAATGTATATGGAAGTGTGATTGCTGTGGATAGGAGATACTAGCCTATAGGACACGAATTTAGAGCAAGGTGAAGAGTAGCCAATTGCAAGTATTGCTCAATTACTCAAAAACAGGTTGCTAATGCAAGTGTATGCTCAAAGATTTCTCATGTGTAGAATAAGTGAGTTTAGGTGTCCTAAGGCATGTCCTATTTATAGGAATGACCTACAAGTGCTTAAGGACATTCTAGACACTTTCTAGGGGTTTCTAAGTGCTTAACTAGCCATTAGGTATAAGTTAGTTGCATTAGCAATGGCTAGTTAATTAATTCTGCAGTTGCTGTCAGAGTCCATCTCGGTCGAGAAATTGTCGACCGAGACACCTACTCGGTCGAGGTTTTGTCGACCGATAGGCTCTCTGGATCAAGTGTTTTGCAACGTTCATCTCCAACTGCCAACTACCTTGTCAGCTGTGTCTAACAGCTACCTGGGTCTTTCTCAGTCGAGAAGCTTGTCGACCGAGAGTGTCTCGGTCGAGGATTTTTTCGATCGAGATTGACCCTGTTTCAATGTTTCAAATAAAGACATTAAGTGTGTGTATGAGTGTGCATATATGACACTTTTGAAGGGGATGACCTATCTAAGTTTGGTGTTTAGCTAGGGAAGATCTAACGCTTGATTTACATGAAGTCTAAGTACTTGTACATTATATATTTGTACAAGTTTTTACAAATTGATTACATTTCATGAAAATACAAACATTAAGCATATAGATTTCCCGGATGCTTTGTCATCCACCTTATTCCCGCAACACTCAAGTAGCATGTTAGATCATCAAAAATGAAATGTTTGTCATTATCAAAACAAAGGGATTTATAGATGTCCATTTAGCCAACACCTCTCCCATACCTCAGAATATGACTCCTCTACTTATTGTTTGAAGTTTTAGATCTTCTTGACCAGCTCGTTTGTCTTTTAGGGAGGAAAGTACCATGCAAAGAATGCATCTATCATTTGTTCCCAAGTTTCAATGCATTCATCTTCCAGGTTATAGAACCAAGACTTGGCATTGCCCGCCAATGACAATGGAAAGATATTTAGATATATCACAGTAGTTGGTACTCTGTCAATCTTGATCATGTCGCAACTTTCAACAAAATTACTAATATGCGTTATTGGATCTTCAGTGTTGTGGCCATGGAAAGCCTGTGACTTGACCAATGACACCAATCCTGGATCAATCTTGTAGATGTCAACATGTATGGCTTATCTTTTTATTGGCCCTTATTGGGCTGTTGAGGAAGATGCCTTGATCTTCTCCCAAATTGCATGCTCTTCTTCTACGTCACCCATCTCTATTGGTCTTTTGGTCCCTTTGGAGGTGGTATTGGAGTAGGTGGTGGTGGAGTTTGAATTGGCCTTCCCGCTGAGTTACCGAACTCAGTTCCTTGGCATAAAAGCTCTGCCTGACTAAAGCCACATGTAGACATCTCTTTGTAGTCATGAGATCTAGTGTGTACCATACACTAGTACCTAAAATTCTTAAAAACAATGTGAGAACATGTACTAATGATTGAAGAAATGATATTTAAAATTCATCTTGAAAGACTAAAAAAAGTGTGGCCTAGAGTGACCAATTCCAGCACTCGTAGTGTTAGAATATCGTTTCCCCGACAACAGTGCCAAAAACTTGATATGAGGTTTACTATACACCCTAAAACGCAAGTGCACACTATCAGAGTAATATAGGCCAATGAGGCTCAGATATCGAACACGGGGAAACAATTCCAGAAACTACTACTAACTACAATACGATCAACTAGACCAAAGAAAACTTTGATTGGAGTTTAATTAACTAATAATGTAGAAAGTGAATCTAAAATTACAAGTAATTGATTGTAATTGGATAGTAGGATTATGGTTTCACCTTGGTTATCATTGCAATTAATAGTATAACACAAATAAATGTCTCTCGTAACCCTAGACTAAGAGCTTGTAGTAAGAATTACCCCCTCTCACGATGCAATTCACTACTTAATCTAATACCAGTCCCACTCTCGTATCAATTTTGTTATTAGTTAGGTTCTTTATCGAAACCTCTGGGTAATCTCCTCATATTCGTAAGCCACCGTTCTCAAAGGGAAATACAAAATATGTATTCCTATGAATTTTTTAACATTAGTCTCCTCTTTCAAAGCAATTAAAGGTATAATTAGCTACCTATGGTGATCAAGCATGGATAGTTCATGAAAATCTCATAGAAATAAGTCCAGAAATTAAGACAAATTAGTATATTAATGTATAAAAGTTAATTACAATGAATAATCAAACTACTTCCAGGTCCTAAGGAATAAGGGGTTTAGCCCCACATGGTTACCATGGTCAAAAACATAGGAGAGAAGAATAAAATAGTGGAAAGCATTAGTAAAACTAAAGAACCTCTGAAGAAGATGGTTTAAATGATCCCATGTTGCGCACGTGCCGATTTTCTACCTTTAGGCTACAAATCCGTCTGCTGGAAGTGTCCGGATCATCCAGAATGTCATCTTCTTCTCCACTTTCTCCTCTCCTTGCTCTCAACTTCCGTCCAACAGAATAGAACGTGATATTAGGTCTGGCCAAATTCCCCCTAAGTCATAGAAGTGACTTAGGGGGAAATAAATCCTCAACCATCAGATTAAATGCTATCTTCATATCTGCCTTATCCTGACATGTCGATACTATTGACTTGGGTTTCGGTACTATCAACTCCCTCGATAACTATGGCCACCTGGCAAGTTGTTGGTACTACCAAGCATGAATTCGATAGTACTGAGTTTTCTTGATTAATTTTGAATTAAACTTTGTGATGTTGTCGGTAATATCGACATGAGGGTCGATACTACCAAGTCTTCTCGATTCTTCTCTGTTCCAAATTGAGCATGTGGCAGTACCACTGACTTCAAAGTTGGTAGTACTGAGTTGTGTAGATTTGTGTATATTACATGAATACACAAAAAATCAAACATAAGCTCTTGAAATATATTAAATCATTCAAAAATATTAAAATTACATTTATATGATGAAAATAAGTATCACAGGATAATGAGGATAAATCATGCACAAATTAATATGAAAATGAACAAATAGTGCACAAAAATAATATAAAATAGCTTGTGAGAATGACACTTGTTTGGTGCATCAGGCCACCCGAACCAGACTCCAATAGATGCCATCATGCCTAAAACCTAAGGAGGCACCTCTGAACACCCATCCAAAGGGTCCCACCGTGGGCTCCTGCATAAGATGAACATCTTCTATTCTCAGGATGGCAAGGAGAAGGCGACCACAAAGAGTGCACCTCTTCCTCTCTTCCATTATTTGTGGCCCACTAATGATATCCACATTCAGGATCATTGTTCTAAAGACAACATGATCCCTTCAAGTACACATAGACTAACACTACTATAGTTGAGTAGCTAATCGATGATATTGACGCTCATCTACACACTTCTACTACCAGTCACCCCCAACTACCACCTCAGATTGGGGGTGAGCCATGTAGTTGGAAAGAAGCCTTCCCCACCCACATCGCTCCTCTTCCATCCAAGTACAAGGCCCTCATCACCTCCAAGCATCAAAAGAGGTGTAAGATCATGGAGGACATCGATATATAGATGATTCACTATGTGTTCCCTAAGACACTCTAGACTTTGGTAATCTATGAGTCAATGATGCACTCTCCACAACATACATATCCATCTTGTCTTTCCGCATGTGGCTAGTCTACAAGGAAATCATGTCAGAGTTTCTTCCTTCCTTCAAGAAGCACTTCAGTATTTATGATGAATATAATTTCTCATTCAAAAACTTTTGGGAGGAGCTGTAAGGAGTGGTACCCGATAAGGGATCCTCTCCCCATTAAAATTTGAGGAATAAAACATCCATCCCAAACACACTCAAAAGATATGCTGGAATAGGTGTAAAATTTTCAAATCTCAAATGAAGGTATAAAAAAGACCAAAGTATAGAATATGAATATAAACATGACTATAATCAATTTTATATAAGCACATCATCATCTCTCATATAGGGTTCAATGGATATTACATCATAAGGATCTAGTAGAGGGAAATCAAAACTATAACTAGTTTGTCTCCAAGCATCAACTTCTTAAACTAGGTCCACCTCAATATGCCATGTCCTCCATGTCCTACACTTGGGGTTGGAAGCATACCACAGAAAAAAAGGAGAAAAGTACATGACATCACAAAGAGTTGGTATGTTCATAGTAAAATGGGATTGAGCAATTTATGGAGTAAAGGACATCAAATAAATAAGGCTTCCCATAGAAAAGGAAAAGAACTACCCAAGGGGGCATCAAGAGAGATGATTTGCAAACATATGATAACAAAAGAGATACTTGGTGTAAATAAAACAATAAAGTTTTGCCACATAAGCACATATCATCAAATTAGGACACACAACCCATCAATATTAATCATCAACTTGCATGCATGTGAGATAAACATAGCAGTAAAACAATATAAACATAATGCCGGCCAATCCTCATAAACTTGAAACCTGATAGAGAATGGAACATGACCAAACTACCTAATATAAAAAGTGTGGGCACAAACCCCGGGTATGTGGCACATAACCTCCAACCCAAAAATATTTAAGGGCACATATCCCAAAAACCAAGGTAATTAGACTACTCTAGGGCTACTGAGTCACATAACATGCTTAATGTAGAGGCAAGTAAAAAGTATAGTCAGAATAAACAAGATTTCCATCAAATAAATGGACAAAAATAAGCATGAACCGCATAAGTGGAAAAATTAGGGTTTTTTAAGAATAAATCATAAGCTAGAGTCAAAAGAAAGTCCAACAACATAGGGTGATCATAATATTAGAATCAAGTAGAATATTTCACATGGAATTAATTTCTCAAAAGATGGATATTGTATGGGATATCAAAAGAGTGATAAATTAGGATGATTTCTCAATATAGAATAATTGAGGATGCAAACATACCTCACTTTAAAGTCTAAACAAGTCCAAAGTTAGTCCTAGATCCAAATCTAGGTCTTCAAGCACCTATTAATCATGTATGTGGAATTGGGGTTAGATTTACATTAATTATTCAAAACCCTAAAAATCACCTTTTTATTAACTTAGAATTAGGTTATCAAAACTATGCTATGTTGTAGGTTATATTTGTCTAAGTTTGTAGCATATTTTATTTTATTTTTTTTAGACTTATAGATTATTAGTTATGAATTTTGCAAATTATAATCAATTAGGAAAATCCATTATAATCAGTATATTAATTAGTTTGGAATTAGTAGAGCTCACAAAAGCTGACCCGGCCTGAGAAACCCGACACATTCTACCTACAACCTGACCTGATTAAACCTGAAGAAAATATAAACCCGAACTCAACCCAACCCGACCCGACTTTTACCCGAAACTGAATATGACCCCAAATTGTCAGACCAAAACCTGACCCGACACCCGACCTGATGATATGGTGTGACCCAAATCAACCTGAAAAAATCACAACTGACATGACTCGACTGGATATCAACCTAGCTTGATATTGATCCGACCCGACATCAACCCACCCAACACCAACCCAACCTCATGTCAACCCGATCCAACATTAACCTAACCCATTATCCACCCAACCCATTATCAACCCGACTTAACATCAAAACAACCCTACACTGACCGACCCAATGTCAACCCGACCTAAAATCAATCCCACCCAACACTTGCCCGACCTAATGTCAACCCGACTGAATACTAGCAAGTAGCAACTAGTGAGAAGTCAAGTTTTAGTTTTCCAATAGATATTGGTATGTCTTTATCGGTATATTATTAAGCAAGAAATAGTTTTCTTGATAATTTGATAGTAAGGAAAAGGAAGGATAAATATATTGGATGATAGATAGTAAAAGAAGAAAATAACAAGTAAAAATGTTTTCTTTATTTTTTAAATTAATGCAACATTTTAGTCATTATGCATTGTATCCATGCACCATCTCTCCTAGGGTTTGTGCCGCCTTTGTCAATCTCAAGGCGATCGGCTCCAAACTCCCCAGAGAGGGGAGTCCCTCCCCTCTCACCATCCGCCATGGCTACGGCGGAGTCCTCTATTGGCGGATAGATGGATAAGCCACCCAATACTGTCCCTAGGAAGGCATGGAACGAGGTTCTAGTCGGAGAGAACCTGATAAGAAAGTACAACTTTGATCCTCCTGTAAAGAAAGATGGTAAGAGATTCGTTACAATTGATGATCCAACCTATGAAGCTATGGAGAAATGTTGGGAACATACTGATATCTTGTACGTGATGGGCAAATGACCATATTACTTCCATCTACTAGCTTGGATACGTCGAGTATGGAAGCCTAAGGGAGGCTTTGATTTGTTCTCTAAATCGGACAAGTTTTTTCTCCTGCAATTCAACTTGGCTGAGGACAAATAGAACATCATCAAGAGTGGACCACGTTGGTTTGATAATAGATTGGTGGTCGTCAAAGATTACAAGACAGGTGATGACTTGAAGAAGGACTTCTTCAGTTCTATTCTGGTTTGGATCAGTATCCCTAGCATGGGGCGTAACTGGTCCCCTAGGGCTATTGGTATTGTGGCCAGTGGGGTTGGGAAACTTCTTAGAATCTCTTACAAGCCGATTGGCTAAGAGTTACTGGGTGAGGCATGTGCTTTGGTGGAGATTGAAGTTGATGAAGAGCCTTCACAGGAGATATGGGTCAATATGCCTAAATGCGATCCTATGCATGTGAAGGTCCAATATGAATATGTTCTAAAGAGATGCCCTGATTGCAAGGTATTCGGGCATGATGATACTGACTGTCCCCTCAAACTGGATGTCACTGAGGAGTCCCTGCTCCTAAAGCGATGTAAGTTTGGAAGGTTGTTGGCTGAAACAACAAGGTCACTGAGACTGTGATTGAGTCTGTGACAGGTCCTGAAACTCAAACATCGGGTCCAACTGATGAAGTTGTGGTGTTATCTTCTGTTTTTGTGAGGACTTCAGATGTAGCAAGAAAGGCTGGTCATGCACAAACTGTGGTGAAGGTTACTGACAATGGAGCAGGCGCTTCTATTGGTGTTATTCCAGCAGCGATCCCAAATGAACAAGCCACATGCAATACTGATGAGCCATTGATTGAGATAGATATTAATGAAGTTGCTGGTTCTACAACTAGTTTCTCAGTCCTAATGGAGCAGGTCATAGCCAATGACATAGTCATTTCTTCAACAGCCAAATCATGTTCTTCTGGTGTAGCTACTTCTTCGTCTTCTAAGACTCCAAAGTCATCCAAGGGTGATGGGTCTTGCAGGACCTGATCTACCTATAGAGGTCATCTATGACCTTTATCATGACCAATGTTCGTGGCTCAGGAAAGCCACATAAAAAGAGAGAAGTAAGGAGAACCATCCTTGAAAACAAAGCTACTATTGCAATACTAGTTGAATCTAAAATCAAGTCTGATATGACTCACACGTTTGATCGTATGTTCCCTAAAGGTTGGACATGGGTTTCTAATCATCTACATGATCCTAATGGCCGTATCTATATAGGTTAGAATCCTAACTGTTGGGATATTATTATGTCTGAAATGGATGATCAACAGATCACCATGAAGTGTCTAAATAAAGGAGGCCTTACTATCCATCTTATGGCTATCTATGCAAGGAATTATGTGGCTGATCGTTCTGTTCTCTGGAATACTTTGGAGAGAATTGATGTTAACATTGATGAAGCTTGGCTCATCACCAGTGATCTCAATAACATCAGAAAGCAAGAGGAGAAGGCGGGTGGTCATGAGGTCCCCTCAACCATCCTTAGCTCGTTCAATTCTTCATTAGGTAATGCAGGTCTCACTGAACTACCTATAATTGGTAAAGAGGTCTATACTTGGCATAACAAACAAGGTGTTGCTAAAAGAGTTGTGTGCAAACTCGACAGAGCCTTTGTCAATGATGCTTGGCTATCTAAATTCCCTGGTTCGAAAACCAAGTTCATCACTTGAAATTATTCTGATCATTGTGTCTTAAATGTCAATATGAGGTCCATCACTTTTAAGAAGAAACCTTTTAGGTTTCTCAACTTCTGGATGGAATGGGAGGGTTGCTGGGATATTATTAAAGAAGCCTGGTCTACTGATATTAATGGCAATCCACTCTTTCGGTTCTGTCAAAACTTAAAATTGTCAAGGATAAGTTGAAGACATGGTCTAAACAATATGTAAATCTCAAGAACCTCATCTCTAGAGAAAGAATGGAGCTTAATGATATCTCAGGTGTGATTAGAAGAAGCCCACTGCATCCTGATCTTATCTATGCTGAAAAACAAACTCTCGAGAGATTGGATGTGCTTCTAAAGGCAAAAGAGGTTTACTATTGGCAACGTAGCAAGATGGAATGGCTTACTAATGGTGATAGGAACACTAAAGTCTATCATACCATTGTTAAACGAAGAGATGTTATCAATTCTATTACTGAGCTATTTGACACACAAGGTAATCTTTTGCATGATAATGATGCCACTGCTGATGATACTTTACAATTTTTTGAACAGCTCTACAATCAACCTCAAGGAGATACTGGTGCTTGTATCCCAGATTGGGTTCCTCTAGTTTCTAAAAATTATAATGAGGTGTTGTGTTCTATACCAAGTTTGAAAGAGGTTTGGGTTGTTGTATGGAGCATAGGACCCCACATAAGCCCGGGTCTTGATGGCTTCAATGGCTTTTTCTATAGGGAGAACTGGAACATCATTTGTGATGATCTACTTAAGGCTGTCCAATGGTCGTTCAAAGGTGGACACATGGTTAGACAAGTTAACCATGTTTTCCTTTCTCTCATTCCCAAGAAGGACATAGTCTCGTCTCTAGCTAATTTGTGGCCTATTTCTTGCTGCTCGATGCTCTATAAAATCACTACCAAAGTCATCTCAAGGAGGTTATCTCTTCTTTTTCCTAATATCATTTCTCCTTACCAAGGTGCTTTTGTTAAAGGTAGAAGTATAGAGGACTGCTCTCTCCTTGCGGCCGAGTTTACACTTAAATTCAACCGAAAGAACAACCCTCTTGCCGCTTGCATCAGGTTGGATATCACCAAGGCCTTTGATTTAGTTCGATGGCCTTACTTATGGGAGTGTCTTGCTGGTCTTGGTTTCACTGAGAAGTTTAACTCTATACTGAAGCAATGTGTGGAAACTCCATCCTTCTCTCTTTTACTAAATGGTTCTTTGGTTGGATTCTTCAAAAGTTCCAATGGCCTTAGACAAGGCGATCCATTATCACCCTTGCTATTTGCACTAGACATGGAAAGATTTAGCATATGTCTTGCAGATGCACATGAAAACAAACTTATTAGAAGCTATCTTATCAATAGGACCAAGGCACTTAGCCATCTTTTATTTGCGGATGATGTTCTTATCTTCTCAGAAGGGCGCATGTGTAGTCTTACCAATCTCAAGCAGCTTCTACTTGAGTTTGGTACTGTCTCTAGTATGAAATACAATCCTAATAAGACTCATATTTATCTGTCTTCTTCTTTCCGTAATAAGGATGCATTGCTCTATGCAAGGTACTTGGCCTACCAAGTACCTTGGTTTTCCAATGGCTGGTGGAAATCTCAAGAGACGTCATTTTCATGAATGCTTGGATAAGTTAAGAGACATGATACAGAGATGGCCAGGATCTAGAATTTCTATGGAAGGTCTTCTTGTTCTCAATAAACATTGTTCCATGGGTTTGATTAGCTATTGGATGCGGATGGGTGACATTCCCCCAGTAGTGTTGCATAGAATTGAGTTGCTGCTTTCTGATTTCTTGTGGGGTATCTCTACACACCCCTCTAGTTGGTCACGGCTGGCCTATCCAACTACTGAGGGTGGTCTTGGTCTCAAGAGACTTGATGAACTAGTTGATTACCATACACTATGATGCATCAAGAGATTCACTTAATCACAAAGCATCTGGGGATCATGGTTATCTTGTAGATATGGTGATTCCTTAGATACTAATTCTTTGTGTGGCTCTACTTGCTACAAATGCATGTTATTGCTTTGTCCATCTTTCTCACTGATGGCAGATAGGGATCTCTGGGACAATGTTCGTCAAAAGCGCCCACATGACAAGGATTATGAGAGCCTTTGGATCTCCAAGCACTATCCTCGGTGGAGCCTTACAACCTTCAGAGCTCTTACGAATGTCCTTCCAACCTTTGAGAACATTAGCTCATGGTTGGGTTCTCCTGTCCTATCTTGCTTGTTGTGCGACCAACATACAGACTCAGTTGCTCATCTTTTTGAAGGTTGCATGTTTTGGAGATACATTTGGGGTCGAGCACAACTTAAACTCAATATCAGGCCCTCCTATTCTTTAAACGAATGTGTAGCTGATCTTGGCAAGAGGTCTAAACATTCCATAATCATTGAACTTTGGGCACTTACTGGTGTTGTCTACTTACTTTGGTCTGAGCACAATAGGAGACTACATAATGGTGGCTCTTCTGATTATGTTGATATTTTCAACCAGCTTTCCCTAGAGATCAAGAGAATGCATTGTAATTTTAAATCATGTATTGATGTAACTCCTATTATTGCTAGGAATTGGGATCTGTTGTAACCAATTCTTAGGCTCTTGTAGTCACATGTTAGGGTGTGTCTTGTAACTTTGTCCCCATCCTGGGGTTTTTGGAATATACTTACCCAAATTTTCCACAAAAAAAACATTTTAGTCATTACTCATTATTACAAGTCACAACGTGACCTGAATTTGGTTCAACTCAAAACAACTTGATTATACAAATGTACAACCCAAACAACCCCAACTTGATAACTACCCAATTCAAAATGATGTGATTCAAACTCGATTTAGCCCCAGGAAATAGTGTACATTGAAACGACTTGAAGTGATTTGACGTGAATCCAAACCAACCCAATAAATGAATATGAACAAGATTGTATCAAAGTTATCCTGACCCAAACACGAGTTAACCCAAAAATGCAAAATGAAATGAAGGGACCAAACCGGTATTAACTTGACTCGACCTAAAAGGATAAAATAACCTCAAATATATTTGACCCATAATGATCTTGGCTGAACCCGAAATGACCCGCCTGATTGCCAACTCTCCAACCTTAACAGACCGAGACACAACCCAAAACAACTAGACCCAAACCAAATACACAACCCAAGAAGACCAGATATGATTAGTACCTAACCCAAAAATGACTTCACCCAAAATTGAATTTGAGGTAATAGTGCAAATTGACCTAGCTCGATATTAAAACGACTAAAATGATTTGACTTGAACCTGACCCGACCCTACCTGATAAATTAATCTAAAAATATCTATACCAAAATTAACCCGACTTGAGCCCGAGTTGACCCAAAAATGCAAAATGACCTGAAGGGGCCCAACCCGATACTAACCTAACCCAAACCCGACCCGACCCAAAAGAATAAGATAACCTATATTATCTTTGATCGTAATGACCTGACCTAAAATGGCCTGACCCAAACCAGAACCGACCCGCCCGATTGCCAGCTCTAGGAATTAGGTGATAAAACTTATACCATTAGATAGAAAATCATTTTTGAATGCAATGACTATTTATTTGTAATTTTCTTACAATGAATCGATCTTCTACAAATTCAGAAGAATAGGCCAATTAGAAAATAAAAAATGCCACGTAAGAAAAATTGATTCTCACAAGGAAGAGAGAGAGAGGGTGCATGTACTGAGTTGGCCTAATCATCAATGGACAACTCAGTTGGCCCCACTGCCAACTTGGCAACTCACCTCTGCATGAAAATAAGAATAAATGATCGTAAAAAGACCAATTGGCCCATGATTAGTGCAAAAAAATAAAAATAAAAAAGGGCAATCACGAAAAAGCAAATCGGGCATTTTTCATCACTGTGTAGATATTTTAGCATATGAAGTGGGAACTCAACTTCTGATTGAATCCCAATCTCAGAGGGGAAATCATAGAAATTGTTGGTTCCTCTGAGTAACTAGTAATATCCCGAACTCAGTGAGCCATTGCTCGAGTTCAATGGGTAATGGAGGGAGGAGAACACCCTCACAGATCACCCCCAAAATTGCAATATAGAGAAAACTCACAGCACGGAGCAGAAAAGGAAAACAGGGCACGAAAACATCAGAGACAATTCGCAAGATCACAATGAAGGCATACAAACATAAATCAAATCGAAAAGGGGAGGAACCTCTTAATTCAACCATATAGGCAACTAAAAAATAGCTAGTTGAGGATTGGAGATAAGTTATCAAAATAGGACTCGCCCTAGGTTACTTCAATGTGTGGGAAAGGAAGAATGAGGTGCAGGGAAGCATACTCACAAAACAATTGGTCTTCGATGGTTAGAAATGCTCAGGGAAAAGCAAGATCACTGGAGGTGTAGACGGGACTCACAGAGGCAATAGATAAGTCTCTCAATCCAATTGATAGTGGAGGGAGTTCTCAGAGGTCTAGAAGTGATTTCTGGGTGGTTATATAGGGATTTGATGCAATGAGGGTTGTGCACACCATGGTAGCAAGGGGTGTAAGCGGGTAATTGGATGTTTCTTGTATAGGGCACGAGAGAGGTTGTGTTAGGGATTGGGGTGTGCAGAATCATGAGAAGAAGACGTAGACCAAGAAATTTCCATAAACATCGAGATACGAGAGAGATACATGCGAGAGAAGATCGGAAACACTATTCACATGTGTCCGCATATCCAACTCCAGCTAGGAGACGAATCCACAACAGTCAGATCTTGATCCAACGACCATGCTAGGCATGAAATCAGAAGAGCATATGACAAGAAAACATTAGGAAAATTGGAAAATAAATCACATAATAGAGGCATATTTAAATCAAATCCTAATCAAATTCGAATAAAGTGTTGATATAATGATTTCCTTTTCTCTCTATTATCAATTGAGGGTACAAATATTATCCAAATTACATGAAATTTTGCACCTAGACTAATCAAGGAATGTAGATTCTAATTTTGGCATTCGTCTTCTCATTTCGAAACTTTTGATATACGAATTAATTCTTTTAAAGAAAAAAATATTTTCTCTTTCCTAATGTATTAAAGGCATGTAGATCTATCCAATTAATGTGAAACTTCAATCTCAAACAAACTTAAGCATATTGGATATGGATTGCCATAACTTTTATCTTTTGAAGTTATTTATCACATTATTTAATGTTTAGGGCTTTTAAACACTTTCTCCTAAAATACACATGAACATTAAAGATTGTCCAAATTAGTTGAAAATTTACACATAGGCTAACTTTGATATGTAGATCTCGAATCCGAAACTCTTTTCTTCTTTTAAAGTCATTTAATAATTTACTTGATATTTTGGAGAAAACTCATATTTCTTTTCTAAAAGGAATTAGGATAATTATGATTGTGCAAATAAGGTGCAACTTGAATCCCAAGTTAATTGGGACCCCAGGATATGATTTTTCACATTAGATTTTATTTTTAAGATTTCCTTTCATGAGTTAGCATAATTAATATATGTGACCCATCATTATTTTAGTTATCATATTATTTCAATATTATTATTATTATTCTTCCGATTGTCCCATACCATCACAGTACAACCAAAAGGGTTGTACATTATTATTGTGCAGGAAACTATATATATTTATCACTTATCTTATTAAGTTTATCATTTCCATATTCAATGTAACATTATTCTCAATTATGGAAATGTAGTTATCCTATGCATGTTATTACTCTTAACATCATACCTTATTATCTCATGTGACATATTTTATGTATATTGGTCTAAAGATTAATGTGAGAGCATTAGGCTATATTTTTTTTCGTTCCTATATATGTTAGGTTGACTTATACATGTATTAACATAATAGGATTATAATTAACTATTTTTGGGGATATCTTCAACCTTGTTTGGCCAAACCTAAGGAACCAAGCAATAAAGTTGTGCCACATAAGCACATATCATGAAATTAGGGCACACAATCCATCAATATTAATCATCAACCTACATGTATGTGGGATAAACATAGCACTAGAACAATATAAAGACAATGATGACCAATCCTCATAAACTTGAAACCTGACAGAGAATGGCACATAACCAAACTCCCCAATATATAAAGTGTGGGCACAAAACTGAGTATGGGGCACATAACCTCCATCCCAAAAATTTAATAAGGGCATATAACCCAAAAACCAATGCAATTACACTACTATAGGACTACTGACTCACATAACATGCTTAATGTAGAGGCAAGTAAAAAGTATATTCAGAATACACAAGATTGCCATCACATAAATGGATAAAATAAGAATCAACCACATAAGTGAAAAAATAGGGTTTTTTAAGAATGAAGCATAAGCTGGAGTCAAAAGAAAGTTCAATAACACAGGCTTATCATAACATTAGAATCAAGTAGAATATTCACATGGAATTATGTTCCCAAAAGAGGGATATTGTGTGGCATATCAAAAGAGTGATAAATTAGGATGATTGCTCAATATAGAATAATTGAGGATGAAAACATACCTCACTTCAAAGTGCAAACAAGGCCAAAGTCAGTCCTCGATCCAAGTCTAGGTCTTCAAAGCACCTATTAATATGTATGTGGAATTAGGGTTAGATTTACGTTAATTACTCAAAATTCTAAAAATCACCTTTTTATTATCTATGAATCAGGTTATCAAAACTATTCTATGTTGTAGGTTATATTTTTCTAAGTTTGTAACATATTTTATTTTATTTTTTTGACTTATAGATTATTAGTTATGAATTTTGCAAATTATATTCAGTTAAGAAAATCCATTAAAATCCACATATTAATTAGTTTTTAATTATGAAATAAAACTTAAACCATTAGATAGAGAATCGTTTTCTAAATCCAAAGACTATTTATTTTGTAATTTTCTGACAAAGCATTGATTTTCTACGAATTTCAGAAGAACAGACCAATCAGAAAATTGAAAAATGCCATGTAGGAAAAACTAATTCTCGAGAGGAAGAGAGAGAGAGGGTATGTGCACTGAGTTGGCCTAATCATCTCTGGACAACTCGGCTATCCCCACTACCAATTTGTCAACTCGCCTTTGTGCAGAAACAAGAATAAGTGATCATGAAAAGACCAATTTTCCCATGATTAGCGAGACAAAATAAAAATAAAAAAGGGCAATCATAAAAAAGCAAATTGAGCTTTGTTCTTCACTGTGTAGAGCTTTCAGTAGAAGAATTGGGAACTCAACTCCCCGTTGAATCCCGATCTAAGAGGGGAAATCATAGAAAATGTTGGTTCCTATGAGTTCCTAGTAACAGCTCAAACTCAGTGAGTCGTCGCTCAAGTTCAATGGGTAATGGAGGGAGGAGAACACCCTCACGATCACCCCCAAAACTACAAAATAGAGCAAACTCGCGACACAGAGCAGAATAGGGAAACAAGGCATGAAAACATCATAAACAATTTACAAGAACACAACGAAGGCATACATACACGGTAAGTCCCAATGAAGGACCCGAGTTTGAACCTCACTGAAGGCACTTTGTGAATGGAAATCCATGTTGATTTGGCACAGGAGGGGGTGACCAGACCACACCCTCTCATGCATCAAGAGTTTACCATGTCGAGCTCGCCCAAGGTGGGTTCTCTTAGTCACCACAAAAAGAAGGCATACAGACAAAACTCAAATCGAGAAGGGGAGGAACATCTTGAGTCAATCATGGAGGTGACTAGAAAATAGCCAGTTGAGGGTCAGAGATAGGTTATTGAAGTAGGACCCGTGCCAAGTTACTTCTTTGTGCAGGAAAGGAAGAGTGAGATGTTGGGAAACTTACTCACAATTGGTCCTCGATGGTGGAAATGGTTAGGGGAAAACGAGGAGATTGGAGGAGTAGACGGGACTCACAATAGCAACACACAAGTCTCTCAATCCAATTGACAATGTAGGGGAGTTCTCAGAGGTCTAGCAGTGGTTTCTGGGTGGTTATATAGGGGTTCGATGCAATGAGGAGGGTTGTGCACACCATGGTAGCAAGGGGGTGTAAGCCGCTAATTGTGTGTTTCTTATATATGGCATTAGAGAGGTTATGTTAGGGCTTGGGTGTGCAGAATCATGAGAGGAAGACGAAGGCCAAGAAATTTCTAGAAACATCGAGATACGAGAGAGATATAGGTGAGAGAAGATCAGAAGCACTATTCACATGCGGTCGCATATCCGACTCCATCTAGGAGATGACTCCACGGCAGTAGGATCTTGATCCAATGACCCAAGCTAGGCATGAAATCAGAAGAGCGTGTGATGGGGCAACATTAGGAAAAATGGAAAATAAATCGCGGGACAAAGGGATATTCAAATCAAATCCTAATCAAATTTAAATAAAGTGTTGATATAATGATTTCCTTTTCTCTCTCTTATCAATTGAGAGTTCAAACATTATCTAAATTATATGAAATTTTGCACATAGACTGATTTAGGCATGTAGATTCTGATTTTGGCATTTGTTTTCTAATTTGGAAACTTTTGATATATGAATTAATTCTTTTAAAGCAAAGCATTTCTCTCTTTGCTAAAGTATTAAAGGCATGTAGATTTATTAAATTAATGTGAAACTTCACTCTCAAACAAACTTAAGCATGTTGGATAGGAATTGCCATAACTTTTATCTTTTGAAGTTTTTATCACATTATTTAATGTTTAGGGCTTTTACACACTTTCTCTCTCCTAAACTATACATGAATATTAAAGATTGCCCAAATTAGTTGAAAATTTACAAATAGGCTAATTTTAATATGTTGATCTCGAATCTGAAACTATTTTCCTCTTTTGAAGTCATTTAATCATTTATTTGATATTTTGGAGAAAACTCATATTTCTTTTCTAAAAAAATTAGGATAATTATGATTCTGCAAATAAGGTGAAACTTGACACCCAAGTGAATTAGGACCCAAGGAACACGATTTTCAAATTGTATTTTACTTTTAAGATTTTCTTTCATGAGTTATGCATAATTAATATATGTAGCCCATCATTATTTTAGTTATCATATTATTTTAACATTATTATTATCATTATTCCAATTATCCCATACCATTACAGTACAATTAAAAGGGTTATATATTATTATTATGCACTAAATGATAAATGTTTATCATTTATCTCATCAAGTTTATCATTTCCATATTCAATGTAGCATTATTCTCAATTATGGACACATAGTTCTCATATGCATGTTATTACTCTTAACATCATGCCTTATTATCTCATGTGACATGTTTTATGTATATTGGTCTAAATATTAATGTGAGAGAATTAGGCTATATTTGTTTTCATGCCTATATATATCAACTTGACTTATACATGTATTAACATATTAGGATTATAATTAACTATTTTTGGGGATATGTTCAAGGCTTTTTGGCAAAACCTAAAGAACCAAGCTTACTATCCTCTAATACATATGATTAGGGTCAAGAAGCTAGGTTCTGGTATGTTATAAGAGCATTCCTTAGATGATGATGACCTCACTGCCTTCATCATAGATGCCGACAAAAATTGGCATATGAAGTGCATTAAAGATAATCACAACCACCCATACGGTAAGCAAAAGGATGACAAGTTCTAGGTCAAATCACTGGGTTGTTGCCTTCCTTCCCACATGGTTTCAAGGCATTATTCATCCACATCTTGGTGTTTGTTACCTCCAACACATTCTTTCTTGCACTATCTTTGGCTAGACTAGTGTGCCCAATGTTGTCATCACAAATAACCTCCACTGCTTGTGATATCTATTGAATGATAAGCCATATGTAACTCTTGATCCTACCACCCAAGGCTCTAGTAGAGTTTCAAGAATGATAATTGGCCCCACAGATCACCACTAGCCTTAACTATGTGCTTTGTCCTCACTCATGCGCAAGCCAGTATAAACTTCCTGAATGGTCACCCATCCTTGTACTACTCTGGGTTGAGAACGCTTAACCACTGAGTTCTTTAGTGATGGGTTCCCTAAAAAGGAGGCGCACCTTGGTGATATGGTAGTACAATCACTCCCTCTAAGATAAACTTATTCAAGGCCTCAAATCCTGGGATGTTACAATCTCCCCCACTTAGACTCTTAACATCCTTGTCAAGGATCAACTATATGTCCTCATAATCTTTCCCCATTTTAGTGAAAACTCAAATGGCCCATGCACACCCAACTCCTGATCAAGGGTTGCTCCATCAACTCAGATAGCCCTTTCCAACATGCCTGGACACTACCAGCACAAGAGTGGCTCCATCAACTCAGATAGCCCTTTCCAATATGACTAGACGACATGGCTCAAGACTAACATGCCACATGTCCATGTGAGCCCCACCTACTATAGAGGTTATGTCGTTGATACCATTTGTAACACCCGAGCCTACCACTCAAGGCTCTAGTAGAGTTTAAGGAATGAGGATTGGCCCCGTGGATCACCACTAGCCTTAAATGTGCACTTTGTTCTCATTCACACGCAAGCCAGTACACATGGTCTCCCAATACACATTCATCATTAGTTACATCATCCCAGTTGATCATCCAACCACCTCAATTGATGACCTGACCACCACACATCAGAGAGTAGAGAATCACTTGGGATTGCCTAATAACTCTACCTGGCCACCCGACCAGGACTCCAACAGATGCCATCATGCCTAAAACCTAAGGAGGCACCTCTGAACACCCATACAAAGGGTCCCTTTGCGGGCTCCTGCATAAGATGAACATCTTCTATTCTCGAGATGGTAAGGATAATGCAACAACAAAGAGTGCAGCTCTTCCTAGCTCCCATTCCGCATGGCCCACTGATGATATCCACATTCAAGAGCATCTTTCCAAAGACAACATGCCCTCTTCAAGGACATGGAGACTGGCTCTACTATAGTTGAGAAACTAATCGATTACATTGATGCTCATCCACAAACTTCTATTACCAGTCGCCCCCAACCACCATCTCAGATTGGGGGTGATCCATGGAGTTGCAAAGAAGCCTTCCCCACCCACATCGCTCCTCTTCCAACCAAGTACAAACCCCTCGTCATTGCCAAGCATCAAAAGAGGTGAAAGACCATGGAGACCATTGGTATACAACTGACTCACTATGTGTGCCCCAAGACACTTCAGATTTTAAGAATCTATGAGTCAATGATGCACATTCTCTACAACATACATATCCACATTCTCTTTCCGCATTCAGCTAGTCTACAAGGAAATCACGTCGTAGTTTCTTGCTTCCTTCAGGAAGCACTTCAATAATGATGAGGAGTATAATTACTCATTCCACATGTTTGACAAGGAGCATTCCTTGGATGATGATGACCCATCGCCTTCATCATGGACATTGAAAAGCATTGGCATATGAATTGCATTGAAGATAATCACAAGCAGTCGTACGATAAGTAAAAGGATGACAAGTTCTAGGCCGAAATCAATGGGTTTCTTCCTTCCTTCCCACATGGTGTCAAGGTGTTGTTCATCAACATCTTGGTGTTTTTACCTCCATCACATTCTTGCTTGCACCATCTTTGGGTAGATGAGTGTGCCCAATGTTTTCATTACAACTAACCTCCATTACTTGTGATGTCTATAGAATGACAAGCCATATGTAACACTTGAGCCTACTGCTGAAGGCTCTAATAGAGTTTCAGGAATGACGACTGGCCCCACAGATCACCACTTGCCTTAATTGCATGCTTTTTCCTCACTCACGCGCAAGCCAGGATAAAGTTCCTAAATGGTCACCCATCCTAGTACTACTCTGGGTTGAGCACGCTTACCACAGAATTATTTAGTGATGGGCTACCTAAAAAGGAGGTACACCTTGGTGATATGGATAGTATAATCATTCCTTTTAAGATCAACTTATTCAAGGCATCAAATCATGGGATGTTACAATCCCCCACTTAAACTCTTAACGTCCTCATCAAGGTTCAACTATATGTCCTCATAATCTTTTGTCATTTCAATGCAGACCCAAATGTTTCATGCACACCCAACTCCCGATCACGGTTACCAGTGCAAGAGTCTCTCCATCAACTGGGATATCCCTTTTCCAACATGCCTAGACACTACCTGCGTAAGGGTGTCTCCATCAACTCGAATAGCCCTTTCCAACATGACTAGACCACACTGCTTAAGACTGTCATGCTGCATGTCCATGTGGACCCCACCTAATGCAAGGGTTATGTATATAATACCATTGTAACACTTGAGCTTACCGCCTAAGGCTCTAGTAGAGTTTTAGGAATGAGGAATGGCCTTATTGATCACCACTAGCCTTAAATGTGCTCTTTGCCTTCACTCACGTGCAAGCCAGGATAAACTTCTCGACTAATCACCCATCCTATTACTACTCTAGGATGAGCATGCTTGGTCATAGAGTTCTTTAGTGATGTGCTCCCTGAAAAGGAGGTGCACCTTGGTTATGTGGGTTTGTATGTTGTTTATTGTGCAGATGCTCAAAGAGTGCACTTCCCCAGTTCTAGGGTGTAACATCCTAGGATTTGAGGCCTTGAATAAGTTTTTCTAGGGAGGAGTCATCACCGCATATCCACATTCATTTACAAAACCCACATTCCCTTCACCATGATGATGACGTGAAAACCATCACACTTGATTGACATCAAGTATATGGTGGATTCTGCTAACCTGAGGATCACCAAAGAATATGGAATCTACCACTAGTTTTTCAAACACATGCAATCCATTTTTGTGTTGCTCACCCATGCCTACATTGTGACAACGAATCTTATCTATGACCTTGATGACTTGAGTGCACATGTACAACGTCACATAAGGGAGCATCCACCTATTGATGGTGAAGTTCCTAAGGTAATGTTTAGGAGATGCAGTGCCTCCATGGAGGTGAATGAGGAGGAGTCTAACCCTCCCCCTCCCCCTTCTACATATCACACAAAGCAACATGTTCCCGAGACTATAGGGATATTTGGGCCCTACAACTTCACCAACCTCCAACAATAGCTAGACTAGATCTAGGGAACCCAGACCCACACAAAGTGGGAACAACAACATCATGGCCACCATCTCAACCACATGTACATGATGGATCAGGTGCATGAGTGTTGGTACATGGAATGAGGTGATTACCAATAGGTGCAGACTTACAATGGGCACTATGACGCCAGGTAGACATACCCTTCTCGTAACTATGGGTATTGCGGAAGCCAATACACCAAGACACCTTCTAAGAATCCCCTAAGACATCCCTCGACTTGAGATTGGTTTGACATACCATCCTGGGACTCTTTCTAGGGCCAACCTCCACAGTTCACCCCTCCTCCACCAAAGCATCCACCACCTCCTATGAGCACAACGGTTGATGACATTTTCTGTGATCATCTTACCCTCCATTCTAGATTTAGAGTTTTCGTAAGGACAAGAAAATTTCTAAGTTTGGGGTGGAGGGTGAGTTGTATATATCCATTCCACTACCTTTATCTTCCCGGTTCTGAAATTTACTTTAAATATTTAATTTTGCATCTTTTCTTTCTATTAACTTTTTCAACTTTTTTTTATGTTAATTCTTTTTTCGCAATTTTTGTTAGTTGTTAGTAATTAGATGTTATCTACTCAACCTAGATTCATTTTCTAAACAGCATGTTTAGTTGACAAATTAGTAGTGTACCCCCTATTTGAATAAAATAAATATTTTTGAAATAATTAATCCCAATTTCCAATGGTAGAACATATCATATTCCCAATTATCATAAATAATATCACTTCTTGAAAATGATGGGAACCTACATGGGATTGTGAGGGGTCAAATTTTAGAGTCTCTAAATTGATCAACATTAGATTCTCGTGGAATAATCATAATTTTAAAATTCTTGTGATATGATTGAACTAGTTTTCAATGTTTGTTCTTATGCTCTGAATTTCCATATATGGTATGCACAAGTCCAACCTTTTCTACAGTTCTTCTACCATCTTCTTACCCCATCATCATTAAAAGATAAGCCAAAAAGAATGTGCCAAACTCCAAGTTTGGGGTGGAACCCCTTATTGCATTTCTTCACTTCTTCAATGCCCCTCATATGTAATAGGAGTGTATCACAATATAAAGATGACAATGTGCACACCAAAAAATAAAAAATGCAATCAATGTAATTGCAACACAAATAAAGAAATCTCGGGTTGAATAGAGGATAGATTTGTAATTCTTCCTTCCACACCTCCATTCTCTCCAGTTTCTTCCCATTGAGTAGTAATTACTGATGTGTGTCATTGTACATGCAACAATCACTAGGAAAAGTCCTAGAGTTTAACCTTCCAACTCGGTTGTCATCTTGTTGTGAACAACAAGTCAACTTATTATAGATAGGTATCGATCTAAGGGATGGCAGAAAAGAAAATTTGAAATCCAAATCCGATTGTAGAACGGGAAAATAAATTCCGATGAGAAGGTTGTTGTATACTAAGAACAAAAATAAAAGTGCTAAAATAAAGTTCAATTAATCTAGAAATAAAGATCTGGGGGTCTGGAAGATCACCACCAAAACCATATTTCTATTCAACTAAACAAATTCTAAAATCCAAGGATCAAATCAGGACCTTGTGGTTACATGTCCTTTTGGACAAACTCACAGGGGTTGGACTTCCCCTGAACCCGTTGGTCCCCGCATTCACGGATCATTGACCAACCGTCCAACATGCCACTATCCACGGTCATATTAAAAAGCATGTGAATTCAAACTGGCGTTCAAACCCAAGGCTCAGGTGGTCGCGTCACCAAGGATTATAATGAGAATAAGATTAAAAAGATGAAAAGATTATAATCATAATTAAGGGACTATTGTTTCATACTTACATAGATCCACAAAGAATATATCAGATCATCCAAATAACCACACATAAATAGAGAGAAGACATTTGTTCGATGGAGGAATATAATTGATTATATTGAATAGAACCGGGCTAAGGGGCTAATCCCATGCCCCAGAAAGATTTACTCAGACATAACGAGACTAGAAGAAATGCAAACTAAAATGAGATCCAACATTATACAAGATGTGGTCTACAACTAAAAATTGGATGAAATGGAATGAAGAATGGAATGTTTGTACAAGAGAGTCCCTCCTTTTATTGGAGAGGGAGGGGGTAGGATTCCATCAAAAGAGGGGGAAAAAGAGAGGGAGACCGCCTTTTGAATTTCCTGGATCTGGTCAAATCGAAAGTTGATTGTCTTTAATTATCTTGACCATGTAACTCTCTTTAATATAGATTCTCGCAATAGCGATTTTGAACATATTTCTCTCCCGTGAAAAGCACAAAAGAAGTCCATATAATAGGCTTTTCTTTTAAAAATTAAATTCCCTTTCCAATGAATACTTGTACACTCAATTTGGAGTTTGAACGCAAGAGTTATGCCACTTTTGGTGATGGGTATATATGAATTTCAGGACTGCTGTAAATTGTATAGTTTTCCTACAAAACCCAAGAAAATATAATTAAAACTCCAATTAAAGAGAAAAATCTAAAATAACACAATTAATTATGAAACTAAGAGAATAAATAACAAAATAATCCTAAAAAATTAAAAATATGTAAATAAAAGGGATAAATACATATTTATCAAAATACCCCAGACTTGAATCTATGTTTGTCCTCAAGCAAATAAAATCACAAATTATTCCAATTTATACTAACAACATGTCTATCATCACCCTTGTAACATCACTTTATTCCTTACCTCCAAATTTTTCCAAGAAACCCAATCTCCTAAAACCACAAAACACAAAATTCTATATTCCCAATTAAAAACAAATATCATATCTTGTTTCTAAATCAAGACTTTATAGACAAACATGCTTCATCTTACTTTTGCTTTGACACTCTCATTTTTATTATTGTATTTTTTATGTGAGTTGTTGCACAAGAACAAGATGAAATTGAGGGGTGTGAAAACAAAGAAGGAAGTGATGAATTTTTTTTATCCCTCCTCTATTCGACTCAGGGTTTAAATTTGTGGAGTTGTGGCTACATTGATCACAATTTTTTCATGTGCACTTTTGGCATCTTTTGATGGTACGCCCCTTTGTGGGGTATGAAATTTTTGATATGGGAAACATGCCACCCAAGACTTGCTTTTTGTCTGATGGTGATTCTTTGCTTCTCTTTTTTTGTAAAGAAAATAAGGGGGAAACAAAAGGTGTCCTTGTGCTTAAAACTTCACACATTTATTCTCTTTTTTTTTGAAAGTGCCATTACATCAGAAAGAACATTCATGTCAATCACATTATACAAGATTTATATCAAGTTAATCCATAGTTTAAAAATAGAGAAATTTGTTTTTGGTTTTGATTGATTCCATATGGCTTGCCAACTTTTCCAAGGAGTGATGCTGTTTTGGGGTCCTAGGTGACATTGTGGTTTCAGACATGGCAATTTGTAACAATTTTTGCAAAATATTTACTAAATTCAAAGGGGTACAATGATAAACATCTATTCATATTGGTCGACTAGATAATGGCCATTTTCTGACAAAAAAAATAAAAACATGGATGACTAGATAATGGCCATAAACAAAGCAACTATATGCAAAACAAATAAAAAGGTAGAAATAATGCAAGAATAAAAGAGATAAGGGGGTGGAATAGAAACATACCACACACCTCTGAAAAACTACTAGAGGGGGGTGAATAGAGTTTTATAATGATTTTAATAATTATTTAAACTCAAACAACCACAATGAAAATATTGGACAAGGAGACACAAGGTTTAGAGTGGTTCCAACCTTAGAAAATACTAAGGAAGTCAGTCCACTACCCGGTTGCTTACCCAATCGGGATTTGAAAAGAAATTTATTTTATTACCTCGCAAGGACTTTACATAAAATACAATTTCTTTTCCCAAACCCTTCAAGCAGCCTTCACCTAGAAGTAATCGCCCAACCTTGAAGCACCCTTCCCTTGAAGTAGGTGCACCAACTCCCGTTGCACCAGCCTTCTGAAGTAGCTTCCCGTGCGATAGCCTTCTTGAAGTAGCTTGAAGTCCCCTTCTCCACCTGAGAAGTCAACCCTCTCCGATCTGCAGCCTCCAACCCTAGGAGTAGCAAGGAGAGTACAAAGGATAAAAGGAACAAGAAGGAAAATAGAAATTACAATACCGTTGTAAGCACAAGGCTTGATTTGCCTATATCAAGCGTATAGATCTCCTAACCAATGTGTATGACAATGTGATTGTAGTGGATAGGAGATACTAGCCTATAGGACACGAAATGGAGCAATAGGGATGAATGGCAAGTGTAGGGATTGCTCTATTGCTCTAAAATAGATTGCAAGTGTGTATTCAAGCTCAAGTATAGCACAAGTATAGCTTAGGTGTATTTTAGTGTCCTAAGGCATGTCCTATTTATAGGAGTGGCCTATGGATGCTTAAGGACGTTCTAGACAACTTCTAGGGGCTTCTAAGTGCTTAACTAGTCGTTAGATATAAGTTAGGTGCATTAGTAACGGCTAGTTACTTTATTCTGTAGTTGCTATCAGAGACCATCTCGGTCGACAAATGGTCGACCGAGATACCTACTCGGTCGAACTTTTGTCGACCGACAGGCTCTCTGGAACAAGTGATTTGCAACGTCTTTCATCAACTGCCAACTAACTTTTCTGTTGTGTCTAACGGCTACTTTGGATCTTTCTCGGTCGAGAAGATTGTCGACCGAGAGTGTCTCGGTCGAGGAGTTTGTCGACCGAGATTGATCATGTTTCAAGGTTTCAATTTAGGCACTAATTATGTGTGTGAGTGTGCAAAAGTAATCCTATTTGAATGGGATGACTTGTCTAACTGTGGTGTTTAGCTAGGGAGAATCTAACGCTTGATTTACATGCAATTCTAAGTACTTGTACATTATATTTTTGTACAAGTTTTTACAACAGTGATTACATTGCATGAAAATATAAATATGTAAGCTTGTAGATTTTCCCTTGTTGCTTTGTCATCCTGCACACTCAAGTAGCTCGTTAGATTAATAAGAATGAAATGTTTGTCATAATCAAAACAAAGGGATTTATAGATGTCCATTTAGCCAACAATCTCCCCCTTTTTGAAGATGACAAACATTTCCAAAATATAAATAAAGAAAATATAAAACATATGAGTTTCATACCTTTAGATTACCTTTTGTAGCTTTTTCTCTTGTGTATAAAATGTGTGCTTATTATTCCCCATGAATTGTGGAACATGAAATCCAGATCATTTGGGAATATAGCAACTTTCAATGTAAAGCCAAGAGTTTATTTATGAAACTCATTAATTGAGGTTTACATAATTTCTAAATTTTAGTTTTATATTTATCTCTCCCCCTTTGTCATTTCAAAAAGATAACCGTTAAGAATAAAAACTCCCCCTTAATTAGATACTATGCTATTAGAAACATGGATTTAATATCATTTTTGTCTAATTTAGCCACAATTTGTTTCTCAATCATTTGCAAAGGATGTTAAGCCTTGAAAAAAAAAATACTAAGGTCGTAACCAGCTTCAAATGATGTTTACAATGTTTTTCTAAGCTTCTTAATCAATTAAACCAATTTGTCATTATGAGCTCCCCCTTAATCTTACAATTTAAGCAGTTTGATGCTTCTAAGGTCACAAATAATTTTAAATCTTGATTTTGACCTTTATCAAAAGTATACTAAGATTAAGTGCAATAAAGTGATGTCCAAATAAGCATTTTGTCAAAGCTTATTTTAGGTCGCCCTTGACTACGACCATGGCGCCCCTTGGTCAATTTTAATTTTAACCAAGAGGCAAATTCTGCAGATTTCCAAGATAAACATTCATATGTGAAGTATAATTTCTGCAGATAGCTATAAATATCAATTTGAAGCACATTGAGATATACCTATTATGAAGACTTAATATGATCATCATAGTGAAGTCTTTGACCTTGATTTTTCTACAATGCATGTTTTACATTCATTGTAAATGATGTTTCATATGCTTTGCTATGGGTACAGAATTATCAAATCCCATTTCTTCTTATACCCTTATCATAAGATTCTTTTAGAAACATATATTTTGAAAGCCAGATTAATATCTTTAAAGTCAAGATTTTTGCTTTTGATTTCTTAGAACAAGCAAATAGATAAAAACATTAATATTTTGTTCTAAGAGGCACCGTTTGGCTTGTCATAGCAACATCATCATCACAAGTTGTGTCCACAATCATTATCTATTATGTCAAGATGCTTTTATGCTAATGACATTTGCAATTATCTGAATCACAATGATCATTCATGGTTTGTATATATGAATCAAAGCTTATTTTAAACCAATGAAACATAATGATAGAACAATTGAAGCATGAAATTTAACCCATGGTTTTTATGTAACTAGATCAATGAATACTTAGAATGGACCTATATGATTCAAGTGAAGGCATGTTGCAAATATCAATGTGTGATTTGTCTTAAAGATTCATTCATAATTCCAATTAAATTTATAGCAGACTGAGCTAGTCGGTTTCCAGAAACTTATTCGGTCAAACTCTTCTCAACCGAAATATTTTCGGTCGAAGTATTTCTCGACCGGGAATGTTTCTGCAAATTTCATTCAGTAATTTGTATGTTTTATGTATAAGTTCTGTTGTAAGTGTCAAATCCTATTTACTCTTGTTTTCAGATAATATACTTTAGAAGCATTTTTCCTTGAATCCTTACTTTTTATTTCTTAGAACAAATAAATGGATAAACATTAAAAAAAATTGTTCGAAAGAAACATAGTTATTTAAATATAATAATCATGATTCTATAGAGAGGTAGAAGCATATCCATGGTGCAATAATTTAAATTGCAACACATACATGGTTCATGTATAGATATTCCAAGGATTACTTAGGAAAACCATGATAAAACAGTAATGTCCTTGGTTAAGCTAATCATGATTTTTTTTCAGTTTTAAATCCAATCATTTAGAGTAAACCAAAATAATCTCATATAAGTTTTCAATTTTAAGACAAACTTTTATAACTGATCATGCCGAAGAAACTTTTCAAACAATGAATAAGGTTTGTTTAAGATTAGTCTTCTTACAGCACTTTAGCAATATGTTTAAGGATTTTCTACTCATAATGTTATATACTGTAAACGATCAATATGTCTTGCTACAACAATTGTCTTCCAAGATTTTATTCTTGATTTGCATGTTAATTCAATCATCAATAACAATTTGATAGCAAACTAGGTTGATTGAAAAACAATTTCAGAAGATTTATGTCAGACTTGACAATAGAAGCCTGCTCGGTCGACCATTTCTCGACCGACTGGTCCCTCGGTCGACAGTGTCTCGACCGAGAAAGGTTCTGTGTTGTTTCAAAACTGTTTTCAAATATTTTTTATAATTAAAAGCAAAAGTATGAAAGTTAAAGCTCGATTTAGTTGAGATATTTAAATATCAAAGCAACATTTAGGTTAAATCTCAACTAATCATATACATTTTGTGAATCCAAACTAAACAAGTAGTTTAAGATGTATATTTGGAAATTTAATTTCTTGGATTAACTTGGTGTCCTATTAAGTTGAGATAGACATAGAGATATACAACTTAGAGTCTTTGGTCATATCTCAACTTAATTTTATCCATTTAGTTTGGGGGTTTTGGAACCCATACTAACTCAACATTCTTTTTCTTGTATGGGCATGAAAAAGAGTAATGTCCAAGACGTGAGCAATAATGGCAACATATAGAATCAACCTCAAGTCTTTTTCTATGGTTTTGTTCTAGGTTGTTCTTTGGTACAAATGTAGCTTGATGTGCTTGTGTCTTTCTCCAACTAGGTTGTTGATGAGATTTCCCTTTGGGCTTATAACCTAGTCCTCTTCTCCCAATTTGATGATAGGAATCATCCAATATTCTATCAAGGATTCCATTGTTGCTTAACCTACTAACTTCTTGTTGCAACTTGGCGATCTCATCCATTCTTTTCTTAATATCTAGTTTTGCTTGATCTAGATTAGATGATAAAGAATTCCTTTCTTTCACTATATTATCATAATCTAGATGTGTACACAAAATAGGTTGTTTTTAAGATCATTTAACTTTGCAAGTAATCCAACCTTTTCTTGATATAGAAGATCATAATTTGTTTCTAGAGTAAAAATCTTCACATCACTACTACTTAGAGATGATTTCAAAGTACGATTTTCAGAAACAATGCTATCTTTTTCAAAACCAAGATTATTCAATTTAGCATATAAATCTTCATTTTCGGATGTAAGAGCAAGAAGTCTAGCATTTAACTCACAGTTTGTTTTACTAGATTTCTTTAATTTCTTCTTGCACTCAATATACTTATTGTGTGTTTCTTCAAGACTAGAAATTAGCTCTTCTTTTGATAAATCAAGAAGGCTTACCTCTTCTTCTTCTTCTTCATTGGTTGTAGCAATGAGACAATTTTTGTGCTTTTCCTCTTTCTTCTTTTCTTTCCATGGACAACCGATTGTTGTATGGTTTGGTCCTAGACACCAATTGCAACTTGTTGTAGGTTGGTCCAAGTTGTTCCTTTGCCTGCGGTTGTAGTCACCTCCACCCTTCATTCTTCAAGACCTGGTTAGGGTTCCTTGAAGCCTGCTCTGATACCAATTGAAAAACTACTAGAGGGGGGTGAATAGAGTTTTATAATGATGTTAATAATTATTTAAACTCAAACAACCACAATGAAAATATTGGACAAGGAGACACAAGGTTTAGAGTGGTTCCAACCTTAGCAAATACTAAGGAAGTCAGTCCACTACCCGGTTGCTTACCCAACCGGGATTTGAAAAGAAATTTATTTTATTACCTCGCAAGGACTTTACATAAAATACAATTTCTTTTCCCAAACCCTTCAAGCAGCCTTCACCTAGAAGTAATCACCCAACCTTGAAGCAGCCTTCCCTTGAAGTAGGTGCACCAACTCCCGTTGCACCAGCCTTCTGAAGTAGCTTCATATGCGATAGCCTTCTTGAAGTAGCTTGAAGTCCCCTTCTCCACCTGAGAAGTCAACCCTCTCCGATCTGCAGCCTCCAACCCTAGGAGTAGCAAGGAGAGTACAAAGGATAAAAGGAACAAGAAGGAAAATAGAAATTACAATACCGTTGTAAGCACAAGGCTTGATTTGCCTATATCAAGCGTATAGATCTCCTAACCAATGTGTATGACAATGTGATTGTAGTGGATAGGAGATACTAGCCTATAGGACACGAAATGGAGCAATAGGGATGAATGGCAAGTGTAGGGATTGCTCTATTGCTCTAAAACAGATTGCAAGTGTGTATTCAAGCTCAAGTATAGCACAAGTATAGCTTAGGTGTATTTTAGTGTCCTAAGGCATGTCCTATTTATAGGAGTGGCCTATGGATGCTTAAGGACGTTCTAGACAACTTCTAGGGGCTTCTAAGTGCTTAACTAGCCGTTAGATATAAGTTAGGTGCATTAGTAACGGCTAGTTACTTTATTCTGCAGTTGCTGTCAGAGACCATCTCGGTCGACAAATGGTCGACCGAGATACCTACTCGGTCAAACTTTTGTCGACCGACAGGCTCTCTGGAACAAGTGATTTGCAACGTCTTTCATCAACTGCCAACTAACTTTTCTGTTGTGTCTAACGGCTACTTTGGATCTTTCTCGGTCGAGAAGATTGTCGACCGAGAGTGTCTCGGTCGAGGAGTTTGTCGACCGAGATTGATCCTGTTTCAAGGTTTCAATTTAGGCACTAATTATGTGTGTGAGTGTGCAAAAGTAATCCTATTTGAATGGGATGACTTGTCTAACTGTGGTGTTTATCTAGGGAGAATCTAACGCTTGATTTACATGCAATTCTAAGTACTTGTACATTATATTTTTGTACAAGTTTTTACAATAGTGATTACATTGCATGAAAATATAAATATGTAAGCTTGTAGATTTTCCCTTGTTGCTTTTTCATCCTGCACACTCAAGTAGCTCGTTAGATTAATAAGAATGAAATGTTTGTCATAATCAAAACAAAGGGATTTATAGATGTCCATTTAGCCAACAATCTCCCCCTTTTTGAAGATGACAAACATTTCCAAAATATAAATAAAGAAAATATAAAACATATGAGTTTCATACCTTTAGATTACCTTTTGTAGCTTTTTCTCTTGTGTATAAAATGTGTGCTTATTATTCCCCATGAATTGTGGAACATGAAATCCAGATCATTTGGGAATATAGCAACTTTCAATGTAAAGCCAAGAGTTTATTTATGAAACTCATTAATTAAGGTTTACATAATTTCTAAATTTTAGTTTTATATTTATCTCTCCCCCTTTGTCATTTCAAAAAGATAACCGTTAAGAATAAAAACTCCCCCTTAATTAGATACTATGCTATTAGGAACATTGATTTAATATCATTTTTGTCTAATTTAGCCACAATTTGTTTCTCAATCATTTGCAAAGGATGTTAAGCCTTGAAAAAAAAAATACTAAGGTCGTAACCAGCTTCAAATGATGTTTACAATGTTTTTCTAAGCTTCTTAATCAATTAAACCAATTTGTCATTATGAGCTCCCCCTTAATCTTACAATTTAAGCAGTTTGATGCTTCTAAGGTCACAAATAATTTTAAATCTTGATTTTGACCTTTATCAAAAGTATACTAAGATTAAGTGCAATAAAGTGATGTCCAAATAAGCATTTTGTCAAAGCTTATTTTAGGTCGCCCTTGACTACGACCATGGCGCCCCTTGGTCAATTTTAATTTTAACCAAGAGGCAAATTCTGCAGATTTCCAAGATAAACATTCATATGTGAAGTATAATTTCTGCAGATAGCTATAAATATCAATTTTAAGCACATTGAGATATACCTATTATGAAGACTTAATATGAGCATCATAGTGAAGTCTTTGACCTTGATTTTTCTAGAATGCATGTTTTACATTCATTGTAAATGATGTTTCATATGCTTTGCTATGGGTACAGAATTATCAAATCCCATTTCTTCTTATACCCTTATCATAAGATTCTTTTAGAAACATATATTTTGAGAGCAAGATTAATATCTTTAAAGTCAAGATTTTTGCTTTTGATTTCTTAGAACAAGCAAATAGATAAAAACATTAATATTTTGTTCTAAGAGGAACCGTTTGGCTTGTCATAGCAACATCATCATCACAAGCTGTGTCCACAATCATTATCTATTATGTCAAGATGCTTTTATGCTAATGACATTTGCAATTATCTGAATCACAATGATCATTCATGGTTTGTATATATGAATCAAAGCTTATTTTAAACCAATGAAACATAATGATAGAACAATTGAAGCATGAAATTTAACCCATGGTTTTTATGTAACTAGATCAATGAATACTTAGAATGGACCTATATGATTCAAGTGAAGGCATGTTGCAAATATCAATGTGTGATTTGTCTTAAAGATTCATTCATAATTCCAATTAAATTTATAGCAAACTGAGCTAGTCAGTTTCCAGAAACTTATTCGGTCAAACTCTTCTCAACCGAAATATTTTCGGTCGAAGTATTTCTCGACCGGGAATGTTTCTGCAAATTTCATTCAGTAATTTGTATGTTTTATGTATAAGTTCTGTTGTAAGTGTCAAATCCTATTTACTCTTGTTTTCAGATAATATACTTTAGAAGCATTTTTCCTTGAATCCTTACTTTTTATTTCTTAGAACAAATAAATGGATAAACATTAAAAAAATTTGTTCGAAAGAAACATAGTTATTTAAATATAATAATCATGATGCTATAGAGAGGTAGAAGCATATCCATGGTGCAATAATTTAAATTGCAACACATACATGGTTCATGTATAGATATTCCAAGGATTACTTAGGAAAACCATGATAAAACAGTAATGTCCTTGGTTAAGCTAATCATGATTTTTTTTCAGTTTTAAATCCAATCATTTAGAGTAAACCAAAATAGTCTCATATAAGTTTTCAATTTTAAGACAAACTTTTATAACTGATCATGCCGAACAAACTTTTCAAACAATGAATAAGGTTTGTTCAAGATTAGTCTTCTTACAGCACTTTAGCAATATGTTTAAGGATTTTCTACTCATAATGTTATATACTGTAAACGATCAATATGTCTTGCTACAACAATTGTCTTCCAAGATTTTATTCTTGATTTGCATGTTAATTCAATCATCAATAACAGTTTGATAGCAAACTAGGTTGATTGAAAAACAATTTCAGAAGATTTATGTCAGACTTGACAACAGAAGCCTGCTCGGTCGACCATTTCTCGACCGACAGGTCCCTCGGTCGACAGTGTCTCGACCGAGAAAGGTTCTGTGTTGTTTCAAAACTGTTTTCAAATATTGTTTATAATTAAAAGCAAAAGTATGAAAGTTAAAGCTCGATTTAGTTGAGATATTTAAATATCAAAGCAACATTTAGGTTAAATCTCAACTAATCATATACATTTTGTGAATCCAAACTAAACAAGTAGTTTAAGATGTATATTTGGAAATTTAATTTCTTGGATTAACTTGGTGTCCTATTAAGTTGAGATAGACATAGAGATATACAACTTAGAGTCTTTGGTCATATCTCAACTTAATTTTATCCATTTAGTTTGGGGGTTTTGGAACCCATACTAACTCAACATTCTTTTTCTTGTATGGGCATGAAAAAGAGTAATGTCCAAGACGTGAGCAATAATGGCAACATATAGAATCAACCTCAAGTCTTTTTCTATGGTTTTGTTCTAGGTTGTTCTTTGGTACAAATGTAGCTTGATGTGCTTGTGTCTTTCTCCAACTAGGTTGTTGATGAGATTTCCCTTTGGGCTTATAACCTAGTCCTCTTCTCCCAATTTGATGATAGGAATCATCCAATATTCTATCAAGGATTGCATTGTTGCTTAACCTACTAACTTCTTGTTGCAACTTGGCGATCTCATCCATTCTTTTCTTAATATCTAGTTTTGCTTGATCTAGATTAGATGATAAAGAATTCCTTTCTTTCACTATATTATCATAATCTAGATGTGTACACAAAACAGGTTGTTTTTGAAGATCATTTAACTTTGCAAGTAATCCAACCTTTTCTTGATATAGAAGATCATAATTTGTTTCTAGAGTAAAAATCTTCACATCACTACTACTTAGAGATGATTTCAAAGTACGATTTTCAGAAACAATGCTATCTTTTTCAAAACCAAGATTATTCAATTTAGCATATAAATCTTCATTTTCGGATGTAAGAGCAAGAAGTCTAGCATTTAACTCATCGTTTGTTTTACTAGATTTCTTTAATTTCTTCTTGCACTCAATATACTTATTGTGTGTTTCTTCAAGACTAGAAATTAGCTCTTCTTTTGATAAATCAAGAAGGCTTACCTCTTCTTCTTCTTCTTCATTGGTTGTAGCAATGAGACAATTTTTGTGCTTTTCCTCTTTCTTCTTTTCTTTCCATGGACAATCGATTGTTGTATGGTTTGGTCCTAGACACCAATTGCAACTTGTTGTAGGTTGGTCCAAGTTGTTCCTTTGCCTACGGTTGTAGTCACCTCCACCCTTCATTCTTCAAGACCTGGTTAGGGTTCCTTGAAGCCTGCTCTGATACCAATTGAAAAACTACTAGAGGGGGGGTGAATAGAGTTTTATAATGATTTTAATAATTATTTAAACTCAAACAACCACAATGAAAATATTGGACAAGGAGACACAAGGTTTAGAGTGGTTCCAACCTTAGCAAATACTAAGGAAGTCAGTCCACTACCCGGTTGCTTACCCAACCGGGATTTGAAAAGAAATTTATTTTATTACCTCGCAAGGACTTTACATAAAATACAATTTCTTTTCCCAAACCCTTCAAGCAGCCTTCACCTAGAAGTAATCGCCCAACCTTGAAGCAGCCTTCCCTTGAAGTAGGTGCACCAACTCCCGTTGCACCAGCCTTCTGAAGTAGCTTCCCGTGCGATAGCCTTCTTGAAGTAGCTTGAAGTCCCCTTCTCCACCTGAGAAGTCAACCCTCTCCGATCTGCAGCCTCCAACCCTAGGAGTAGCAAGGAGAGTACAAAGGATAAAAGGAACAAGAAGGAAAATAGAAATTACAATACCGTTGTAAGAACAAGGCTTGATTTGCCTATATCAAGCGTATAGATCTCCTAACCAATGTGTATGACAATGTGATTGTAGTGGATAGGAGATACTAGCCTATAGGACACGAAATGGAGCAATAGGGATGAATGGCAAGTGTAGGGATTGCTCTATTGCTCTAAAACAGATTGCAAGTGTGTATTCAAGCTCAAGTATAGCACAAGTATAGCTTAGGTGTATTTTAGTGTCCTAAGGCATGTCCTATTTATAGGAGTGGCCTATGGATGCTTAAGGACGTTCTAGACAACTTCTAGGGGCTTCTAAGTGCTTAACTAGCCGTTAGATATAAGTTAGGTGCATTAGTAACGGCTAGTTACTTTATTCTGCAGTTGCTGTCAGAGACCATCTCGGTCGACAAATGGTCGACCGAGATACCTACTCGGTCGAACTTTTGTCGACCGACAGGCTCTCTGGAACAAGTGATTTGCAACGTCTTTCATCAACTGCCAACTAACTTTTCTGTTGTGTCTAACGGCTACTTTGGATCTTTCTCGGTCGAGAAGATTGTCGACCGAGAGTGTCTCGGTCGAGGAGTTTGTCGACCGAGATTGATCCTGTTTCAAGGTTTCAATTTAGGCACTAATTATGTGTGTGAGTGTGCAAAAGTAATCCTATTTGAATGGGATGACTTGTCTAACTGTGGTGTTTATCTAGGGAGAATCTAACGCTTGATTTACATGCAATTCTAAGTACTTGTACATTATATTTTTGTACAAGTTTTTACAACAGTGATTACATTGCATGAAAATATAAATATGTAAGCTTGTAGATTTTCCCTTGTTGCTTTGTCATCCTGCACACTCAAGTAGCTCGTTAGATTAATAAGAATGAAATGTTTGTCATAATCAAAACAAAGGGATTTATAGATGTCCATTTAGCCAACAACCTCCACCCCAAACTTAGATTTTTTTCTCATCTCGAGAAAAACCCAAACCCGAGATGGAGGGAAAAAAATTCTTAGGTTCACCAGGAGGTCCTGGTAGCTCAAAAAACGTCCAGTTGAAGGGGATGTGTACGAGGGCTGGGACCTTTATTAGAGGAGCTTCATAGTGTACCTGATGATAGGAAAGTCTTGGATCTCAATGGGGTGTTCATATTTTCTTTCACCTCACATTCCCTCCAATAAGATCCACAAATCTTCCTTTGATAGCAAGGGAAGAGTTGAAGATGGATGTGGATTGGGGGAGGTTGGTGGGTACCTGACTGGTAACACTTGTAGTGCCAGATGTGCAAAATCAGGCAGAGGATTTGGCTCGGGTTTCCCCCTGTCATATTGACCTACATATAGAAAAATTGGTGGTGATACAAAAGATTTCAAATTATTTACAAAAGTATTTTGCTTCTCCTTAAAAATAATGTCATCAACATTGGGTTTGGTAAGTTTCATTGTTGATATAACATATGTCTCTAATTCTTTTGTACAAGGGGTCCCCAAGGATTCAGGAGGGATGAGGACATCTTCCTTGCAAACAATAGAAGGGGATGTATGGGCTTCTTCCAAGGGTGTATCCCCTTCTAAATTAGCATTATGTAGAATGAGAATTGGTTGTGTTAAAATGGGAGGAATTGTTTTGTCAAAGGGGGTTGGATGCTCATTATCCAAAATAGACTCAAAAAAGGAATTTGGTCTCTGATATAAATTGGGTTGATGTTAAGGTTGGGAGGAGTTGTTGGATCTTTAGATTGACTCTCCCGCTTCGAAATTTCATATTCAAGTAATAGAGTCTCAAAAGGAAAGGTAGGGATACCAACGTCCTCATCACAGGAAAACTATGGCTCCATGGTTTGTGCTATTTCTTTAGGATCTGACATATATGACATAAAAATAAGACCGTCATTATCGTCATCGTCAGGAAGAACCATCTTGGGTTTCTCAAGCTCTATAGGGGGAGTTTGTGATTGATCCTCTAGTAAGGTAGCTAGCATGGCTTGACTGGATTCAAGTTTTGCTTGTCCTTCTGCTGCCATCTTTTCTAGGGCCTTAAGTCTCTCTTTCAATTCAAGATTAAATTGTGTTTCACCATAGGATTTATACACCCCAAAATTTTGGCCAGCCTCGCCACATTCCCCATAGTGTCCTTGGCCATAGTACCCCTCATATTGTTTTGGGTGGCATTGCTCCTCATAATAATCTCCAGAAGATGGTGGATTATAATTTCCATGGCGTCCATCTTGGTAGGAAGATTCAATATTACAAGGTGTCACCAAATCATGAGGAAACATATTTGAACAATCTATATATTGGGTTTGGGCTTCTAGCAGGGCAGTTAAGAAGGCTTGGCTAGTTTTTAGTTTTATTTCTCCTTCTACTGCTATCTTCTCTAGGGCCCTAAGTCTCTCTTCTTGTTGAGGATTACATTGGGTTTCATAAACATGTTCATAACCCCCAAGGTTTTGTTGGTTACACCCTACTAAATTTTGTTGATCATATCCCCCATTAGAATATGGATATCAAGGTTCCCCATAATGGTTCTCAGAAAAATGTGGATTCACATTGTACCCATCAGGATGAAAGGGCTCAAAACTAAAAGGGGTGCTATCATAAGCATGAGTAGAGTCAGGCAGGCAAGAGATGCATGGTGGTAAAGACCACAATAATAACATTGTGGGGAATATTGGGATGACCACTCTAATTGAAAAGAAAAGTTCTTGAAAGATATGTCAGTTAACGAATGAGAGAAGAAAGATTACGAGATAAGAGGTTAGTCAAAAATTACAAAGAGAACTAAAAATTATAAATCTAAGAAATTATGGAATAAACTAAAATTACAAAAAAAAATAATTAGAAAGCAGTACTGCTGGAATGGAAACTCAACAGAAAGAGGAGATACACTTCCGGAATTGTGATCAGAAGGCAAAAAGAAATTACAAAAATCTAAAAGAAATTATAAAAAAGACTGAAGTTATGCAAGTTAGAGAATATGAACAAGGATTATACAAGATATACATGCAACTAGATCTGAAAAACAACTATGTCATCCCCGGCAATGGCGCCAAATTAATGTGTGTCGTTGTACACGCAATAATCACTAGGAAAAGTCCTAGAGTTTAACCTTCTAACCCGGTTGTCAACTTGTTGTGAACAACAAGTCAACTTAGTATAGATAGGTATCGATCCAAGGGACGGCAGAAAAGAAAAGTTGAAATCTAAATCTGATTGTAAAATGGGAAAATAAATTCCGATGAGAAGGTTGTTTTAAAATTAAGAACAAAAATAAAAGTGCTGAAATAAAGTTCAATTAATCTAGAAATAAAGATTTGGAGGTCTATATGATCACCACCAAAACCATATTTCTATTCAACTAATCAAATTCTAAACTCCAAGAATCAAATCAAAACCTTGTGGTTACATGTCCTTATGGACAAACTCACAAGGGTCGGACTTTCTGTGAACCCGTTGGTCCCGACGTTCACGGATCATTGATCAACCGTCCAACATGCCATTATCCACAGTCATATCAAAAAGCATGTCAATTCAAACTGGCGTTCAAACCCAAGAATCAGGTGGTCACGTCACCAAGGATTATAACAAAAATAAGATTAAAAAGACGAAAAGATGATAATCACAATTAAGGGACTATTGTTTCGTTCTTACATAGATCTACGGTCATATCGCTCCATAAGAATATATAGATCATTCAAATAACCACACATAAATAGAGAGAAGACATTTATTCGATGGAGGAATATAATTGATTATATTGAATAGAATCGGGCTAAGGGACTACTCACATGCCCTAGAGAGATTTACTCAGACATAACGAGACAAGAAGAAATGCAAACTAAAATGAGATCCAATATTATACAAGATGTGGTCTACAACTAAAAATTAGATGAAATGGAATGAAGAATGAAATATGTTTACAAGTGGAGAGTCCCTCTTTTTATAGGAGGGGGAGGGGGTAAGATGCCCTCAAAAGAGGGGGGAAAATGAGGGAGATAGCTTTTTGAATTTTCTGGATCTGGTCAAATTGAAATTTGATTGTCTTTAATTATCTTGACCATGTAACTCTCTTGAATATAGATTCTCGCAGCAGAGATTTTGAATATATTTATCTCCCGTGAAAAGCAAAGAATTGGTACAAAAATTAGGATTTTCTTTTATTAAATTAAATTCCCTTTCCAATGAATACTTGTATACTCAATTTGGAGTTTGAACGCAAGAGTTATGCTACTTTTGGTAACGGGTATATATGAATTTCAGGACTGCTGCAAATTGTGTAATTTTCCTACAAAACCCAAGAAAGTATAATTAAAACTCCAATTAAAGAGAAAAACATAAAATAACACAATTAATTATGAAACTAAGAGAATAAATTAAAAAATAATCCTAAAAATATTAAAAATATATAAATAAAAGGGATAAATACATATTTATCAATCACCCCAAAACTATTCCCCTTCACGGTTGAACCCTTATACTTGTGCAAATCTCATAAGAATATGTGGAACCTTCTTAGAAACCATTGATTTTATGATTGTGATGTGCATGTTTTGATATGGAAACTTGTTTTTGAATGTAAAGTTGGTGTAGGGAAATCAAAGATGAAATTTTGTGATTCCAGGAGATCGAGGTTTCTTGGCCCTGTTTGGTTGTAGGAAACTAAGTGATATTGTGAAAGAGGGATGACATGCTAGTAGTATTATTTGATAGGTTTTTTTGATTATGTGTTGCTTGAGTGCAAGCAATCTTCAAGTTTGGGGTAGTTTGACGAATGCATATGCATCATCTTTTAATTGTGGTTTCTAGCTTAGTTTTGCTCATTTCAGTTGTCAATTGCATCTACTTTGCTTAGTTTTGTCATGCTTGTCTTGTTCATAAATACTATTATATTGACTAATTTCCTTTTCTTATGTAGATTAAAGCACACATCAATGTTAGAGAATTTGAGAATTATTTCTCCGAGCTCATTTTCAAGACCCCAGAGCAATTTCACATCAGATTAGAGTTTATCAACACATTCAAGCATGCTAGTCGGGCAACTAGATCTCATGATAAACCGACCAACATGCCCATCCCAAAACACTCCTAGGACAAGATCCAAGTTTGGAGATCTTCCTTTCTGATTGGTCGATCAGAAGGTTGCCCAAAGTGATAGATATTCTTATGTTTTTTGACATCAATTGATACCCATCATCTAGGTTAGCAGACCCACTTGTAGCACAATGCCTCGAAGGAAGCCAGATAGACAAATATCCCTTTTTGATCATCCAACCAAATTAAATCTCAAATTTTCTCCTTTGATATCAAAATTTTCAACACTTCCAAAGGATATCTGATTGAGTGATTAGGCTTGCTAGTTGATCGACCATCCTGAGATGCCTTCCAAGTCTAAAAACCACAACAGCCTCAGTTTTCTAGCATATTGGGAGATCCCCTTCTAGGATAGACCAACCAAATGATTCAACAAAATCCTCATAAGAAGGATGAGTGGGTGATTAGTCACTTTAGTCAGTCAACCTGAAGACCAACAGTCAAGCTGCCATGTAAGTGATTGGCCAACCAGCCTCCTAGTTGGCTAATAATCACAACAAACAGAGCAACTTCCACAACCACCATCCGGGGACTATTTTACAAATAAAAGAATATATGACATAAAAATCATTCATTCTATTCATTTAGAGACCAAAGAACATTCTAGAGCAAGGTGTCAGAGGAGACAACAATAATTTGCAAACAACTGACTTGACATATTGTTTTCAACTATTGGGTTTGGAAGAAATTTCTTAAAACGTTGTCCTTTAAGATTAAACCCTTTACTACAATGCAATAGATCCAACCGCTTGGAAGAGAGCTAGTTGCAATTGTGTTAAAGGCCTTAAAGCCTAGGATAATCCTTCTTAGAGAATTTGTGTGTGCAAAGTACTCACAATAGGATGCAAAGACTAATTTTTTATATTATGATCTTTAGGAGGAAATATATATATATATTATTTAGGGTAGTTTATGTCATGTGGGAACGAATTCATAGTGTGACATTGTTTTGATCATCAAAGTGTGACAACTTGTTAAATTATTATACATAAAAAACAAGCCCCTAACATTAATATGAAAATTTTGACACCATTACCCCATCGTTTGGATTCGTTACAAATGAACTTTATATTGGTCTATTGTAGATTGTCCAATGATGGAGGTTCCATGTGTTGCCTATATGTAGATGATATCTTGCTTTATTGATCCATTATGGAAATTATTAGTGAGATAAAGTCATTTTTCAATGGTTAGTTTGAGGTGAAGGATATGTGAGTTACATATTGTGATATCAAATGAATTTTAGTAGACTGACCCCAAAGAGTAGTCAAAGAGCCAATTTGTGTTTCTACCCTATAGAGTATATCCCAAGGCCTTTGGCATTATATTCAAACTTTAAACAAGGCATGTGCAACTTGATCTTAAGAAGGCTTAGAACTCGCTCAATCTCACTAAATTGAGAAAGTCCTTTAGATATTTGACTATATACCATGCAAAACTATCACAAATCCATATGAATAAAATGATATTACTATAATTGAGTTAAGATATTCTCATATATTGGAAATTTATTGTATCTTATTTATACATGACTAAACATTGAACTTGTTGTGTTTAAGTTAAGTAGAAGCATAAGCTAACTAACATTGGAAAGCTCCAGTTAGAGTTCTTAATATGTAACAAAATTAACTCCCTTGGGATGAATTATGAATATTTGTCTTTAATTCTTGAAGGATACAATGATATGATTTCTATAGAGAAGAACTATGGGGGTAATTGAGTATATGCCTTTTTATGTTTCTAGGTGGTATTGTTGTCACTTAGAAGTTTATTGTCATGTATATGTATGTCTTATAGGCTAATCTATGCTCTTTAGACAAAATTGAAATTTTAGCAAAGTGTCTAAAGGAACTTATGTCCCCCTTTACTATAGTAAAACAACCAATTCATACAATATCAAATTATTGTGGTTACATGACAACAACAACTAACAAAAGGAGTTACAAGTACATAAAAAACAAATAAGATACATCCAAGTCAAATTAAAATATAGAATGACACTCATGTTTGATGGTGGTGTGACCATTGATTATCTTGGTACTAAAGACAATACAACCAAGTCTTTTACTAAGGGATTATCTGTAGCCATATTTTAGAACTATGTCTAGATCTATATTTTCCAGTATTGGCTAGCTGATATAATTAAATATATACCTGAATAGGTCTGATTGTTTGCTTGTATCCAACCTGATCATGACCAGTATCTTGAACCATTGGAATGGATGGGCCTTGAATCTAGGTCATGTATTGGACATGTTTTATTGAATGTGTCTCCATCCTTGAGAAACACAACTACATTAGTCTTGGCACACAAAGGATGGCCTAGAAAAAAAGAGAAATCAACTCACTCATTGGTTCCCATACTATGCATTAGACCACAGTATGGATGACACAATACTACCTTGAATACCAAAGAATAAGAAGCCCCCAGACTCTCTTGTGGACTTTTCTCAAATGTCAAAATTTCAAGGAGTACATACTCTTCTGATTGTAATGAGAGAGAGAGACTACAAACGCCACCCTACAACAATTTCTCATGAAGTATTAGAAGAACCAGAGAATAACATCTTCTATGAGTGTAGAAATGAAGGCATCTTTGTCATGGAAAATAGGCCCAAGCTTCCAACAAATCCAAATATAAAAATGAAACCAGGAACTATACACAATAATTGTTACACAAAAAATGCAAGCCATCACATGCTCTTAGACAATCCTATTTTCAAAAATTGTACAATTACCAAAGAGGAGATCCCATCTTGGATTTTTTTTCATAGTCCTCCTCGAGTCCCATTAAAAACATGTGATTGTCATTGTAAAAGGTCATATTCAAAGAACAACAAGCCAAATATGGCAATCTTCCATCACATGCGCATAGTTCAAAACATGATATTGAAGAACATAGAAATGGTCCTCATTGAAGAACCTCATGAATCCATAGTCATCCATCAATACATCAATTTTGAATGAAAAACATTCTACATCAAGGATGAAATGATGAATGTCAATACCAACATTGGTCATTCTTTTGTCTTATAAAAATCAATACTACTTTTTTGTCGTCAGTTAATAATCATAATTGATTTCCTACATCAATAAATTGATGTCTTTTTTGGAGCTATGTCAACATGCCAAACCTTGGTGAGTTGATAATTATCCATCAAATCTTCACTGAACACCTTAGATGTGTTCCGTCAAACAACAGCTAGATGCATATGACTTTAATGGGACCTAAAGATATGTGGATAGGTTGATTAGTAGTATGATGCATGCTACACATGCTATGTATTATATCCAACCTAGCTAGCCAATATTGTACCGGTACCTAAGAAAGACAAACATGTTTGTATGTGTGTCAACCACATGGACCTGAATAAAGCTAGTAAAAATGATTTTATGTGTTACATATTGATGTTCTAGTGGATAATACATCCAGACATGAACTCCTCAACTTTATGGACAAGTTATATGGATACAACCAAAGAAGATGTCATCATCAAACACACAGAAAACCTCCTTCACAACAGAGGGGTTCACATTTTTCTACAAAATTTATGCCTTTCGGACTCAATAATGCAGGTTCAACCTATCAACAAGCCATGACATCTCTCTTCTATTACCTCATTCCACAAGTAATGAGATACTACATAGATGACATGATTGCTAAGTAAAATCAAGAAGGAGATCATGTAGTCTATTTGGATTTTTTTTTAAGACTATGACTCTTTTCTTCTTATGAATTCAATAAAGTGCACTTTAGATATAAAATCTTGTACTTTCTAGGCTACATAGTTATCAAACAAGATATTGAGGTTAACATCAAGCTACAATATCCTTATATGACGGCATTAGAGGTAATGAAGCATATTTATTTTATGTTTATTTGCATATCTAGTTTATGTTAGCACTTAGACTGTGCATTTTAGTTTAGAATTAGAGTCATTTAGTCTTCTCTAGTTTTTGTCTTGTTTTTTTAGGATTTTCATCACCTGTGCTTCATGATAGGAGAATGATCCTCATATGTTGATGCATAAATCTTACTCAACAATGTTAGAATTGCATCAATCACACCATTGCAATGAATGATGCCCCAGGTTGGCTAAGATACTACATCACCCAATCCCTTACATTGATTGATGCGTGACATCACTTGATGCAAATCAAACATCATACATGTCCACCATGTTCACATTCATCGCATCAACTAATGCAAGCCTAAAAACTGATGAAGCAGTGTCGATCAAGTTTTCATGTCAATGACACACAAATCATGTCTGCAAAAGGCAAGTATATGTGTCAAATCATAACTAGAACATGAATTCTAGGTTTTTAAACTTAGGCAGTTGTGTACACTAAAGATTACTAATAACTGATTCTGATCATATTGTTAAAAAAAATTGATTGTTTTGAATCAAATGAAGAATAAACTAAAAAAGCAATTAAAAGAGTTTATGAATCAAGAATGGATGGAAGTATCTAGGATCACTGATTTCACCACAATGCAAAATATGTTTGATTTTTATCTATTCTGAGACCATTATTGTTGTTTTGAGTTACGGATATTTAGCTTGCATTACTTCTTCTGGAGCATAATACACCATTTGAATTAGTTGAAATTGTAATTGTTTTGCATTCTTTATTCCAATTCAAATTATTAAGAACTATCTCTAGATTCTCCCCTCACAATTGTGATCCCTCTTTTGTGGCACATTCTTGTTGTACTTATATAAGTCCCTCATTCTAAGCTATTAACTATTTGAAACCATGGTCATCATGATCAAGCATGAAAATGATAAAAAAATTTAAAATTTTGCAAAACATACTTTTGTTCATAAATAAATATAATCAAATATAGAAATATATCGAGATACTCTTGGGTTTTGGTTAATGGAAATTAGCCAAGAATAGAGGGATATCACAGAAATATCAAAACATATAACATAGAATAAATTTTATAAAATCATGGAGACATGATTAATGGAGCAGTCTACAAAAGATGGTCACTTTGACCACTATTTCCACTTTTAAAATGCCTTGTCTTGTTGCTTACATGGTTCCACCTTTATTTATCCTCCTTTCCTCTCCTCCTTGTGTTGTTCCATCCCTTGTGTGATGCGCATTAAGATATGCCGACTAGGTTGTCTCCCTAATAAAGAAATTTAAAAATCACTACTTATAGTAATAATGCTTGGATTTTACAACTTTAATCCAGCCTACAAAACTATAAGCCAGTAACACCGAGTTGTCTTCTTCCATTTTCCTAATAGATTTGAAAACAATGTTGAAAATACACTCCAATACCCTAAGTATCACCAACTTGGTATTGATGGTATGGAATCTACTCCAAAACTACGATGTACGTCTGCAATGAATTAGACCAATTATTACGATAATAAAATAATGCCAAAAAAGTGTAGTAAGAACAATTGATTCAAAAATTATTATAAGTTAACTAGTGAACTATGAATGATAAATATATGAAATTGAGACCAACCAATGCAAAAGTCACCCTAATCAGCCTTCAAAATAGTGATAATTATGTGTGCAACAAAATCGCATAAGCTTAAAAATTGCTTGTCCTTAAGCAACACTACCATTAGATTTGGTTGAAGAAGTCGGTAAGAAGATAGATTTGATTATCCAAAATCTCCTAATAACCCTCAATCATACTTTCACAAACCAAACCTTCCAACCACACAACAAGTACTTACTCACGAGGCCAATCATACAAGAACACTATGTTGGAAACAAGATCAATAAACCATACATATCACTTGGATTAGAAAATACCATGGCGAGTTAGATACACATTGAGTGCATCACATGATCCCCCTAACTACACTATTTTGTGAATATGTAAGAAACGAAAATGGATGCAATTCCCAAATAAGCATGAATGAGAGGATAATCATGGACATAGCCTACCATACATAGAGATGGGTGGACAGAATGGGTGGCTTGAAACAATTCAATTAAATCCAGATCAACAATGTATTAAAAGAAATGATGTAACTAAATGATTTATGAAATGAGATGCAACATAATGCCTACAAGAATGAAGGAGGAATGGTGCATGCAATGGAATTTCCTGTCCGAATGACAAGATTGAGGATGGAAGGATTTATGATGACAAACTAGTCCCACACTTTCATGAAAAAATTCAAGGGATATAATTTACATTTACCACTCTCATTTTCTTTTCTTTTATTTTTCATATGTTTTATTTTCTCTCTCTTTTTTATTTTCAAAACATGACCTTTTACAACAATTGGCTTCAACAAACCAGGACATGGAGCAGTAAGAATAAATTTCCCTCTTCTAGAACATTGTCATATCTACACCTTATGATGGATGTATGCACAATGGAATATGAATGAATTAAAGATTTAATTCTACATGTAACTAAATGAAAACTATATTGTGTTTTTCTTCAATTGTACAATAGTAAAACATAAGATATGAATTCATGTCATGCAATGCAATGAAACAAAGATGATATGAACTAAAGTTATTCCTATTATGGTGGATGATGAGAATTGTGATGAACTGGTGGTGGATGTGACCATGTAAACAAGAGATGCATCCTTAGTTAACCATGATACACTCTCTCATGGTAGATATATAGGTAAGTTCGATCATAAAACCCTTCCCTACTATCATGTGAAGGATCTATATGACAACTTGGCCAGTTGGACTCAAACCTCTTCATCTTACAAAAAAACATAGGGTCAATTCAGAGTGTCATAACTATCACTAAAGTCTTCAAGCTGATTGATTCAACAATTTTAAATGTTTGTGTGCTTAAAGAGAAAAATTAGGTCAAAGGATAAGAATGAAATCACAAGAAATATGAGAGGATTGCATGATACCTTGTCACACAAGATACTATCCTCATATAATTATGTCCATAGTTACACTAGACAGGAGGGGATCTTACAAAAATAGAAACAAAATAGTGCATAAACGTAAGATAAAAGAAACAAGATAGATGCATTGTTCCATTCCACCTAATATTGTCTTTGACATTGTTCTCAATGTTAGGAAGACTCAAAAGAGAAAGGTAATGTGTGTACTAGAATAATGTGGTGGTGTTACATCACAATCAGTGTCTGAGTGTTGCAAAGTGGCTAACTGCAACAACTGTCAGCCTGCAACACTCAAAAAAAGTTAAATGCATAAAATCATGTATCATGACCCTCTTGAAAATTATTCCTAAACCTTTTTCAAACATAAATCCAACCAAAAATAAATGTGAAGTACAATAATAACCAAAATGTGGGTAGCCTACTATAAGCGTCCTTGTTTACCCTCCTAGTCTCAATACATGTTAATCTCAAAAAAATTAGGAGATCATAGAGCAAGCAGGAGATCTCTCCATCTCTTCATCCTAAACAACTGGTTCCTTTGAACAATGGTGAAAAATAAATAATAGTTAGGAGGCAAAAGTGTTTGTTGATATTGCCATCTCATATTAAAATTATAATTGAAGTTATGAAAATGATGGAACTCGAGTTTTGATGTAGGAGCACCTGGTGAATTAGATGACCATAAGGTGAGAAACATATCAATGAATTATCCTTAATGTCTATGACCACACCCAATGGATCACTCCCATCTACACAAAGTGGAGGGGTTTTGTGGGTGTTGAGTTCATACATCTCCTCTAATAATTTTATTCCCACACATGCATTCATATCATCTAATAATTTGCAAGGTTATCATTAGGATATAGGCCCCATATAGGATCTTCTATGAAGGGGTGAAGATCTTGTGGTGGAGGAATTATGTGATGGGTAATGTAAAATTACTTAACTTTGTCAAATTTAAGATCCTTTTCTTCAAGCAAATCATCTTGTGGATCATTCTCTCCTTCACTCATATCCCGTACACATGTATCAAAATTGCCTTCAACCTTTGTTTTTTCTTCATCACTAACATCATCTTCCTCATCATATCCCCAGTCATATTAAAAGTGAATCCTAGCAAGTTAGAGTGTGAGTGTAGGCTCAATTGTAGGAAGAGGGAGAGGTGGTTCATGTTCTATATTGTGTCCTCTTCATCCTCTAATTCCTCCCCACCTCAACTTTTTTTTTGCTCTACTTCTACCCAAAAAACATGAAAAATAGGACACCAAAGATTTTAAACATATTGAACCATAATTCTAATATGCTCATAGTAAATTTCCTCAGGGGTTTTTAGATGAATTGTTGAAGATGAAAGAGGCTCCTATAAAATATGAGTGGCGGTTGGTCACTAAAAAGGTGGATTTTTGCACCTATGAAATACATACACAATCCATAATCAACAAAATAGAGATCCATATTACTTTTTATAAAAGGAAAGAAGAGTAGAAATAAAGAATTAACTAGATAAATAAACACAATGAAGAATTACAATAAAAAATATCTAACTGAAATAAGAACAATATCTAAATTAGCAATAAAAAGGAAAATAAATAAAAACTAAACAATGGCCTAGAGTGGTAATTCTTAGCATTCTTAGTGATAGTGTTGCAATTTCACCAGCAACAATATCAAAAGCTTTGTAGGATCAAACTGAGTGTGCAAAATATGCAATTGTGTGACAAAGTAAAATTGGAATGTGAGTTCCAAGTTGTTAAACTCTTGGAACAATAATAGTAAAGACTGCTACTATCTAGTTTCGATCAGCTAGAGCAAATAAAAAGGTTTATTGGTTTGTATTAAAATAGGAGTTTGACAAATAGTAATTAAAAATGGTTGTGAATCAAGGACATATGGAAGTCTCGAGGTTCACCACAATGCAAACTACATTTGATTTCTATCTAATTAAGAACAAATTTTCTCTTCTCATGGGTTAAGGATATGTATCTTTGCACTACCCCCTTTCAGAGCATAATACACTATCCAAGTTAGTCAAAATTGTAATTTCATCACATTCCTTATTGCCATTTGAATTACTAAACACTATCTCTAGATTCTCTCCATCACAACCATAAGATCACTTATGTGTGTGTTGTAGATATTCATCTGATATTTAATCCCTCTTTTCAAGCAATTAACTATCTAAAATGGTAGCCATAGTGATCAAGCATGAGCATGACATTATAATAAAGAAATGCAAGCAACAAAATTTCATTCATAAATAAATATAATCTAACATAGAAATGCAATGGGATAGTATAAGCTCTTAGAGACGATGGAGTATTGTTGGGAAATAATGATAAAGAAAAGGCAGGGGAAACAAAAACTTTATATCTATATTCCCCATAAACAGTAAGATTGTGTCAAATACTATGTAACGGGAAGGATGGTTTATTGAGTTAATGCCTAGTCTTGGAGCAAGTTTAGTGACTATAGCTCGTTGCAGTAGTCGTGCACTCCTAGCTGCACTATGACTCATCTATGGCAGCTAGTCTCCACCGTAGACAACATACTCGAACAGTGTCTATAGTAGTCCTGCAATCTCAACCATGGACTACGGGTTGATGTTGTCCTCCTAGCAGTAGACAACAGTCTCCTTTCCTCTAAAGAAGTCCACATAGACCACCTAGAACTTATATCATTCAACTAGAACATATAGGAAGGAGTTGTCCCTCTCGTTGGTGTACCAGTCACCAACTTGATCTCCCACAATTGTTTCTCCATTGCTATCCCTCCCTTTAGTGGGTAGGACTTGATCGGGCTCTTTATTGGTTACCATAACCATAGAGGTCAACAATTGTTAGAGCAAAATTGAGTTGTGTTCATGGAAGCCCCCAGTACCCCTCTATTTATAGGAGGGGTTAGGGTCTGGGTTCCCAATCTATGTGGGAGTGGAAGGGACCAAAAGATCATGAATTTTCACAACATGCGAGCGCCAAACCACTCAGTTCACATGTGAGACAATCGGTTTGCTCGATGAATACGTCATTTCACCATGTTTCCCAATTTCATATGAATTTTCAAATTCAAATCCAATTAATGCACAATATGATGTCAACACTAATCCTTGATACAATCAAATTTCTTCATGAACTAGGTGTCTCATCCATGTGAGTCGGTCGTCTCATGACCCCAACTATTTGGTTGACGAGCCAAGTCAATCGGTTTTCTCTCAAATTCAGGATGAACTCAGCCAATTCAAATTCTAATCAACCTGACACTCCAACCGGTCAATTCAACACTTGAACTTGTTGGCTGGGAGCCCAGTCAGCTGATTTTTTGCTTGAGTTGAATACCTAAACACTTAGTAATCAATTCAATCATCATTCATGATCAAACTCCTCTTATAGGTGAATTCATGTGTGTGTGACCCTATAGGTCCCATGTCACATTGGCAGTGAATGTCCATAACAAGTTTATGGCATCACAAGCAAAGAGTGATGCCTAGTCACACATCAGTGCTACCCAATTGAATGGAAAGTTGGAGAACAACCTCAACCTACAATCTTTGTAAGGTGTTATAGTGATTGTCTAATTCCTTTGTATATGATATCTGGAATGAATTTGAGGCATTGAATCATCATGCTCCCAATGTTCAATTCATGTTCCTTGAACCTAGAATAGACTGTCTGAGATATATGTGACCTCAATAACATATATTAATTCACATATGCAGGTGCATGTGTTTCTCACTCTCTCTTATCAAGTGGTCAGGATATCAAGTTGTAGTAGGAGGGACAAATCCCATCTACCTCACTTACAGTCAATCCCCATGTGTCACAACTACCAATTCATCACCTTTATGGCGATCCTTATTTAGGGTTACGTTGGATGATGTCAAAGTATATCGAACAACATGTGATGAGTGTAGTTACTTTAGGTCTAAGAAACACAATCACCACCTTCACAATAAGAGATGACTATGACCACCATTTTGGGTTTCCATGTGTTACTCAGTAGGTGGGTCTATCTGACACATTGTTCTCTAACAAATATATGTGTGCTTGGTTTAATATCACATTTCATGCCCAATGAGATTTTATCACAACCAACACACACTCTAGTATTTAGTGATATTTCTATCTATCTACCTTCCATAGTAACAACCAATTAGGGGCATAATAAGGATGTACATACTCTTAACATTCGTTTGATCTCATTATTCAAGTCATGTGCTTGAAGACATATGTCATTGAGTATTTTCATTCCTTAGACATTCATTATGTTTCCTCATTATCTCATAATTGAATGAAACATAATGAATTGGAAACTTTCCTTTATTACTATTAGTGAAATACTTTATGGAATATGACATCACAATCATCATATGATTGGATCTTTGGGCATACCATACCAAAAAATTCCCACTTGCACTTAGATCCAATCACCCAAAAATCTCATTCTTAGTGATATTAACATGTCCATCATGTTTTTTCTGTGCAAGTGCTAATCCAGTGGGTTAGCAACATATTTCTATAGTCGGTATATTTCATGTTTCACATCTCTTCATTATACGACTTCTCATATGAGATGGAACTGTCGTAATATGCTTTTGGGTGTTCCTTTCCTAACCAATAGCTTTGTTGTTGTAATAGTATCTCTACTATGTCATCAATGGTTGGAACATCTTTCAGTTCATCCATATGAACTTCTAAATCCATATAGTACCCATTCATGTAACCATAACAGTGGGATACTCAGCTTCTCTTGTAGAACTCAATAATGGTTTGTAGTTCGAAACCCTTCCAACTCACAACTCTTTTCTTAAAATTAAACACATTTTATATTGTGATCATTCTCTTCCATTTCAAAAGCTTGCATCGGTGTAACCCTTTACACCCAACTCTTCCTTGTTTCTTTAATCTAGTAACACATCATTAGTGCTTCTCAAGTACTAATGGATATCTTTTACTGACATTCCAATAACCCTTATTGGAAAATGATACTATATTGTCATGTTCAATACGTATAAGATTATGGGATGAGTACATTTATATAGAATCCATGATAGATCTTATTGCTAGTGCATATGTCATCTTACTCATGTCTCTCCATTCTTCATAAGAATCATAACATAGGATTCTTGAGAGACTAATCCCATGTAAAATGGATAGATTCTCTCACTTTGATTCCTTTGTGTTGAACACTTTCATCATCTTGCTATTGTATGTACTTGTACTTAGGTTATGAAACTTTTAAGAACTATCTCTATAGATCTTAATCCCTGTCACATAGGATGTTTCACCTAATCTTTCATTTTTGAAGGCATTTTCCATGCCAGTTCTCAATACTTACTATTGAGATGTTATTCCCCATCAATATGTGGAGTATTCATATATGCTCCCACTAAATCTTTTGTAATCATAGATTCCATCTTTTATCTTGATTCAAGTCAAACTCTGACTATCTTTTCAAATCAAATATCTCAGCTTTGAGAATCTTGATTCAATCTCTAGATTGACCTTTGTAGTTTATAGATATTATTTGCATTAATGAAGTTGTAAAACCTTTAGATCATGCCATGTACACATTCTCTCTCATATTCCTTTTAAGCAATCTAGTTTAATCTTCATATGCCAAATCTCACAGTCGTTACTAGCTACAACAACAAGCATGACAATTGGTGAGAAGGAATTTCTTCCATTTCAACAATTTGAACTGATTTGAAAACCTTTGCAACCAATTTGTCCTTATAGGTTATCCATGTTGGTATTCCAATGAAAACCCAACTGCACCTTGTGGGTTTTACCCCTTTAGGTGGTACTTACGAAGGTCATGCCTTGTTAGCATACATGGACTCCCTAATGGTTGTCAAACCATTACTAAAATTCCTTTTCTCAATAGTCTCTAGTTGTTTTAGTTGGCTCATCATCTAATGACCAACTCATACTTGTTTGATCTATAAGATTCACAATATTTCAATCTTAGATATGTTCTTACTAGAACTATGAGTTTTGTGTTTACATCAAGAATTTGAGATTCCACAACAACTTGTGATTCTCTTTATTCCATTATACCTCTTTGTTGACCTCAAACCTTTCAAGTTCTACTTTACTCTCATTGATTCTTTTGGAACTCAGTTATCCTAGTAACAAACACCTCTATTATTGAATTGGGATTTAAAAGTAGGATTCAAAAAATTATGATTTGTGGATGACCTTTTAAGAAACTACTTTCTTTATATAGGTTTCAATCCTTAAGACATATTGGGACATTCCCATATCATATCTGATATGATGTCTTAAAATCATTTTGGATGGTACATTGTTTGATCATATTTCTTAAAGGAAGTTAGAATATTAGATTAATGATAATCATATCATGTCTCTTCATGATGTGATTCCTTCATTCTAACACATCATCATGTTCAGATGGAGTTGACTTATGATACACAATCACAGTCCTTCCAGAAGGTCCTCAAACTTTTGATGTAAAGTATTTCAACATTTGATTATATCAAAGTTTCTAAATACTTTTATCAAAGTTATACTTCATTTATGATCTTCTTGAACACTTCAAGAGATTCATGTTTTTACTTCACCGAGTACATATCATCATATTATCAGTAAAATGAATGAAGTATAAATAACTATCTATAGCAATCATTCCACAAGTCTATATACATCATCATGTATAAGTCTTATTAGAATGTTTATCCTACCACTACATCTAGTAAAGGATGGTTTGTCATATTGCTCATAAATAAGACTTGAATTACTCTTTTTGGTTTAATAACCAAAAGAATCTAGATAAACATCAATATGGATTCTAGAAATGCATTTCTCATATATATGTTTTAGATGACAATGATAAATATTGTTTGAGTTATCAAATTATAATCATTAAGGTATTTAAACATTCATCTTTAGATTATTTCATATAAATATCACTAGACATTTGGGGATTGCCATTAAAGATCACATATTTGAAATAGAAGCATTAACAACTCTTTAATTATAGCCATCCTTTTTTTTTGGAAGAAGGTAAATGTATTTCCAAATAGTGGTAGCAAGCTACCGAAAACAACCCAACACGTCAGCGCTATATAGATGGGTTAAACAAAATCCCATCATATCTAATCTATAGTTTGGGTTATACAAAATCCCAGGTTGTACATGTGGGTTACACGACAAAGTCCCACCTCCTCATAACCGAGGGATCCACTCTATCTATTAGTTTAGGCTTGGCCTTGGCCAGCAGATGTAGCATCTCCAAGAGCCGCTGAAACAGAGCAACTTCATCCACCTTTCCTTTTCCGTGTAGCCTATTGTTCCTCTCCGTCCAAACCAGGAACAACAAAGCAGTAAAACACGAGCTGGCAAACAAACTCAGCCTGTTGTGTGCAATCTTCCTCCTTAGCCATAAGATGCTGGCATGTAGGTCATTAGGAGGGGTTCCACCCCAGCCGAGCTTTAGGCTGTTCCTACACCATATATAGTAGCTATACCTGCACCTAAAAAAGATATTCTCGTGTGATTCCTCTTCTTCGTTGCAAAGCAGACACATCGGGTTGATCACCACCCCCCATTTACCGACCCTATCTAAGGTGGGAAGCTTCCGCATGATGCCCCTATAAGCACAGAAGCTCCACTTTGGTGTGTGTGTCTTGCACCATAGAATGGTGTACCACGGCACCTGGGCCGTGCTGAAGGATATTTTCCATCCTTGTCATACAAGATGCATACAAGATGCATAAAGTAATATGCTTTTATTATTGGCATAAATGATATAGCAGTTCAACTAACTCAATTACATGCCCAATGGGATAAGATAAATTCTAAATGTAGACTAAAGTTGTAGAAACTCTTGCTCCGCATAGTCCACCCTTCTCATTTCATAAAGGCTTTACTTTTTATCAGAAACACATCAACGTATGTTAGATCCACATTTCATATCACATACCAAGATGAAGAAGTAATCAAATTTATCTTATAATGTTTATACCTAAAGTAGAGGTCTCATCCCCTTACTTCTTCTTTAATTCCTTCATATTAAGAGGGCAATTCCTTTTCCAATGTCTAGGTTGGTGATAGTAGTGATAATCACCTATTTTCTTTACTCCTCCCTTAGCCTTGATATTTGAAGACTTGGGATTCTAGCTAGCTTTAGAACTCTTCTTAGCTTTGTCTTTGCCTTTAAACTTTTCCTTTGTCTTGTTGATCATCATCACAGACTTGGGTTTGTCTTTCTGCATTTGTGTCTTAGCTATTCTCAACATGCCTAATAACTCTATCTATGGCTTGTCAAAGTCATTCATGTTGTAGTTCATGATAAACTGATTGTATGATTCTGGCGGAGATTGCATTATCACATAAGTAGCCAACTCTTTAACCCAGGGGAATCCCAATCTAGCAAGGTCCTCAACATACCCAATCAGCTTGAGCACATGAGGACCTACTGGATCTCCTTCTGCCATGTTACATTCGATCAGTGCCTTGGAGACATCAAATCTCTCATGTCTTGCCTGATCTTAAAGCATGTTCTTGATATGTGTGACCATCTCAATAACAACCATGTTCTCATGCTGCCTTTGCAACTCATAGTTCATGAAGCATAGCATCAAACATTTGACATCAATGGCATCTTCAATATGCTTCTTGTAAGCATCCATGTCAGTCTTAGGTGCATTGGGAATGGGTTCTTCTGGCTATGGTGTCTTCAGGACATAGAGCTTGCGCTCCTGTGTGAGAATGATTCTCAGCATCATGAACCAATCATGGAAGTTACTCCCATTTAACTTGTCCTTCTCAAGGACCAATCATAGAGAAAAGTGATTGTTGTTTTTCGTCATTTGATTCTACAAAAAAAATTGTAATTATATCAAAAATTCGTTTCTAATTTGATTTGATTTGATTAAAATTTGACAATATTAATTAGGTCTTTAATTATCTATTGCTCTCACTATTTTATTCAAATTGATAGCCCTCATATCTCAATTCATAAGATTGCAGTGTACAACTTCAAGTGAGCCAAGATCCAAAATAATTCAACTATTACCCGACCAACATCAGCGTCCATAGTCAATAATTAAGGTAGAAAACATTTGTCAATTGCATCTTATGTAATTCTTGGATAGATAATGTGGGCAAGTCTTTGCTAAAATTATCTATATTCTTCTGGTGCTTAATCTCATTAAGGTCACACAGTTAAGACTGACCCAAAAACTGACACGATAATATTGCACCCCACTTGGTGGGCCCACATCATTGTCATCACACTTCCACGAGATAGGCAGTGCACTGCCCTTGGAGTGTCCATGCTTAGTTGATTAATATTTTCATGTGTGTTGCAAATGGAAAGCATCTTAGACTTAATGTTATATTTGAGGGAGTTTATATATACAAATATATTTTATCCAATCACCATATATATAGTATGTATCATATATATGATATATCCCACAATGTAAACATGCAATATAAAACAAAAGGTGATGATTATGTCCATATCTAATGTAATTCCTTGGAGACACAAGGAATTACCACAACCTAGGTCCACATCACATGCAAAAACCTATTGTTGAGGAATATTTGTGCTTGCCAATCTGGGTTGATCGATTTAACCCTTGAACTGGTTGTATCACCTCTTGGATGGTCGGTTGGTCTCTTGAAACAATCGGTTGGCCACCTATCCAACCGATGTCTAGACATCTTCAGACGGTTGGTTGGGTCCACCATCTGGTCGGTTCACTCCTCCTACGGTCTTCCCTCCTCAATCATCCATCCGATCAGCTCATCACATGAAGCGGTTGGCTGGCTAATCTTCATCCTTGCAAGAAAGGAAACTATCATATTGCTATTAAACTTATTATAGGGTAATGAGAAACCTCAAATTACATTTTAGGAGAGTAAAGGTAGGAAAGAATAATACTTTTACATTGGGAAGAAGAAGGTAGAGGCTAGGTAACTGGATGAATAACATGAATGCGAGGCAAGTTCATCAATCCCGATGTGAGCAAAGCCTCACTCCACCCCTTCCATTCTCGAGGCGGTCAGCCACGTGAGGCGACGAAACTTCATGTTAGTGTACACTCAAGTGTACCGAAGGCACCATACACCTCAGTCATTTTAAAATAAGTGGTAACTTTTTGAAAAATCTAAATTGTTGATCTTCTTAAATATCTTAAGAACGTACTATATAATAAATTTCAGCTAATTTGGACACTTATATGTCATGCTTCTAAAGGAGCCAACAATTATGCATTTCAAATTAGTTTAGTGCATCAATTTTGTCATCCTTGGTTGAGTGAGTTACACTCATCCAAATGAGCTCAAATTTTTTATGTGGCCTATTATAATTGTAACCATGAAGAACAATGGATTATATTTTGGAAAAACATGGTCTAGATAGGCAAACACCATTGGGGTGCACAGCGTGATATGTACACTTGAGTGTATTCTAGCCTGATTCTCTCTCTCTCTTTATATATATATATATATATATATATATATATATATATATATATATATATATATGTGTGTGTGTGTGTGTGTGTGTGTGTGTGTGTGTGTGTGTGTGTGTGTGTGTGCGCGCGCGCGTGTGTGTATGTGTGTGTGCGGATTATGTGGTCTTTGATCGGATACACATATTGAGCAGTTTAGATATTCACATTGTATGCAATAAATAAATGATGAAAAACTAAAAATATGATCATATTGATTATCCCAAAACATAGTAAACTGATGTGGCTCTGGTACCATTGTTGGGAAATAATGGTGCAGAAAAGGTATCAAAAATATAAATTATGTATTCCCTATGAACAAAAAGATAATGTCAACTACTATGTAATGGGAAGGATGGTTTAACAAGTTCATACCTGGTCTAAGATAAAGTCCAACTACTATAACTCATTGTAGTAGTCGTGCACTCCTAGTTGCACTCTGACTCATCTATGATAGTTGGTCTACACAACTGATAGCAGACTTGAATAACATCTATAACAGCTCCTATGCTCTCTACCACAGACTGTGGGTTGATGTTGTCCTCCTAGAGGTAGACAATAGCCTCCTCGCCTCTAGAGAAGTCCATGCAGACCACCTTGAACTCATGTTGTTCAACTAGAATAGATAAGGAGTTGTCCCTCATGTTAGTGTAGAAGTCACCAACTTACTCTCCTACAATTTTTTCCCTTGATATCCCTCCCTTTAGAGGGTAGGGCTTGCTTGGGCTATCTATTGGTCACCACAACCAGAGAGGACAACAATTGTCAAAGGAAATTGAGTTGTGTTGTAACATATAGAAATTTGGGTGCTAAATCCATTTTGAGCTATAATATAGGAGCATCTCAAAATTTGAGCCCATTTGCAAATTGAACTCTCATTCTAAATCCTACCTAATTTTCTTGGTCAATTGTATTGTTCTTGAATATTAGTTTGTATCCTTTTGAATTCCTTGTGTCAAAATGAGTGCAATTTCCCTACATTATAGATAAAATAGCCTTATCATTTATCTTTTTGATATCATTTAGCTCAATTTGAAAGACATTATCAATATTCAGATACCCACATTGGAAGTAATTGTGAGATTAATAAACATCACCATCTAAGACTCGTACACTAGAGGAGTTAGTATTCTTAAGAGATAAGGTGAGAGAAATTAATTAGGTGGTTAAATGGGTCTATAGTTTAAGAGAGAAAAGAAAAATAAAATTGATAGAAAAAGCAAAATATTAATAATTATACAAATGGGAAAACTTAATTCATTGTTTTAACTTAGTAAAAAGATATAAAAGACTAGAATGGAAGCAATTCTATCAAGATCCTAAAATGAAAGTCCTAGTCACCTATATTACTATATAATCAAATTGAAATCAAAGGACACAATGATTCCAAACCATATATTGACCAATATTCATGTACATTTGTAGATATATATGTTGAAATAGTTTCTTGGAGCCGAATACTTGGATTTCACAATGTTGCATACTTTGATACAAAGGTACGAAATTTTGTATTTATATTTGAAAAGTTATTTCCCTCATTGATTTCATGCATGACTAGATAGGTTCGTTGGCTGAAATTGACTTTGTACCTTAGCCTACCTCGTTGAAAGGCCACCAACACTTATTTCTAGAAAATGATTAAACATTGTTTTGACGTTGAAAAAGGGCAGGCTAGTGCCCCTACTTTAGTGGAATTATGCTTCCATGCCTCTGCACAGAGTTAAAGGACATAGGGTCCATCATTATACTGGGAATTTCATTTGGCGGGTTGTCATTCTCCATAGGAGAGAACATATTACTTCCCCAACAACAAGACATTGACGTGTGCTAACTATTGATAATTGAATGACTAGTTTCAAAATTTTCATATGGAATATTCTTGAATTTGAAAACCCATTGATAGCTTTTGATACTTTCCTATATTGTTCATTCATTTGTATTTTTTCATATTAATCATTTATATATAGGTTCATATTATTTTTCTTTCCAGATATGAAATTTGTACCAGCTTTGCTGACCTCAATTTCCCTTATTGGGGCATGTGTGTGGTTTTGTTCCCTCTGGGAACTCATGGGAAGGTGATCAGAGTATACATAGAAGAGATTACACGAGATAGACCTCAATTAGAATATGAGGATTAGATTACTAAATATTAATATTTAGTGTATGTGTATCATTTCAAAAAAAAACATCTTGTACTTGAGAAAATTGTATGAATAAAAGGATTGTTTATATTTTCTAATGCAAATTTTATAATTATTTGATCGTAGAGATTGAGTCTTTACAACATGGTATCAGAACCTATAAAAATTCGGCACTCATGCATGTCTCTTGGAAATTTGGGTTAAAAAGTAGTACACCTTGAACATAGACAAATAGTTTACAACAAACCCTAGAATCATTGGCTCAATTATTGGGGTATACCTAGATTACAAGAAGGAAATATTAAAAACATAGGATGTAAGGTATGTACCTTAATCTAGAAATTCATAACACATACATATCTCTTCTACTAGATTTGGACTCCCCAAGCCATAGATTCATATTGAAATATTATAAATATTATAAAGGAAGAAGTATTAAAGAAATATGTATGCATATTTATAATATGACCCTTGGAACATTGAAATCATCATGATAGGTATACAGAGGTTTAGGGTGTACCTGACCCTGGAGATATTATAAGGACCAGTCATCACTAAGTCCTTAGGTGACTCTTTATGCCTTGTAGAAATACAAATCCCCATATTGTCTCAAGTAGCTGTGATGATGGACTAATAGTAACTACAATATAGACCTGAGGTGATCGTGACTTGGTTCTCACATTGAATTTGGCCATTTTTAGTTTTTTGTCAAAAAGGTTTTCCCTTTGAGAAAACTATTTTCTTTATAATACTATAAAGAAAATTGATTTTATGGAATTATATCGATGATTTCTCAAGCTAAGTCACAATCAAGAAAGTATGAGAAAAATTCTAGAGGAGAAACCTAGAGTTGGTAAGGATACTACATTGTAGAAAATACACCTATTTAGATCCCTAGTTAAATCCTTTAGGGGTGGAGAGTAGTGCTTAATTAGATCATGGATGAGCATATTTTGGGAATGAAATCCTCTTTAAGGGGTGGAGAGTTTTAACATACTGAAATTTTGGTGCTAAATCCATTTTGAGATATAATATAGGAGCATCGCAAAGTTTAAACCCATTTGCAAATTGAACTCCCATTCTAAAACCTACCGAATTTTCTTGGTCAATTGCATTGTTCTTGAATACTAGTTTGTCACCTTTTGAATTTCTTGTGTCTAAATGAGTGAAATTTCCCTACATTATAGATATCTAGAAAATAGCCATTTCATTTATCTTCGTGATATCATTTAGCACAATTTCAAAGACATTATCAATATTTAGATACCCACATTGGAATCAATTGTGAGATTAACAAATCTAGCCATCTTAGACTCGTACACCAAGGGAGTTAATATCCTTGAGAGCTAAGGTGAGAGAAATTAATAGGTGGTTAAACGGTTCTATGGTTTAAGAGATAAAATAAAAATAAAATTGATAGAAAATGCAAAATATTAATAATTATACAAATGGAAAACTTAATTGCATTAAACATGCAATTTGAACCAGCCGTGAATCGAGTCATCCCTAAACCCTAGAATGCACGTCATGGATCCCTATACATGATAGTTTCACCGACAGTAGGACTCAAATTCATGGAGGATTCCCTCCCCCTTCCCATCGCACCCTTGCCTTTTCGAACCCTGAGGCCATCCACCAATTTAATGCTCAACCCAAAACGCCAGGGCATTGATGTCGGCAAACTGGAGGAAACGGACATGAAGACCATTGGCAAAACCATGTGCCACCTTCAACAAGGTTAGAACACTTGTGCCACTATCCAATATCCATAGGAACAAAACCCTAGTACCCAAGTACTATATAATTCTATGGCAGCATCCCCCCATCGTCCATGCAACTACGCCACCAAACTCCTTCAACACCCATCTTTGTATCCAACACTAGGTTTGCCTATTCATACTCCTCACACAACCATGGATCTGTAACAATATCGTCATAGTAGTAGCCAGCAAGACTGGTGAATATAGTCTACAACACAGTGGATAGCTGACGCCCCATCTGAACCACCCCGTTGTGGTTGCTCTGGCTACCTAGACTCCTTCGATATCCACCTACTTCCATTATCACAAACCACCGCATACCCCCTCTAATCTACCTCACATCACCAGGTTTCCTATATGACACCTTGCTATATCACCATCTATTCAACCATGACCTCTACGAACTCCTGTTCAGAGTATAGAGCACACGCCAACACCCCTTAATCAATGGAAATTGACATGGACACTTCGCTACAACCACGCACAGCCTCACCGTTAGCCTTGTGATCCTGACTCCAATCAAAATCATGCATAATGCCCCAACTTCATCCATTGAGATGCTTATATCCCTAGAAGCATAACAAACTTGCAATATATAGGTTGTCGACCACACTGCAAGCAACTCGCCAGCAACAAAACCAGGCGATCAACCTACACCCAGAATAGGGAGTCTATAGATCTGCAAATCCTTTGCAACATCATCACCTCCTCTAGTCCCATCATGTGATAAGATCCTACATAAGACTCCATGGCCTCCTCACACTCCATGGAATCCTCACACTCATCCATGCTTTGATGAAGTTGACCTCCATCTCCAAAAGAAACCCCTTCAATGTTGATGAATGTTCAGATTACACCTTCTAAGTCTAAGACTTTGTCGGGTTTATAGAGATTGGTTTGTCTTTGGTTCGGTTAAGGGAAAAGAAGGCCAATAGATGAATACTTACAACCTACTGTACTTTGGTTTAGTACTCATACTCTATAAACTTGATGTTGGAAAATAGTTAATAGAAGATAAGAAGAGAAAAAAAAATCAATAATAGTAATAGATAATACATACGTGATGGTCAGTCTTACTCAATTAGACCCTATTTCATGAACCTTATATCATATATACTTATATACATGTATCTACATAATCATACAATAACATGAGAGGTTTGCATAATTCTGTAAAGGGGTAGTTTTAACATCATGATACAAGACAATTAATAATATGAGATTAGGTAACTATTGTGAGTTAGGTTATTTCTTCACATCCAAATATTATAAGTCAATATGTATATTTCATATCTGACACAAACTACTATATTCTATAATGCAAACACTATTATGTATTATGTGAATCCAAAATCCAATAACTTAAGATGAGATAAGTCACAACCATGGTGTGATGTTATGACTCTAGGGAACACTAAAGTACAACTATGCATGAAGTTGTTTCATTTCATTAAAATATTAAATATATATTTACATATACATACTTGAGATATAATTATTGGCATATGGATTATTTTTCATTTGTCAAAATTATCAAACCCTAGAGATTTTATATATGTGTGGATATAGAAAGTATGCATATCCACCTAATTATGGATGCAAGTATAAGACTACCTTAAGTCCTTAGATAAATATGAATCCTATAATGAAATGCATGTCAAACCCAAGATCAAGAATCTATTAAGACATCAACAACCTAATCTCATGGAATATGCATAATCACAAGGCTCTGACTAGATGTATATATGTAACTTAGTAAAACCACATAAAATACTAGAATGGGAAACAATTATATCAAGCTCCTAAAATGAAAGTCCTAGTCACCTATAATACTATATAATCAAATTTAAATCAAAGGACACAATGATTCCAAGCCATATAGTGACCAATATTCCTCTACATTTGAAGATCTATCTATGTTGAAATAATTTCTTGGAGTTGAATACTTGGAGTTCACAATGTTGCATACTTTGATACAAAGGTATGAAATTTTGTATTTATATTTAGAAAGTTATTTCCCTCATTAATTTCATACATGACTATATAGGTTGGTTGGATGAAATTGACTTTGTACCTTAGCCTACCTCGTTGAAAGGCCATCAACACCTATTTCTGGAAAATGGTAGCACATTGTTTTAACGTCGAAAAGGGACAGGTTAGTGTCCCTAGTTTAGTGGAATTATGATTCCACGGCTCTGCGTAGAGTTAAAGGACATAGGGTCCCTCAGTATACTGGAAATTTCAGTTGGTGCATTATCGTTCTCTATTGGAGAGAACATATGCCTTCCCCAACTACTAGACATTGACATGTGCTAACTATTGATAATTGAATGACTTGTTTTAAAACATTGATATTCAATATTGTTGAATTTGAAAACACGTTGCTAGCTTTTGATACTTTCCTATATTGTCCATTCATTTGCACTTTGTCATATTAATTCTTTATAGATAGGTTTATATTATTTTTCTTTCCAAATACAAATGTTGTACCAGCTTTGCTTACCTCAATTTCCCTTATTAGGGCTCGTGTGTGGTTTCGTTCCCTCTGGGAACTCATGGGTAGGTGATCAGAGTAGACATAGAAGAGACTGCATGAGATATCCCTCTGTTAGACGATGAAGATTAGATTACTAATTTTTAATATCTAGTCTGTGTGTATCATTTCAGAAAAAACATCATGTACTCAAGAAAATTGTATGAATGAAAGGATTTTTTATATTTTCTGATGCAAATTTTGTAATTATTTGATCGTAAAGATTGAGTCTTTACATGTGTTCTTGGAAGTCCCGAATACCCCTCTATTTATAGGAGGGGTTAGGATCTGGGATCCCAATCTGTGAGGGAGTGGAAAGGGTCGGATGATTATGAATTTTTGCAACCTACTAGCGCCAAACTGATCAGTTGGCAACTGAACTGGTCAATTCACACACAATTTGATCAGTTCACACCATGAACCAGTCATTTCCCCATGTTTCCCAATTGCATATGAGTTAGCAAATTCGAATCCAATTAATGCACAACATGACGTCAACACTAATCCTTAATGCAATCAAATTTCTCCAAGAACTGGGTGTCGTCCATGCGAGTCAGTCATCTCATGAACCCAACCAGACAGTTGGTAAGCTGATCCTATCAGTTCACTACGTGAACTAGTCAGTTCACTCTGTAGTTCAGGCAGAACTCAGCCAATTCAATTTATAATCAACTTGACACTCCAACCGGTTAGTTCAACACTTGAACCGATCGGCTGGGAGTCTATTCAGTTGATGTGTTGCTTGAATTGAATACCTAAACACTTTAGTAATCAAATCAATCATCATTCATGATCAAGCTCCTCTTCTAGTTGAATTCCTATGTGTGTGACCCTATAGGTCCCATGTCACATTGGCAGTGAATGTCCATAACAATTTTATGACATCACAAGCAAAGAGTGGTGCCTAGTTGCACATTAGTGCGACCCAAGTGAATGGAAAGTTGGAGAACAAATTCAACCTACAATCTGTGTAAGGTGTTACAGTGATTGTCTAATTCCTTTGTCTCTGATATTCAGAATGAACTTGAGGCATAGAATAGTCATCCTCTCAATGTGCAATCGATGTTCCTTGAACCTATAGCAGATTGTCTGAAATATATGTGACCTCAATATCAAATATTAATTCATATGTGCATGTGCATGTGTTTCTTTGTCTTTCTTATCAAGTGGTCAGGATATCAAACTCCAGTAGGAGGGAAAAATCCCATCTACATCACTCACAATCAATCCCCATATGTCACAGCTACCCAATTATCACCTTTATCACAATCCTTATTCAGGGTTACATTGGATGATGTCAAAGTATATCGAATGGCATGTGCTGAGTGTAGTGACTCCATATCTAAGAACCATAATCACCACCTTCACTTTCAGAGATGACTATGACCACCATTTCAAGTTTCTGTGTGTCACTCTTGTTGGCTTTTAGGCTAACGAGTTTCAATCAAATTAATGATCTTTTACCCGGTTAAACCAACTCCGCAAGTATACGGAGGTGATGTAGTCGGGATCGAACTCAAGGAGCTTAAGTAAATTAATTGAACGCAACAGTCCTAGCTTTCATCAATCTAGATCGGGTTTTTAAAAGAGTTGACTGTTTAATGTCTAAAACTAGAAAAGTTAAGAATAAACTTTACACAAGTTTAGGCGGATTAACAAGGTTTTAGTCAAATGCTAAAGGATCCTGGACATTAGGGGATTCATTCACATACCATAGCAATTAGGTAAACTTGGCAATCTAAACATATCTAAGCTCTCATCTCAAAAGGTCGATGTGTCGCATTTTTATCTCCCGAAGCAAATGCAACGATCGCAACATCAAACAACATTCTCATGTCAATTTTCGTTTTTGATCACAAACAACCTTTCAACTATTTCTAGCTACTCTCATAGACTAGAAAGAGTTGTTATAAAAGATACCATCCATACACTCATGTTTATTTTCTCAAATCAAACATAAATGCAGAAAACATGCACACAACATGGCCAATATCATATGCAAGAAGAGAAGAACAGGTATTTTTATAAAGAGAGACAAGAAACATAGACATTTAGTACGAGATTACGTAGTTTTACACATGCTATGGCATGGGAGTTACTCTCCCATGCCCAAGAAAAAGGATCTACTCGTCCATAACTATGTACAGCAGAATTTCTACAGAATTCTCAATGCTAGACATGGTTTTGGGAAGAAAAGACAAGAAGAACCAAAGATGTAACCACAAGGAGTAAGAAATCTGGCTTTATGATGAGATTCCCTTCCTTTAGCTGCTCTAAAATGTACTGACTCCTCTCCCGAGAAGCTGCACGGAGTTGGGAAGCTTGGCTGCACTTTGGGGAAGACAATGGAGAAGTGGAGAAGAAGAAATGGCTTCTTTTCTCAAGAAACCACCTTAGTTCCTCCCAATTCGCCCTCCTCTGCTCTCCTCTGCCTTTGGGACGAGAGAAAACTTCCAAATGGTCGAACGTAACTGTCCCATCCCTTCCCCCTTTCTTTTAAAATCGTATTCTGCATTTTCGAAATTCTGAAACTGCCAGGTGCACGCCGTGCACCTGCAGTGCAGTTATAAACAGAGCTGCAGTTGACAACGAACTGGTACGTGCACGGCGTGCACTTTTGAGATTGCACGTCGTGCATCTCTTCAGAGCCTCTTTCAACAATTCACATTCCAGGTGCACTCCGTGCCTTCTGGATGTGCACGCCGTGCATATTCGTGGTTGAGCAGAACGGAATTCCTCTGTGATGTTGCACGCCGTGCACTTTGAAAGTGCACGTCGTGCATTTTACTGTTTCGGCAGATAAATCTTCTCTGGGATGGTGCACGCCGTGCATCTGAGTTTGCACGCCGTGCACTTTACTGTTTCTGTAGAAAAACGTTTGAAATTAGTCATTTTTGTGAAAAACTTGCGATACAAGTTATTGGACACATAGAACAACTAAAAGATGGCAAAACTACTATGAAAGAGACTGAATTACACTAGAAAGAACCAAATTTGTGTGTGATAACATGTGAAAAGATGATATACAAATCACACAACAAATCCCCCTAAGCTTAAACCATTGCTTGTCCTCAAGAAAAAAGAGCATGGAAATATAATTGAAGAATTGTGAAGAACATGAATAAATCAAATGAAATGAAAGATGTGTATAAAACCAAACCAAGCATGCTCAACATGTTTATGCTCATATCCATCAATTCAACTCAAACACCCGAGAAAAAGATTTTAGTTCAGCAGGGGTGGCATCAATTTCAATGAAACAATCAATTAACAACACTAGGTAGAATTTGGATGACCAAGCCAAACAATCAGTAGATGTACAACTCCAACTCTCATTTATTAAGGATAACAAAAGATGAAATCTTAGTTAAAAAATTGACAATTTTTGTTGAACTCTCTTTTTCCCAGAAAAGATATAACAAATGATTAAGGGCTCCGACACTCGGCTGCTAATGTAGGCTTATGCACACGAGGAGTGTCGGTTGGGGTATTTTTACCCTCTTTTAAGGCATACCACCTAACCATCGTGGCCAGATCGGACTTACACTAGGCTAGCATGATATGTGGGCAGATTATCCATCTTTAATGGGGTATAGAGTTATTTAAAAAATTCCAAAACTTTGGAGAGTCAACTGAAATGCAACATTAACTAGATTTCTTCATCTGTTTTGAAATTTTTTCATTGAAAGAAAGTTTGCATATGTACTCGGAGCTTGGCAAAGTCATCCCGTATTCTAAATGATGTTGTACAGTTGATTTATTCACAAAAATTGATGCTATTACATGTTTTTAAACAATCAGGGATGTGAAAGATGAAATTTTCAGGCTAGGAGCATAAACTTGAGTTAAACACATGTTTGTGGTTCAAAAGTTTCATTTGATTTACACATGATTTTTACAATTTCTTCAATTGAAATTTCTCATAAAAGGAGGACGAATAGTTAAGCATATAGGGGTGAGTCTAATAGCATATTAGATTTGCCATCAGAAAAAGAAGAACTAAAACAACAACTAAAAGAGAGAACAAAACAAAAGTACAAAAGCAAATGACATGAAGCAAATGACATGGAAAATAAAAGCTAACAATACTAGGATACCAAATACCATCCGGTTGCTCCCCCCTAAGCTTAAAATCAGCAGTGTCCTCACTGCTTCATTCAAACTTTTGGAGTTTACAACCGGATACCTGCCATGAACAATATCAGAAGAAAGATCCCCCGCCTCCCTGATCTGGGAAGAATTGACTGACGATGTCGGGGATATCCATCGGTGTTGCGGCTGATGAACTTGGCTGCTGCTGGGCTTCTGGAAACTCGTGGTGCGGGGCGTCTGGAGCTGTGGTCTGCTGGTGAGATGGAGACTGGAAGGACTGTGGTGCGGGGTAGTGGCCTTGTGAGATGTGCCACGCATCCATCCTGTTTGCCATGTCGCACACAGTTGAGTATTGTGCACTCAATTGGTCAAACCTGGAGTCATGTTGCGCGCCCATCTGATCAAGGCGGGTCTCTAAATGATCAAAACGCCGCTCCACGTAGGTATAGAGATGCTGAAAATCTGGCGTTGACCAGCTGTACTCGGTCTGAGTGCTCGTGGACGGTGGCAGAGGGGTGGCAGCTCCTGGGGTAGGTCCTAGTGTAGAGCTGCAGGCACCCCTGGCGGGTGTTCCGTCATCATTCTCTGGCTGAAGCTCTACTTTCCAGGTTGCCTTGTCCTTGATATTATTACGGCTCGCATCAGGGATTGTGATGAATTGTGTCTTTGTGATATAAAATTTGAACTTTGACTCGCTGTTGCCATGTTTTGAGATTAAACTACAGGAGATAAGATAGCTTATATCCACTAGATTTTTCCCTGGTGCAGGTTCTAGGATACCTACATCCAACCCCAATTGCATAGCCAGGATGCTAATTACTCCGCCACACATGATGTCGCCAGCTTCCCTTTTCTTTTGTTTCTTCATTTCAAGTAGCTTGTGCACAATGTAATAACTTGAACTGATGCGCTCATTTTGTACCACACACCACAAAAAGAAAAGATCAATCTTCCCTACAACACCCTGCATTTCATTCTTTGCAAATGGTCCCGTGCTAAGAAGGCGATGAAGGATTCGGAAAACAGGGTTATGGATGCTAGAAGCCCGTGCATTCCGTGCCTTATGCACTGTATCAGAAGTGATTTCCGACCAAAACAGATCGCTGTTGAAAGCCGGAGGGTAATCAGTATAACCGACAAAATTGCATTTGAGTAAAGTGCTAAACCGCTCGAGATTCATGCAAAACGGCTTATCCAAGAGACGGAAACTGATTTTCTGAAAAGGGATTTGAAAACGATCACCTTCGGCCTTAAAGGTAGTAAGAAACTCATAAACCAGACGGGGGTAGGTTTTAGCAACCCGAGTGCAGAGAAAGTGTAGCCCCAAGAAGTTTAAGTGGTTTACTACCTCTTCCTTGAAGCCTAGTTTGGCTACTGCTTTTTCACACATGTATCTTGAAGGGAGAACACGCCTTGTAATGAGAAACTGATAATCGGCGTCTTCTTCAGGTTTGACCATGAACTGTGTGGAAGGTATAAAGGACTGTGGTTGAGGTGTGGAGGAGGAACCTGCTTCAGGTGTAACTTGATAGCCAGGACAGATGCTGGCTTTCCTCTTGATTGGCGCCATCAGATGAATGCACGAATGGACCGGAATCTGTCTCAGGTAGATAATTGCACGGCGTGCGATCTGCAGTGCACGGTGTGCACCTGCGGATTTTGGGAGAAATTGTGCGGCGGCGTGGACGGCTCTGCTTTGCGGTGATGGGACGGAGTGATGGCGGCTTGGAAAGGCGGCTGGAACTGCTGGAGTCGCGGAGAAGATGCACGGTTGTTGCTTCATGCACGGCTGCTGCAGATCGGGCGTGCTCGGCAGAGATCGGAGCAACGGCGGCGCTTGGCGGTGCTGCTGTGCACGGCTGTTGACGGCGGAGCTGTGCACGGCGGCTACTAATTTTTGGGGTCCGGGTGCACGGTTTAGGGTTAGAGTGTTAGTCCGTGCACTCCGGCCCTTTTGTTCACATTTCACTTAAAAGTGCACGGCGTGCATTTTTGGGGTGCACGGCGTGCACCTTTCCAGGTCTTTTGTAGAGCTTTAAGCGCCCAGGTGCACGGCGTGCATGTGTGAGGTGCACGCCATGCGTGTTTCCAGATACTTAATATCAAACTTGAACATCGGGGTGAACGTCGTGCATTTTTGAAATGCACATCGTGCATGTTTCCTGTAAGCTTTCGAGTCACCAAATCTCCAGCTGCACGGCGTGCATTTTTTTTGGTGCACGGCGTGCATGATTCCAGAACATTCTTTACTACATTTCATAATGAAGTGCACATCGTGCATTCTGAAGTGCACGCCGTGCATTTTGTGATTTCTGCAGAAAATTGCATTTTGTTAGCAGAAAATTATGACGGATCGAATAGAGATCATGTCTAAAATATTACATTCATCCATGACAGGCTTATTAACAAAATTAAAGAGTGTTTTTGATTTGAAAAAGCTTAAAATAAATCTATCCTAATGTGGGGTCAACTCCCACGAGTTCCTCCATTTAGAGTCTGGAGTAAGACTCTTCAATCATTCATGCGTCATGGAGGGAGCAAGAGGCTCCCTTGTCTAGAATCTCAGAAGATGAATACAGCTTGCATCTTTGTCCATTCACTTTGAAACTCCCGTCTTTTCCTTGTAACTCCACAGCTCCATATGGAAAGATCTTCAATACAAGAAAGGGGCCTGACCACTTTGACTTTAGCTTTCTCGGAAATAACTTCAGCCTTGAATTGAACAATAAAACTTGGTCTCCTTCTTGAATATCTTTCCTGTGGATTCTTTTGTCATGCCATGCCTTTGTTCTTTCCTTGTATAGCTTCGCATTTTCATAAGCATCGAGGCGTAGCTCTTCAAGTTCTTGCAATTGTAGATGGCGTTTCTCTCCAGCTTTCTTCATATCAAAATTTAAGAATTTGATAGCCCACAATGCACAGTGCTCAAGTTCAAGTGGAAGATGACAAGACTTCCCATAGATAAGCTTGAAAGGAGTGGTTCCTATGATGGTCTTGTAGGCTGTGTGGTATGCCCAAAGTGCATCATCAATCTTCAAAGCCCAGTCTTTTCTTGAACTAGAGACGGTCTTCTCAAGAATATTTTTCAGCTGCCTATTAGAAACCTCCACTTGCCCGAATGTTTGAGGATGATAAGGTGTAGAGATCTTGTGAGTGACACCATACTTAGAAAGAAGGTTGTTGAATTGTTTTTCAGCAAAGTGTGTCCCTCCATCAGAAATGACAGCACGTGGAACACCAAACCTAGGAAAGATGATCTTCTGAAATAGCTTGATTACTGATTTGGCATTGGGTGATTGGGTTGGAATGGCCTCAACCCATTTAGACACGTAATCAACAGCAACAAGAATGAACTGATACCCGCATGAGGATGGGAATGGTCCCATGTAGTCAACACCCCATACGTCAAACACCTCAACCTCTAGGATAGAGTTGAGTGGCATGTCATCACGGCAGGATATACCTCCAGTTCTTTGGCATTTATCACAGGATTTAACAAAAAGATTTACATCTTTGAAGAGCGTAGGCCAATAGAAACCCGCTTGGAGTATCTTTGCAGCAGTTTTTCTCCTCCAAAATGGCCTCCATAAGAAGAAGCATGGCATTCAGCAATGATGGCGGGAATTTCTTCTTCAATCACACAGCGGCGTATTAACCCATCACTCCCATGTTTGAATAGGAAAGGATCATCCCAATAATAGAACTTTACGTCATGAAAGAACTTCTTCTTTTGTTGATATGTCAAGCCGGGTAGAAGCTGCCTTGTAGCAAGAAAATTTGCAATATCAGAAAACCATAGTTCCTGAACGGATGATAGAGCATAGAGTCTTTCAATGGGAAGATGATATTCAATAGGTAATGAGTCTCCCGCTGTAGTGGATAATCTAGAAAGATGGTCAGCAACGCTGTTTTCAGTTCCTTTCTTGTCCCGAATCTCTAGATCATACTCTTGTAGAAGCAACACCCAACGAATAAGGCGCGGCTTTGCATCCTTTTTGCTCAAAAGATATTTGATTACAGCGTGATCAGTATAGACTATCACTTTGGAACCCACAAGATATTGTCGGAATTTCTCAAAGGCATACACAATAGAAAGCATCTCCTTTTCTGTAGTTGTGTAGTTGATTTGCGCATCATTGAGGGTCTTGCTTGCATAATGAATGGCATGGAGTCTCTTGTCTTTCCGCTGTCCTAGAACAGCTCCTACCGCAAAATCACTTGCATCGCACATTAACTCAAAGGGGGCATCCCAATCCGGAGGTTGAATGATGGGGGCTGAAATGAGAGCTTCCTTGAGTGTAGTAAAGGCTTTATAGCATTCTTCATCAAAGACAAAATCTGCATCTTTAGCAAGGAGAGAACACAACGGTTTTGCAATCTTTGAAAAATCTTTTATGAATCTTCTATAGAACCATGCATGTCCTAAGAAGCTTCTTATGTCCTTGACTGAAGATGGGGTGGACATTTTCTCAATAGCTTCCACCTTTGCCCTGTCAACTTCAATGCCCTTGTTAGAAATCACGTGTCCTAGTACTACACCGGATTGTACCATAAAATGGCACTTCTCCCAGTTTAGCACTAGGTTAACCTCTTTACATCTGGCTAAGACTAAGGACAAATTAGACAAGCATTGATCAAATGAATCACCGTAAACACTAAAATCATCCATGAAAACTTCCATAATATTTTCAATGAAATTTGAGAAAATGGCCATCATGCACCGCTGAAAAGTGGCGGGTGCATTACAAAGACCAAAGGGCATGCGGCGATAAGCATAAGTGCCATATGTGCAAGTGAACGTGGTTTTTTCTTGATCGGGCGGGTAGATAGGAATCTGGTAAAACCCGGAATATCCATCCAAATAACAAAAATAAGAGTGTTTAGCAAGGCATTCCAACATTAAATCAATGAAGGGTAAAGGGAAATGGTCCTTGCGAGTTGCTTTGTTTAGACGCCGGTAGTCAATACACATACGCCAGCCTGTGACCATGCGTGTCTGTATCAACTCATCATTGTCTCCCTTTATGACAGTTGTGCCCCCCTTCTTAGGTACTACATGAATAGCACTAACCCAGGGGCTGTCACTAATGGGATAAATAATTCTGGCATCCATTAGTTTTAAAATCTCTTTCTTTACCACGTCAAGCATGTTTTGATTTAAACGTCTTGGTGGTTCAACGGTTGGTTTTGCATCATCCTCCATGTTTATTCTATGCATACAGATTTTAGGATGAATGCCTTTCAAGTCATCAATGGAATAACCAATCACATCTTTATACAAGCGCAATTCAGCAAGTAATTTATTTTCTTGTTCCTTGGTTAATTCATCATTTATTATAACAGGAGATGAAGAATTTGGGTCTAGAAACGCATACCTCAGCCCCGGTGGAAGGGCTTTAAGTTCTACCTTTTTCTTTGAAGCTTCTTCATCAACCTTTTCTTCATCACGTGGAGCTTCTTCTTGATTTGCTTGAGCTTTATAAATAGGAATAGCTCCAGAATTTTCAGAATTATCATTTTCAGCGATGACATCATCACAATAGTTTATCATGAAATCTATCATATCCTCAAAATAATCATCCATTGGATCAATAGTATCAAATAAACAAATCTCCTTTACTTGTGCGGGTGCTTTCATGGCATCGGAAATAGAGAATTCAATTTCTTCTTCTCCCACACGTAGGGTCAACTTTCCTTCCCGAACGTCAATTAGACAACCAGCAGTCCTCAAGAAAGGTCTCCCAAAAAGAACTGGATTGCGAGGGGTCTCTACCATGTCTAGCACTACAAAATCACATGGTATATAGAATTTTCCAATCTGTACAAGCACGTCTTCTAATACACCTTTAGGGTGTTTAAGAGAATGATCAGCTAGTTCAATAACCATCTTTGTTGGCTTTAGATCCCCAAGGTCTAGCTCTTGCCATAGAGTGGTTGGAATGAGGCTAATGCTAGCCCCCAAATCCACTAAGCCTTTTTCAAAAGTGACATTATTGATCTTGCACGGCAATGTGAAAGGTCCCATATCATCCAGCTTTTCCGGGATAGAAGGAATGCGGTTTTGAATAATGGAGCTTACATGTTCAGAAAGTTTGACTGTTTCTACTTGATCCGCTCTTCTCCTTTTAGATAAGATGTCTTTTAAGAACTTGGCATAAGAAGGCATCTCAGCAATAACATCGGTAAAAGGAAGATTAGCTTGCAACTTGCTAAGAATGTCCATAAATTTCTTGAACTTGACATCATCTTTATTGTTGACAAGCCTATGAGGGAAAGGTGCGGTAGCTTTGAAAGAAGGCGGATTTTCAGATTTACCTTGCTCTTTGTTGCAATTAGGAATGTGAGATTCTTCCTCATTAAGTACCTCCATGTCCTTCTCCTTAGGTGGTGAAGGTCTTTCAATTTCAGCTCCACTCCTTAGAATAATGGCATTGTCTTGTTGTCTTGGATTCACTTCCGGCACACTAGGAAGAGAACCGGATTGCTGTCCTTGTTGAGAAAGAGCTTGTTGAGCTATTTGATTCTCCAGCATCTTTGTATGGGTGGATATGTTGTCTACCTTGGCTAAAAGTTGAAGAATAGCGTCCTTAAGTAGCTTATCATTCCCCCTAAGCTCTTCATTTTGTTGCGTTTGTGTGTTAATAAATTTCTCCATCATAGTCTCAAGAGAAGATTTTTGGGGCTGTTGTTGCTGCCCTTGATAGCCCCTGTTGTTGTAACCTTGCAGATTACCTTGTCGGTTGAATTGTGATTGCTGCGGCGGTTGTTGTTGTCCCTGCTGAAAATTGCGAGCATTACTAGTATTCTTGTAAGAAAAGTTGGGATGATCCCTCCATCCTGGATTGTATTGATTAGAATAAGGGTTATATTGCTGGTTCCTTGGCATCTCAATAGCATTAACCTGTTCAAGATCTCCCTCCATAGTGTTGGGAGCAAAACATTGAGAAGAAGTATGCCCCGGATTTCCACAAGCTTCACATGTGGCTTCTGCTGATTGAACCGGCAATGTAGTCAACTTCTCGAATTTTTGAGTGAGAACATCAAGCTTTGTAGCAATAAGGTCAACGGCGTCAACGGCGTATTTTCCTCCCGGCTTCACACTAGAAGAACTTGCATTTGATGATGAATTGGCTCTTCTATCACCTCCCCATTGGCAATGGTTGAGTGATATATCTTCAATGATGTCATAGGCTTCTCTATAAGATTTGGTCATAAGAGCACCACCGGCTGCCGCATCAAGCGTCATTCGGGTGTTATAGAACAGCCCGTTGTAGAAAGTCTGAAGAAGTAGCCAATTAGTAAGACCGTGATGAGGGCAAAGACGTTGAAGGTCTTTGAACCTTTCCCAAGTATCATAAAGAGTTTCACCATCATTTTGAGAAAAGTTAGTGAGCTGATTTCTCAAATGAGCAGTCTTGCTTGGAGGAAAATATTTGGCAAGAAAAACATTAAGTAGTTGGTCCCAAGTTTTTATAGACTTTTTCGGAAGAGACAAAAGCCAAGTTTTGGCCTTATCCCTTAGAGTAAAAGGGAAAAGCATCAGCCGTACTCCATCTATAGTTACGCCATTAATTTTGAAAGTGTTTAAGTATTCCAGAAATTCTGCAATGTGAAGACTTGGGTCTTCATTAGCGGTACCCCCAAAGCGGTTTTGTTGGATCATCTGCATCATAGAAGGAGCAATGGAGAAATTGTTCACTTCTATGGCTGGTAGGTCGATGGCTCCACATATGTTTGTGGCCACCGGCATAGCAAAGTCCTTGAGCGGGCGGTCGACCTTCCATGATTGGAAGGCTTGGTGAAGTTTCCTCAACTGATGAAAAAGACGGCGTGGATGATGATGGAGATGGTGATGGTGGCGGAGTAGTATCCTCTAGCGGTGATTGTTCTTTCCTCCTTGATCTTCTCAAGCTTGAGAGGCTTCGCTCTATCTCAAGGTCTAATAACGGGGTTGTTTGAAGACCTCGTTGCGAGCGACGCATGCAACCTGAAATTAACAAGAAAAATATAAGAACACAACTAGAAGATATATGAAAATTTCGAAAATGAGGATTATGATCTAGTCTCAAATACTTGTTAGTTCTTATTACTCCAATTAATTTACCGTAGCTCCCCGGCAACAGTGCCAAAAACTTGTTGGCTTTTAGGCTAACGAGTTTCAATCAAATTAATGATCTTTTACCCGGTTAAACCAACTCCACAAGTATACGAAGGTGATGTAGTCGGTATCGAACTCAAGGAGCTTAAGTAAATTAATTGAATGCAACAGTCCTAGCTTTCATCAATCTAGATCGGGTTTTTAAAAGAGTTGACTGTTTAATGTCTAAAACAGGAAAAGTTAAGAATAAACTTTACACAAGTTTAGGCGGATTAACAAGGTTTTAGTCAAATGCTAAAGGATCCTGGACATTAGGGGATTCATTCACATACCATAGCAATTAGGTAAACTTGGCAATCTAAACATATCTAAGCTCTCATCTCAAAAGGTCGATGTGTCGCATTTTTATCTCCCGAAGCAAATGCAACGATCGCAACATCAAACAACATTCTCATGTCAATTTTCGTTTTTGATCACAAACAACCTTTCAACTATTTCTAGCTACTCTCATAGACTAGAAAGAGTTGTTATAAAAGATACCATCCATACACTCATGTTTATTTTCTCAAATCAAACATAAATGCAGAAAACATGCACACAACATGGCCAATATCATATGCAAGAAGAGAAGAACCGGTATTTTTATAAAGAGAGACAAGAAACATAGACATTTAGTACGAGATTACGTAGTTTTACACATGCTATGGCATGGGAGTTACTCTCCCATGCCCAAGAAAAAGGATCTACTCGTCCATAACTATGTACAGCAGAATTTCTACAAAATTCTCAATGCTAGACATGGTTTTGGGAAAAAAAGACAAGAAGAACCAAAGATGTAACCACAAGGAGTAAGAAATCTGGCTTTATGACAAGATTCCCTTCCTTTAGCTGCTCTAAAACGTGCTGACTCCTCTCCCGAGAAGCTGCACGGAGTTGGGAAGCTTGGCTGCACTTTGGGGAAGATAATGGAGAAGTGGAGAAGAAGAAATGGCTTCTTTTCTCAAGAAACCACCTTAGTTCCTCCCAATTCGCCCTCCTCTGCTCTCCTCTGCCTTTGGGACGAGAGAAAACTTCCAAATGGTCGAACGTAACTATCCCATCCCTTCCCCCTTTCTTTTAAAATCGTATTCTGCATTTTCGAAATTCTGAAACTGCCAGGTGCACGCCGTGCACTTTGGGGTGCACTGCAGTTATAAACAAAGCTGCAGTTGACAACGAACTGGTACGTGCACGGCGTGCACTTTTGAGATTGCACGCCGTGTGTCTCTTCAGAGCCTCTTTCAACAATTCACGTTCCAGGTGCACGCTGTGCCTTCTGGATGTGCACGCCATGCATATTCGTGGTTGAGCAGAACGGAATTCCTCTGTGATGTTGCACGCCGTGCACTTTGAAAGTGCACGCCGTGCATTTTACTGTTTCGGCAGATAAATCTTCTCTGGGACGGTGCACGCCGTGCATCTGAGTTTGCACGCCGTGCACTTTACTGTTTCTGTAGAAAAACGTTTGAAATTAGTCATTTTTGTGAAAAACTTGCGATACAAGTTATTGGACACGTAGAACAACTAAAAGATGGCAAAACTACTATGAAAGAGACTGAATTACACTAGAAAGAACCAAATTTGTGTGTGATAACATGTGAAAAGATGATATACAAATCACACAACAACTCTCAAGGTGGGTCTGTCTAATACATTGTTCTCTAACAAGTATCTGTGTACTTGGTTTGATGTCACATATCATGATTGATGAGATTATGTCATCAACCAACACACACTTTAGTATTTAGTGCTACTATTGTCTATCTACCTTCAACAGTAACAACCTACAGGGACATAATAAGAATGTACACACTGTTAACATCCATATGATCTCATTGTTCAAGTCATGTACTTGAAGACATACGTCATTGAGTATTATCATTCTTTAGACATCATTATGTTTCCTCATTATCTCATAACTGAGTGAAACAGAATGAATTGGAAGCTTGCCTTTATTATTATTGATCAAATTCTTTATGGAATATGCCATCACAAGTATCATATGATTGGCTCTCTGATCATACCATACCAACAAGTATTCTGACAAGGCGAGCATGGTATCACAAAAATTTCAGAGGAAAGAAATATAGAATATATATAATAAAACAATTGAGATACAATTATGGATAATTCTACACAAGATGGTCGCTTTTGGCCATTGTTTTCATCATCAGAATGCCTTGTCTTTCCACTAATAGCGTTGTGACTCCAATTATCCTTCATGTCTCCTCCTTGTTTCAAGCCATCCCTTTTGTGATGTGGATTAAGATATGACGGCTATATTTTTTCTCCAGTATATAAAAAACTAAAAATCACAACCTATAATGATAACTATTGGATTTTACAACTTTAACCTCACTCATAAAACTATCTAAAAATCATTATCATTAACCTGGAGTCAGTATCACTAAGATTCCTTCTTTCATTGTCCTTATCAATTTGAAAATATGTTCAAAATACAATCTGATACCATGTTGGTGGCATCAAATTCCTACTGGTGGCGTCAACTCTTCTCCAAATATTTATAATTACCTACAATGTAAATATGCAATGAATTAGGCCATATAATATTATGATACAATGATGCCAGAAGATATGCAATTAAGAAAAAATAATGCACATGCCATTATAAGTTGACTAGTGAAATATAAATGAGAAATAAAAAATGGAGATCAATCAATGCATAAATCACCCTAATCATCATACAAAATAGCAATAATTAGTGTGCATCAGTAAACCAATCCCCCATCTTAGTATGGACCATTCTTCTTCATTGACCGTCCCCCATGTTGATTAACATGACTAAGTATTTGATCCCTCTGTTGGGTTCTGATGAATAGAAAATGTAGCATAATTTTTTTTCAAAAATCCATTGAGGAGGATCTATCTAATGCATCAAAACTAGTTAGGGTGACAAGTGTATACCTTGTCGTGGAAGTGATTCCAATGATTCAACTTAAATTTCATAGTGTAGATCTAGACTTCCAATAGGCATCACTTTGGAATCTTGCTAGATCAGCTTTTTATTGTGCAATTCTGATCTTTTGGCACTTTAAGACTCACCTAAGGACACTAGTAGAAAAATAATTTATTTGTGGTACGTGTGAATCCAAAGTTGAAAATTTGTGGTGGAATGTCCCCTTCCACCACATAGGGACAAGGATCCCAAGGTGAGTCAGGTGGCATTGTTAACTCTAGATATGATCTCAAAGTTTTATATGTGGATCATAGTGTTCCATATATGAACACTTGATGCAAAATATGTTATCATGTGGAGGGATCTATCTATAAAACACATTATTATGTAGTGGATACCTTCTCAAAACACATGTTGTCGATGAAGTCCCTTGTTGGATACTATGTGAATTTGTCTCACAGTATCCATGTAAGAGCTTTAAGATGTAGTTCTAGGACATTAGTCTCCTCCCCCTTCTATCTCTCTAAAGTTTCTCACTTAGAGGAAACAATCAAAAAAATGAGATGTTAAATCTAGAGAGCCTCCTCCTGTATTGTATATATAGAGGACTGGAGAGGGTATGATTTCCCAAACCTTAATATGACCATACAATGGAATTCCTCAAAAAAAAGGGATTCTATCTTGCATTGGGCCCCAGAATACACATCATTAAGAGATTCATTATGTGATGTAGACTTTTCTCTTTCCAAGAGGGGTGGGACACTAACTGTTGGAAACTGATTCTCAATATTTGGATATATATTTCTTGGTCCTCAAGACTTGATTTTAGGTTCAGGTATCTGTAACAATTACAATTGAGTCCTTTGTTCAATCTATCTCTATCTGTGTCACCTTGTAGGGGCCATACTACATTGGCAATTAATTCACCAATTAATATTACGATCCATAAGAAATGAGAGACATACATCTACACATCATTTTTACCCAAGTAGTAGGATTAGTTATATAAAACCAAACCATAGATGACCAATGTTATGATGTTATATATTCCCTTTGTCATAGATATTTGAACTCAAGGCATGTATGTGTCATCCTTGTGACATTCAATCCAAGTTCCTTGATCTCAGACTAGCAAGATACATATGATCTCAGTATCATATATTGACTCAATGAGCATGGACATCCATTTATCTAGCCTCCCTCATCAAAAGGCCAATGATATTGCTCCCACTATATGGGAGGGATGAATTCCTATTTCATCATTCAAAATGCATAGCATGAATCTCCTCACACCCAATCACTACCTTTATGGAAACCTTCTTCAAGGTCTTTTTGGGTAGTGTCAAAGCGTGAGGATTATCTAGTCACCATTTTAGTAACTTTAGGTAGAAGTACCACAACACCATTGTCACTCTTGACATGATTCTTACTATCATACAATGGTCCATGAATCACTCTCAAGGTGGTTCCCTCCAGTAAACCTATTCAATAACAAGTACCTATACGTCTAACTTGGTATCCACTACCTATGACCCATGAGGCATGGTCATCAATCACCACACATACTAGTCTCACATGCATTATTATTGTCCAATCCGCAATAATACTTGACTAGGGATGTTTAAGAATATTGTTCTTAGGCATTCATTCGGATCTCATGTTCAACTCACGCACCTGAAGTCTCGTTGGTTTGAATAAATTGTTTTAATGACATTTATTGTATACATAAGTATTTCAATATTTAAATGTGTATGAATGGAATTGTCTTTATTATTCAAACAAAAAGTACAAAAATATATGTGTAGCCTTTGTCGAATGATTGGATTCTGGGTTATATACACCAATCGTATCACACTTGCAGTAAATTCAATCACTTTTGTATCCAATACCAAGTGATATAACATGACCATAATGCTTCTTCTTTGATGGTGCCTTAGTCAAGGGATCAACAAACTTTAACTATATCAATATCATTTTGATATTCTCATCTCCTCACAAGATAATCTTTTGTACAAGTTGGAAGCGTCAAAGAATATGTTTGTAATATGTATGCCATCTGGTTCCTTGGCTTGCATGATAGGGCTATTGTTGTCACATGAAGCTTAATTGCACAAACAATGCTAAGAACAATTGCAAGTTCGTCAAACTAACTTCATGGTCCATAAAAATTGTAGAATTTCATGCATCATCATGTACAATTTCTATTATAGAATTCGTCACTATATGTTACTTGGAACTCTTCCAATTTACAATACCACCATTAAGGGAAAAAAGGAACCATATTTCAAATAATAATCATCCTTGTGGGTTTGGAATCTTGTTCTATATAACTCCTTATAACCAATTCTTATCACGTCTTCATCCTTAGTTGCTCCCAAGTACTTGAGGATGTTTTTACTATAGTTCAATGACCTTCACTCAAACATGCATTACTTGCTCAACATGCTCAATGCCCATGATACACATAGACTTGTTGAGACATCAAAAACTTTAGGCATATGGAATGGTAATAATGTGATTTCTCTATTCCAAATAATTTAGACAAATGGCCTTAGAAATATTTATCCACTAATCATGGGTAATTTCTCTTTCACTAATTATTTCAAGATGAATTGCTTCAACAATTTTTCGATTTGTGTACTTTGAATCAAGCCAAGAAGCCTTTATATCTGTCTCTATAGATCTTGATGGTTAGAATATCAATGGATTCTCCTAATCCTTTCATTAAGAAACTATTTCCCAACTATTCTTCACCTTTTTTGGGCTTGAAATATCATTTCCCATGAGTAGTATATCATCCACATACAAGATTAGGAATAATACAATTTCCCAATAAACTTATTGTGAAGACAAGGTTCATCTTTGTTCTTGATGAAGACATTGCCTTTGAACCATAGATTGACCTTTGTAGCTGATAGACCTTTCCATCATCCTTTAGAGATTCAAAACCATGAGGTTGTGTCATGTACAAATCCTCACAAAAATTCCCTTTAAGGAATGATTTTGACATCCAACTACAGGTCTCGTAGTCATGGTAAGCTTCAACAGTGAGCATGATAATGGACTTGACCATGACAACTGGTGAGAAAGTTTCATCATAGTCATAACCTTAAACTTGTTTGAAACCTTATTCAACTAGTCACCATTTGAAGGCTTGGACATTTCCAGTCATGTCAATCTTCTTCTTGAAGACATGTATCCAGTGGGTTTTTACCCTTCAGTCGGTTACACCAAGGTTCATAGCTTGTTGTTATACATGGAGTCCATTTCATATCTCATGTCCTAAGACATTTACCAGATTCTGGTCCCTCTGTTGCCTCCTTGTAGGTGGTTGTGTCATTTTGGTCCATGAACAACTCCTCACCATCTTGAGTCATGATAAAATCCAAGTCCCTATGGATCAAGGTGAGTGATATTGGATCTATGAGGTTCCTATGTTTGTTAAGGGGACGTTTGAGCTACAACAACTTGTGGTGCCTCCTCATGAGCCTCTTCAGGTTCATTATCATTTTATGTGTCTTGAACTTCTTTGATTTGTATTTTCCTCCCATTGGTATTTCTAGAGTTGAAATCCTTCTCTAGAAAGGTACCATCTCTAACAATGAACACATTGTTTTGAAACAAATATGGAAATAGTATCCTTCGATTTCCCTAAGGTACCCCACAAATTAACACTTGTCAATTTTGGGTCCTAATGTTTCTATAAATGAAAGCTTCACATAAGCCTCACAACCTTAATTATTTGTGAAATATATATCTAGAAGCTTCCTAGTTCATATCTCATACTATTTACTTGGGACCTATTTAGAAGGAAAGCAATTAGAAGCTTCCTAGTCCATATCTCATACTATTTAATTGGGACCGATTTAGAAGGAAAGCAATTAGGTGTAAACATGGAAGTCTCTAAAGCATGTCCCTAGAAGGGAATTAGGAAGTCGGTTAGGTTCATCATGTACTACATTGTGTCCAAAATTGTGTGATTCCTTTTCTCCAAAATACCATTATGTTGTGGTATTCTAGGTGGAGTCAGTTGTTATCTAGTATCACAGTCCTTGAGAAGGCCCTCAAAATCTTGGCATAGATATTCACCACATAGATCTAATCAAATAATCTTAATATTCTTTCCAAATTAGTTTTATACTTTATTTCTAAAAGTACTTGAAATTTTCAAGGGATTCAAATGTGTATCTTTTGCAAATATGTATCTATTAAATCCGTCAGTCCATGGGATGAAGTATTGAAACCATGATCTAACTATTAAACTAAAGGTACCACATACATCGGTATGTATAAGTTCAAAAGTTCAGTTCCCTTCTCAGTGCTTCTAGTAAAAGTCACATTTGTCCCCATGCCCAATTAACATTATAGCATGTCTTGATTGATTCAAAATTGAAACAATCTAAGTATTCATCTATATCTAGTTTAGAAATACATATCACATTTATATGGCCCATTCAAAAATGTTAAAGGTATGTCATATTTGAGTCATGTTGTTTAAGAATTTTGGTACTTATATTATATACATGTGTCTCAAGATCCACTATCATAAGACATTAGTAAATTCCGCACAGGAAGTCATCTGAGCAAATTGAACAACAATTGTTCTTTACAATGAATGAAGAACTCTTTATTGTCCAGAAAAGAATTGAATGGCTTGACTAATAGCGATTCTTGAATTCTATTTCAGTCCCCAATTTGTAGAGATTATTATGTGTCTCTATAGTGCAATTTTTTCCCATATTTCCACTTGTAGAAACACATATTCCTTCTCCAAGGATCTACTTCTCTTAATATCCTACATACTTGTAAGACTCTCATGTCTTATCCAATGCACATGTTGAAGAAGTAGCCACATTTATATCTATAAAATAACTAACTAAGGTGGATAAGTTGGTCCCAATTGTACCTCTCAAGTCTTGTAGGCAAGATGGTAAAAAATCTAGTGTCCAACATTGAGGAATTTTCCTTATGTGTTTGTAATTCCCTTTACCCTTTTTAGAAAAGGATTTGACATAAACTTATTTGTTTCCATATTAGTCTTATCCTTGCCAGTTTACCACCCACCTCTCATTTTGACTTTCAAACTAGAATATGGGTATAACATGTAAGGGTTGGTCTCAGTTATGATTGGAAATTGGATATTGGAATTTACAACATTAGTGTATTCATTTCCATGCTCTACTTTTGGCCAAGGGAAGTCACATACTGTCTAGATCCTCCAAGTACTCAAGTTAATTGAGTATATTAGGATCAAATGGGAGTGGTATCGTGAGAGAAATAGGTTCTAATGTATTGAGCTTACACTGCTTGAGAACACTTATCAAGTTCATGTACTACTCCACAAATATGTCTCACCAAGTGTGTATTTTCAAGGATTGATCACAACAACAAGAGGTTCATGCTTTCATTCTAAAATAGTACACAAATTTAAAACTTTTATTTGAATAATTTCTTATTTAGTTATACCTTTAGTTAAATGTTTACTCCCACAATTTTCTTAGTAAAAATATCCCTCACTATTAATCTAGAAAGATACAAAAAAATAACTTTTAGTGGGCAAAGGTTAGTATTTCATTGAAACATGAGACAATTTTGGTTGATCACTCACATCTCGGTTATTTAGGTACACAACGTTTTCCAAGCACACAATATGAAACACTTGGATGGATGGAGAACAACCATTATTAAATTCCATCATATAGAACACACATCCATTGCCTCTAGGATCTTAATCGTATTAAGGTTACCTTGTTTATCCAAACTCAACTAGTGATACTTATAAACCTAGTACCCTACTTTGGAATACCTACATGTTCACCTCACACATCACCAACAGGGAAAATGCACCTCAATTTGGCAATCCCACATAAATCAGTTTAGGCCTTGATGTGTAATTCATGTTGAAAGAATCTTATGCTTAATATTCAATGAGGGATTTGGTATATTACATATATAGATATAGATATAGATATATATCCAATCATAATATATTTATATGTTATATATATATATATATATATGAATAAGAGCCACAAGAGATAAAATAAATATGGCCTCCTAGCACAATATTTCCAAGCTAATGTAATATTGACATCATCTAGGGTTCATGCAACACATCCATAAACAAAATTTGATAAACCCTAATAGTTGATGTTTTCAATCACGAGCAGCCACCATGGATGATCCTTCGTTGTTGGTGATTCTTCTGCATTCATCCTTCTTCCTCTCCACCACGTGGAATACCATACATCCTAGACTATCCTAAATTATTTTGACATATGTCAAAGAGACATTGAGTTATATTTGACGGTAATAAGGTGGTAAGCATACATATGGAATCCAAAGTGAAGGTACGACATTCAAGATAGATTAAGAATCACAAACAATCAACCAAAAATAATAAAAGCAATCACAATTAGGGTTTTCCATAACCATGCATTACATACCAAACAAAACCATTTTTGTGTCACTTTGGATATATATATATATATATATATATATATATATATATATATATATATATATATGTGTGTGTGTGGGGGGGGGGGGGTGGGGTGGGTGGGTGTGTGTGTGTGTGTGTGCGTGCGCACACGCACTAATGTGTGTATGTATATAAATATATGCATATATATACATATTTATATGTGTGTATATATATATATACACACACACATATCGAGAGAGAGAGAGAGAGAGTCAGGATAGAATACACTCAACTGTATAGATCACACCATATACCTCAAAGATGTTTTGCTATATAGACAAAGTTTTAGCAAAATATTAACCATTGATCTTCATTGTTATAGAAATAATAGGTCATGCGCAAAATTTGAGACCATTTGGATGATTGTAAGTTATTCATCCAATGACAAAAACATCAAAACACATACATAATTTGAAATACTTGATTCTTGTCTCCTTTAGATGCATAACCTATAAGTGTCCAAATGAGATCAAATTTATTAGATAATATGTTATTAACATATTTATGAAGATCAATGGTTTGGAATTTCAAAATAATTGTTGGATGATGGAAAACGAATGAGGTGTATAGTGTCTTTAATCACTCGAATGTATTCCAGCTTAACTATATATATATATATATATATATATATATATATATATATATATATATATATATATATATATACATATATACATATACATATATATACTTATATCATAATATGATCATGGATATATTAAAAGGGAAATTACCATCATCTGGATTTTTCCATAAATGAATTTCTATATATGAAATGTTAGTGATATCATCATCCTATGACAAAAACTCAATTCATAATTTAAAAATTTAGGAAAGAGAATTAGATGTATCTCCAATTGTTGGGTTATCTAGAGAGAGAAATGTAGGGGAAACAAAATTTTGTTTCCCAATAATCCCTCAAGCAGGACTACTCTAATGCAACAAAATTAGATTGGGGTTAAAAATTTAAACTTATTACAAAAATCATTAGAATGATTCAACTTAAATTTCTTGTTGTAGATCTGAATCATCCAATCTAAGTTTCTTTGGAATCTCTCCATTTTAGAAATATGAACGCATTTTTTATGTTTTGGGCACTCTAAGACTTACCTCAAAATGTGTGTTGACATCTATTTTTCCTATGGTGTAATGTACAAGTAGTATGATTAGTTAGACAAGACTAACCATTAACAACCAATGCTATCATGTTGTATAATCCTTTAGACACAAATATCCAGATTGAGCTGGAAGCATGGAAAAATTATCCACATCATATTCAATTTAAGTTCCTTGATCTCCAAGTTGACTAGTAAGATACATATGAGCTCAGTATCATATATTGACTCATGTTAGCATGGCCATGCATTTCTCTAGCTCACTCATCATGAAGCCTACAATATTGATCACTTTACATGAGAGAGACAAATTCCTTCTACATCACTCAAAATAAATAGCATGATTGTCATCACACCCATTCACACCCAATGAATAACTTTATGGAAACCTTCTTCAAAATATCATTGGGCACTCTCAGAACATGAAGATTATCATGTTCCCATTAGTTTGAAGAACCACAGTACTACTATTGCAATTGAGATATGATTATGACTATCATATAATGGTCCATGAATCACTCTCAAGGAAGGCAGGTACAATACACTTGTTCTCTAACAAGTACATATGTTTTTGACTTGGTATCCAATACCTATGTCCCATGAGTTTGGTCACTAGTCACCACACATACTAGTCTCACATGCATTATTGTTGTGTAATCCATAGTAATACTTGACTAAGTACATCTAAGAATATTTTTCTTAGCATTCATTAGGGTCTCATATTTAATTGACATACTTGAAGCTTAATGGATTTGAATCAATCAATATAAGGATCTTTATTTTGTACATTCATTTCAAATTAATCTAATGTGCATGAATAAATGCAATTCCTTTTATCAATCAAATCAAAAGTAAAAAAATATCCCATCAGCCATCACCCAAGATTGGATTCTAGGGCATATACACCAATACTCTCTACATTGAATGCTACAACCAATGGCATACATCGGCCATTCCTCCATCTCTGAAATCACTTTGCTACACCTTATGGAGGCAACTATCTCACACAATGACTGCTCACCTCCCTCCCATGGTTGATGCACTTATAGTAGATAGTTGGGTTTTCAAACCCTAAACCTTATAAATCTCCTAGGAATACCAACCCTCAACCTCCACTAAGGGACATCTCTTGTTCATAGTTCAATACAAGAAAGCATTTACACTCTAACAAAGGAGACTTATTTGTCCTTTCCAAATACATCTCATCAACCACTACCCCAAGGCTTGACCTCAAAAGGGGAAAGATAACAAAGGTCATGAAATGATACTTTTCCACTGCCTATGCTTATTGATGCTTGATATCAAAGGATACAATTAGACGAATCTCCATCTCCTCTATTGCTAGTCCTATGTATTTCTATGTAGTCAGACTTGAGCCAAGAACGAAGAGCAAGGAATAGGATGGAAATTCACCACAGACCATGGCAATGCTCCTTCTCTACCTTTAAAAGGATGTTATATTACTTTTCCCTTATTTATTCTAATATTTTCATAAATAGAAACTACTTTCCTCACTAGGGTGTGAGAGTAGCCCTACTACCCCTTTTTTTATTCTACTTGTATCTAAACCTATAAAACATTGCTACATCTTGAATAAGTCATTTATGCTTATATATTTATCTTCTAAACAATTTTACATGTTTATCAAACCTTGGGTATAGATAGATTTGAACTCAAGACCTATGATATCATTTGATTTTAGACAAGTATTTTCTAAGGTTATGGGTGTCTGACATCTAGATAATACAACGATGAGCCTAGGGTGACATCTATGTGGCATTATCATCATTCATACAGGTTGGTTCTACTTAGCTTCAAAATTTATCAATTCATGCTTGGGATGATGTAGTGAGAGAGAAAACATAACTAGTGGTAGTGAAACCATCCACCCTAGTGTTTGATCCATTGATAGACTTATCTTTCCTTCCTTTATAATCTTGCAAATTATTTAATAATCCTAATCAGACTAGTGTGATAAATACTCTTCATAGTTTGGTTAACTTGATTGGTGTACTTGGAAACGTTGTACTAACTATACTACAGTAAGATTTCTCCACTTGCGGGTGATCTATTATGGCATTAGTTAATGCATAATATAAGGGTTCTACCCTGATGAATTTGAGGTATGACTCTATCAAACCAAATGTTGGTGTTGTTTCCAGGGACAACTAAATTCTAATTTGCTTAATATAATTAGGATTGGTTAGGATGTGTCTTGTGTGAGTAATACTACCAAAAGTACTCTTGAATTCAATTTGTCTTTGACCATGTATGTGTGGTCACCTATCTTTGGTAGGTGAATCCTCATGTGGTTGTGACATTCTTTTAGCACTGAGTCCACAATATAGTTCCACACTAAAATTAAAAGAACCTACATCATGTTACTATATGTGAATATATCCATGATGGTGGAAGAGGATATATACTACATTTTAAAACTACACTCTATGCATAGAGATATAGACTCATGGTAGAAGCCAAATCAAATGTCCAAGAGCTCGTTGGAACTAATGGTCTTGGGGGGGGGGGGTAATTGAGTTGAAACCACTAAAACAAAATTCATTTGACCTTTATAATATTTCTTGAGAAAATGACAGAAAGTATGAAAATCAAGGGAGAGATGGATTTAAACAATTCAAAAGTGAAGGCAATATTTATAGTGGTCCCACCGTAAAGGATGTAGCTCTACTACCTAGAGGGGAATCTAGAATTTTTAGACCTTCAGACACTCCTTATATTCCATTACAAGAGGTACACCAATAGACCACCTTTTTTAAGATCAAAGGCTAAACTAGATTCTATGTTCTAGGAGAAGGAGCCAACAACCTTACAAAAGAGTTGCGCACTCTTTCTTTTGATTCTTTTTCCTTCCAAAGTGCTTATACATTATTGTTCTAAGAGTCTTTAACCTTCACCAAGGACTTGCTCACCCTTGATTGTGGTCTTATGAATTTGGTAAGGGCTTACCCATTCTTCAAGCTAAGAGTCTTCCACCTTTAACTTTGCCTTCACTAAGGAGAATCTTTTTCTCCAAGGACTTCCTCCCCTTCTTCTTCTCTCTTAGCCAAGAGTAAGAATCTTCATTTCCATGTGAGAGACGATTGGAGGTAGGGAGAGCCTCACAATATATACATGTAAAACTAGCTCTCTTACATATTTACTACTCACTCTATTGGATTTAGAAAGTGATCAAGCTCATAAGAGTAGATAGGGACTCTTTGGGGAACTTTCTCTTTCAACTATAGTATAGGGGCATTTGTAATGCTCGGCTAACCAAGTGATGAATTCCAAGGGTTCTATTTATAGTTAAGTATTTATCCTAGTTGTTTTAATCATTCATTACAATTACTAGACATTATTGAGGGTGTCCAATATATATATTTTCTCTGACATACTCCATGTAATGGATATATTGCAATTTCCAACTACATCACCGTCAGCTGATCTTATTGTCCCAAAACTCAACTGATGGCACTAAAAGACAAGACCATTCAGGTCTATCAGTAAAATTTGTTTTATCGATATCTTGGACAATGAGAATTTTTGGAAAATGGTCTTTTGCTTTTCAATTAAGACTCATGACAGTAGAATTTTGGTCACTACATTAATTATGCAAGAAATCAATCTCATCAGCCAAGTTTTGTACAACACAATCTTGACTGATGAAAAAGTGTATTTGAAAAATCCTGATTCATGATATGTGCAATAATGTTTTGATTTAATTAATTCGATTACAGTAAATATGTAAGGAGAAAGACTATTCATTCTTCATTCTTGATCTTTTTTCATGTATGAATTGATTTCTCCAAACTAGAGTTTGCAAGTTTAGGAATTTGGAGTATGTCTATCTAAAATCACACAAATAGAAACATTAGACACAAATAAGTGGAATGGTGCAGTCATCATCAAAATAAGGGATCAAGCACTTTAGATCATGCAGTCAACATTCTCCCCCTTTTGAAGATGACAAACCATTCCATAAATATATTGAAATCTTTTAAGTGAAGTATTACCTTTGGATAATTTGAATTTTCAAAGAATTCAGTTCAGATACTTTCCCTTTCCAACTTACTCTAATTGAGTTTATATTATTAATTTAAGAATTCTCATTTAGAAGGATTACAATCATTTCTAATGTGATTTCATAATCTAAAATTCATCACAATAGAGGAATAATCTATATCATTTCATCTTGCAAAAGCTAGATCAAAAGAGCAACTTAGGGTTTGTACTCCCATACTAAATAATTGAAGATTATTAATAATTTAACTCATTTTCATGCAACCTACTGTTTAAAGGAAGTACCCACTCACCCTAAGGTGTGAAAACACCTTAAAAACGTAGTCCATCTCTGAAAATCTCGAATCCATAGCAAGAACCTAGCAAATCAACCGTTTCTTCTTCCTTTCAGCCCTAAAGAATGTCTGTTGTAGGTAAAAGACGAAGATTAGAGGTTAAACCAAACCTCAAAATCACTAGATCAAGGGTTTCAGTCAAGGGGAAGCAAAGAGAAGGAGGAATATATGGTTAAAACTACTTACCAAGTCGCATCTATGGCAACCCTTTTGGGTTTCCGTCGTTCTTCACGTTCTTCCCCAGAAATTGCCCCAGAAATTTTCCTCTAGGTCACCCTCTCGTAGAGCATGATGTCTGGGATGATAGAGGATCAAATGGCGGTTCCAACACACTTCGTTTCGTTGAAAATGGATAAGTATAGCTCGAGATAAGATTGTTTTACGATTTGTTGTCCTGGGCGGCGGCAGCCGCGGTCGTGGTGTCGACACAGCATCGCAGGTCGTGGTGTCGATGCAGTGTCAGTCGCGGTGTCGACACAACATCACGGGTTGCGGTGTAGATTGTGGTCATGGTATCGACGCAACATCGGTGGCGGTGTCTGCCGCGGTTGCAGTGCTCTGTATATGTTTACAAAAAAGGGCATAACTCTCTCATTTTAACTCCGATTTGGTTCATTATTTTTTTATTCATAATTAAATTCTATACAATCCTACAATATTGTTTTGATAATATTCTAAAACAAAATATAATTTATAAAATATTTTCTCCAATGTCATTAACTCTCTTCTTGCATACATGTATGGGTTAATGCTATGTTACTCCAACTCGGATCTTTATAGTATGCTCAAGTCATGATTATGAGTTGCCCAAATAATTATTTAAGGTTAACAAAGTTAATACAAATCACAACATAGAATATTACTAATAAAAGTATGCCAATCATTAAGATTATATTAAAACTCTAGGATTACCAGCAAATCTAGGAACGGGTTGTAACAATTATCCCCCTCTAATAAAAATTCCATCTCAAAACTTCTAAAAGAGGAAAGATACTTGTTAAACATCTCTGATTCTACTTTCCAAGTAACTTCTTCTATACATGATTCCTCTAAAAACCTTTACTAGGGGTATCTCTCTCCTTTTAAGCCTTCAAATACTACGATCTAAAATTTTATTTTCAACATTGAGTCATTTGTTCCTCTTCAAATAACAACCTTTAAAAGATATAAAATGTGTGAAACATAATTTCTCATCTCATCATCACATGGTACTATTCACTTGTCATTCATGAGACCACACTAGTCATCATACTATCACAAGATATAAATCCTTTTCACAATATCACAGGGTATCAACCCTTATCAACATAATAGGATTTCACCTCATCCAGGGCTCAACCAAGCCCAAAGGTCACTAAGACCATCATACTATTCTCCTCAAGATCATCATTATCTTTGCACGCCTTATAACAAGGCTCAACAACATCACTTACATATAATACACTAGATCAACATTAAGAACATTCCTTTATTACATCAACATGCAAGGAATCTAGATATGATTAACCCTTATCATATTCATAATGCACATGTTTAGCATAAGAAAGTATCAACCATGTGGCTATGATAACCACAAATTAACACATTAAGGTAATGATCATATTAAGGAGGTTATTTCACCATCATGCCATCATATAAGAAGGCTAAATATGAATACTCATCTTTATCTATTTCTATTAGAGTTAGGTTCAACAAGATAAATTATACTAATGTTACTAATCAACACTTATATGCAAACCCTTACTCACGACATCCTCATTGGATCATGGATGCATAAGGTAAGCATCATCATCACATTCCATACTATTCTCAAGAATGAACCCACACATAAATCAAGGTGTAACCATCAGGTTATAGCATACTAAGGTTTCAACAACAGTAACAGAGTACTCCATGATTGTATTAGTATTTCAAGGACTATTCATACCCAATTACCATCATTTAGTTATATTAAAGCTAGGTATAACAAGCTATACCTCATTAGGGTTACATATCAATACAATGAGTTAATAGGTAAGACTACCTTATTTAGGGTAACCCTCCATTTGTTCCATCATCATTCAATCCATATCTATACCACAATTGTACAATACTAAGATGGATTACTAGTACGAATGACTACAACTATCAGACACCTTTAATTAACATATTGCCTACACATGTACATTGAAATCATATGTACAACCAATTTACATCCCTCATTATACCTTCAACAATTTACACTTCTAAAAACAAATTCACGTATTACTGAAAGCCATTATTTTCTCTTATTTCTCTCCTCACTCATGACTAATTACTTTTTGCTACTTATCCTTCTCATTTTGATCATATAGAATAAACATCCCTAAAATTGAAACATTCAAGGTAAGAATAGATTATTCAACATTCTTTTTATCACTGCAATACTTTATTTTAGATTACACTTTGCTCATGTTGCACTTCTCCTTTTGTTTCAATCACACCTATTATATTTCAAATCTATTTCTTATCCTTTGCTCTGAATCATTTCCATATTGTTTATCTACCTTTCGGATTAGCTACCTTTAAACCCTGGATTACTATCAGTACTAGTTTACTTCTCATAGTGCAAATCTCATGATCTTATTTTATAGAGATGCTAGTATTCAAGGTCAAATCACTAGTGACATCCCTTGAACTACTACAACTCTAAACATTCTAGGGTTTGGTCCTTATCAGTAACATGATGTTATTGTGATGTGACTTTGATCCCTTAATTTGAAATTCAAACTTTGGATCTCACAAGTTTTACTAAAGTCTTCCTTATCTTATCAATTGAATTTCCTTTCTCTTACTTGGGCATTCAGACATATTACATTCTCAATTTACCCTGCTAGGGTTTCATCATCATATTGTGTGTCATTATTAGATTTACTAGATGTCTCTATCATGGTGGTTATTAATCATATATGATTCATTTTATTATCACTTCATTCCCACATTGCTCTCATTAAGGAAGATATGAAAGAGAAAATGATTATGAAACTTATAATTCTTATCTTCAAACATTCCCTTAATACATTTCTCGTATGTAGGTTTAATTAGTTATCAACAAGAATACTTGACTAATTAGCACTTCTAACCTCTTTCTTTTATAATCTATATTACTCCATCATGTTTCAATCCCTTCCTTACTTTCCATAATCCTCTTACCATATACTACTCTTCCACCTGTCATCTTTAACTTCTATTTTCTCTTATGATCATGTTGCTTATTCATGTGTATGATCATGTATACCATGTTGCACATATTTATTTTTATCCTTCTACTAATGTGAAGTTGAAATTCTAAATCAATATTCTCTCTACTAGTTTCACCTCATGTTTAATACATTACATATCCTTCATTTTAAATCAAACGGCTCATGCATGGGTCAAACTTAGTTTCTCTTTCAATCAAGTTTTTTTTCCTTCCTGAATATAGTTCACCTTTGTATGACTTATTCATTTGTTTAGCTACACTTTTGTTCTTCTTTTAGAAACTAGTTTGTTATTCAATAGAGAGTTATAATCCCAAGGTAGTAAGGATGAATGTATTAAGCTTCATAGTAAAGGTATACATGCCATGCTCTCAATTATATCATAACCCTCATTCCTTAATCAAGCTCATCATTTCTACATTTAACTTTGTTTCAACTAATTTTGTTATTCTAGTCTTATGATTTACATGTTCATCCAATTCTCTTTACTTTACCTCTTCTGAAGTCTCTTCACTTCTATGTACTTATTGTATACTCAACTCTTTTCTTCTATTTTGCCTTTGCTTTGGAGTACATAAAATCATTGTACTCAATTATATGATATATTCCTCATGATTGATTCTTACTATCTTGGCCCTTACATACTTTTCTCATATCTTTTCCATATTTCATATTAGAGTTCATATAATACTAATCATTAAACTTAATCTGAACCTTATGTCATGTTCCTTTATTCCCAATTAAGGGTTTCTCATATGAGGCCCCAAAGTTGGATCTCAGATATCAGTTCCAACTGATTCTTAGCTATTCTAATCTTTCTCGTATGTTTCAACATCTTAGTGTATGTACATTCTCACTATGATGTGGGTCTAATATATCTAGAGTCTACTCTTATTATATTGTTAATAGGAGTCATTAGATCCCAGTAACGCATCCTTCCAGCCGGACCAGGCCAAACCTGCAGTCCTGAAGCCAAGAGCTACTCAAGATTAACCGACTCCTATTAATCTCAAACATGTGGAAAGAATATTCACTTAGGTCAAACTTATTTAAACATAACTTCTGATCTACTTGATACAAAGAATATAAACAATAACTGAATCACTTCATGATACACAACAATATAAAAGAACCATATATATTCTACAAACTGATAATCTGAATTCATACATATAAGAACATTTCTATTTATCTCCAATCAAAGAAGCAATATAAAGCACGAGTTTTATCACATTATATGTTTGATATCTAACTCCTTCATTACTTTCCGGCCTCCTAACCCTAAGATTTATAGGGTTTCTCTCTAGCCCATCCTTACTCTGCATACCTGGCTAGGGCATCCAGAGAAGAATAGATAGAGTAGCTTGATATTGTTCGATCTAAGTATTCAAATATTGGGCCAGGGTATCTAAATTCTCAGACCTCCCAGAGACATTAACACATCAACTCCTAATATCACACTTATAACTCTAGCTTTCTATCTTAATGGCCCCTGACAACTTATCCTAAGCTCTGATACCAAAAGATTGTCACGCCCGCATCCCACGATTACCACTAATCATGAGATTAGGGCATAAGTTTGAGGATTATACTTAATACAAAGTTCACTCCCTTATTTTTTTCTTTTATTTCATGTCAAACTCTTTGTTTTCTCACATCCAATCACATAAACAAACTTTACAAGATAATTAAACTTTTATTACTCTAATATGATCTCAACATTAATGACACACATCCATACATTCATTCTGTTTCTCACACTTCCATGTACATTCGACATGATAATAAGATACATTCTCTCTTATTAAGGAATCAAATACACAAAACATCATTTACAACTCTCTTACATCTATGCAAGGACCTAGAGTGACAGGGACCGACTAAACTTAACTAAACTCATACTTAACTCATGTGGTAGATCTACTCTAAAGCTTTGACCTTCTTCAAGTCCACGTTATTTCCCTAAAAATTGTGATTAGAGGGGTGAGCCTACTCGCTCAGTGAATGAGTACTTCAAAGAAATAGTTTAAAGCATTATTATAATTATAGATATATTGTTGAGCAACTGATATCAATTATAATAGTAGTAATCTTAGAAGAGATTAATCATTCACAAATGATATGTCAAGATATTATGGATATCTACAACAATGAATCAATATATGAACATTCTTGATTAATCTCAAAGAGAACTGATAACTTAGAAACAAACAAAGGATAATTCAATAAATGCACACACTTGATTAACCTCTCATTCATCTTATTATGCCCTGAACCCACATGAGGTGTATCACAACATGTGAACGAATCGCAGCAAGCTACAATCTCACTATACATGGCTTAGAAGCATGTTCGGGTTCCTAAGCCTATCTCTTGAGTAAGACCCTGTCTGCAACGGGCCTCGGCACGTCTTCCTCTCGACAGCTAATAGGAGCAGCTAGATATCTCAGACTCCACCTCTCAACTTGGGTACTCAGGCGGTGAGTCAAAGCCCTCAGGTTTATTGTGCATCAGTGGACCTTCTGACCACTGATCACTCAACAAGTAACAAAGGTACCTCCAGCATCCCCAATTGGTGTTGGGTACCACACAATTGTAAGGAGTCTGCCCTACTGGTCAAGACCCCCGCACCCCTACTGGTGCGCTCCGGCTTACCTCGATCTGGACTACCTCCAGTTGAGAAATTGTTTCCTCCTCACAGCGCAGGCCTCATCCTGTGAGGATTCTATAGTGTTCAGGGCATCTACATGTCTAATTTACCCTTTAAATTCACAATTCAATCATCACATCAACATATCTTTGTTCAGCTTTGTAAACCATTCATTTCATAAATCATTTGATAACATTTACCACAACTAAACTGTTAAGCATCACCACATCTCAAACTGAGAAACATTGATATCGCAATACTCATTTCACTGAACACCCTATAGGGTTTCATTTACCTCATTCACTTATCACATAACTCGCATAAGGATTGTATACATCATACATCAAGAATAACATTGAATCAAGATGTCTAATTGCAAACCTCCAACTTTCCATTTCATTTAGGGTTTCACCCTCCATACTGATATATCAACCAAACATTGATATCATAGAATGAAATCCAAGATGTTATCTGACATATATGTAATACGCATACAAATAAAACAATCTTTCGTAACAAAGGAGATTCAATTAGGCAAACTTCTTTATCCAATTATACAACAATTTTAGTCATAGCTGAAAATCTTAGATTTCAGTATAATCATGTAACCTCTACAATTAATTTAAGAATGCTCATTTAGAAGGATTGCGATCATTTCTTATGTGATTTCATAATCTGAAATTCATCACAATAGAGGAATAATCCATATCATATCATCTTGCAAAATCTAGATCAAAAGAGAAACTTAGGGTTTGTACTCGCATACTAAACAATTAAACATTATTAATAATTTAACTCATTTTCATGCAATATACTATTTAAAGGAAGTACCCACTCACCCTAAGGTGTGAAAACACCTTAAAAACGTAGTCCATATCTGAAAATCTCGAATCCATAGCAAGAACCTAGCAAATCAACAGTTTCTTCTTCCTTTCAGCCCTAAAGATGGTCTGTTGTAGGTAAAATACGAAGATCAGAGGTTAAACCAAACCTCAAAATCACTATATCAAGGGTTCCAGTCAAGGGGAAGCAAAGAGAAGGAGGAATCTACGGTGAAAACTACTTACCAAGTTGAATCTATGGAAACCCTTTTGGGTTTCCGTTGTTCTTCACGTTCTTCCCTAGATATTGCCCTATAAATCACCCTCCAGGTCACCCTCTCATATAGAATGATGTCTAGGATGATATAGGATCAAATGGTGGTTCCAACGCACTTTGTTTCATTGAAAACAGATAAGTATAGATCGAGATAAGATCGTTTTATGATTTTCTATCATGGGCGGCGTCTGCCGCAGTCGCGGTGTCGACGCAGCATCGCGAGTCGCGGTGTTGACACAGTGTCGTGGCTCGTGGTGTAAACTGTGGTCAAGGTGTTGATGCAGTGTCATTCGCAGTGTCGATGTAGTGTTGCGGGTCACAGTGTAAACCGCAGTCGCGGTGTCGACGCAGCGTCAGTCGCGGTGTCTATCGTGGTTGTGGTGCTCTGTATATGTTTACAAAAAAGGGCATAACTCTCTCATTTTAACTCTGATTTGGTTCATTCTTTATTTTTTGTATTCATAATTAAATTCTATACAATTCTACAATATTATTTTGATAATATTATAAAAAAATCATTTATTAATTATTTTCTCCAATGTCATTAACTCTCTTCTTGCATACATGTATGGGTTAATGTTATGTTACTCCAACTCAGATCTTTATAGTATGCTCAAGTCATGATTATGAGTTTCCCAAATAAGTATTTAAGGTCACCAAAGTTAAGACAAAGCACAACATAGAATATTACTAACAAAAGTATCCCAAGCATTAAGTTTATATTAAAACTCTAGGATTACCAGCAAAGCTAGGAACGGGTTGTAACAGTGTAGTTGAATGCCTAATTGTGTAACATAATGAAAATGATGAACAAGAAGAATAAGGTGCAAAAATGATGATACTGAGGTATCTCTCTCAACTTTTCCCAAATATTTACTTATTGAAATTGTTGAAATTACATCAAAAAAGCTTGAAAAATATGATAAAAAAGGAAACAGGTTGGCTACTATTGTAGATTCTTTCAAAATATAAATAAGTGGGCCAATTGATCAATATTCTAATGAAAAAAAAGAATATATGATCTTGTTTCTCAAAATAACTTTTTACAAACTCAAGTTTCTACTCTTTTGGATAAGTTGAGTGACATCGAGAAACAACCTATCTTTGCTCACATGTTGAATATGATCTTATCCTTCAAGTTAATGATGTTTTAAATGATAAAATTGATATGCTTGAAATTAATATTTCTAGTACTAAGAGATGATTAATTTCTACTACTGAAGACTCATTGATGCTTGCCAAGGAAAATGAAAATATTAAGATATCTTTAGATAAATTTTCCAATAGTTTGAATCTATTGAAAAATATATTGCATTATCACAATGGTCATGCATGTATAAGTGGTATCCATAATATTACAAGAAATGTAAATAGGGATAAGAAGAAAGGGACTATATTTGTAAAACCAAATTCTAATTTTTCTTTCTCCATTAACGATGTTACATGATTTTATTGTGGGATATTCAGTCATTATGCTTTCCCATGCCCTTTTAATAGAAGAAGTGACAACAATATGGTCTGGGTACCAAGAACCTCTCTCTCGAGGAGGATTTTAATGATATTAAGCTTTGTTGGATATCTATTTAATCATGAAATGTCTAAATTTGATTAGTCCTATTATTTTATATGAGTTTTTCAATTGGAATTTAATATGAAATCTTTTGGTAGAGGTTTGTATTTCTACTGGATAAAAAGTTACAAGAGATTGCCTCTCGGTCAAAATGCAGTCTGACCGAGGGGTAGTTCAGTCAAAATACAATTCAACTAAAATGTTGAATGCCAAGTTTTATTTTGACTATCTTGTAGTTGGTATTTAGTTTTTGTTTGTCACATGTATATATGTTATTAAGGTCTAAAATGAATTTTTACATGTTGATAGTGTGTTTTTAGTTCTTTAATGGATATATCTATCTTAGTGGCTAGTCTCTTGATTTGGGAGATTAAGAGGGAGCTGAAATCATATTATTTGTCTTTCTATCTTTGTTAGATTTTTTCTTAGTGTCTTCTCTATATCAATTGTGGGCTTAACATCCCCTAATATAGATTAAGAGATTCTTTGTTGATCATGTTTTGTCCTTCAAGGATCTATTTATCACGAAGGACTTAACATTCCTCTCGTTGTTATTGAGACATATCTACACATGTTCCTTGATCTTATTATAGATTTTTGCATATCATGTCCTAATACTGATATTTTTATTTACAATTGATATTCTCTTACTAATTGGGTATGAGACCCCTCTCTATATGAATACCTTTTTAAGTGGGAGTAACTCCTTGTGGGGGAGTTTGGTAAGTATATAGACCTTTTAGAGTTCAAAAGGGGGAGAAAATCCATAAGATAAATTTGCTTCATACAGATAATCAAATGTATGGTTCTCTTACTTTTGCTATCTTGAAATTTGTTTTTCTGAAAATATTTTCCATTGTCCAAATGGGGGAGATCATTGGCTTATTGGATATGCCACACTCTAATTTTTATGATGCATTTTTTCTATTTGTGTTACTTAAATGTGAATTAGGTGTTTCTAGTGATCAAGGAACTTATGCAAGATCCAATGATGAAGAATATGCAATTATATGTGTGTTCAGATTTGTGTGCAACAAGTTGTATATAGATTATGTTTTGTCTAATTGTAAATTATACAAATTGATAGGAATGGTGTAAGAATAAGTGATGAATGATGAAAAACCATCATAAACCTAGTTTTATAATCTCAGCTATTTTCTAAATTTTAGAACCTATTAGGACAAAGTGTTTTCTACTCGAACTCTTTTTGACCAACATGTATTCTAGTTGAAATTTAGATCGACTAGGACATTATCATTAGACCAAAGGAGGACTTTGTAGTGTTTCTATTAGGAAAAAAATCCAGTCTACATACATCATAGTCAAACTTCTTCTTGAGCAATGACAATTCTGTAGTAAAAATTAGCTACACAATTAGCCATTTTAATCCAACCAGCTATCCTATAGCAATTGTTTTCCATTAAACTCATCTAAAACACTCCCAAAAAATATCATAGTTATTCCTAAGTGTTTCATATATATAGGCATGATACATGGACACCCAAAATATACTTGAGCAAGCCATCTACATGTTATCTCTCTCAAGCTTCACATCCTAGTTTAATGCATTCAAACACTCCCAAACATGTCTAAGTTTAGCCTAGGTATAGTGTCCAACTCCATCAATATAAACTTTCCTCAACCCATGTGAAGTTGATCAGTTCATTATTGCTTCATTTGTATATCTAGTGATAAAGAGTTATAATTTCCTTCTTCCTTCTTGTTTCCTATTTTGGTTCACTGCTTCATGTCACTTCTTGCAAGAAGGTTGCGGTGATATTCTTTGGAGCTACTTATTATGAGAAGGTTGTGTTTAAAGGTGGTGGAGGTAGATTGTGATCTTCTCCAAAGAGGGTGGTCTTTTACATTCCACAAAAAAGGCAATAGTTATTCTTGAGCTGAAAAGGAGGTTAGTCTTGAGCCGAGAGAGATCAATAATTATATTTTGTATCCACATAAGAAAGGTAATAAAATATTAGTTAGGAAATCTTGGTTGGAAACAAATAGGTAGTAATGTATGATATTTTAAGCCAGAACCACTTTACATCTTGTATCTTGTGGGATTTCCTATCTTATCCATTACTTGCTTTATTGTTCCTGCTGCAATATACTTTTAAGCAAGTTACATTAACCAAACTTGTATTTTAAGTTGCATAAAATCATATTTTCTCTATTCACCCCCCCCTTGGTAGAGCTTTTAATTCTTGTTAGAGTGAGGCTTCAAAGAGTTCAAACAAGTATTGAAGATGAGCAAAAATCTCTTGGGCCAACTCGACCTTGAAGAAGCACATGTCTATCTACCTACTATCATTGATGGCTTCAACTACAAATATTTGAAGGGTCACATGAAGTTCTTTATTCAAGGTTTTAGCATTGACCTTTGGAAGATGGCCATCCTACCATATGTGCCTCTAACAACAGCTTGAGAAATTGAATGTGATTATGATAAGAAAAGCTACACTAAATACTAAAGCCTATAAATATAGTGTATTTTTTCCTATCTCCTAGTGAGTTTTTTAGCATCTCCTCTTGTGAAGATGCTTATGATATTTTTATAATATTGTCTATTACTCATGAAGGAACCAAACAATTAAAGGTTACTAAAATTAATATGCTTAATTATAAATTAGATTTGTTTTGTATGGAAAAATGAAACTATTTCTTAAATGTACTCTGGATCTAATTCAATTATAAATAACATCAAATATCCTAGAAATAATATTGAAGATCATTATCTTGTTACTAAGATTTCATATTCTCTAACCTCTTCGTATGAAATGAAAGTTACTATCATGGAAGAATCTTCAGATCTTTCTACTTTGCAGCTTGAATAACTTATATGTAATTCATATACTTATGAATTCAAGCTACAAGAACATGAGATTGAAGATGAAGAAAAAAATCATGCTAATAAATATAACACATCCCTCAAATAAAGGATTGAAAACAATTGTATTCTCTATCAAGTAGTAAGGAAGAAAAGAACTACAAAAGTAAGAAGTTAACTTTTTCTACTAACAAATATTGTCGGTCATTCTCTGCTAGATGATGTGCTTGAAAAAATGGACATATTAAAGATGAGTGTCTAGAACTCAAGAAGAAGAAGAATAAGAAGAAGAAGAAGAAGAATTCCAAGGACATAGACAGTAAGGCATACCATGCTTCTTGGGATTCCTCTTCAAATCTAGGATTAAATGATGAGGATGAATTTTACACCATGTATTTGAATGCCTAATTGACAAACATAATATAAATGATGACCCAAAAAAACAAGGTTCCCAAAGTGATGACAATGAGGTATCTCTCTCAACTTTTCCAAAGATGAACTTGTTGAAATTACATTGGAAAAATTTTAAATATATTAGAAAAAGAAGAAAAAAACAAATTATCTACTATTGTTGATTCTTTTAAATTAGAACATAGTGAGATAAATGATCAATATGTTGATGAAAAGAAAAGAATATATGATCTTGTTTATCAAAATACTTTGTTGTTCAAAACTCAAGTTTCTACTCTTTTAGATAAGTTGAGTGATATGTATAAACAACCTATTCTTTGCTCAAATGTTGACTACAATATTATCCTTCAAGTTAATGACGATAAAAATGATATGTTTGAAGATACATAGCTACGACTACGAGATGCTTATTTCTACTACTAAATATTGGTTGATGTTTTCCAAGGAAAATGAAAATTCCAAGAGATCTCTGAATGAATTTTCCAACAAAAGAAATATGTTGAAAAATAGATTGCATTCTCATAATGGCCATGTAGTTACAAGTAGTTTTTCTTATATTCTAAGAAATGAAAATTGGAGGAATAAGAAAGTCCCTACATTTTTAAAATCAAATGCTAGTTCTTCTTTCTTCATTAACCATGTTACATGCTTTGCTTGTGGGAGATTGGTCACTATGCTTTCTCATTCCCTATTAAGAGAAGAAGTGAGAATAACATTGTTTGGATACCAAGCTCATCTCTCTAGAGGAGGAAATGTATGATCATAAGCTTTATTGGATATCTATTTTGGTCATGACATACTTAAATTGGTTAATTGTAGTTTGATATGAGTTTTTTAGTTGGGATTTTTATGAAATATTTTGGTAGATGTTTGTATTTTTGCTGGATAATTTTTTTTGGTAGACTGCCACTCGATCAAAATGCACTTCAATGGAGTGGCAGTTTGGTCAAAATATTGTTCAACTAAAGATGTTGACTATCAAGTTTTATTTTGGTAATCTTGCTATTCGTATTGTTCTTTAAGGTATAAAATTAATTATTACATGTTATTAGTGTGTTTTTAGTTATTTAATGGATATCTTTTCTTAGTGGTTAGCTTGTTGGTTTGAGCTCCATTTTTATGAGTATGAGATTAAGGAGGAGCTCAATCTTGTAATTTATCTTGATAGCTTTGTTAGATTTTGTTCTTAATGGGTTATCTATATCAATTGTGGGCTTCATATTCATTAATATTGGTCTAGAGATTCTTTGTTGATCTCATTTTGTACTTAAAGGGATCTCTTTAATATGAAGTATTGAACATTCCTCTCATTGGTATTGAGACATATCTATATATGTTCCTTGATCTAATTATTGATTTTTAATATCATGCACTACTATTATATTATTTTTTTCAATTTGTATTCTCTTATTAATTGGGTATGAGGCCTCCTCTCATATGATTATCTTTTGAGTGGGACTATCTTCTTAAGGGGGAGTTTGGTAAGTATGCCCGCCTTTTTAACTTCAATAAAGGGGGCAAAGAATCTATAAAATTAATTTTCTTCATATAGAAAACTAAAGGTATGATGCTTATATTTTGTCTATCTTAAAGTTTGTCTTCTGGAAATGTTTGGCATCATTAGAAAAGGTGAGATTGAATATCTTTGTGAATATGCCAAACTCTAATGTTGATGATGCAATCTTTCCTATTTGTGTTACTAATGTGTGAATTAGTTGTTTCATGTGATCAAGGAACTCAGACAAGATTCAGTGATGAAGAGTATGCAATCATACGTGTGTTTGGATGTTTATACATCAAAATGTACCTATATGATCCTTTATATAGGTGCAAACTGTACAACTTAAATATGAATGATGTAATAAGAAGTGATCAACAAGTGAAAACCATTAGAAACCTGGTTTTATACTTGCATATACTGATCGACCTAAATCACACGTCCAAAAGGGAGGAAGATTCAGAAGGAATCGAACTTTTACATTTATAACCCAAAACCTTCAAAGACCCCCGCAACTTTATTATGGGGTCAAAGTAGATATACAGGGTCAAACACAGGGATGTGGTCATGTCTAGGACACTTGAGATTTCATTCTTGAGTCAGATAAGCTAAGACAATAATAGAGGGAAGTAAGGGGCTAGAACTAGTCTAGCATATTGTCACGAAATAAAACAAAATGAAAAAAGAAAACAAAACAGAGCCCGTGAGATTCTACTGATCAAAGAGAAGGAGTTCTTGGCTATGTGACCATAAGTTGGGCAGTCTATGTACCCATTCTCAGGTGTAGACAACCCTCAAACATCCTAGTAAGCAATCTACATCCAAATCATAATATGTATTGTGGTATCCATTCATGTGGGGTCATCCCACTCACTCTTGTGTAGTGTGACTAAAACCCATTGTTGATATGAAACCTCTCTCGAGGATGACAAACCAACATCCTAGAATATTCTAGATACCCTCTCAGGTCTAGAATATTTTGGGATGTTAGGAACAAATGACCTTGAACCATCCTCCTCTCAGACTCTGATCCAAACTATCTTCTCTTGTCTATTTCTACATTGAATCTCTTGATATATCCAGAAATAGCAGTTCAAGCAAGAAAGAGATCAACCAAACTAGCAATCATAACCAGAAGGAGGAGATAGAACATAAAATGTGCTAGATCTGATATAGAACTACTTACTTAAGGTAAGAGTACATAAACATGCACAAAATGGGATACATAGCCAAGAAGGGGCTCAACTAGCCATGGACAAGCATAGTTGGCACCGAACAAAGATGGAAAAACATCATTTGTACAGAAACAAAGGAGAATAGCAGAAGAAAGTAGAAGAAGATAAGAATTAGTCCATATAGGAGGGGTGGCTCTCACTCCCTAGCCTCTATATATGTCAGATCTCATCTTTTAGGTCGTCCTCCTTGATCTTCTGGACTCCTTAGCCTCCTTTTTCTCTAGATCCACCCAGAATAGTAGCTTGGTTGGTGGATGGGGTGGAAGAAGATTGTGTGGACATTTGCCTTCTCTCTTGAAGATAGATCCTCAGTCTTCTCTCTCCTCAACTTATGCCTTTGGAGATCAAAGATAGGAGGTGGAAGATGGTGGGGGATGGAAGCACACTGAAGAGATGGGCATAGAACGAGCACTTTGGCCTTCTCAGACATCCAGACTCTCCCACGGGGCTCTGGGAACCAAGAGGGGCTGGAACCACAAGGTGGAAAATCTCCCCAAATTGGAACCCTCTCTCAGGTGGAGAGGGGTGGATATTTATAGGTGAAATGGTCGAGGTACTGATCCAGACCGCGGTCTTGCTCGGTCGCAGTCGCGGTGCACCCCACGGTCACAGTCCCAATGCATCTCAATGTCACGGTCAATCTTTGGTCAAGGTGTAGGCCTCGGTCGTAGTCAGCTCTGCAGTTGTAGTCGTGGTTTGGATCATAATCGAGGTGGATGTAGATACCGAGGTCGCGGTCGCGGTCGAGGTGGATGTGGATACCGCTGTCAGGGTCGAGGTTGCTTCTTCTTGGCCGCAGTTGCAGCATCATGGAACGAATCCACCCCCAGGGGGGCTATTACTGGTGGTTGAGGGGGCCGCGTCGATGAGCTCTTTTGATTGGCAAGGATGCATCTTGGTAAAGGACTGGCCATCAAAAATAGGGTCCAAGATATCAAAATTTTCTTGGGCATGTTAGTCGATTAGCGGGGCCACTGTCTCCTAAGTTGGTGCACATTGTGGAATGCTTAGTCCATTACGGTCGTGATGGATGAGAGTCTAGCTGCTGCAAAAACTATGTGTTGGGGAGAAATCATGGAGAATAGATGTCTTTTTAGGTTCGGTGCCTACAAGTCCCAAAATTGGCTAGTTGAGCAACTTTATCTAAGAGAAGACATAAATTACTAAATGATAAGAAACATGGGTTATTTTGGGCATATTAAGGCTATAGTGACACAAAACTATAAATAAATACTTAGCATAAATGTGTAAATTTGGGTGTTACCAACTACCCCAAGATTAAACATTTGCTTGTCCTCAAGAAAGACTGTACTCAAAGAACAAAAAGATAACATCCAGATTAAGCTTGGCGATGAATGCTAAGTTAAGAAAAAAATATTTTAAGACATCAATTCTCCTGATCCATGTTGTTTTAGAACAAACCTCCACCAATCGAGCACAACCCTGCCAAAGTAAGATCAAAGAGCAACCAGGCAAGATTAAGCTAGTCCATTGTAACCTGTCAATACTCATGAGGGTTTGAATCATAATTATACAACATCAAAGCATTATCACATAGACGATCATGCGGGTGATGAGTAATGAGCCATCATCATGTATCCATGTAGACCAATCAGGGACAGTGCGCCTCTCACTTATTCAGATCCTAAGAAGCAAAGTAGAAAGACTCTAATGACTTCTGAGGATCCTGATCTGCATCAGGCTGGTCCATGTAACGAGAAACAGTCCCTGTAGTCCGAGCCAGTTGGCCCAGAGCAGTGAGACAAACTCCTCTTACTGTGCTCGAACCAACCCTGCTACTAGGATGATCTCATAGGTCTCTTAAGGGCTCCTAGTGACTCTCTAATGAGCTTTTAGAGTGATACTACCAGGCACGGCATACTCGTGTTCATGAGCACAGTCATACACCGACTGCGCATCATCCTCAACTCTCCTAAAAGAGGAAACAAGTGCTCATTTATTCACACTCAAGCTTTTATTCTCTGCATTCTAATTTATAGGCTTTGGTGAGAACTATATTGATATTTTTGGGATTTTATGGGTGGCCAAGCCTATTTTGCACATTTTTTATTTTTCATCTTTTTGACTCAATCTTAGGTGAGAGTGTGCGTAGTCCATCAAGGAAAATATTTCAACTTGATTATGGCTCAAAACTCATCATGATCTGTTTGACACATGTGTGAAAAATAGCAATTATGATTCAGGGATCCTTAGAATAGAGGCAAGCTTGTGAAATCGCAGCTAGGAGTCTTTGATCATGCTCTAGCTCTTTCCAATGGTCATGTATCCTGGATTTTTCTGTTCACAACATAGATCAAGGGAATAATGTTTTAAGCTATGAAAAAGGTTCATAACCTTAGATTTATTACCAAACTTAAGGAAAGAGTCAATGAGCAAGTCAAGCAAAAGATCAAACAGTTTAAGATGAAAATTGCGCATTTAGGCATAGGGATAAGCATTTAGTTATAAGATTTGCATTTCATAACCTTAATTGCAAAGGTACAAATTATGAGACAAAGCTGAAATTTTAAAAATGTATGCTAAAATTTACTCTAAATGCAAGGGACATAGAAGAATAATGCATGCATGCTATGACAGAAATAAAAGGGAAAGGAAGAAGATACACCCTGACTACCACCCCAAGCTTAAAAAATTTGTTCGTCCTTGAGCAAATCTCAAGCCTTAAAAGGTAAGGAAAACAGCTGATATTGGTAGTCACTATTTATAAACTGATCCAGATCGTCTAAACTGTTGGATGTGTTCTCATAGTTCTGGTTTAGATCTTACTGAAAATGAAATGACTTCCCAAAATCATGGGTTGGCTGGTAGAGAGACTGAAGGGGTTGTTGAAATGGCTGCTGAAAATTCAGTTGATGTGGTAGGGGAAAGACTATGTCGAACCTCGATCTGAGGTATTGCATATCCTCCTCCAGTGTGTCAAATAGTCTGCCTAAGTCAGCCCTGAAATCATTCATGAACTCATAAAGGTTCCCTGAATTGGGGTATGGGGTGTATTGTTCCTGCTGAGGAGGTCACATGTAATCTGCAGTAGGTATTTCTGTGTAGGGTCCTCCCTGATACAGTATGTCCTAGAAGGTTGCCCCTGTCTACTGTCCACCCTCCTGAGCCTCTAGCACTGGTGGTGTTGAAGTAGAAGCTCCTACAACTCTGCCCATATAATGAACGTTACCATGGGCATCCAATAGAGAGACGTCCATGCATGAATGTCATCCGGCATGCGAACTCTACATTAACTGGCAGTAGTATCATGTGCTTGTTGTAACCGAAGATATAAAGATAGACTGTGTTGCACTATTTTACCACTCATGAGAGGATCAAGTGGTCCAAGTCCAACTTGGACCACTCAGCTTGTTCCTACATAAGTTCCAATTGTCTGTCTCCAATCCCCAGATGGTGTGCCATAAGAGTGACAATTCCTGCCATTGGCATGAATTGGACTTATTTCTTAAAAGAGTTGTGAACGTGGCAGATAATGAAATTTCCCACATTAACTTTCTTTCCTACTGCTACACACCACAAGATGTAGAGGTCTGCTATGCTGAGTGCCCCTTGGCTGTCTTGTTTTTCCAAGATGTAGTTTGAAATCACCCGATGCAGATAACAAAGTGTTGGGTTGTGGATGTGAGAAGCTTTGGCGCTTCTTGCAACATATCTATCTTCCCCTGTAAGCATTTTCCATGCTTGAGCTACATTAAAGTAGACGTCCCATGTCTCCAGCTGGCCCCTAGACATCTCAGTACAGTCTTCAGTGGAGCGTGACAACCAGCTATTGAGCTAATCCATAGTAACTTCCCGAGGTTGGTTCAGCAGGCGAAAATGTATGGCAGTGTGCTGGTGGTCCTTTTGGTGCCCCCAACGTAGCATAAAACTCATAGGTGAGTCTATGACAGGCATTGCACTGTGCATACACGAGGACGTCTAGGCCGAAAATTGCAAGATATTTATCGACCTATTTTCATATCCCAATCCTAATGAGTGTTCCAGTATCGACATATCTTGGACCCACTAATCTGTGCATGTCTTTGATCAGAGTATCAAAACTCTACCTTTGCCTTATACTTCTGAATAGGGGAGAAGGGAGTGAGCTTTGATCGACACCATCAAGGGTAAGGCGGCGTCTATTCCCTTGAAATGAATCATGTGACGAAGTTGACCGTTGTAAATATGTCAACCGTTCCGCTAACTTTCGACGATGGTCTCCTACGGATGAAGCTCTATTCAACATTGACGGTCTCTCCTGATGTCCCGTCAAAGTTTGGAGCTCAGCATCACGATGTTTTGTCCACATTCTCTCATTGGAGGCTTCCTGGACTGACTCACCACTGTAGGTATCCATAGGAGTGTCAGATTTGTAGCGGTAGTCTGAACCTGTCTCTTAGTACCTGAACCCTGGAGTATAAAGCATAGCCTCATCTTCATATATCGGGTTTGTGGTTTGAGTGGCACGGTGTGGGAATGGGCTCCCATATTCTGATGGTGATGCGGAGCTTCCTTCCCCTTTCTTTCATGTTATAGACTTTTTAAGCTTTTTAAAGCTATTTTTCATTGTGTCCATGGTGTTGATTCTTCTAATGTAGATCCAGTTGGCTCGATTGTGGTGAAGGTTGGTGTTGTCGCCCCAAGATGCTCCAATCTCGCCTGTGGTCTGGATCGCGACCTTGGTGAAGACCGCGATCATGGTAGCGACTAAAGTAGAGAATGTGACCACCAAAGTAGTCTTGATCACCTATCCACCCGTGATCGAGGGGACCGGGATCGAGGTGTCCGCAATCTGTATCGTGACCACGACCGCAGTCACAAGAGATGGTACAGTTTGAATCAGGCGGTTGGTGGGGCAGGGGTTGAGAACTGAGGTCGTGGTTGGTGGGGGAGACTTAAAGTTGTTGTTGCTCCACTATTTTGAGACTGTGGTCGCGGTTCAGTAGTGGTTACTTGCTGCAAATGCTGATGTGCTCTTACCTTCCCTTATAACCAAAGATAGAAACAAGAGAAAGAGGGGAAATGGGAAGAGAGTTGTGTTGGTAAGGCGAGGAGGGGATGTCTCAGACCGGGAGTATTTATAGGTTGGGCGTACAGCCCCGGCCTTGCCCCAGATCGTGTGAGGTCGTGCGTAGAGTGACGGAAAAAATGGAAAAGGGGATAGAGACTAGGTCAAAAGTGCAACATTCAGTCAAAAAGGCAGAGACAACCTGACATGCTGGTCAGTCAGACCGAAAAACATTACCCGAACCTTGTATATTTGTGGTCGCAATCTCACTGACCTACGGTCATGGTCCAATGCAAGCTTGACCGTGGTCACGGTCTTAGCTTTCAGACTACGGTTGCGATCTATTTAGCGGACCGCGGTCGTAGTTTTCAGTTTTGCTATGCAAGGAAAATGAGGATGGAAAGCCATAGAAGATAAACTCTGAATCAAACCCCGTGGAATAGCAACAAGGTATGTCGATTAACTTCTTACAAGATAGGGACCAAAGGTAGTTGTTAGGGTGTTGAGATGGAAATACTTATAAATTTTAAAACAAAACTAGATGATGCAAAATAAACTAAATCCTAGCAGTCAGGGGGAAGACAAAACTTAAATTGACTTTACTAAGCAAAAATTTTAAAACTTAAAATTAAAGAAAAAATGTGCAGGTAGTAGGGGGTGGTTGATGTACAACTCCTACACTTGGATCCCAAATCTATAGTTTTGGGGTCCGAGTTACCTAAGTCTCGCTACTCGAGCTCACCATGTAGCGATAGAAGATGCAGAGAGGTGGTTCCTTTTGAGTCTCGAAAAGAGGAATAAAATCTGATGACTTAGTGAAATCGTCTTTGTGTTGTGATTTACTTGAACTGTATTGGGATGAATTCTTTTGCAAATCATCTTCAAGGTACCTTCCCAGATATGAATCTGAACAGGAAGGCCCTATGATGTCGACACAGGATAAGACAGAGGGGAGAGGTTGAATGTCTTCTGGAGGACTCATCTCTTCTCTCTCCATCTCTAAACTTGAGGTTGGATGCTCAGATAAATTTTTATTTATAGTATGAGTCATCCAATCATTTTCTAAACAAGAAGTACCCCCAGAAGAATTTGTTTGTCATTTTTCTACCACAGGCTTGTCACCTTTTGTGGGGTCTAGGATGTCTTCATGCTTAGCAGCCATGTTGTTGTGTATTGTCCATCATGCTCTGTCTACGTCCACCAAGCCTTGTAAGGGAAAGGTGGTGAATGTCAGCTCGTTTTGCTCGAACTCATCATCATCGGTATATTCACTCCACTGTGAGAAATAGTCTTCATCATCCTCATCGAATAAGTTGTTCCAAAGCATGATTGGTGTTCTGATCAAGGCTAAGTAACAAGTCTCAATATGAGAGATATCACTCTGGTCTGGATCAATACTTAACTCAGGTTCCTCAAACCAACCTTCTAGCTACGAGGTTGTTTGGCTATCATAGCGAGGACAATAGTCTTCATCATCGTCATCATAAAACCATTCATGTATGTGGCTTGTATTTTCCATTGGTTGATCGGTTGAATCATCTAGATAGAATGAAGGGCCTCCCCAAATGGGTTGGTCTTCATAAAAAAATCTTGATGAATCTAGTCAATTATCTGAATAGGATGGTGAGGCATACTCCGCTTCAGACCCAATGGAATGGTCTTGATGACAAAAATCTTCATTGGCAGGTGAAGGGGCTTGCAACTGTATGGTAGCCAAATTGATGAGCTCTTGAAGCTTCCTTCCTTGTGCAACATCTTTTTCATGAAGATGTTGGATTTGGGCAGCAATGCTTTCCAATTCCGCCTTGCGCTCGTATTGTGGACTCGCTATATCTAACTAAGATACTTGGATGAATTCTTGTTCAGCAGTTTGAAGTATGCATCTACAGCGGGTTGCAATATATGTCGCTATTTGAAGTTGATGATTCTACTTTTCTAGTAGTTGTTGGAGTGGATTTACATTTTCTTGGAGATGAGGAGCTAAGTAGGTGAGTGTGTTGACACTGTCTCTGACCATCTCCACTTCCTTAATCAGTTCTCGATCCCTTGATAGAACGGAAGTCCAGGGCTGACTGGCAGTCTCTGTTTGTGGAGAATCTACATATGATGATTGTGGGGGTGAATATAGCTCGATGAGTTATAAGGCACGACTTTCAATTATTTTCCAGCAGTCGGAACTGTGAAAAAATTTGGGAGTATAGGTGGACAAGATGACTTGTCTTGTAGAAGCAAGATCCATGATTGAAAAAGTATAAGAAAAAGGAAAGTTATTCAGTATATATGAACAAGTTTGTGTAAGACAAAGTAAGAACTATGCATATGTATACGGCCTTAAGAGTGACAGAACAAAATCCTTGGGCGTGTAAATGTGGAAATCCAGGTCCCCAGCAATGGAACCAAAAAGTTGATCGGCCTAAATCACACGTCCAAAAGGGAGGCAGATTCAGAAGGAATCGAACGTTTAGATTTATAACCCAAAACCTTCAAAGACCCCCGCAACTTTATTACGGGGTCAAAGTAGATATACGTGATCGAACATAGGGACGTGGCCACATCTAGGACGTTTGAGATTTTGTTCTTGAGTCAGATAAGCCAAGACAATAATGGAGGGAAGTAAGGGGCTAGAACTAGTCTAGTAGATTGTCACAAAATAAAATAAAACAAAGAAAAGAAAACAAAACAGAGCCTGTGAGATTCTACTGATCAAAGAGAAGGAGTTCCTGGCTATGTGACCACAAGTTGGGAAGTCTATGTACCCATTATCCGATGTAGACAACCCTCGAACATCCCAGTAAGCAATCTACATCCAAATCATAATATGTATTGTGGTATCTGTTCTAGTGGGGTCATCCCACTAGCTCTCGCGTAGCATGACTAAAACCCATTGTTGGTATGAAACTTCTCTCGAGGATGATAAACCAACATTCTAGAATATTCTAGATACCCTCTCAGGTCTAGAATATTTTGTGATGTTAGGAACAGACGACCTTGAACTGTCCTCCTTTCAAACTCTGATCAAAACTATCTTCTCTTGTCTATTTCTACAGTGAATCTCTTGATATAGGCAGAAATAGCAGTTCAAGCAAGAAAGAGATCAACCAAACTAGCAGTCATAACCAGAAGGAGGAGATAGAACATAAAACGTGCTAGATCTAAAATAGAACTACTTACTTAAGGTAAGAGTACATAAACATACCCAAAACGGAATACATAGCCAAGAAGGGGCTCAACTAGCCATGGACAAGCATAGTTGGCATCGAAAAAAGATGGGAAAACATCATTTGTATAGAAACAAAGGAGAACAGTAGAACAAAGGAGAAGAAGAAGAGATTTAGTCCGTAGAGGAGGGTTTGCTCTCACTCCCTAGCCTCCGTATAGGTCGGATCTCGTCTTTTGGGTCACCCTCCTTGATCTTCTGGACTCCTTGGCCTCCTTTTTCTTTAGATCCACCCCGAATAGCTACTTGGTTGGTGGATGGGGGTGGAAGATGATGGTGTGGACATTCACCTTCTCTTGAAGAAGATGGATCCTTAGTCTTCTCTCTCCTCAGCTTCCGCCTTTGGAGATCTAAGATCGAAGGTGGAAGATGGTGGGGGATGGAAGCACGCTGAAGAGACGGGTGTAGTTCGAGCACTTTAGCCTTCTCAGACCTCCAGACTCTCCCACAAGGCTCTGGGAACAAAGAGGGGCTGGAACCACAAGGTGGAAAAACTCCCCAGATCGAACCCTCTCTCAGGTGGAGAGGGGCGGATATTTATAGGCGAAATGGTCGAGATACTGATCCAGACCGCGGTCTTGCTCGGTCGCGGTCATGGTGCACCCTGTGGTTGCGGTTGTGGTGCATCCCGCTATCACGGTCAATCTGTAAACGAGGTGTAGGCCTCGGTCATGGTCAGCTCTACAGTCGCGGTCGTAGTTTGGATCGTGGTCGAGGTGGATGTAGATACCGCAGTCGTAGTCAAGGTGGATGTGGATACTGTGGTCGCGGTCGAGGTTGCTTCTTCTTGGCCGTAGTCGTGGCATCATGGAATGAACCCACCCCCCGGGGGGCTATTACTGGTGGTTGAGAGGCTCGTGTCGATGAGCCCTTTTGATTGGCAAGGATGCATCCTGATAAAGGATTGGCCATCAAAAATAGGGTCCAAGATATCAAAAGTTTCTTGGGCCCGCTAGTCAGTTAGCGGGACCACCATCTCCAAAGTTGGTGCATATAGTGTGATGCTTAGTCCACCGTGGTCGTGATGGATGAGAGTCTAGCTGCTGCAAAAAATCGTGTGTTGGGGAGAAATCATGGAGAATAGATGTCTTTTCAGGTTCGGTGTCTGCAAGTCCCAAAATTGGCTAGTTGAGCAACTTTATCTAAGAAAAGACATAAATTACTAAATGATAAGAAACATGGGTTATTTTGGGCATATTAAGTCTATAGTGACACAAAACCATAAATAAATGCTTAGCATAAATGCATAAATTTGGGTGTTATCATATACCCATTAGGATTGGTAGATAAATTTTCCATATTCATTTGGGAATCATTTTGCAAAATTTAGGACCTATTAGGACAAAGTGATTTACGCCAAACTTCTTTTCAACCAAAAAGCATTCCAGGCAAACTTTAGATCAACCAGGACATCATTGTTAGACCAAAGGATGTCTTGGAATATTTAGGTTGAACTTATTTTTTACGGATATGTATCTTGGTCAACCTTCTTTTTGATCGAGGATAATTCTACAATAATAAATCAGCTAGTATGCAATTAGTCATTTTAATCCCACTAGCTACTCTATAATGACTAGTTTCCCAGTAAAGTCATCATTAACACTCCCAACAGATATCTTAGCTATTCCTAAGTGATCCATCTACATATTATCTCTCTCAATCTTAACATCCTAGTTTACTACATTAAACTACGCCCAAGCAAGTCTAATCTTAGACTATCTCTAGTGTCCTACTCTACCAAATACAACCTTTCTTGAACCCATGTTGGGTTCATCATCACAGGTTAATTACTGCTTCTTTTGTATATCTTGTGAGAAAGAGTTGTAATTTCCTTCTTCCTTCTTTTATTCTATTTCTAGTACATAGCTTTGTACTACTTCTTGTAAGAATGTTATGACAAAGTTCTTTAGAGCTACTTCTTGTGAGAATTTTGTGTCCAAATGTAGTGGAGGTAGATTGTGATCCTCTCTAAAATGGATGGTTTTTCAACATTCCTGAAAGAACACAATAGTTATCTTTTAGCTGAATAAGATGTCAATCTTGAGCTACAAAACACATTAATAATGACATTTGATATCTATTTAGAAAAGGTAATAAAATATAGGTTGAGAAGTCATGGTTGGCAACAAATAGGTAGTGAATTGATGGAATTTTAGGCCAAACCACTCTACATCTTATGTCTTGTGTGGTTGCCTAGCTTTTCCATTACTTGCTTAATACTTTCCGATGTAATATCTTTTTGAGCAAGTTGCGGTTAACCAACCTTGTGTTTTAAGTTGTGTAATATCAAAGTTATTCTATTCACCCCCTATAGAGCTTTCATATATATGCTTTGTGATTGGAAAAGACCGGTTTGGGGCAGAACTATAGTGGGTGGTTAGGAAGGTTGGGTTTATTTTTATGTCTTTTTCTGACTTTTTAAACCAAATCCAAGATTAGTGTTGTTAGAGGACAAGAAATATTCAAGCTTAGGGGATGTTGATGCATGCACCTATTATCGTTATTTCATAGGCCAATTTGGGTGACTTTTGTGCTTTCATGGTCATTTATATATATATTACTTGTATTGTGATGAATTAGTATAATAAATGTTTTTAATTTTTTATCTAATATCCTTAATATTTGTATGAATTGTCATATTTATCCATGTCTCATCACTTTGCTATTTAAATTTCAGGTTCAATGTGCATTGGAAGAAAGAGTCGGTGCTACTGAGTTGCAGCTCAGTGCTACCGATAGGGTTCACACAACAAAACATCAGCAAAGCTATGGGAAAATCTCGATGCTATCAAAGAAGCTTTGGTTCTTTTGAGAGGATAACTCGGTGCTACTAGGACTACTCTTGATAATGTCGAGATTAATGCCCAACATAGGGAAAGAACATTGTTGTGAACAATTGGTGCTATCAAGATTCATATTGGTGGTACTAACACAAAGTACAAGAGAAATCCAAAGTCATGTTGATACTATCAAAAATCAACTTAGTAGTACCAACCCAGTTCCAATCATAAAAGGAATTAGAGAACTTAGTGCTACTGACCCAAAACATAGTGCTACCAAGTCTAAAAATTTGATGAGATATATCATTGTGCAAAGTCCAATGTTGCAAATTGTTTAGTAGGATAATTGCCCACTTATGGCCTAAGAGGTTGTAGGTATGAGAGGCACAACACTGATAGTCGTACACAAAAATCAAGGAGTGGAGAATGAGAGTGAGATGGAGAAAACTAGTGATCATTCAAATTTGAAGGGTGATTTGATGAGAAAAATGATGTTCGTTCATGCTCATGTTTGGAGAGGATCTTTATTAACAATAGCTCTTACAATTCATCAACTTAGATTCATGTTTTTATATCTTTTCTCATTTTTTATGTGATATCATGTCAGCAATGTGGGGCTAACCCACAGTTCTCTAGGACTTGGGAGTAATTGAGTATTAATTTGCACATGACAAACTTTATTTAAGAATTGACTTCTATGCTTGAACAAATGATCATAACAATACCATGATCATACATGATCAACATGAATTATTATATACATTTTTGATAACTACAAAAGTGGGGTTAATAATTGGAAAATTATCATCATCATAATTAATAAGTAATGCAAAAGTAGGATAACAATCACGAGGTCTAATGTCCAAAGTAGAAAATTGTGTTTGATCTTCTATATGAGCATCATGAAAGTGGGTCTATAATTATATTGAACAGTATACAACACCACAAGAGAAGGTAATATTGGCTATATATGACAAATTATAAAAGCAAAGATAGTTTATTTTTAAGATATATGGATTGATATTGTGTTAAACTATAATCTTGGATAATCCATCTAATATGTTTACAACCCAATTTAACATATTGATTTTTTAATGTTAATTCTTAGTTGTGATAACAAAACCAAAATTTTATTAGCTCTATCTGACTAGTTTCTAGTTAGTAATAGCTTCTAGCTACACAATTCTCTGTGGTCGATAACTTAGGACTCGATAGTGCTATATTGCACGACATGTGCACTTGTTTTTTACACATGTGACTTTAGCACGTAAAACCCAATCCATCTATCATCAAATCTCACCCTAACATGGCCCATAAAACATTAAAATTAGATAATTACATGGATCCATGGTCCATTCGCGGCTCTAACTTTACAAACTCTGGTCTTCATGTACACCGGCCTTGATTGACCAACTTGTTTGATTCCAAACTCAACCACAGTCCAAAGTTAGGTAAGCCACATCATCCAACTAACCACAAATATAATTAACCATTCAAGATATCTCTCTCATGCACTCACATAATATCTAATCCTATCTCATCTGTTACACATGTGTCGATGAATGAAACTCTTAGGTATCTATACATGCATCAATAGTTCAATGAGCACATACAAAAACATCATGATCTCAATAAGATTCATCATATATCTTATCATGCTTAACATCATCAATATAGAGTTTCACCCTCAAATCTCAAACCCTAGCTCAACCTAGGGTTTATCCATCTAAATTCAATTGCATATCTAATATAGTTATATTTGACTAGTCAGGTGTTATACATCTCATTAAAAATATGATTCTTACATAAGCATAACATCAACATATATTGTGTCACATCATGACAAAACTTCAGATAAAATAACAAAGGGATTATCATCATACATGATAGGTTTAACAAGTAAACCAAAACACTAGTGTTAAATTATACCTTATATTTTTACAAATCATGTATTTATTTATTCTAATAAAATAGATGGTTGATGGATTTTTTGAGTAGTAATTCTTAACTATGTTGATGGGTCAAAGAATCACCATGTTGTCATTGTTGACAAAATTTGGGTCATTGCCTACAAGTTTGTAAGACTTTTGAAAGGTCATTCCAACTTATGGATTTGACAATTTCGTGTGTTGGTTGATTTGTGGCCAACAAATCATAAAAATGACGCCAATCACTAGTCCAACATTTGCACAAGTCAGTTGACTTCCTATGACTCTATAAGATCAATTCCAACCTTCTAAAATACCATATAATAAATATTCATCTCAATTCTGACCCTTAAAGCATGTACATATACACTTAACCCTCTTATTACCATATTTATATTATTAACAAGTTTTAAATGTGTTTATCATTTTCATTTTTTACTAGCACATGAAATCAATATCTGTAGACTTAATCATTGACTCATATTGATGTTGTCCAATCAAACCAATTTCTTACTCGGTCTTATGTTAACACCCATGCCATTATACATGTAAGAAACATACAAATTAAGGTTTATAAAAATAAATATTCATCAATAATTTAGTGTTTAATCATTATAATTCATTCGCATAGGTTCCAACTACACAAATTATAACTTCAAATAATAAAAAGGAATAAAGATATTATATGATAATCATCAACACTAATCTAGGGTCAAGTTTAGCCTATGAATGGGGTCGTTGTATTTTCATACTAAAATATAGTGGCATCTTATTGATGTCTATGACTTATCTACTTTTTTGTATAAGCCTAGAACTTTTTTGTAAACACTTATATGCAAGGTTGTCTTGGACTAGGATCTTTCTAGACCAATAGTAGTGCTCAACCTCCTACATGATTTGGAATTGTATATGAATGTATATGTTGCCCACCATCGCCTTATACGTGGTACTTATTTTAACAATCCATTTTAATATTCTTATTTTATTGGATTTACATTTATTCATCCTTGTGAAAGCTTGTCTAGTCTAATTTTTCCATGCAAATTTGAGATATGAATCCCATTAGGATTGTAATATAAATGGACGAGTTTGTAAATAAATTCAATAACAAATTTTCATATCGTGTTGCATTTTTTTATTTATCGAGATTCAAAAATATCATATCTATTGAAGAGATTACTCCCACATATGTTGACCCTTTTGAATTTATAGATTAAATCAATAATGGGCCTATAATCAGTCCCTACATCCTTAGTACAATATAATGCATATCATTTCCACCTTTAATATGAATAAGTATGTCACTGGGTCAAGCCATGTTAAAAACCAAAAGTCGAAAAAGTAGGAGTATTTTTTGTATAACATAAACTCGTAGTCATATACCAAGATAGCAAGATGAAGGAGATCAGAAGCAAGAATAATGAGAGGTTGTAAGTCATCTATAGAAGCATCATGATAATTACGATACCACTTTTGAAATCAAATTAGACACCGAGAAGAGGTTTCCCCATCTTTTTAGGATGCATGAATTATGGGGACGATATTCTTTTAATGAAGAGAAGATGTAATTAACTGACCTTTCTAAATATATATATATACTTTATATTTATCTCTAGTAATATATTCATTTATAAAAGATAGGCTTGGTATATCTTGAGATATTTAGATTATATATGACAATGATGATTTTTAACATAATAGGTCAATCACTCTTAAGGAGTTAATTGAAAGTTTGATTGAAATATGAGAAATCCCACCCGTAGTTGGAAACTGAGCTAGCTCCTAAAATTGTGTGTGTGTGTGTCTATATATATATATATATATATATATATATATATATATGTGTGTGTGTGTGTGTGTGTGTGTGTGTGTGTGTGTGTGTGTTGTTAAAATCGGGTTAGTTAGATTTTGTGTGAAACTGATAAGAATTTTATAGATAATTATAGAAAATATTTACAAGATATGAAAAATGGCCAAATCTCTCAAATCAATTTTCACCCCACCATTGAATATTAGATACACATTTAGTCCCTACTGTCATAGTGAATTCTAGCCTTTAGATGAAATCCACATAGTATGTCAAACTAAAACCCTTGTGTGTAGGTTGAATCCAATGATGACTAGTCATCATTTATTTCTAGTTTGACTAGAGCTTCCAGCAATTGAACTTTCAAGGTCCAAGTAAGAAAGTATGTGGTAAAAAAAATCAATCCTATATGTTGGATTCCTCATATCAAGGAAAGAACATTCACCCTCATATGACCCTGATAAAACTATGGATCTAACCCCAATACTTTTGTGGCTCTTCACCAACTAGCAGTGGCATCCAGTAGAGAAAGCCTAAGGTACTCCTAATCCTTCTAATAGTCATAAATCTCTATCAACACCCTTACATCCATCCTAGAGACTTGGTATAGAATATTGACCATGTGTGCAAATGTGAGAAATTTATCACCAGGGAATTTACCACAAGTAAAAAAATCATTACTTCTTACCAAAACAAATAGTATGAGATGTTACCCCGAGTGGATGTGTCTTATTGCAGTATAGTTAAGGAATGAATCCCAGGAAACTTCATTTTAAGAGCCTTTTTTATTTAGTCCAGTTCAACTTGAGATCAAAATTTAAAACCAAAATTTGATTTTATTGAACCAATCTAATTGCAACAGAAGTAGCATAGTGAATTGAAGATAAATCTAAACTAGTGATGGGATACACTGGGTAGAGTGGGGTCTCACCGCCACTTTTAACATTAATTACTTGCATTATATCATTTCTCTTATAAATATTTAATTAAGGTTGAATAGTTCCCAACCCTTTAGGCTCAAGAAAGTTGTAAGGATGAATATCCCCATAGGATCATTCTCACACTACCTATAATGTATATTTTGCCCCAAAAACCATATATTTGAAGTTCTCATCAGAGGAATGACTAGAATTAGTAGGTATTTTAATTCCAATATTCAAAGTTCTCTTGGCCTAGAATTATGATGGACGTGCAACACAAGTGATCAATTTATGAACATGCAATAAATGATTAAACCTAAATTAGTGATTCATAAAGTAGTAAATAGTATAATGAATTCATGAAGTATAAGTCCTAGGGCTAGTCCTCGAACCCTAGTGAATAAACTACTTTTTGCACATAGCGAGATCAGTAGTAATGATGAAGAAAGATGATACAACCATGGTCATGAATGTAGGTAGAGGGCATTATGACGTGTTGTGCGATATGCAGTCTCCTTCTTTTATTTTGCCTCTTAGGTATAGAACCCAACATACAGGGACTCAATAGGTGGATGGAAGATGGATGAGAGTGAAAATGGATGGTACTACCATCAATGGTGGGAAGAGTGGCTTTTATTGATTGTTGGAAGCAAGGAGGTTGATTGGTATAATGATGATGTCTGGTTGGTCAATTGATAGCAATTGGCATGAAGGCAATGCTTGGCTTGGGAAATAAAGCTTTTTGGTGGTGTGTTACTAGTTCATTTCAAAGTGGTATTTGGACTCCTATTTATAGAAAAATATGGGAAGCATTGGGGATGTTGCTTGGAATTTGAACAACCACAATAACTAGAGTGTGGGACCTACATAGTTAAGTGCATCTATCGACAATGCACATTGGCTGGATTTTTCTAATTGGATAGAGCTCGTTTGGTGATGGGGTTTGATCTTTGGTAGTTGTTGATCCTACAGTGGTCAATGGGAGGTGATTTTTCTAGCCTCAGTCACATACTAGTGCTCGAGGTATTGCCATTTATGGGTGTTTTCACTCATATAACTTAATCAATTGGAGTGGTAGTGCTCAATTGTATGTGTTGATTCAGTTGTGCAGTCAGGCAATGATTGTAGGTTATTTTTGACTTGGCTATAATTGTTGAGCACTAGTGAGGTTGGCACCTTTATTGATTGCCATGGTGGTCATCCACTTGTAGTCAATAGTGATGTCATTCGCAGTTCATCAACTATGTATGACATCGAGCATTACTTAGTTTCCCCCGGTTGATATGTGCTCGATCTGGAGGTTGATTGCTTATTTGTGACTGACTACTAGTATTGCCAAAGGTCGATTTATCCAGTTGATCCATTATCTAGAAGTGATGTTGATTGAGAAGTTCTTTCTTGATAGCCTGTTGTCAAGGTGTTGGTGAGTGACTTTTGACAAATGACTCTTGTGGAGGTTGATTGAGGTTCCATGGTTAATCATTATTGTCTTCGGGTATCTATGCAGTTGTAGGTCCATTGTTGGATGGTCATGTCTAGGAGTTGCTCAAGGGTGAGAGAGAGATGGAGTGTAAGGTAAGAGAAAGAGAGAGGGAGGTCAATTAGTGGATGGTTTATAGAGATTTGCCATTGTTATTTTATTACACAGAGAGAGAGAGAGAGAGAGTCTGCATAAGAGAGATTTTTAGGGGAGATAGGAAACCACTGGCATTAAGCGATATCCCTTGCATTAGTCAACCATTGTTGATCTCGATTACATGTGTTGAGGGAAAATCTACTTTTGGGATGAGACTCACTATCTAAATGTATAGATCACCATGCCTCGATTGGTTATTTAAAGTTTCGTGAAGATAATTATTAGAATTTAGATCTCCATGGATTTAATTTCCAAGTGATAGAGTTGGTTGATTGCCATGTGCTTTTAGCCTTAATTGGGCTAACCTTGTTAGATGCAATGTTTGCTGGCATGAATTAATATTCTCAAAATCTATAGTATATAGATCAATATTTAGCATCATGTGATAGTGATACAGTCCTATTTTAGGGCTTCATCTTGTACCTTCTTGTATGTCAATCACATCTAAACTTGTTCGAATGCATGTTATTTCTCCTAATATGTGTATTATTATCAAATGCACTTATGGGCATTCCTTGCATGTTTTTCAGGTACTTAGACCACACCTTGGATGGACAGAAGAGAAGGAGGATGATCCTAGGGTTCGTTCACCCTTGGAGAAGTTTGAGGGTCCAAGAGCTACCCCAAGCTACCCCTATTTGAAAAGAGTCAAGCCAAGAAAAAAAGTTCACAGAAATCCAATGAAAAGATAGAAGTTCCTACAAGACCCCTATCATAGTCATGGTGTCAAGGAGCAGTCATTCTATCAAAGTCAATTGCACAACAAATTGCAAGGATAAAGAAATGGAAGCCAAGCTCAATAGCATGATCGTGTTGGACTACACGACCATGCCAAAAAGGAGCCAGCATGGCCCCATGGCCCACCATAGTTGTTCTTCCGATATGACAACATGCCCATGGAAATGAAAATAGCCAACACTCCTGCCTCCCAAAACGGCCATGTGGCCCTACATGCCCAAGCCATAACCTCTCCACCATGATCATGCTACCCAAGCCCCTCAACACATGGTGCAAACTAAAATTTTCCATCCTCTCACCTCTCCCATTCCACCTTAGCATGACCATTCTGCACCCCCAACCACCATGGTTGTGGTGTCCAGAATGGTCGTGGTGCCAGATTCCCTACCATATTTGTGCACTGCTTTACCCATTTTACCCCCACTTAACAGTGCTTCCCTACCACCTATATATACATGGGTGGTGGTTGGAGCATGAGGTTAGCCACTTTCTTAGCTCTCTCAGGCTCCCTTTCATCCCCATATCACCTCCCTACTCCATTCCACTTTCAGTTCATCACCTTCCACCCCAAAATACTTCTTTTTAGGGTTTTGGCCACTTCCCCTTTCGTATATGTGACATTCCACCTTGGAGGAGTGAAGAGCTCGTGATTGTAGCTACTGAAGAAGAAGATTTCATCATGTACTTTGATCTCTATGGCTACTTGTATCTCTTTCTTCTCTCTTTTTGTATTTCCCATTTCCATGAGTAGCTAAGCCCCCTAGGTGGGTTGTTCGGGGTTAAAATGTGACTTTGATATCATGTATGGGGAATGTAATGTGTACACTTTGTTATTTCATTTGATAATGAATATGTTCTACTTTCATCTCATTCCTCATGGATTTCTTGTTTGTTTATGCTTTAAATCACGTAGATTCTAGTGAATTAGCTTATATGTAGCTATTTTCGAGGAAAAGCTCCTAGGTCCAATTAATGGATCCCTAGCTAGATACCCATCTTCCTACATGTTAATTCATTGTCATACACCTAGGTGAGAGATATAAGTAGCTAGTTTATAGGAATTTAGTACAATTGGCTTGGGGCTTCCTAAAGGCTAGATGGTAGGTGATATCAGGTGTAAAACCCTCCCTCACTTACTATCCTCGAACCCCAAGTCCTTAGAGATTCTATCCTAGAAACCTAGACTTTATTAAATCCTATTATAATTCCACCTAAACCCTAATCCAAGTGAGCCTTGCGAGAGTGGACAGGGGGTAATAGGGACTAGTTCCCCTATATACACCCTATCCTATCCATGGCCAATTAGTAGTTTAGGGCAATTCTCTAGCATCTAACTTTTTGTTTGGTTTGATGATTAAATGAATGGACATTGATTGCATGTTATGACCCACCAACTTGGGTTCTAGTCACATTACCCCAAAAGGCCCATGCTTCAATTAATTTCTAAAAATCCTAATTATCCCTTGTTTGGTTAATGTTTGCTTAACTAGTATCTTTAATTGCCTTATTAGTTAATTGCTATGTTCTTGCTAGTCTCTTGCTAGTTTAGGTCCCTAATTGCCTTTTTTGCCCAATTTTCTACCGTGTATTTTTTCCCAATCTATCTAGTTTCTCTCTCTAGGTTGTTGATTAGGTTGCTTTGCTAGTGTAGTGGGTAGTGTTAATATTACATGCTTGCTTTAGTGTAGTTTGCCTCTTTTCATTGTTTAGCTTCTTTTCCTTGTTAATTAGACTTAACTGTCTAGGGTTAACATAAATTTTTCTTCTTTCTCTCCTTTCTTTGCTTGTTCACCATTAGTGTAATCAAACAAAACCAGCCTCAAACCCTTTGGCCCTAGACTCTGCATTAGGAACCCATCCAAACTAACTAAGCTCTAGTGCCCCCTCTCTCCCTGAGGATCGACCCCTAACTTGACACCTTCCGATACTATGATACAAACTCATGCACTTGGAGATGAGTCTTTGAAGTATTAAAAGTGTGTCCAACCATTAGGGTCTTATAAATTTGAAAGATTTCATTCTTTTATTGATAATTGTGTTTATCAAATCAACCTTTCAAATAAATTGTCCTTTTTAAGTACATTTTATTAATTAAGCTAAAGATATAATTCATTCTTTAAAAAATTCCCTTTGGGTTTGATCCTTATTATTACTATGATAAGATCTATCCACTTGTGGGTGCTTTTTTTAGCTATTATTTTGGTAAAAAAATAGGATTTCATATCTTTGTAAATTTAAGGGGTACGAAAATACAACATTGCTCCATCACTAGGGATAGCCCTTTCTAACATACTTATACCACACGATTCAAGACTTACATGACACATGCCCATTTGGATCCCATTTGTTGTAGGGGAATCGAGTTATGATGCCGTGTGTAATGCCATAGACTACCACCCAAGGCTCTAGTAAATTTTGTGAATGATGATAGGCCCCACATACCACCACTGGCTCTAATTGCACATTTTTTCTCACTCACACACAACTTCTTTAACATGTCACTCATCCTAGTAATACTCTAGCCTGACTAGCTTATCCACATAGTACATATTTGAGGGCTACCTAAGATTGATGTGCAGGTTGGTGATATGGGTAGTCCAATCATTCCATTCAAGTTGTTTTTATCATATGCCCTGAATCTTGGAATGTTAAATATGCTTAGTCCTTTCTCTTGTGAAGGAATGAGGGAGATGACTCAAATCTCATACATAGAAGTGGTCGATGGTTGGTGACGCATCATGTCACATTCACAGTGATAATGGTACGACCACTCAGTGGAGTATTGATAACACCCAAATTAGGGCATATTCTCTATGCATTTTATCTATGGTTTTATATCACTTTAGTCCTAATATGCACTCTTTTGCTCATGTTTTATGCTTTCTGTCTCTCATTAGATAAAAGTAGTTAGAATAGCCAATAATGTAGCTAATTAGCCAATTTTTGACTTACAAGCACCGAAACTAGCCAATTTTGGGAATCTCAATTATCGAACCTGAAAAGACAAGAATTCCACCAGCTGGCCGATATGGCTACCCGATATGGCCTGGCCGATACGGCTTCCCAATACAGCCTGCCCGATACGGCTTCCCGATACGGCTGCCCGATACGGCCTGCCCGATACAGCTGCCCGACACGGTCATTGAGCGACAGACATATTGGCCCACCTGATGCCTCAAGATCGATGCTACGGATGAAGGACACATGGACCAATAAAAGCTACAACTCCCATCAACTCGCTGCCTATAAATAGCAGTTGCCAACCTATAGAGAAAAGGAGGATCCGGATACGGTCTGCCCGATACGGTCTGTCTGATACGGTCGCCCGATACGGTCTGCCCGATACGGTCTGCCCGGTACGGTTGCCCGATACGGTCGCCCGATACGGTTGCCCGATACGGTCGCCCGATACGGTTTCCCGATACGGTCTAGAGAGAGAGCTGAGGAGTCCAGAGGGATGAAGAAAAGACCCAAGGGCCAAGATCCAGCCTGCACAGAGGCCGAGGAGCGAGAGCCACCTCTCCTCTATGGGCTATATCTCTTCCCTCTTCTCTTTCATTCTACTACATTCCTCTGTTTCTTGTACAAACGATGTTTATCCATCTTTGTTCGGTGCCAGCTATGCTTGTCTATGGCTAGTTAGCTCCTTCTTGGCTATGTAGCCCGATCTGGGAATATATATGTACTTTTTCCTTAAGCAAGTAGATTCATATCAGATCTAGTATGTTGTATGTTCTATTTTCTCTTTCCAAGTTATGATTGCTAGTTTGGTTGATCTCTTACTCGCTTGAACTATTGTTTCTGCCTGTATTGAGAGATCCATTGTAGGAATAGCTAAGAGATGATAGCATGGATCTGAACCCGAGAGGAGGAGGATCCAAGGTATTCTATTCCTAACACCCCAGAATATCCTAAGACCCGAGAGGGAACTTAGTGTATTATGAGTTGTTGATATGTCATTCCTCGAGAGAGGGTCATTGACATATTGTTGATGGTTTTAGTCACGCATCGCGAGAGCAAGTGGGACGACCCCACAGGACAGATGCCACCGTGCATACTAGATGCTTGCTTGGGTGTTCAAGGGTTGTCTACGCCCGAGAACGAGTGCATAGACTGCCCTTTTGTGGTTACATAGCCAGGAACTCTCTTTCTCTGTTTAGTAGAATCACGGGCTCTGTTTTGTTTTGTTTTCTTTTCTTGGTTTTGTTTTATATCGTGACAACCCGTTAGACTAGTTCTAGCACTTACTTTTTGGCTTATCTGACTAAAGAAAGAGATATGTGGCATCCTAAACGTCACCACGTCCCTGTGTTCGATCCCATATATCTACTTCGACCCCGTCATAAAGTTGTGGGGGCCTAGAAGGTTTCGGGTTATAAATTTAAAGCTTGATTCCTTCATTTATCCTGCGTTCATTTCCAGACGCGTGAAAAAGGCCGGTCAACTTTTGGCGCCGTTGCCGGGGACGTGGTTTTCCACATTTACACGCCTAGTAGATTTATGTTCTATCACTATAAGCTTGTATATACATGCATAGTTTTCCTCTTGCTTTACACATGCTTGTTCATATATACTAAATCACTTTTCTTTTTCTCATACCTTTTTCAGCCATGGACATTGCTTCTGCAAGACAAGTCATCTTGTCCACCTGTCCTCCCAAGTTTTTCTGCAGTTCCGACTGCTGGCAAATAATTGAAGGTCGTGCTCTACAGCTAGTCAAGTTATACTTACCTCCACCGTCGTCATATGTCGAGACTCCAACAATGGAGACTGCCTGTCAGCCCTCGACCCCCATGCTATCATGGGATCAAGAACTGATTAAGGAAGTGGAGTTGGATAGGGAAAGTATTCAAGCACTCACCTCCTTAGCCCCTCATCTCTAAGAAGATGTCGATCCAATGCAACAACTACTAGAATAGCATGATCGTCATCTCAAAGTAGCCACCGAGGCTACATACCGCAGTAGTAGTATACTTAAAACTGTTGAACAAGGATTCATCCTAAAGCATCGGTTTGATACAATGGGTTCCCCTTATATGCGCATGGTAGAATCGACGGATCTCGAAAGCATTGCTGCTCAAGTACAACAACTTCATGAAAAAGATGTTGAACAAGGCGGGAGGCTCCAAGAGCTCATCAATTTGGTTACAGTTCGGTTACAACTGCCATCACAAGACAATAAAGACGTTATTCATCAAGACCATTCCATTGGGTCTGAAGTGGAGTATGCACCATCATCATATTCAGACCATCAATTGGATTCACTAGGATTTTTCTGTGAAGACCAACCCACTTGGGGAAGCCCTTCATTCTATCCAGATGACCCAACTGATGAACCAATGGAAAAAATGAGTCATATAAATGAATGGGTATATGATGACGGTGATGAAGACTCGAAAAGCCAATCGACCTCACAACCAAAAGGTTGGTTTGAGGAACCAGAGTCAGATATTGAACCAGACTAGAGTGACATTTCTCATATTGAGACTTGTCATTTCACTTTGAGCAGTACACAAACCATGGTTTGGAACAATTTGTTCGACGACGACGATGATGACAGCTACTCGACATGGAGCAGTGAGTATAGTAACGAAGACGATTTGGAGTAGCACGAGCCATCATTCGCCACCATACCTTTACAAGGCTTGGTGGACGTCAAGGGGGTAGGATGGACGGTTCACTACAACATGGCTGCTGAGCATGAAGACACCCCTGACTCCACGCCAGGTGATAAGCTTAGGGTGGTAGAACCACAAACAGATTCTTCAGGGGGTACTTTTTGCTCATAAGATGATTGGATGACTCAGACGGTACATGAAGATTTATCTGAGCAACCAACCTCAAGTGCAAAGATGGAGAGAGAAGATATGAGTCATCAAGATGACGTCCAACCTCTCTCATCTATCTCATCCTGTGTCAACATCCCAGGACCTTCATTTTTAGAATCATATAATGAAAGGTACCCTGAGGATGAAATGTCGAAGAATTCATCCCAGTGCAGTTCAAGCCACTTCCAGCACAAAGATGACTTCACCGAGTCATCGGATTTCACTTTGCTTTTTCGAACTCAGTAGGGCCAACACATCCACCTACTCTACTCCTACTATGTGTCGGAACCCGTCGGCAAGACACAGGTGACACTGGTCCCAAAATTTAGGATTTGGGATCCCAGTATCGGTATCGTGGGGCAACCACCCCCTTTTTCTATTACCCACCCTCCCGCCCTTTTATTACAATAAATTTTGCTTTTCATGTGCTTGTTGGTTAATTTCTTTCCTCTAACTATTTTGATATCCTTGCACCCATGCATCATCTTTAGAACTTCAATAACTGTCGTTAAACTCATGCATTCCTGCCTCACTATTTCAAGTTTGAGTCTTGCTCGAGGACGAGCAAAATTTTAAGCTTGGGGTGGTAGGCTTCGCCCTTCTTTTCTTTTCACCCTTCTTGCATGCATGTCTATTTCCTGCATTTAGTCTTAAATTTTCAAAATTTTCAGATTTTTAGCTTTGCAATTATGTCTATATGGTGTGAATATAATAGATAAATGATTGACTGTATGCCTAGATGCACAATTTTCATCTTAAAAAATTGTTTGACCTTTTGCTTGACTTTCTCTTTGACTCTTTCCTTGAGTTTGGAAATAAATATAAGGTTGTGTCCATTTTTCATAGCTTAAAGCTAAATTCCCTTGATCTATGTCGTGAATGGCAAATCCATGGTAAAGGACCGTTGGAATGATCTAAATCACGATTAAAGTCTCCTAGCTGTGAATTTCACAAGGTTGCCTCTATTCTAAGGATTCTTGAATCATAATTGCAACTTTTCACATAGGTTTCAAGCGGATCATGATGAGTTTTGAGCTATAATCAAGATAAAATGTTTTTCCTTGATGGACTACGTGCCTTCTCACATTAGATTGAGTCAAAAAGATGAAAAATATAAAAATGTGCAAAAGAGGCTTGGCCGCCCACAAAATCCCAAAATATCTATATAGTTCTCACCCAAGCCTACAAATAGAATGCATATGATAAAAGCCTGAGTGTGAACAATAAATGAGTGTTGTTTTCTCTTTTAGGAGAGTTGAGGATGGTGCCCAGCTGGTGTATGACTGTGCTCATGAATGCGGATATGTCGTGCCTGGTAGTACCACTCTAAAAGCTCATTGGAGAGTCACTAGGAACCCCCTAGGTGACCTATGAGACCGTCTCAGTAGCAGAGTTGGTTCGAGCACAGTACGAGGAGTTCATCTCACTGCTTTAGACCAACTGGTTCAGACTGCAGGGACTGTTGCTCGCTACATGGACCAACCTGACGCAGATCGGGATCCTCAGAAGTCATTAGAGTCTTTTTGCTTTGTTTCTTAGGACATTAATAAGTGAGAGGCGTGGTATTCCTAATTGGTTTGCATGGATTCATGGTAATGGCTCATTGCTCATCACCTGTGTGATCACCTATGTGTCAATTCTTTCATGTTTAATAATTATGATTTAAACCCTCATGAGTATTGATATGCTATAGTGAATTCGCTTAATCTCGCCTGGACGCTCTTTGATCTTGCTTTGGCAGGATTGTGCAGGATTGGTGGGGGTTCTCTATGAAATGACATGGATCAAGAGAATAGATGTTTTAAACTATTTTTCTTAACCTTAGCAACTATTTCCAAGATTAATTTGGATGTTATCTTTTTGTTCTTTGAGCCCAGTCTTGCTTGAGGAAAAGCAAGTTTTAAGCTTGGGGTAGTTGATAACACCCAAATTAGGGCATATTCTCTATGCATTTTATCTATGGTTTTATATCACTTTAGTCCTAATATGCACTCTTTTGCTCATGTTTTATGCTTTCTGTCTCTCATTAGATAAAAGTAGTTAGAATAGCCAATAATGTAGCTAATTAGCCAATTTTTGACTTACAGGGCACCGAAACTAGCCAATTTTGGGAATCTCAAGTATCGAACCTGAAAAGACAAGAATTCCAGCAGCTAGCCGATATGGTCTGGCTGATATGGCTACCCAATATTGCTTGGCCGATACGGCTGCCCGATACGGCCTGCCCGATATAGCTGCCCGACACGGTCATCGGGCGACAGTCATATTGGCCCACCTAATGCCTCAAGATCGATGCCACAGATGAAGGACACGTGGACCAATAAAAGCTACAACTCCCATCAACTCACTGCCTATAAATAGCAGCTGCCAATCAACAGAGCAAAGGAGGAGCCGGAGGGAGGACCCTGCAAGAGCTAGTACCTAGACCAAGGAGCTAGTGTGTCGAGTTCCGCAAAAGTCTACTGCCCGATACGGTTTGCCCGATACGGTCTGTCTGATATGATTTCCCAATACGGTTTCCCGATACGGTCTGCCCGATACGGTCTTCCTGATACAGTCGCCCGATACGGTCGCCCAATATGGTCTGCCCGATACGGTCGCCCGATAGGTATGCCCGATACGGTTACCTGATACGGTCTAGAGAGAGAGAGCCGAGGAGTCCAGAGGGATGAAGAAAAGACCCAAGGGCCGAGATCCGGCCTGCACAGAGGCTGAGGAGTGAGAGTCACCTCTCCTCTACAGGTTATATCTCTTCCCTCTTCTCTTTCATTCTACTGCATTCCTCTGTTTCTTATACAAACGATGTTTATCCATCTTTGTTCGGTGCCAGCTATGCTTGTCTATGGCTAGTTAGCTCCTTCTTGGCTATGTAGCCCGATCTGGGAATATATATGTACTTTTGCCTTAAGTAAGTAGATTCATATCAGATCTAGTATGTTGCATGTTCGATTTTCTCTTTCCAAGTTATGATTTCTAGTTTGGTTGATCTCTTACTCGCTTGAACTATTGTTTCTGCCTGTATCGAGAGATCCATTGTAGGAATAGCTAAGAGATGATAGTATGGATCTGAACCCGAGAGGAGGACGATCCAAGGTATTTTGTTCCTAACATCCCGGAATATCCTAAGACCCGAGAGGGAACTTAGTGTATTCTGAGGTGTTGATATGTCATTCCTCGAGAGAGGGTCATTGACATATTGTTGATGTTTTAGTCACGCATCGTGAGAGCGAGTGGGACGACCCCACAGGACAGATGCCACCGTGCATACTAGATGCTTTCTTGGGTGTTCAAGGGTTGTCTACGCCCGAGAACGAGTGCATAGACTGCCCCGTTTGTGGTTACATAGCTAGGAACTCTCTTTCTCTATTTAGTAGAATCACAAGCTCTGTTTTGTTTTGTTTTCTTTTCTTGGTTTTGTTTTATATCGTGACAACCCGCTAGACTAGTTCTAGCACTTACTTTTATCGACTATTGTCTTGGCTTATCTGACTAAAGAAAGAGATCTATGGCATCCTAAACGTCACCACGTCCCTGTGTTCGACCCCGTATATCTACTTCGACCCCATAATAAAGTTGCGGGGGCCTAGAAGGTTTCGGGTTATAAATTTAAAGCTTGATTCCTTCCTTTGTCCCGCGTTCATTTCTAGACACTTGAAAAAGGCCAGTCAAGTATGCAACTTTTCTCTCTCTAGACGAGGGAGGTTTTGTGACTTCACCATAATAAATAGTGTCACATTAGAGTTCTAGTTGAAAGAGATACATATAGGACACACAACAAGATTCGATGAGGTAGGAGATGTTAATACATAATGGTTGAGAAGGTACTCGAGGCGACTAGGTTATTTTTGTAACAACAACAAGCAAGGACATATGCATGTGTCTAGATCTCATCAATGATGGTGTTGTTGTAAGGAAACATTGCCAAGTTGAAATTTTGTACCATTGGAATGTGACTGTATTTTTGTTGGTAATAGTCAGATATGATATGTTACTCTTCTTTTTATTCTTATTTGTATTCTTCTTCTTCTATTTATCTTCTTCTTCTTCATATTTTTTGTATCCTTCTTCATCTTCTTCTATCTTTTTGTTCTTTATCTAGGAAACTTCTTAGATTTAGGGGCAACTAAATGTTTTGGTATATTTTGAATACTTTTAAAACATCTTGGTTATTTGTTGGTATTTCCTTGTGGTTTCATATTTTAGTGAGGGCTTCCATACAAAATTACATGACTCATGGTTTGTCTGTATATTCTCTGATAATGAATAACTAAAACCCCTTAAAACATCATTTTTCCTAATAAAAATCCTGATAAGTGGATTTAAAGCATAACTTGATTGACATGAAGGAAGACTAATAGAAATTCAATCATGTTGATGTGCTCCTATTAGCAAATTCAGAAGACAATGAAAGCAAACATTCTTAATTTCAAGGATGTGGTAAATCCAATCAAGGGTGAAAAAATATAGGTATATTGTAATATTTTGAGGAGTAAGATGGAGTCAACACCGTATATTCATAAAGGAAAGGTTGATTTTTGGTATATCATTACTAGCCTTAACTGTGTATTTTGTCCTCACTCACACACATGCCATAATCAACTTTGTGACTGGTCACTCATCCTAGTATTACTCAAAGTTGAGCACGCTTAAATTTGGAGTTCTTAGTGATGAGCTCCCTCAAAAGGAGGTGCACCTTGGTGATATGGGTAGTCCAATCATTCCTTTTAAAATCATTTCATTTGAGGTCTCGAATCCTTAGATGTTACAATCTTTGTAAGGAGTGGGACATGAGAGGGGATCCACTCCCTACTTAATTTGAGAATAAAATCATCTTATCCAAGCATAATTTTTTTGAGTTAGAAGATACATTAGTCTCCCCCTCCCTCAAAAATGTGATAGATCTCGGATGAACCCAAGGGTTGTAAATACAATGTGCAATAGGAGGTTACAAACTCAGCCCCCCCTGCGAAGGACAGATCGAGCTGGACCATCTGCTCTACACTGGTCAGATTCCAAACATACAAGCATGATCGAATAGACATAAAAAAATTCTTCTCAAATGATGATAATAAAAAAGAGACCAAAGTATAGCAGTGCAATAAAATTTCATAGCTATATTCAATTTAAACTTGATTACAAAAGTAGATCATCTCACATATATGGTTACATGAAAGTTACAACATAAGGATCTAGTAGAGGGATAACCAACTATCTCAACTCTATCTCCCTAAGTGCTTCACCTAGCAAGTCCATATTACCATGTCCATTCTTCCAAGTCCTACACCTGGGGTTGGAAGCATACCTCAGCAAAATGAGAAAAGGAGATGTATCATCAAACACTGGTATTTGCATACTAAATATGGATTGAGCAATATAAAGAATAAAGGACGTCGAACAAATAAGATTTCCAAAAAGAAAAGGAAAGCACTACCCAACTGGGCATAAAAGAATAAGAATTTTCAAAAATTGATAATAAGGAGAATACTTTCCATTAAGATAACATAAAAATTGTGGCACAAAAGCACATATAAATATTGCGCACAAAACCCATCAACATAATATCAACTTGCATGCAGTGAGATAAACATAGCACTAGACCAATATAAACAACAATGGCGGCCAAGTCTCACAACCTTAAAACATGATAGAGAATGGTGTACTATCAAACTCCCAATATAATAATGGGAAAAAAAGCACACCGTGGATGGAAAGGCATGCACGCCCCTGTATAAAATATGATTGGAAGACGCACTTAGTAGGGAATAAAATCCAACAAAACCAAAGTGTTTACACTACTCTAGGGCTACTGAGTCGCAAGACATGCAATAAATGTGGAGGCAAGTATAAAGTGTAGTCTTTTATAGAACAATTAAAGCCGCCATCACAAAAATGGACAAAATAAACATCAACCGCATAAGTGGGAAAAGTGGTACATATCATCAACTAGGGTTTCATCAGGAAAAAGATCACAAGGTAGAGCCAAAAGAAAGTCCAATAAAGTAGGATGATCATATTATCAGAATCAAGTAGAATATTAAACATGGAATAATTTCTTAAACGAGAGGAATTGTGTAGGTAATTAAGATAGAGATAATTGGGGTTAACTGCTCAATATAAAAAATAGAGGATGCAAACATACCTTGACTGGAGTGTTAAGTCAGAGATCAAGAGGAAGAGGAAGAGTCTAACTTACTACAACAGCATGTTGTCATCACAATCTTGGGACAAAATCACAAGAGAGGGGTCGATGAAGCAATCCAAGTTGTTCTTTATGTAAATGGACATAGGCGATAGGGTATGTTTGTATAAGTAGAGGAGAAAATTTGTGGTCCAACTTCCTTTATAATTTAATTTCACATTGTGTTAAAACAAATTCATACTTACTTGGTTTGATCATTCAAACAACTTTTTGGTCAAGGCATATGTTCCACAATGTAATTAATGCTTTGCATGAAAATGTATTTTTTTTTTGAAACAAAACTTCTCCACCACAATAAAAGTGTAAGGACCCTGACCCACATTTTGGGATAACCCTATTTGTTTTGATTAAGTGTGTTGCTTAGCTCCTTGCTCTAATCATCTAAGATGTAACTAGGTCATGTTGGAGGTTTGTGTTCCTTGTTTTAGCTTGTTGCTTGATGCTAGTGTTTTGTGGAGAGGTTGGGTGCAAACTTGCAATTTACCACAAATAGGGGTTGGTGTGCAAGTTTTCCACCTCTAGAGTGTTTCTTCTCTCTCTTAGCATCATATAGAGGAGAGAGGAAGTGTTGGGCACCTTGTTTTGGCCTTGGTTGAGTGGCGACATCCTTGGTGATGTTTTGGGCACATGTTTGAGGTGTGATTTGCTCATAAGAGTGTTGTCTCGGGCTTGAGAGCCTTGAGGAGACTTGGTATCGGTATGTGGTTGCCTTGAGGAGGCTTGATATCGATTGAGGGTGTCTTGATGAACATCCTATCAGTTTTGTGGTACCTTGAGGATCACCATATCATTTTGTGGTGACTCTAGAGATGTGCCATATCGGTTTGTGAGCTAGGGTTTCATCCCTATCGATTTGTGAAGGGGATGGATGAGTGTATCGACCTTGACCATCCTTAGTGACCAAGTGAGCGAGACATAGATTTTATCACCTTGTTGCATGGTGTTACATGTGGCCATTCTTCTTGGACATGTATCTTCTAGGGTTCTAAAGTGGTGACACCTTCCCCTTGCTCTCTCTCTCTCTCATCGACCATGTATATATACCCCTTTCTTCTGATGCTAGAGAACCCTTTTAGTGATCCTTGCTTTCTCTCCTTAATGGTCGACCTTGAGCTTGAAGAGCACTCTCCCTTGGAGCTTGGTGGGCAAGCCAAAAGCTTTTTGTGCTCTCTTTCATATTCTTTCTTGGTAATCCATGGTTTTCTAGCTTTCTTTCTCTCCTTCTTTCTTCTTCTCAGCCATGGACCTTGGTATCTTCTTTCCTCTCTTTCGCTCTCTCTTAACCTCAGTTCTATCTTCCTTCTTGGAGGTGTTGTGCTTGGAGGATCTTCTCCCTCTACCTTGAGTTTGTGAGATTGGAGCTTGACCTTGGATCTTAGAGCTTGGTGGTTGTTCTTGAGGCAGGTTATATAACTCTAAACCTACTTTGTTATTATCACCTTTCTACTTGTTACCTTGATAGTTGTCCTTAGCTCATTATTCCTTGCTTTTTAGTAGCTATTATTGGTAGCCTTATGTTCTATTTTTGAGAATAGAACCTTGCTACTTTGTTGCCATGAGATGCACCTTTCTTTTGCCTTGTTAGTATCGTCATCTTGAGGTAGAAGATGACTAAATCGACATGATATGCTAAACCAATATGCTTTTGTCTAAACTAATATACCTACCATGAAGGGGTTTTTATGATCTAGTGATGACTAGTGAGGAAGAGTGTTGAATCTCCATTCTTTTAGTTGAGTATGGAAGTCGACACGGGTAACCCTAATTTGATATACATATAATCTGACACACAAGTAGCCTAATACACCTAGAGTTGAAGAGAGAAACATCTCCCTTGAGGTTCAACAGATACTACTCTAAACCCTAGTGGTCGATATCCCTTGGTGATCTTTGAGGCTGATACCCTAGTTGTTGGTATGGCCGATATCCCATGATGGTGAAGGTGGTTGATATCTAAAGGGATACTTAGGCTGATACCCTATGATATTGTATGGTTGATACACTTTCTCATGTACATCTAAACTGATATCATTTGTGGTGTCTGATACCTAGTGATAATAAACTAATATCCTACCTTAGTATGGTGGTCAATACCCAATCTTAATGTGGTTGCTTGATACATTTAGGGTTAACCGATACCATAGGTGTAAACCCTAATCGGCATATTGTGATGGTAGTTGAGACATACCATGTTGATGTTAGGGCCTCATAGTGATGATATGATATCCTATGGAGTAGTGGTACGTATGATGTGAGGGTTATGTTCCTATACCACATAACATGTTTTAAATGATAATGAGAAACATGATTCTATGTCTCATAACACATCTCATAATAATGAGGAAAGTGATAGCCTAAGGGTGGTTGGAGATCCAACCTTGTAAACCCTAATCAAGAGAAGTGAAACCCTAATTGATATGATGTAAAATGTATGATGTAAATGTATTGTTACAACCCCAATTTTTTGGGTTACTTTGGTGAGAAATGTAATTTCACCTATTAAGGGTATTTGCACAAATAATGATATAATTTGTTTTGAATAAATGGATTTCATTTACAATAGCCTTGTTGGTTGTTTTGTGGGCTTTATTGGCTATTGGGCCCAATAACAAGGAAAAGATAAAAGAAACTCCATTACTAAATGAGTAAATAAGAAATGGAGAAAAGAAAGATGTAGAAACCTCTAGAAGGCAAGAGAATATAATCCAAAGGTGGATTTCGTGCCTCTTGGGCTCCTTGGGTTCCAAGGAGTCCAAAGTTGCAAAGATAATGCAATAAGAAAAGAAAAGATCAATTAAATATTTCTTTATTAAGAAAGAAATTGAAAACAATGATAAAATGTGGAAAATAAGTGGAAAGAGGTATAATTGAGTTATCCTTGGTGGATTTTCGTATCCAAAGGATTCCTAATGTTAAAAGGAATACCAATGAGGAAAATAAAAAGAAAGATAAAGAGAAATCCTTGAAAAGAGATATTTTAATAAAGAAATAGTAAGATAATGAGAAATAATGGATATAGATGCATCTAGAAGGATAATGAGTATCCACTAAGAAGGATTTGAAATATTAGAGTTTCTTGGGGTCTAAGGAGCCCCAATGGAGAAAAAGAAAGAGAAAATACCAATAATACAAAATAAGAGGATAATGTGATACATAATTAATGGATTATGTGGTATTGTTAAAAAGGAGGTATTTTCTACTAAAAGAAAATATAAATTTGTGCCCATGGATTAAAAAAAACATAAAGAGAATAAGAGAGAGGATTTTCGAATTCCTAAATATCCAATGAATATGGTTTATGAAGGAGATAAATGGGAGAGAGAAGATTACTTCTCATTGAAGGAAAAGGGTTCCTATTGGGAAAAGAACTTGTTTTCTCGTGGATGAACACGATAGGGTGTGGATACCCTCCCCTATATAAGGGGTAGACCCTCTGGTTCGAATCCAAGAAGGATCCCATGCACCCCTCTCTTTCTTTTTCTTGTTCTTTGCATGCAAAACCCTAGCAAAGAGGGTAGCTCGAACCTTGAAGCAACGAGAAGTTGTGAGTAGTCACGATGGGAGCATGATGCCCCATGTTGTCGGAGAGGAGCACGGCTACCAGCCTTATGCCCTAGCTCGTGCACAGCAGTAGCCACATGGCTATAAGGACGGATGTAGGATGCAAGCCCATCATGCTTGAACCGGCCACTTCGGCTACGATCTGGAGGCGCCCTGCGTGCAGGGTGGTACGGTGGGGCTAAGGGAGTGGCTAGCGGTGACCCTCTCACCTCGGGGAGGAAGGAGCAACCCTGAAAGGGTTGCGCTCGGTGACTGTAGAAACGTCGGGAGGAAGAAGAAGAAGGCAGACGCCATTGGACGAATATACCCCTCCGGGGTAAGAAGAGTGGGTGACTTATGCAGGGGCATAGGCATAATTATGTTATATTTCCAAAACAACAAACAACGTTGCATGAAATGGGTGACGTGGAGCGTGTTGATTGGCTCAAGTAAGTATATTTTGCAAAAATCATATCTCCTTATTGGTAGCTCGAATGAATACACGTAAAATATGAAATTTGCTCAGAAAAATGAGAGGAATTCATTAAAAATAGTTTTAGAAGCTAATTCCTCTTGCAATTCGAAAAGTAAAGGAAGTTATCAACTGTAATGCTTTAATAATTAAGAAACCCTACTTTGAGATTATTAATGTATTTAGAAGGGTTTTATGGATGATTAAAGTTGGCATTAACCTGTTAATTATAAAAAGGTACATTAAGAACAAAAAGGATGAACTTTTCATGTAATTGGTTTAATTAAGAGTTTCATGTGCATAAATATGCTTTAATGGGCCTTGAAACCCTAGTATTAGTAAGCGTGACTCTTAATAGCTTTAATTGTTCAAATTCATGATTAAAGTTGAGATATGATAATTCTAAGCTATTTTGAGTATAAAGTTCATGATTGTGGATAAATACCCTTAATATGGTAATTGGGGTTTTCTAATGAATAAAAATGGAATTAGTGTTGAATAGAGTTCATGAAAGATAAGTTGTTGATTTGAAAGGAATGAAAGATGATAATTAGGCCTAATGATCGTGTCATGCCTTAAAAGGATAAAAATGGTAGCTTTAATGAAAAAGGGGCATAATAGACTTAATGGACTTTTAATTGTGCCTTTTTCTGAAATTAGGGTTATATGTTGTTAAAAGATAACCTTAATATCTTTCTTGAAGAATAGATGAGATAATTAGGGTTTATGAGTAGTTGTATAAAATTAGGGTTTAAAATAGTAAAAATGAAGTGAAACCCTAATTGCAATGAAAACCCTAAAAGTGGACTAGAAACCCTAGGAAGCGAGCTGGGTTTAATAGATCTTGATGGCATGATCAATAATAGGAAATTGTATGCATATTTTAGCATCTCCTTGTGTGCTTGCTTGCCTATTGGATTTCTTGCATTGATTGGATTAATTCTATCTCAAATCAGCCTGAAAGGTATGTGGTTACGCTTATGGTTAATCGCTTTAGTTTCACGACGATTCCCAGATGTTTTATCGGTTTCCTGAAAATAACTGCTTGGATGATTTTTATTTCATGCAACTATAAAGTGACTATGATTATCACTATAAATATGTATACATGACTGGCTCTGATCCTGGTCCTCCTTTGTGGCTTTGCTAATGATGAAAAGGGTAACCTAGTACAGGGCCTACTTGTTAAGTAGGACATTAGGTTATCAAGAGTTAGAAATTGGGCTACCCATGTGTAGTGCCATGAGACTCTTTAGCACACCATGAGTTAAGGAGTGGGCTACCTATGGGTAGTGCCATGTGACTTAACCCTAGAAATTGATTCACCTATTAGGTAGGATCATGAGGGGTTTAATGGGGATCTACCATAAGGAAGGTAGTGTCCAAGTCCACTGCAGGGCAGCGCAGAGGCTAGGGTATGAACGGATTGAGTAGTTATGCTTAAAACATAAAGTTGGTTGTTAAATCATAATTGACTGCAATATGTTGTTACAGTTAATTACATGATTATTGTTTCCCTCACATATCGGCATATTCATTTATGATGACCTACGTTTTGTTTGTCGGCATTTTAGGTACAAGTGAAGAGAACAAATAGTAAAGTGGCATATGTGGAATTAAATGAGATTAAAGTACAAAGGAGGAGTAGTTAGAATAGACTCCAGATGTGGATAGAAATAGATTACCAAGTTTTTGAAAAAGGTATGCAAATTTTAATTTTATTATAGCCTTTCAGTTTAGCTGGTAGAATTTGATAATTATTCTTAATTATTTGTCGAACCTTTGATCCAGAAATTAGGATAACGGCTCTGACCTCTTAGTCTCCCTTAATTGGGGGTTACTGGGAGGCAGGGTCATTACATTTGGTATCAGAGCATAGGTTCCTCATTTAATATGTAATAATTATTAAATTTTACAAACTCTTTAGAACCCAAGGGAGTTATTAGAGGATTTTCCGAAATATAGAGGTGTCTAGAAAAGGATCACATCTGGGGGATGGCAAGATTTTCCTCCGCACCGCTAGTCGAAATACAAGGACTCCCAGATTAGTGTGACTGCCTGGCCAATGTCTCAGGATTTGACTCGAAATAAGATACCTTTAGGAATCTCTCATGTTGTTCATCCCTTCTTAACTCAAATGCTATTAAGGACTATAAGGATTAGGGTTATCTCTCTTTTCCTCACCCACTTGAGGTATGGGTAAGGTTGATAAGGTTTAAGGAATCCTCCACCAAATTAATGAAAAGCATGTAAATAAGATGTCATGGACATAAGCTTAATAGATTAAGCATAAACTAAAGAATAGATACATGCTTAGGACGTATGACATAAGTTGTCATGCCCTCAGGATAGACCTGAGGCTAGACCTCCTTGTCAGTAGGATTAGTGAAGGAAGTTAGTCTTAGAGGTAGAGACCTCCATTATAAGTAGAGACATGGCACATTCTATGAGGATGATGCTAACCCTAACCCTAAGTGGTGGTTAGAGAGAGAGAGAGAGAGAGATGGAATGATGAGTTATATGTCATGATACACCAGGTGTGAGGGTGAACATGCTTTTGGATGCCCGTATGAGCCATGAGAGGTTGGATGACCTCGTACCTTTGGCAACCCAACCTTGGGAAAGGGTCGTGCATGTTAGAGTGAAGGATAGCTCCTTAAATGATGAGGTTAGTGAAGAACCTATGGAAACCACATGCGCTTATATGAGCATGGCATAGTATGGACCCAGAGTACGTCAGTAGTGCAGGCAATAGGTCGAAACCCTGGCTAGGAGAGTATGATGGATAGCTTATGAGATAAGCATAAAGGGCTATGGATAATCTTGAGCAAACATAAGATGGAACATAGGCTTCGCCATGTAAGGGCATGCTTGTAAGCTTGATCCACCTTCATGGAGAGAGGACCTCAGGTAGTAAGTTTGTTTGTAGGGTTAGCTCTAGAGAGAGAGAGCAGGACCCATGCAAGAGGGTTGGAAGCCTAGACTTCAAGATATGAGGAACAGTGGGGAGTTGAGGATGATGCAACCTCAGTGGATGATAGTGGTTGCCTCATGCTTGATCCCTAGAGACTTATGATATCTTGGTTGCCATTAGAGGAACCAAACTCTAAAGAGAGGATGAGGCTTCTGGTACCTATGTGCCTATGGTATAGGTGTTTACCTTCTGAGATAGGAAGAAGAGTTCCTTAGACCCTGAAAGGGTTTAGTAACAGGTTGTGAGGCCTTGTACCTTGTTGGTTGTCCTTGAGGAGGACTCCACTATGAAGTGTTGTTCAAATAGAAGGATCATGGGATGTACATGTCATACCCTGTACATGCTTGGCTCGTGGTTTAAAAGTTGAGCAGACAGCTGGACATCAGAAAAGTGAACCTAGGGTTCCTAGGAATAAGAGGGGAAGTGGTGTACCTGATGCTCATGATTAGATTTGGGATTTGAGCATGGAACTTCTCATTGTTAGAGGAAAGGGAAACTCCTTAAGTTTAAGGTATGTTTGATGAACCCCTCACAGCTAAGTTGGTGGCATGGGAAGGTATGATCTGGATCCAATGTTGAGGATGAGAACAAGTGTGATCTAGCATGGTTTAGTAGGTGGTCTGCTTGTGCCTTAGTAGCTTGCTAGGGTTAAGCATTCTCATGTGGATGTAAACCCTAGATCTAAGGATGTTGGTGACCTTTGTTATCAAGAAGTAGTTCCTCCCATCCTGGGAGAGGGACTTTCTTGTAGAGTGTATACCGTTTTCGTGGGTTTTGAGGAAACCTAAAGAGGTCTCATAGGATCTTGAGAATCTAAGTGAAAAGTACATGGTATGAGAATGAACCTTTAGACCCATAGATAACCATCTCTAAGTGCATGTGGATGTATTACCACAGAGGTAATCGGTATGGGGCCTGACCAAGGTAGGCAGGTTGACATGACCCCTATGAAAGGATGAAAGTCAACCCATGAATGCAGAGAGAGATGATGAAGGCTTGGGTAAGGTTCTAAGTTGGACATGTACTATAATGGAATCCTAAGTCTATCCTAGGGTCAGGTAGGGATAAGACCGGTGGAAGTGGGAGTTGCTCGATTCCCTAGTTGCACATGACCATAGGGTCGGGAGGTAACAGCTATCATTGTCTGAGAGCCATGGGTTAGGAGATTGATCACCTTCATGAACTCATGGGACCCAAAGGGCAGATGAGTAGGGCACTCTCTGGATGCATAAGGGAAGAGGGATGACCCCAAAAGTGTCGGCACCCTATAGACCTAGAGGAGATGACCAAGGAATGTGTGTGGACCCAAGTAGGTTCGAGACCAGTTCTACATGGAAGTAACTTTGATATCGAGATGATCATGATATAGAGACATAAGTTGCACGTTTCAACTTAGATTTGAAGGTATCTGGCAATGTGGGATGTACCATCTCTACTCTTGGAATAGGAAGAACTTTGTGTTTGGACAGCCTCCAAATGCGTATTTTCTCTTGTTATGGGAGTGAGAGATAGGACAGTACGCATGTCATACACCAAGGATAAAAGATGAAGTGAGATGGAACGTTTCTATGAGGTATGAGGACAGAGATGATAACATACCCTTGTGGAGTGAACGATACATGGATGGTTTACCAACACTAAGAGAAATAAGGTAGTCATCTTATGAGGATGTTTTTATCATGAGTTATGAGTTATACAAGGTTGAGTTCAAAAACCAAGAGAATAAGCTCAGATTTTTCTTGATGAAGATAGACTTAGAGTTGAGATGAGGTAATAAGTGGAATACATGGAGGTGTATGTCTTCAACATTACCTAACACCTAAGGATGTGAAGTGGTAATGGATGCTTTGGATGAGATGCAGCTGCCTAGCTTAGCTAGAGGCTAGAAGAGGTTGTTAGGTTAACCCTAAGTTTGAAAAAGAGATAAGTTTGGCTAGCACTCCGATGTAGCAAGATATGTTTAACAAGTTAGTAATTGTTTGGTTAGCCAGTCTAGGCCTTGATGCAATGAAAGGATGGTTGTAGAACCTCAGATGCACTTCTTTGGAAAGGAAGGTGATGAAACCCCGACTAGAATGGTTTAGGGTTTCTGAGGAATCGATCTTGAGGAATCATGACAATACAGGAGATCATGATTTTAAGATCATCATACACCATGGTACTACTGAGATAATAAGTGGTAGCAATACTTTGGATGCTTAAGATGAAGTTGCATGTTTCCATGCAAGCCAGGAGGTGAAGGAAGAACACCAGTAACCCACTGTATTGATATAGAGGATAAAGAGAGTCCCCAAGAGGGAATAGGAGCTCATCACTATAGATGTTGTGGTGAGTCTCCCTGGACCCAGGAAGGTCAGGATGCAATATGGGTTATGGTAGATCACCTTATTTATATGAGAAAGAAAGAGTACAGTCAAGGGACAAACCTAGTTGAACTACATATGAGGGAGATGGTTCAACTACACCATGATATGAGTTCAAAAGTTCTTGAGTATAACCTAAGGATTCACTTCCATGTGGTGGAAGTAGATACATGAAGAACTCGATATTAGTATAGTTTATCACCCTAACTAATGGTTAGTATGATCCATACTAGAGGGTCTAATGAGAGCATGTGTGCTCATTCAGGGTGATATCTAGAGACAGTTCTTATCCTCTGTAAGATGTGATGATAACCACCATAGCCAGTATCGGGAGGTAAAGGAGCTCTATAAGGGAGGTTGTGTCGGTCACCACTTCATTAAGATGATGTTGGTGAAGGGACCTCATGAAGGCCTGAGAAGGACCACAGTGAGTGCAGATGAAGTCACTTTGATCGAATGATGGCTGAAAGGAGCCCAGGGATGGCATGAGTCATAAGCTGATGCAAAGTAGACTGATATGCAGTTCACTATGGGGGAATATGTGACATGAAAATCCGACCCCTCTAAGTTATAGCTAAGAGAGTTGAGTACCTGATACATGGGTTCTTTTGAGATGGTTTGGTGGAGAAGGTTAAGTTTGAACTCACCCCTTAGGATAAAGTAATGTGTGATGAGTTCCATGTGTCCAATTTAGAGCACTATGTAAGGTACCTGGGCCATGTGCGGAGCAATGAACCTAGTGAGCCCCAATGGAGGCTGAAATGACCTGAGTCACCTGTGAGGTTTATAGATGTCAAGGTGAAAGAACTCAGAGAAAAGATTATGTGATGATAAAGGTTTTTTGGAAGCATCATGGATAGGGCAAAGCCACATAGGGGCCAATGATGGACATGTAAAAGTCTTATCCTGAATTGTTTGTTTACTTGATGGAACTTTGAGGACAAAATTCCTATAAGAGGGGAAGGATGTTGCAACCCCAATTTTTTAGGTTCTTTTGGTGAGAAATGTAATTTCTCCTGTTATGGATATTTGAACAAATAATGATAAAATTTGTTTTGAATAAATGGATTTCATTTACAATAGCCTTGTTGGTTGTTTTGTGGGCTTTATTGGCTATTGGGCCCAATAACAAGGAAAAGATAAAAGAAACTCCATTACTAAATGAGTAAATAAGAAATGGAGAAAAGAAAGATGTAGAAGCCTCTAGAAGGCAAGAGAATATAATCCAAAGGTGGATTTCATGCCTCTTGGGTTACTTGGGTTCCAAGGAGTCCAAAGTTGCAAAGATAATGCAACAAGAAAAGAAAAGATTAATTAAATATTTCTTTATTAAGAAAGAAATTGAAAACAATGATAAAATGTGGAAAATAAGTGGAAAGAGGTATAATTGAGTTATCCTTGGTGGATTTTCATATCCAAAGGATTCTTAATGTTAAAAGGAATGCCAATGAGGAAAATTAAAAGAAAGATAAAGAGAAATCCTTGAAAAGAGATATTTTAATAAAGAAATAGTAAGATAATGAGAAATAATGGATATAGATGCATCTAGAAGGATAATGAGTATCCACTAAGAAGGATTTCGAAATATTAGAGTTTCTTGGGGTCCAAGGAGCCCCAATGGAGAAAAAGAAAGAGAAAATACCAATAATACAAAATAAGAGGATAATGTGATACATAATTAATGGATTATGTGGTATTGTTAAAAAGGAGGTATTTTCTACTAAAAGAAAATATAAATTTGTGCCCATGGATTAAAAAGCAAACATAAAGAGAATAAGAGAGAGGATTTTCGAATTCCTAAATATCCAATGAACATGGTTTATCAAAGAATTAATGGGAGAGAGAGGATTACTTCTCATTGAAGGAAAAGGGTTCCTATTGGGAAAAGAACTTGTTTCCTCATGGATGAACACGATAGGGCATTAATACCCTCCCTTATATAAGGGGTAGACCCTCTGGTTCGAATCCAAGAAGGATCCCATGCACCCCTCTCTTTCTTCTTCTTGTTCTTTGCATGCAAAACCCTAGCAAAGAGGGTAGCTTGAACCCTGAAGCAACGAGAAGCCGTGAGTAGTCACGATGGGAGCATGATGCCCCATGTTGCCAGAGAGGAGTGAGGCTACCAGCCTTATGCCCTGGCTCATGCACAGCAGTAGCCGCATAGCTGCAAGGATGGATGTAGGATGCAAGCCCGACGTGCTTCAACTAGCCACTTCGGCCGTGATCTGGAGGCGCCCTGCGTGAAGGGTGGTACGACGGGGCCAAGGGAGTGGTTGGCGGTGACCCTCTCGCCTCGGGGAGGAAGGAGCGACCCTGCAAGGGTTGTGCTTGGCGACTGTAGTGGCTTCGGGAGGAAGAAGAAGAAGGCAGACGTCATTGGACGAATATACCCCTCCGGGGTAAGAAGAGCGGGTGACTTATGTGGGGGCATAGGCATAATTCTGTTATATTTCCAAACCAACAAACAATGTTGCATGCAATGGGTGATGTGGCGTGCGTTGATTGGCTCAAGTAAGTATATTTTGTAAAAATCATATCTCCTTATTGGTAGCTCGGATGAATGCGCATAAAATATGAAAGTTGCTCAAAAAAATGAGAGGAATTCATTAAAAATAGTTGTAGAAGCTAATTTTTCTTGAAATTTGAAAAGTAAGGGAAGTTATTAACTGTAATGCTTTAATAATTAAGAAACTATATTTTGAGATGATTAATGTATTTAGAAGGGTTTTATGGATGATTGAAGTTGGTATTAACTTGTTAATTATAAAAAGGTACATTAAGAACAAAAAGGATAAACTTTGCATGTAATTTTTTTAATTTAGAGTTTAATCTGCATAAATATGCTTTAATGGGCCTTGAAACCCTAATATTAGTAAGTGTGACTCTTAATAGCTTTAATTGTTCAAATTCATGATTAAAGTTGAGATATGATAATTCTAAGCTATTTTGAGTATAAAAGTTCCTAATTGTGGATAAATACCCTTAATATGGAAATTGGGGTTTTCTAATGAATAAAAGTGGAATTAGTGTTGAATAGAGTTCATGAAAGATAAGTTGTTGATTTGAAAGGAATTAAAGATGATAATTAGGCCTAATGATCGTGTCATGCCTTAAAAGGATAAAAATGGTAGCTTTAATGAAAAAGGGGCATAATAGACTTAATGGACTTTTAATTGTGCCTTTTTTTGAAATTACGGTTATATGTTGTTAAAAGACAACCTTAATATCTTTGGTGAAGAATAGATGAGATAATTAGGGTTTATGAGTAGTTGTATAAAATTAGGGTTTAAAATAGTAAAAATGAAGTGAAACCCTAATTGCAATGGAAACCCTAAAAGTGGACTAGAAACCCTAGGAAGTGAGTTGGGTTTAATAGATCTTGATGGCATGATCAATAGTAGGAAATTGTATGCATATTTCAGGATCTCCTTCTATTCTTGCTTGCCTATAGGATTTCTTGCATTGATTGGATTAATTTTGTCTCAAATCAGCCTGACAAGTATGTGGTTATGCTTATGGTTAATCGTTTTAGTTTCACGACGATTCCCAGATGTTTTATCGGATGCCTGAAAATAACTACTTGGATGAGTTTTATTTCATGCAACTATAAAGTGACTATGATTATCACTATGGTTCGGAGGGTTAAAGGCTGAGTGTTATGACCCGTTCCAAAGTTTATTGGTAAGCATTATGATTTGAGCCTAATTAAAGTTATTTGAGTTAACATATGTGCTTATGATGTGGTTAGTGATCATTAACTTGATTTAGTTGAATTAAGCACATAAGATCAATTAGTGCATAATTAAGATGATTAATTTGAGTAAAGTAATAATTGGATGCAATTAGAGATTTGAACCAGTAAAATAGTATAATTATCTTGTTTTCATGCCTTGGGTTTGTAGAGGGCCTCATTCTTGAAAAGTTGCAAAAGAAATCATGTTATTCAGACCTTTGAGTCAGTAGTTATGATCCTTTTAAATTCTAGGGTCAAAACTGTAAATTTCCCAAAGTTTTTGCTTTATAAACTTTTCTTTTCTTCCTCTCTTGCTTATCTGTTCTTCGGGCAACAGACTCAAGCGGTGCAAGGCCTACTTCCGCGCAGGGGAGGGATCGCAGGGGCGATCCTAGGTTCGTTTTTCCAGCAGTCGTTCTTCCTTCTTCTTTTTCTTCTTTTCTTCCTCCTCTCTCTTTATTTCCTCTAGTCCTCCACCCACCCAGCTAGCCAGCCGCCTATCAGTGACCCGCGGCAAGCAGCAGCAGGCTACGGCTGCTGTGCACGGCCAGGAGGAGGCCACCTCGGGTGCGCCTGAGCAAGGAAAAGCCTCCCACAGCTCCGAAATTGAGATCTAGGCAAGATTCCATAGCTCCTATCCGCGATTCAGCTACCAATCAAGTTCTTCCGTTAACCAGTACACGTGAAGCATTTGTTCACAGAACAGGAACAGTAAAGAGATAAATGAAAGGAAGAAGACAACCCAATTTCGCCCGGAATCAGGCCTTGGACGCATCTCCGGACGAATCCGGACAGTCCAAGTCACTGTGAGTAGAATTACATTCATCTATCATTAATAAATTCAGGAGTTTGAATATTTCCAGTTATGTGCGCGAATTACGCTGATAACCGGCGTTATCAGGCGTAGGGCAGCGTTTGGCGTCGCCCGACTTTTTATTTCATAAACTGCTTCTAGACGCTGTTATATGATTAAATTTAGCATTTGATCAGTGTGGATTGAATCAGTTGATTTATATGGTTCATTGGAACCTAAATTGCTTATTTGAATGTTGAAATTAGGAATTCATATCTGAAAGTGGTATGGTTTGGGTATGAACCCAGACAATAGGGATTTCTGATAAATTATCAGATGTACGATTTCAAAGTTGATATGAATAAATAAAAATATGCAATAAAACCCTAATTGCATATATCTTTTGACGTTAATATGTGTAAATTGATATTTACATGAAATGGCACATTTCTCTGAATTATTCCAGAAATTCTCAAGTATTGTTATTAAATTGTGTTGTGATAGGTAATTAACTTTTAATTGAGTTAAGTGATGCACAAACCAAGATTTGGGTTAATGTGCACGTTTTTCGAGAATTTTAGAGAATTGACAAATGTTAAGTATGATTCTCGTATGTGAAGTAAATTTCTTTAATTTGTGCAATAAGATGTTCAATTGCGTAAATTCGCTATGTATGTGCCAAATTGAAATAAGTTGGGTTATTTATGCATTTCTAATTTGCCTGAATGCATGGTATGAGAATTTCTCAGAAATTACAATGATTTGAAATATATTGCTCTGTCGGTTTAGAATGACAGTGTATTGTGATCTGATATGAAATTAGTAAATGTGATAATCCTGTTTAAATGTTTATATGTTAATCAGTCAATAGACTTAGATGCCCCAACACCGTAGAACCCCATTGCGCGGTCTGTACCTTTGGGGTGAAACGATCGATCTAGCCTTGTGCCTAGATGGTCGGCGACCAGTGTTCAACAATAATCTGTGCGTGTGTCACGGTGGCACTGGAGTAATATAGGGGTTATTCAACAATAATCCATGTGTGTGTCACGGTGGTAACCCAGACCCTCCGACTGTGCACTACAGGTTGCGGGAGGAGTCTAGAGCACTCAGAGTTAGTGCAGTGAGGCCCTTGAGTGCCTAGGAACTGCAGTGAGGCCCTTGAGAGCCTGAGAGTGCAGACAGGCCCTTGTGCGCCTGAGGCCCTTGTGCGCCTGAGAGTCCTGTGCAGACCAGGACGGACAGTCAGACTTAGCATTTCCCGGGTGTGTCGCTAAGTCTTGTACGTAGGGATCGTAGTTCGCTACAGATCTTCATATGTAGAGTGTGTTGCATATGATTGGGGCATAATAAAATAAATATGTAATCATATAGGATCACAGTAAATTAATATATCCAAACTTTTGTGCCAAATCATTATATCTGTTTATTGGTTTAAATTATCTGTTGTTGCATAGAAATGCGATTATATTATGTAATCTGCTATGTCATTAGAACTGCCATGTTTGTACTGTATTTATGTTTATTTAAATTTTATAAACCTGATGAGTTGTTTAGTGATAGCTAAATGAAATGCTATTCACTGAGCGAGTAGGCTCATACCTCTACTCAAAACATTTTCAGGTCATCATCAGCAGCAGGAAAACTGAAGGATCCTTTCATCCTAACGCTTAGACTGTAGAAGGTATACGTAGTTAGTAGTTAGAGGTCTCTTAGTCCTTTCCCCTCGATCCTTGGGACATGGTGTGGGTGAGAGAGAGAATGTATGGTGAATGTGTAAAAGGTGTAAATTAACTGTTATGTTTTACTTTCTGTTAAACAATGTTACATGTTGTAAACTCTGTTTATGTTCTCTAGCCAGTTTAATTGAAATGCTTCCGTAATAGTTTATTATGTTTAGTTTACAACTATAATCCGGATATCATTACGAGGTTTTAAAAATAAAAAAGTTCTCAGTGATTTATTTATGTAATAATCCCTCCGTCGCGCCCTAATCTAGGGATTAGTGGTCAGTGTGAGATCGGGGTGTGACAAGTTGGTATCAGAGCATAGGTTGAGTATATGAATACTCTAAGTCAAGGTCAGGGGACGATAAGAGACCAATAGGATTAGGACTTAAGTGTCTTTCTTCTAACTACAATTTTCTAACAGGAAGTGTTCTGTTATACTATCGCAGATGGCAGGAAGAGGACGTGGTCACGAGAATCAAGTTGAGAGTTTAAGCTGAGTTATCAGGGATCATTAGGATCAAAAGAGAGTATTATAATTAAGATGGATAAGAAATGATGTGTCTTTAGCTCTGGGAGGTCTGAGTGTTTAGATACCCTGGCCAGGTGTCTGAATACTTAGATTGACCAGTATCAAGCTACTCTGTCTATTCTTCTCTGGATGCCCTGGCCAGGTATGCAGAGGAAGGATAGGCTAGAGAGAAACCCTAGAAATCTTAGGGTTAAGAAACTGGAAATTAATACAGGAATAATAGATTAAACATAGGATGCGATGCAACTCTTGCCTTATATTGCTTAATTGATTGGAAATCACTAGAAATGCCCTTATATGTATGAATTAAATTTTCAGTTTGAAGAATTAATATGATTCTTTTATATGGTTGTGCGTCATGAAGTGATTTATTTATTGTTTTTATTCTTTGTATTAAGTAGACCAGAAGTTATGTTTAAATGAGTCTGCCCTAAGTGGATATTCTTTCCACATGTTTGAGATTAATAGGAGTTGGTTAATCCTGAATAGCTCTTGGCTTCAGGACTACAGGTTCGGCCTGGTCCGGCTGGCAGGATGCATTACTGAGATCTAATGACTCCTATTAACAGTATAATAAGAGTAGACTCTAGATAATTTAGACTCACATCATACTAAGAATGTATATACACTAAGACGTTGAGATGTAAGAGAAAGATTAGAACAACTAAGAAATTGCTGGAAATGATATCAGAGGCCCAATGTTGGAACCTCATATGAGCAATCCTTAATTAGAAATAAAGGAACACAATAAGGTTCAGATTAAATTTAATGATTAGGTGAGAAATACCCTTAATGGTACTAATCAATAATGCATAACAAATGCATGGATCCAATACATGATTGGTAAACCCTAGTGGAGGGTGTATCCTTGTGAAACCCTAGTTGAGGGTGTATCAGTGCGATTGTTTATAGGCAACTTTATAAGTTATGCCTTAAACTAAGATAAGTCCATATCATGTGAGATAGCTGGACAATTCTAATGTTTGGCCTATGCATTATATGCTAAGGGTGAGTATTCTGTGATGGAATGCATTAAGAGGGGAAATACCTTAATACAAGATAAAGTTGGTTAACTCAAGAGGGTCTGAATTAATGAGAAATGGGGAACCCTAACCCTAATTTGGGGAAAAGGGAATGATAAGCCCTGTTTGATAGTGAACCCTAATTCCTGGTCAAGGAATGATGGTATTACTATTGTATCACATGATGTGATGAATATCTTGTATGACTGTTATCATGCCTAATAACCATGCAGGTATGATGAGATGATGAATATAGCCAAGTTTGGGCTGTGACATTTATATAATAAATGTTGATTGGCTTTTTGTGTGTTGATGTTGATGTTGCTTAATAAAAGTAATAATGTGTACGGATTTTATGAACCATGTGAATAAGTTGTTGCCTAGTGAGAGGTGACAAGATGTGAATGGCCTTGTGAGCCATGTGAATAAGTTGTTGCCTAGTGAGAGGTGACAAGATATGAATGGCCTTGTGAGCCATGTGTGATGCTTGGGTAACAAGTATCATGTTTATTTGTAGCTTTTGTGTTAATAAGTTATGCTAGAGAACTTGGTTGATGTTACATTTTTGTTATATATCTATAGTTCATTGATGATTATTCATATCTGTTTTATTCATTACAAGTGGATGGATGAACTTATGAGATCTAAAGTTTGATTTCAAACTAAGGAAGCAAAGTCACACCACAATAATGCTATGTTGCTGATAAGGACCAAACCCTAGAATGTTTAGAGTTGAAGTAGTTCAAGGGATGTCGCTAGTGATTTGACCTTGAATACTAGTATCTTTATAAAACAAGATCATACGATTTGCACTATGAAAGGTAACCTAGCACTAATAAAATCCAGGGTTTAAAGTTAGCTAATCTGGAAGGTAGATACACAATATGAAAATGACTCGGAGAAAAGAGTAAGATATAATTTTGAAATAAATTCTTACAGTAGTAATAATAAGTAGTAGCATAGAATGAGGAGTACTACGCGATACATGATCTGGAATTAGTTGTTGTAGTTCATGCTCATAAGACATGACGTTACTGTCTTTATGGTGAGGTGTGCCAGGTGTTTATAGATCATAAGAGCTTGATATATATCTTTACCCAGAAGGATCTGAATCTTAGACAGCGGAGATGATTAGGATTGATTAAGGATTATGATATAATGATAGATTATCATCCTGGAAAGGTGAATGTAGTAGCTGATGCCCTCAGCAGGAAGTTAAGTTCAACAACTGATGCATTCTCTATGGCATGTTTCGAGAGAGACATGCTAGTAGAAATGTGAAAGTTGAACTTAGACTTAAGGGTGACATAACATAGTGGTTTGATTGCATAGATGCAAGTCAAGCCTACTTTTTATGATCAGATCAAGGAACTACAGTAGGGTGACAATGGGTTGCAGCAGATCGTACATGACATGACAGGGGGAAAAGACCAAAGTTTAGGTTTTCAGATGATGGTGTGTTGTATTAGCATGATATGTTGTGTACCTCGAGATAGTGATTTGAAAGAAAAGATTCTTGAGGAAGCACATGCATCGATGTACGCTATGCATCCACGTAACACTAAGTTGTACATGAATCTCAAGGAGTTGTATTGGTCGTCAAGTATGAAAAAGGATGTAGCTGAGTACGTGGCTAGATGTAGTGTGTGCCAGCAGGTTAAGGCTGAGCACCAGAAACCTACAGGTACCTTGCAATCTCTTCCTATACCTGAGTGGAAGTGGGAACATATCACAATGGATTTTGTGATAGGGTTGCCCAGGACACCTAGAGGTTGTAACTCTATATGAATGATTGTGGATAGATTAATTTAGTCTGCTCACTTTCTTCATATTAAGTCAACCTTTGATGTCCCGAAGTTGACTAAGATATATATGGATGAGATAGTCAGGTTGCATGGTATCCCAGTTTCAATTATACCAAATAAGGATCCTAAGTTCACATCTAGGTTTTGGAATCAGTTGCATCATGCTTTGGGCACAAGTTGAGATTCTGTACAACTTTCCACGCACAGACGAATGATCAGTCCGGGAGGACCATTCAGACTCTTAAGGACATGCTGAGAGCATGTCTCATGCATTTCAGTGGAAGTTGGGAAGAGCACTTGAGCCTTATAGAGTTTGCATACAATAATAGTCACCATTCTAGTCTTGCTATGGCTCAGTATGAAGCTCTGTTTGGCAGAAAGTGTAGATCATCCATATGTTTATATGAGGTAGGTGAAAGGCAGATTCATGGATTAGAGATAGTGGATTTGACCACTGAAAAGATTACTGTGATCAAAGTACAGTTGAAATTTGCACATGATAGACATAAGAGTCATGCCGAGAAGAGGCATTGACCACTTGAGATTCGGGTTGGTGATGAAGTGTATCTGAGGGTTTCACCGTGGAAAGGAGTGTTGAGGTTTGGTAAGAGAGACAAACTGACTCCTAGGTTTATGGGCCCATATCCTATCATTGAGAGGATTGGACTTGTAGCCTATAGGTTGGAATTGCCATCTGAGTTGGCTAATTTACTTGATGTGTTTCATGTATCTATGTTGAAGAAATGCTATCCTAGTACAGAAAAGATAATGTACCCAGAACCTGTACAACTTAGACCTGATGTGTCCTATGTTGAAGGACCAGTACAAATAGTTGATCGAAGGATCAAGAAACTCAAGAATCGTGAGATACCATTAGTGAAAATTCTGTGGAGGAATCATAATCTAGAAGAAGCCACGTGGGAGTTTTTGGGTCATATATGCGTAACAAGTTTCCTTTTCTCTTTTAGGAATTTCGGGACGAAATTCTTATAAGGGAGGGAGATTGTTATGACCCGTTCCAAAGTTTATTGGTAAGCATTATGATTTGAGCCTAATTAAAGTTATTTGAGTTAACATATGTGCTTATGATGTGATTAGTGATCATTAACTTGATTTAGTTGAATTAAGCACATAAGATCAATTAGTGCATAATTAAGATGATTAATTTGAGTAAAGTAATAATTGGATGCAATTAGAGATTTGAACCAGTAAAATAGTATAATTAGCTTGTTTTCATGCCTTGGGTTTGTAGAGGGCCTCATTCTTGAAAAGTTGCAAAAGAAATCATGTTATTCAGACCTTTGAGTCAGTAGTTATGATCTTTTAAAATTCTAGAGTCAAAATTGTAAATTTCCCAAAGTTTTTGCTTTATAAACTTTTCTTTTCTTCCTCTCTTGCTTATCCGTTCTTCGGGCAACAGACTCAAGCGGCGCAAGGCCTACTTCCGCGCAAGGGAGGGATCGCAGGGGCGATCCTAGGTTCGTTTTTCCAGCAGTCGTTCTTCCTTCTTCTTTTTCTTCTTTTCTTCCTCCTCTCTCTTTATTTCCTCTAGTACTCCACCCACCCAGCTAGCCAGCCGCCTATCAGTGACCAGCGGCAAGCAGCAGCAGGCTACGGCTGCTGTGCACGGCCAGGAGGAGGCCACCTCGGGTGCGCCTGAGCAAGGAAAAGCCTCCCACAGCTCCGAAATTGAGATCTAGGCAAGATTCCATAGCTCCTATCCGCGATTCAGCTACCAATCAAGTTCTTCCGTTAACCTGTACACGTGAAGCTCCTGTTCACGGAACAGGAACAGTAAAGAGATAAATGAAAGGAAGAAGACAACCCAATTTCGCCCGGAATCAGGCCTTGGACGCATCTCCGGACGAATCCGGACAGTCCAAGTCACTGTGAGTAGAATTACATTCATCTATCATTAATCAACTCAGGCGTTTGAATATTTCCGGTTATGTGTGCGAATTACGCTGATAACCGACGTTATCAGGCGTAGGGCAGCATTTGGCGTCGCCCGACTTTTTATTTCATAAACTGCTTCTAGACGTTGTTATATGATTAAATTTAGCATTTGATCAGTGTGGATTGAATCGGTTGATTTATATGGTTCATTGGAACCTAAATTGCTTATTTGAATGTTGAAATTAGAAATTCATATCTGAAAGTGGTATGGTTTGGGTATGAACCCAGACAATAGGGATTTCTGATAAATTATCAGATGTACGATTTCAAAGTTGATATGAATAAATAAAAATATGCAATAAAACCCTAATTGCATATATCTTTTGACGTTAATATGTGTAAATTGATATTTACATGAAATGGCACATTTCTCTGAATCATTCCAGAAATTCTCAAGTATTGTTATTAAATTGTGTTGTGATAGGTAATTAACTTTTAATTGAGTTAAGTGATGCACAAACCAAGATTTGGGTTAATGTGCACATTTTTCGAGAATTTTAGAGAATTGACAAATGTTAAGTATGATTCTCGTATGTGAAGTAAATTTCTTTAATTTGTGCAATAAGATGTTCAATTGCGTAAATTTGCTATGTATGTGCCAAATTGAAATAAGTTGGGTTATTTATGCATTTCTAATTTGCCTGAATGCATGGTATGAGAATTTCTCAGAAATTACAATGATTTGAAATATATTGCTCTGTCGGTTTAGAATGACAGTGTATTGTGATCTGATATGAAATTAGTAAATGTGATATTCCTGTTTAAATGTTTATATGTTAATCAGTCAATAGACTTAGGTGCCCCAACACCGTAGAACCCCATTGCGCGGCCTGTACCTTTGGGGTGAAACGATCGATCTAGCCTTGTGCCTAGATGGTCGGCGACCAGTGTTCAACAATAATCTGTGCGTGTGTCACGGTGGCACTGGAGTAATATAGGGGTTATTCAACAATAATCCGTGTGTGTGTCACGGTGGTAACCCAGACCCTCCGACTGTGCACTACAGGTTGCGGGAGGAGTCTAGAGCACTCAGAGTTAGTGCAGTGAGGCCCTTGAGTGCCTAGGAACTGCAGTGAGGCCCTTGAGAGCCTGAGAGTGCAGACAGGCCCTTGTGCGCCTGAGGCCCTTGTGCGCCTGAGAGTCCTATGCAGACCAGGACGGACAGTCAGACTTAGCATTTTCCGGGTGTGTCGCTAAGTCTTGTACGGTGGGATCGTAGTTCGCTACAGATCTTCATATGTAGAGTGTGTTGCATATGATTGGGGCATAATAAAATAAATATGTAATCATATAGGATCACAGTAAATTAATATATCCGAACTTTTGTGCCAAATCATTATATCTGTTTATTGGTTTAAATTATCTGTTGTTGCATAGAAATGCGATTATATTCTATAATCTGCTATGTCATTAGAACTGCCCTGTTTGTACTGTATTTATGTTTATTTAAATTTTATAAACCTGATGAGTTGTTTAGTGATAGCTAAATGAAATGCTATTCACTGAGCGAGTAGGCTCATACCTCTACTCAAAACATTTTCAGGTCATCATCAGCAGCAGGAAAACGGAAGGATCCTTTCATCCTAACGCTTAGACTGTAGAAGGTATATGTAGTTAGTAGTTAGAGGTCTCTTAGTCCTTTCCCCTCGATCCTTGGGACATGGTGTGGGTGAGAGAGAGAATGTATGGCGAATGTGTAAAAGGTGTAAATTAACTGTTATGTTTTACTTTCTGTTAAACAATGTTACATGTTGTAAACTTTGTTTATGTTCTCTAGCCAGTTTAATTGAAATGCTTCCGTAATAGTTTATTATGTTTAGTTTATAGCTATAATCCGGATATCATTACAAGGTTTTAAAAAGAAAAAAGTTCTCAGTGATTTATTTATGTAATAATCCCTCCGTCGCGCCCTAATCTCGGGATTAGTGGTCAGTGTGAGATCGGGGTGTGACACTGAGAGTCATGCCCCTATTTTCAGATCCGAACAGAGTCCCCCAAGAATGGGATACTTGCCCATGATTCGGAGGGTTAAAGGCTATAAAATCCTAATTTTGTAGACCTCGAAGGTTGGACGGATTCATAGCTAGGGTTTTGGTCAAGATTGTGGGCTGGTGAAAGAGAGCAAAGAAGAAGAAGTTGGGTGGCACCATTGCTAGAAGCTGTGAAGGTGTGCCATAAGGGATCCTTGATCCCGACCACCCAAACCAAGGAGACGGTGCCGCCCTTGCGGATCAGACTAGGCTGGAGCTGGGGCATGGTTTCTCTTACGAGTTCGTGGCCAAGGAAGCGAGATCAAGCTCATCGGAAGTTTTGGGCACAACGGCCTCTATTCTGGTTGTTTACGCACACATGAAGATGAAGGAAAGGGAGGGAGCATCGGCCCTAAGCATGTGACACGCGAGAGATCATGGTCGTTGGATCAGATCTCGATGGCCGAGTTCGGCCAGGGTTAGGTAAAATTCTAAAATTCATATCTTGAGATATAGAACTCAGAATTTATTGAATAAGGTACCTATGGAAATCTCTTTAAATGCACTACATTCTAAAAATATCTCCAGAATATGATTTGGATGTATATTATTTATTATATGTTGCATAGCCAAAACTATATAATTTTGATATTTTGTCAATTAAAAATAGCATACGAATTTAAAAATTCATACAAATTTTATTGAATGTGTATTATGATATTCTTAATATGATTCCAAAGTCTGATCTCTATTATATGAAGTTTTATTGAGGTTTGTTATATAAATCCTAATAAGGGTATTTTGGGTATTTCACCCATGGTATGATTTTTAAATGACCAGATATTTTAATACATGGTCATTCCTACATTATATGAGTATTTTTCTAGAGATTTGATGAAGTTTCTTGTGCTATTATATTAGTATTTAGTTTTATATGAGTAGCCATTATGAAAGAATAATAAATGATTATCTTGAGATAATAAGTGATATATATGCCTAATTAAGTCTTGATATTGCTTATCTAAATGGTATTTTAATATGATTTCATAATAGAGTCAAGTAAGATTAAGATTAGTATGTATGACCATGTTTGAGATTTTCGTCTTATATGATCTATATGTTCATATTAATGTATAAGACGGTTTATGTCTTATTTGAGCATAAAGATAATATTGATTATATAGTATGAGTTTTATTTTATTTCAACGCCAAGATTTTATAGTGATTTTAGATTAAAGTTATGTTTAGTCTAAATAAGAACCCTAAGTTGGTATATGTAGTTAGGAAGATGGGGTTTTGAGATTTAGAAATAGAAAGAGAGAATATAGGCTTGGACTGATAAAACTATGATGATATCCAGGTTATTAAAGTTATGGAATTGGAATCAAGACTTCCTTATCAATGCCACCTGTATAATAGGTAAGTGGTCCATGCCCATGAGTACTCATGTTTTAAGTTCAGCATGTTTACATGTCTCCTGATAAGACTTTTATAATTTATATGATTCAATGTTCTAAGATTTTAATGCAAACAAGAATATTCTCATATCTCTATCATTATGTAAGTTTAGATATCCAAAATCTCAAATAGAGACATATTGCTCAAAATAGTTGTGACCCATGGACCAAGTCCATGAGAAAGTTAAAGAATCACGTTCCTACAAGATTTCTTAGAAGTGTTCGAAATTAATGAATAAGAGTGTAAGATAAGATATGCAAGTAATGTAGCCATACTTATAGGTGATTTGGGATAGTTTTGTATCGAGAATTTAAGTACACATATGTTGTCAGGATTTCTCATATTTATAGGCATAACTATGTATTACGGTTCAAGCAGAAGTATGCCATTAAGATTTCATACATATGTATAGATACAACAACTAGATTCCTTAGAATAAATAATATCTAGAATTTAATTACAATATAAGAATATGAATTTCACAATATTAAGGCATGGTCTACTTTTAGAAATAAAGGTATTGTTGGGATCACAATGTATTGTAAAAATGAGTTCATGATGGCATTATAAGTTAATGACACATTAATTTATGATTACGTTGTAATACAATATTTTATAAGATTTCTATTTTGATATTTAAGGTTTAATATGTAAGTTCATATGCAAAGTTTCAGAGTAACATCATATTTTATAAGAAGGATTGAACCATCTTGTCAGAATTGATATTTTTAAATATGTGGTACTTATGATACTTTCATAAGCTTGACTTAAGATACTTTGTATACTTATTATTTCTATATTCATGTCAGATCCTTTCTCATAAGACATTAGACTCATTTGTGATATAATTGGTATAATGAAGTAATCTTACCAAATAAGAGTTTTAGAATAAAGTTTACCCAGATAATGAGATACATGTTCAAATCCAACAATGAATTCAGTTTATAACTTAAGAATAAGAGATTTAGATTCAGACTAGACTACTCATTGTGTGAGTAGCTAGCTCTTTGAATAAAGATACATGATATGGCTTATAGACCCAATCTCAATTATGTTGTAATTTGAAATACATATCCAAATTCCATAATAGATTCAGTTCATATTTGAAAGAGTAAAGATTCAGATTCAGATTTCAGATTCAAACTAAGTACATGTTTAGTACTCAGTTTTAGATAATTTTAGATCAGAGTTTAGTAAAGATAGACTTAAGATAATTAATTCATAACATTCACATAATACATTATATAATAAGTCCTCACCAGAGAGTCCCGGGACGATTCAGAGAGCGTGTTGTGCCAGACATTGCGGGTGTCACAGAGGGCATGGTATGCCTACAGAGGGTGTGTTTCACCATAGAGGAAACTTCGGTGTCAACAGAGGGCACATTGTACCAACATAGGGTGCGTTGCACCATAGAGGACATTTTAGTGTCAATAGAGGATGACTTATTGTATAATGGTGGCCACAAATAGATAAAAATTGTAAGTAAAAGATTCTTAAGATTAGAGCATGTTTGTAATCTCATCCACGAGTGTGATTAGAGGAATTCAGATAAGGTATTTATGATCCAGAGACTTTGGCGTAGGCCATGAGACCTAGAGTATAGGTCTCCAGAAAAGATAGAGTAGAAAATAAGAGTTTAAGAAATGAGAGATAATATGTTTCTAGATTTAATCAGAGTTTAATGTTCATTTTATATTTATGATTTCAAGAATCTTTTTAATATTTCAGTTCTTTAGCAATGTATATTTTAGAATACTCATGCCACTTACTCTAACGACTGTTTTTCCCAATGCATGGCTGGGGACGTGATGTCCGCAGGTTCTAGAGTAGTTGAAGAACAAAGGGACCAGCAAAGGCCTAAGAGACTTTCAAGCTTGCCTAGTGGGGTGCCATCTACTTAGTTGATCCTGAGTATTGACATCTTTTTATTATGAACTTATGCATAAACATGATGTAGTTTTATGTTGACAAAAAGCTGTGTATGAATCAGTTTTACAATTTTGCAAAGTGTTTCGTTTACTTTTATTGCAATGGTTATCATGTTTGTGACACTCCCAGATGATAGAAGAAGAAAAAATGCTTCCGCTCATGTAATATAAAAATATGGGTGTTACAATATGGCATCAGTGCAATTTGGTAAATGACCACTAGGCAAACATGGTTCTCATAGTCACCCTAGAGTGAAGAGATAAGATTAGGGTTTAGGGACAAATTCCATGAGAAGAATACCATAACCTAGTGTGGTTATGGGTCTTAACCTTAGAATAGATATATACCTTAGAGGTAGAAGTCATCCTTATTTAGATCTAAAGTAGCAACCTAAACCTAGCTAGTGAGGTTTCTTCTCCATTCTCAGTGGTTATGGCCAGCCAATTGAGAATTGAAAAGAAATTTCATAAGCGCTAGACTTTTATGCATCTCTCCTTTCTTACTAGCCCATGTGGTATGGGACACATGTGTTAGTGGGTTAGTGAGGGATAGCATGTCAATATCTCACATCTCTGGGTATGTGCTTGATCACCACATATCTAGAAATTTAGGAGGTACCTGGAAGACCTAAGATTAGTCGGTCAACTACACCTAATGTTTGAAATTTATGACAAGGTTGAGGCAGATACCCTAAGTATAGAGCCAAGTTTAGTTTCATAAACCCTAAGTATGAGTTGATAAGTAGACCAAGGTAATAGATAATACTCATATAATTTTTTATGAAAATACATTACATATCTCTTTTCATGCAAAAGTTTGAACATAGGTGTGTCTTACAATAAATGAAGAGGTAAGCAGAACCCTAAGGTGGGTAGTAGCCTAGAGAAATTTCGAGGACGAAATTTATTTTAAGGTGGGTAGAATTGTAACATCCTCAATTTCATAGATAAAGTAATCCTTTAATGTGGGGTTTTCTAGTAAAGGCATGTCAAGGGATGCAATGAATGTAACCATGGCTAGGTATGTAATTAAGTTCACAAAATGTATAATACAAGCCATCTGATCAACCAATACACACATAATGACTTAAATATGAATGATTGTAGTCAGTTGTATATGAATATAAATAAATTATTCCTATGAGAAATAATGTGACGCATGTATAATATGATGATCCAGTTCATGGCTTGAGCCTTAGGCCTAGCTTAACTCTTCATGTTATGTAACTAAGAAATATTGATCCCATGTGTCATACATGAGCTTCAAGTGAGAAATTATATTGATTGAAGACTTGTTTTCATGATTTGGAATACAATTAAGCTCATGGACCCTTTCAAACACTAAGGGATGGGCCATGTGCCCTAGAGCCCAAATTTCAGCCCTATTGAACTAATTCAGTTCTACAAATAGGTCCTTAGAGTACAAATTTGGGGATTCAACATTCCATGTTCATAATAAATTCTCAATGTAATTTTAATAGATGAAAAATTGATATATAAGATCGAGGGAGAAAATTTAGATGTTTTTGAGTTATCTAGTGGCCTAGGTGATTAAATTAGTAATTATCTGTTATTTATCTAAAAGGCAAATTTGGAGGGCCTATCTAATTAGTTTTGACTTGATGTATTTTTAACATAAAGACTATTAGAATACAATGTATCTCCCAAATTTTGGGATCAAACGGAGCTACAAATTTGGATATAAAAATATTTCTATAGAATGGACTTTTATGCAAAAAAATAAATAAAATAAAAATAAAAAGGGGCAACTCAGTCCTCGCGGACTGAGAGTCGCGCCCCTATTTTCAGATCTGAACAGAGTCCCCCAAGCGGGGGATACTTGCCCATGATTCGGAGGGTTAAAGGTTATAAAAGCCTAATTTTGTAGACCTCGAAGGTTGGACGGATTCATAGCTAGGGTTTTGGTCAAGATTGTGGGGGTGGTGAAAGAGAGCAAAGAAGAAGAAGTTGGGTGGCACCATTGCTAGCAGCTGTGAAGGTGTGCCATAAGGGATCCTTGATCCCGACCGCCCAAACCAAGGAGACAGTGCCGCCCTTGCGGATCAGACTAGGCCGGAGCTGGGGCATGGTCTCTCTTGCGAGTTCGTGGCCAAGGAAGCGAGATCAAGCTCATCGGAAGTTTTGGGCACAACGGCCTCTGTTCTGGTTGTTTACACACGCAGGAAGATGAAGGAAAGGGAGGGAGCGCCGGCCCTAAGCCTGTGACACGTGAGAGATCATGGTCGTCGGATCAGATCTCGATGGCCGAGTTCGTCCAGGGTTAGGTAAAATTCTAAAATTCATATCTTGAGATATAGAACACAGAATTTATTGAATAATGTACCTATGGAAATCTCTTCAAATGCAATATATTCTAAAAATATCTCCAGAATATGATTTGGATGTATATTATTTATTATATGTTGGATAGCCAAAGCTATATAATTTTGATATTTTGTCAATTAAAAATATCAAACGAATTTAGAAATTCATACAAATTTTATTGAATGTGTATTATGATATTCTTAATATGATTCCAAAGTCTGATCTCTATTATATGAAGTTTTATTGAGGTTTGTTATATAAATCCTAATAAGGGTATTTTGGGTATTTCACCCATGATATGATTTTTAAATGACCTGATATTTTAATACATGGTCATTCCTACATTATATGAGTATTTTTCTAGAGATTTGATGAAGTTTCTTGTGCTATTATATTAGTATTTAGTTTTAGATGAGTAGCCATTATGAAAGAATAATAAATGATTATCTTGAGATAATAAGTGATATATATATGCCTAATTAAGTCTTGATATTATTTATCTAAATGGTATTTTAATATGATTTCATAATAGAGTCAAGTAAGATTAAGATTAGTATGTATGACCATGTTTGAGATTTTCGTCTTATATGATCTATATGTTCATATTAATGTATAAGACGATTTATGTCTTATTTGAGCATAAAGATAATATTGATTATATAGTATGAGTTTTATTTTATTTCAACGCCAAGGTTTTATGGTGATTTTAGATTAAAGTTATGTTTAGTCTAAATAAGAACCCTAAGTTGGTATATGTAGTTAGGAAGATGGGGTTTTGAGATTTAGAAATAGAAAGAGAGAATATAGGCTTGGACTGATAAAACTATGATGGTATCCATGTTATTAAAGTTATGGAATTGGAATCAAGACTTCCTTATTGATGCCACCTGTACAAGAGGTAAGTGTTCCATGCCAATGAGTACTCATGTTTTAAGTTCAGTATGTTTACATGTCTCCTGATAAGACTTTTATAATTTATATGATTCAATGTTCTAAGATTTTAATGCAAACAAGAATATTCCCATATCTCTATCATTATGTAAGTTCAGATATCCAAAATCTCAAATAGAGACATGTTGCTCAAAATAGTTGTGACCCATGGACCAAGTCCATGAGAAAGTTAAAGAATCACGTTCCTACAAGATTTCTTAGAAGTGTTCGAAATTAATGAATAAGATTGTAAGATAAGATATGCAAGTAATGTATCCATACTTAGTTGGTGATTTGGGATAGTTTTGTATTGAGAATTTAAGTACACATATGTTGTCAGGATTTCTCATATTTATAGGCATAACTATGTATTATGGTTCAAGCAGAAGCATGCCATTAAGATTTCATACATATGTATAGATACAACAACTAGATTCCTTAGAATAAATAATATCTAGAATTTAATTACAATATAAGAATATGAATTTCAGAATATTAAGACATGGTCTACTTTTAGAAATAAAGGTACTGTTGGGATCACAATGTATTGTAAAAATGAGTTCATGATGGCATTATAAGTTAATGACACATTAATTTATGATTAGGTTGTAATACAATATTTTATAAGATTTCTATTTTGATATTTAAGGTTTAATATGTAAGTTCATATGCAAAGTTTTAGGGTAACATCATATTTTATAAGAAGGATTGAACCATCTTGTCAGAATTGATATTTTTAAATATGTGGTACTTATGATACTTTCATAAGCTTGACTTAAGATACTTTGTATACTTATTATTTCTATATTCATGTCAGATCCTTTCTCATAAGACATTAGACTCATTTATGGTATAATTGGTATAATGAATTAATCTTACCAAATAAGAGTTTTAGAATAAAGTTTACCCAGATAATGAGATACATGTTCAAATCCAACAATGAATTCAGTTTATAACTTAAGAATAAGAGATTTAAATTCAGACTAGACTACTCATTGTGAGAGTAGCCAGCTCTTTGAATAAAGATACATGATATGGGTTATAGACCCAATCTCAATTATGTTGTAATTTGAAATACATATCCAAATTCCATAATAGATTCACTTCAGATTTGAAAGAGTAAAGATTCAGATTCAGATTTCAGATTCAAACTAAGTACATGTTTAGTACTCAGTTTTAGATAAGTTTAGATCAGAGTTTAGTAAAGATACACTTAAGATAATTAATTCATAACCTTCACATAATACATTATATAATAAGTCCTCACCAGAGAGTCCCAGGACGATTCAGAGGGCGTGTTGCGCCAGACACTGCGGGTGGCACAGAGGGCATGTTACACCAACAGAGGGTGTGTTGCACCATAGAGGACACTTCAGTGTCAACAGAGGGCACATTGTGCCAACAGAGGGTGTGTTGCACCATAGAGGACACTTCGGTGTCAACAGAGGAGGACTTATTGTATAATGGTGGCCACAAATAGATAAAAATCGTAAGTAAAAGATTCTTAATATTAGAGCATGTTTGTAATCTCATCCACGAGTGTGATGAGAGGAATTCATATAAGGTATTTATGATCCAGAGACTTTGGCGTAGGCCATGAGACCTAGAGTATAGGTCTCTAGAAAAGATAGAGTAGAAAATAAGAGTTTAAGAAATGAGAGATAATACGTTTCTAGATTTAATTAGAGTTTAATGTTCATTTTATATTTATGATTTCAAGAATCTTTTTAATATTTCAGTTCTTTAGCAATGTATATTTTAGAATACTCATGCCAGTTACTCTAACGACTATTTTTCTCAATGCATGGTTGGGGACGTGATGTTCGCAGGTTCTAGAGCAGTTGAAGAACAAAGGGACCAGCAAAGGCCTAAGAGACTTTCAAGCTTGCCTAGTGGGGTGCCATCTACCTAGTTGATCCTGAGTATTGACATCTTTTTATTATGAACTTATGCATAAACATGATGTAGTTTTATGTTGACAAAAAATTGTGTATGAATCGGTTTTAAAATTTTGCAAAGTGTTTCATTTACTTTTATTGCAATGGTTATCATGTTTGTGACACTCCCAGATGATAGAAGAAAAAAAAATTTGCTTCCGCTCATGTAATATAAAAATATGGGTGTTACAACTACCTTCCTTTTTCATTGTATGTTCATATTCGGTCATGCAACTTGTTGAATATACTTCTTGCTTAATTATACCTTTGATCTTGTTGATATATATGGTCTTATTTACTCTCTTGGATATGATGTGGGTGTACCTTTGGATCTAGTTGGCCGAACCCATAGTTGAGGGTTTCCTTTGGTGGCAATACCCCTTTCTCTCCTTAGTCATGAGAAGTGAGTTTGAGGCCTAGTGTTATAGACAACACCCCTATGTTGGTTGTTGAGAGGTGAGTCTATACTCTAGATGCTTTAGCAACACCCTTCTCTCACCATGGATTTGATAGGTGAGCCTAGGTGGAGTGTTGACCTAGATGTGGTGGTGGTCCATCTTGATGCCTGATTTGTGCTAAAGGATTGTGTAAAACCCCTCTCTCTTGGTTGTTGAGAGGTGAGCCAATTCCTTTGATCTTTTAGGGTTGTGAAGATGGTGATCTTGAGGTTGATGATGACCCTGTCGGGCTATGGTTCATGCTTTGCACGACATGCTCTTTAGTAGTGTTACTCGACACCTCTTTGTCTAGGGTTTAACTCTTGGCCGATACATCAAGTTGTGTTGTTGACTTGGTGCTCGATATGGCCCTCTTGACCTCGGTAGTGAGCTTGGGTGATACACCTTGGACCTAGTGCTCTGCACGATACCCTCTGGGGAGAGGTTGCCTGATACCCCCCCTTGCCTTGAGGTTGGTCATGTCCGATATGATGAAGTGGAGATGAGCCTTGGTGGCTTGGTGCCCATTATGGTGTTTGTATGGTGAAACCCTAATAAGTGCCTTTAAGGGTTGGTTGATATGATGCTACCATGCTCATGGATGATATGGTTTGATGTTGTAGGTGATAGAGTGCCTTGATCGATGGAGGTTGTCCCTTGTACACGACACACACTCCTCTAGTTCTAGCTGCACGACACACCTCTATGCTAGCTACTCTCTAGTGCACGTTAGAGTGCAGTTTGGTTGGTCGTCATGATACACATGTGCTTTAGGGTTTGAAACCCTAGTCGTTTATCTTTTGGTGGGGGTATGACCTTGCCCAATACCATCTGTAGTGAGGGGCGCCCTACCCGTCACACTTCTAGTGAGGGTAGCGGGCATCTTTGGTGAGGGATAGGTCTAACCTGGAAAACCTAGTTTATGGTTCTTTATCTTATAGTCACATCTTTGTTGATAATGCAAAATGGATAATGGTTTGTAAATTAATGACTTGTTGGATGCTTAAAAGTAATGTCAAATAAAGATAGTATGATGATAGTTTATGTACATGAAAGCATAAAGAGATGCCCACATTTTGATAGTAAGTAATTGATATAATAGAACTTGTTGACATGATAAATAGTGGAGGTGTATGCCTAGTGATTTTAAAAGATGTCTCTTTTATACTAACCATGCAGGTCACAAGATGAATTCATTGCCAGGTGAGAGCTATGAGGCACATGTGTTTGAATGACATTGTATCATGATGATAACTCTCGTTGATGAGATATATATGTAAATCACCAGTGTGGTAAGATAGGTTTGAGGACCTAATAAAGGCTGAGTATCTAGTGAGGTGTTATCCTCTTGTTGATGAGATAGGGATTCTTATCCCAAGTGGTGATGTAAGATGGTGTTGATGCCTTGAAAGGGAGTGGCTTTTTGTGATGAGGGGTTGAGATCCCAGGATAATGTGATGATTGCAGTGATAATGTAACTCAATATTTGTATGTTTTACAACTTGGTTGCCTCAACAATCCACTTAAAATATACTAATTAATTATAGTGGAATATATCATGTAGTTTGCCCTCGACATAGATCCATCATCGTCAGTAGTTGGTGATGGTGAAATGGGTTTTCCTGCGGGTTAACCCGGAGTGCATATTGTTGAATATATGGGGTTTCTCCTAGCCGAAAGTGAGGAGGATTTGAGTGCAACTGCGGTTGCAGACTCAGAATATATGGAGCATGGTGAACAGGCCCATGGCTTAAGATATGTGAAAGAGCATGAATGAGTTAATGTCTCAGAGCACGATGAACAGACATGTGGCTCAAGATTTACTAGCACTGAGACCTGTACTAAGGTGGGCTAGAGTTATGGGTAGCTTGCAGAGCTGACCCTGTGGCTGAGGCCACTTAAAGCATGAGACTGCGGTCCTGCTTTAATTCTCATGCACTGACTATGAGGAGGATAGATCGTGGAGTCCAGCTCTTCTATTGACCTTGTATGGCACCGGCTTTGGGTTTTGCAGTCGTCGGTTGGATCTGAGCGGTATGGCTCACTTCCTCAGGGCATAATAATATGTAATTCAGCCGAATAGTGTTTATTTCTTAGTACAAGTATGGAACATTGGTTGAGACCTTGCTTGTGTAGTTGATCTTGTTATATCTTGTAGTTACTTATACATTCCTTATGTTTTATGATAAGATCTTATAAATCTTATCTTGTCAATCATATTCCATAAAGAAAATAAGGTTATATGCCTCCCGTAATCTTGGTAAGATGGATGATATAGTAAGTTATGCTCAGTACACTGCTCATATAATCCTCTTATATCAGTTATCTACTTTTCTTACTTTAAGCTTTCTGGAGTTTTATAGTTTCTACGGGGAGTTATGTTTCTCGTTGGGACTGTGTGTCTCACCCTATTGGTTTACAACCTTTTTAGGTGATCGTGCTAGACATGGTGGTCGCGCGGTTGTGGCCGAGCAGCAAGAAGAGCAGTAGAAGGCAAGAGATGGACATGTTGTATGTTTTGGTGTTTTGTAGTGGAGTCCTAGAGTCATCCCTGTACTCTCAGATCCTCGGGGGTGTTTTGACGACATTTCACGATGTATAGTTGTTGTACTCTTGTTCATCCTGTTTTTGGCCTTATGTGGCTTGTTATGTACATATAAATAGGTGATGAACTCATGCGCTGGCAAGCCAGTTGGTTTCTACAAGTTGTGAACTTATATCAAGGGTTGTGTATGTTTATATAATATGTTTCAATGCAGGATCTGGATGTAATAGCTTTCTTTTATATGTCTTTCCGCAAATAGTTTTAATTAACCCGTGTTTTTTGGTAATATGTGGTTTATGGAAGTTCTGTGCATTTTTGCATGTCACCTTGCTGTCTGTGTGATGGCGGGGTGTCACACTTAGTTTGATATCAGAGCCCTAGGTTCGCTGAGTCTACAGGGATCTAGGACTAGGTTGTGTCTGTTCTTGTGAGTTTCCCAGATTTTCTTACAAAAATCTTCTACCCTCAGTGAAAGAAAAAGCTTAAAGATGTCTGGAAACCATGAAGAACGTGCTGCCAAGAGTTGTGAGGTTGCATCAGTTGATGGAGCTAGAGTGCAGACACATGAAGATTGGGTGCCTGAGGTCCCCCAACTTGACACAACCATTCTCGAAAACCCTGCCTACCAACAGCTTATGGGGTAGTTTATGGCTACGATGAATCTCATGGTAGAGAGATTTCCAGTGCCTCCACCAAGAGCACAATCTCCCCATGGTGAAACATTGAGTAATGGGAAGACCTTTGAGCGGCTTCGCTGAGTCGGAGCTTTGGATTATGCTAGAACGGCTGATCCAGTGGATGCAGATATGTGGTTGACAGATCTTGAAAAGGCCTTCCAGATCCTCGACATCTCCGAAGCAGACAAAGTCAAGCACGCTGTCTACCTTTTGAAAGGTAGTGTTGGCCACTGGTGGGCCATCGAGGAGGAGAAGCGACCTAGTGAGGTGATCGGTTGGGAGGTTTTCCGGTGATAGTTCGTCAGCAGATACTTCCCAAAGACATATCTAGACGAGAAGATCAACCAGTTTGAGCATATGCGCCAAGGATCGATGAGCATCACCGAGTATGAAGCCAAGTTCATGGACCTGCTGAGGTTCTATCCTCACATGGCGGTGACAGATGATGAGCGGGTCAGACGGTTTGAGAAAGGTCGGAGTGCTGAGCTGACAACACCTGCTACTGTGTTGGAGAACTGAGAGCGGTTTACCATGTTTGTCGAGTCTGTCTGAAGGATCGAACGGTCAGTCAAGGAAAAGAGAGAGACCGTGTCCAAGAAAAGGCCTGCTCAGTTCCAGAGACAGAGGTTTGATGGCTCCAAGAAGACAAGGTTTTCAGCACCATCTGGGTTAAGAGGCTCCAGTGCACCATCACAGTGGTCCCCGAGTAAGGGAAGAGGATATGGTTCTTCACCGTTGAAGGCACATAGTATAGCTTCAGTGGTAGTGATAGGGCCATCTAGGCCGTAGTTTGAGGATAGGGCATGCTATATCTGTGGACAGATGGGGCATTTCAAGTTAAATTGCCCAAAGAGAGATGTTGAAGTGACACAGCAGCCGAGGCAGAAAGGGTCAGATAGACAGTAGCCCAGTAGTAGCAAAGGGCGAGGACACAGTCAAGCGTCACAAGTGGGATCGTCTGCCCAAGGAGGACGAGGACAAGGACGACAACAAGCAATGGGTCGATTCTATGTTATGAGTCAGCCGGAGGCGATAGTCAACCCACGAGTGGTGACAGGTCAGATGGAGTTATTTCATTCTGATTTGTCTTCTTCTTTCTTTATATCTGTTTTGGTTGACCCGGGTGCTACACACTCTTTTATCGCACGAACTATGCTTGAAAACTATCTTTTACCTGTTAGCTGTAAGAAAGATAGCCTATTGTTAGAAACCCCTCTTGATGGTTCCTAGATGCTTTGAGAAGAGTGTCCATCTTGTGTCTTATCTTTTTCAAGACACAGTATACAAGTGTATCTTATACCACTTGAGATCCATGGATTCGATGTGATCCTTGGGATGGATACCTTAGAGAAGTATAAGGTTGTGTTGGACTATGGTTCCAAGCAGACAGTGTTTGATGATGGTGGAGAGAAGTGGATCTTCCAAGGAGATAGGAAGATTCTTCCGACGTGTTTGGTGTCAACTATGGTGCTAGAAAAGATGTTGCGGCAAGGTTGTAAGGCATTTTTAGCTCATGTTGTGGACACCAAAGCAAAAGATCCTAACCTTGAGGAGGTGTCAGTTGTCCGAGAGTTTGCGGATGTGTTTCCCGATGAGTTCCCCGGTGTTCCCCCACCTCGAGAGATTGATTTTGAGATCAATCTGGTACCAGGAACACAACCAGTTGCCCAGACACCGTACAGGATGGCTCCAGCCGAGATGGCAGAGATGAAGAAACAGTTATAGGAGTTGTTGGATAAGGGTTTCATCAGACTGAGCACATCATTGTGGGGTGCTCCAGTCCTCTTTGTAAAGAAAAAGGATGGATCGATGCGTTTGTGCATAGATTACCGACAGTTGAACAAAGTCACGATCAAGAACAAATACCCGTTGCCGAGGATAGATGATCTGTTTGATCAGTTGTGTGGCGCTATAGTGTTCTCAAAGATCGATCTAAGGTATGGATATCATCAGTTGAGGATTAAGGCAGATGACATACCAAAGTCAGTGTTTAGTACGAGGTATGGTCACTTTGAGTTTGTGGTTGTGCCGTTTGGGCTAACCAACATGCCTGTTGCTTTCATGGATCTTATGAATAGGGTGTTTCATCCATTTTTAGATCAGTTTTTTGTAGTCTTCATAGATGACATCTTAATCTATAGTCGAGACAGGAAAGAGCATGAACAACATCTTCGACAAGCGTTGACTCTTCTTCCTCAACATTAGTTGTATGCCAAGTTCGGTAAGTGCGAGTTCTGGTTGAAGGAAGTGACTTTCTTGGGTCACGTGATATCTGCTGAAGGAGTCAGAGTGGACCCCAAGAAGGTGGAGTTAGTTGCAGATTGGGAACAACCAAAGATGCAAATGGAAGTCTGTAGTTTTCTGGGTCTAGCAGGATACTACCGAAGGTTTATAAAGGATTTCAGTGTGATCGTGTTGCCGTTGACAAAGTTGACCAGGAAGGATGTACCTTTTTTTGGGATGATCGTTGTCAGTAAGCTTTCCAAAACATGAAGGAGAAGCTGACTAGTGCTCCAGTGGTGGTGCTGCCAGAGCCTGGGAAGGGCTATGTTATTTTCTGTGATGCTTCCAAGAAAGGCTTAGGTTGCGTGTTGATGCAGGAAGACCATGTGGTTTGTTTTGCTTCACGACAGCTTAAGAGACATGAGGAGAACTATATGACACATGATTTGGAGTTGGCAGTGGTGGTCCATGCGTTAAAGATTTAGAGACACTATCTTTATGGGGAAGTGTGTCAGATCTTTACAGATCATAAGAATCTGAAGTACATCTTCTCGCAGAGTGAGATGAACATGCGACAATATCACTGGATGGAGCTGATCAATGATTATGATTGCACCATTGAGTATCATCCTGGTAAGGCGAACGTGGTAGATGATGTGCTTAGCAGAAAGTCTCCTTCTTCTCGCTCGATGAAGAGAGCACAACTGAGTTCTTTGGAATGCCATAGGGGGGATATGTTTGTTTCCTTGCGGCAGATGAATGTGCGGATGGAGGTTTCTTTGTTGGCAGGTTTGTTGGCACAAATGCAAGTCAAGCCTACGTTAAGGCAGTAGATCAAAGATGCACAGCAGATAGATGCTTTAGTTCAGTTGATCAGATCAGAGTTTGGCAGTGAAAAGCGTGATGGGTTCCATGAGTCCAAAGATGGACTAGTTTGTTATCATAATAGGATGGTGGTCCCTGATGTTGATGATCTGAGAAAGCTAGTGCTTGAGGAAGCACACACATTGATGTATGCAATGCATCCAGGTGTCACCAAGATGTATCATAATCTGAAGGATCTGTATTGGTGGCCTCGTTTGAAGAAGGATGTAGTTGAGTTTATGTCTAGGTGTGCGGTATGCTAGCAAGTTAAGGATGAGCATCAGAAGCTGGCAGGTACGTTGCAACCCATGCTGATACCGCAGTGGAAATGGGATCATATAACCATGGATTTCATAGTTGGTCTGCCAAGGATAGCTAAGAATCATGATTCCATTTGGGTGATAGTGGACAGATTGACGAAGTCTGCCCATTTCATACCTATAAAAACAATATATACAGCCGAAAATCTTGCTCAAGTGTATATATGTAGATGAGATAGTGTGTTTACATGGTGTACCAGCAATGATAGTTTCCGACAGAGGTCCTCAGTTCACGAGTCGTTTCTGGGAATAGTTGTACAAAGCATTGGGAACACAGTTGAGATTCAGCACTGCTTTCCACCCACAGACAGATGGGCAGTCTGAAAGGACTATTCAGACTTTGGAGGATCTTCTCTGAGCATGTGTTTTATAGTTTCTAGGCAGTTGGGATGTGCATCTCAGTTTGATAGAGCTCGCCTACAACAACAGTTACTAGCAGAGCATCGACATGGCTCCTTATGAGGCTTTATATGGCTGGAAGTGCAGATCTCCTCTATGTTGGTATGAGTCTGGTGAGTATCAGCTTTTGGGGCTCGAGTTGGTGCAGCAGACAATAGAAAAGATCAGAGTAATACAACAACAGTTGAAAGCGGCACAGGACAGACATAAGTCATATGTAGATAATTTCCAATGATCTTTAGAGTTCTAGGTGGGAGACAAAGTGTATCTCAAGGTCTCACCTTGGAAAGACGTGCTAAGGTTTGGCCGAAAAGGAAAGCTGGCACCCAAATATATGGGGCCATATCCGGTGATAGCACGTGTTGGCAAGGTAGCTTACAAGTTAGAGCTGCCACAAGAGTTATACAGGTTACATCTGGAGTTCCATGTCAGCATGATGAAGAAAAGTCATCCAGACACGGGAACAGTGATACAACCAGTTGAGGTTGAGCTCGATGAAGATGTAACCTACGAGGAAGGTCCAGCGATGATCCTTGACAGAAGAGTGAAGAAGTTGAAGAGGAAAGACCTGGTTCTTGTGAAGGTTCTTTGGCATCATCGTGGCATTGAGGAAGCCACGTGGGAGCTTGAGGAAGAGATGAGGAGGAAGTATCCCTTGCTTTTCTCTTCATATTTCGGGGGTGAAATCCCTTTGTAGAGGTTTATGGCTTGTAAGGACCCTGACCTTCATTTTGGGCTTATCATGTTTGCCTTGCCTAAACCTTGTGCTTAGTTCCTTGCTAATCACCTTTAGTGGTGATTATGGTTTTCTTATGCTTTGTTGAGGGTTGGAGGTGCTACTTGTAAAATAACCTAAGTTTGAGGTTGATGAGCAAGTTTGTCACCTTGAGAGATGCTCTTCTCTCTCTTTGCTTCCTCTGGAGTTGAGAGGAAGGGTTGGGCTCATTTCTTGAGTTGCCTTGAGCCTTGTAGAGCTCTGTTGGGCTTTGTTTCACCTTGTTTGGGCCTTGCCTTGCCTTGATGAGCTTTGTATCGGGCAGGAGCACCTTGTGTCGCCCATGGGGGTGTCGCCCATGGGTGTGTCGGCCAAGGTGGTGGTGTGTGTGTCAGCCTTTGACCCCTTTGACCTCCTTGATTTGGTTGTGTCACCATACCTTGGACATGTGGCCGATCTCTTGATGAGTGGTGGCATAACATGTTGCATGTGGTTTGCAAGGTGGCAAGACGTTGGACAAGTGTCCCTAAGTAAGATGACACCTTGACTTGGTTCACCTTTGATCCTTTCCTATATATATCTTCCCTTTCACTTCCTTAGGATCCCTTTTAGCTCTTTGTTACTCTTCTCTTCTTTGGTGCACGACACACCTTTCTTTGGTGTGCTTGGTAGTCGATCCCCCTTGGTGGAGATCTCTTCTTCTTCCTCTAGCTTGGTGGCCAAACCCTAGGTGGACCTTGCTTCCTTAGTAAGCATCTTCCCTCTCTCCTCAGCATCTTCTTCTCCATCTTGCCTACTCTTCGGCCATAGTGGTTATGATCTTTGTTCATTTTCTTGATGTGGCTGAAAGTGGTGTGCTTTGGAGCTAGAAGCTTGGAGCTTTGGAGCTTGAGGAGCTTGCTTAAGGTGGGTTACATAACTTCTAACCCAAACTATACTACCTTCATTTTTCATTGTATGTTCATATTCGGCCATGCAACTTGTTGAATATACTTCTTGCTTAATTATACCTTTGATCTTGTTGATATATATGATCTTGTTTGCTCTCTTGGATATGATGTGGGTGTACCTTTGGATCCAGTTGGCCGAACCCATAGTTGAGGGTTTCCTTTGGTGGAAATACCCCTTTCTCTCCTTGGTCATGAGAAGTGAGTTTGAGGCCTAGTGTTATAGACAACACCCCTCTCTCTTAGTTGTTGAGAGGTGAGTCTATACTCTATATGCTTGAGCAACACCCTTCTCTCACCATGGATTTGATAGGTGAGCCTAGGTGGAGTGTTGACCTAGATGTGGTGGTGATCCATCTTGATGCCCGATTTGTGATAAAGGATTGTGTAAAACCCCTCTCTCTTGGTTGTTGAGAGGTGATACAATTCCTTTGATCTTTTAGGGTTGTGAATATGGTGATCTTGAGGTTGATGATGACCCTATCGGGCTATGCTTCTTGCTTTGCACGACATGTTCTTTAGTAGTGTTGCCCGACACCTCTTTGTCTAGGGTTTAACTCTTGGCCGATACATCAAGTTGTGTTGTTGACTTGGTGCCCGATATGGCCCTCTTGACTTAGGTAGTGAGCTTGGGCGATACACCTTGGACCTAGTGCTCTGCACGATACCCTTTGGGGAGAGGTTGCCTGATACCCCCCTTTCCTTGAGGTTGGTTGTGATATCCCCAGATTTTCTAAAATTTAATATGATGTGTGACGTCCAAATTGAAACCCTCACCTCAGTGAGAATCCCAATTTAAACACCCCACACCAGGCTAAGAAGAAGAAAATTAAGGGAGTCAGAAGGAAATAATCAGTAGCACATGCACATGAACAATAATGAAACCATACAACACATGTTCACCATTCAACATATAATTACAACATGAATTGTTACAACATTTGATTTACATATTGAACAACAAACATATACATATACATGTAATACCACTAAACTACAGGATCTTAAGACAACAGGTCCACCTATACATCAACTCGCACACAACTCTCAACTATCATGGATCTTCAAGATCACATGTCCACATTGGTTCTGGCCGATATGATGAAGTGGAGATGAGCCTTGGTGGCTTGGTGCCCGTTATGGTGTTTGTATGGTGAAACCCTAATAGGTGCCTTTAAGGGTTGGCCGATATGATGCTACCATGCTCATGGACGATATGGTTTGATGATGTGGGCGATAGAGTTCCTTGATCGATGGAGGTTGTCCCTTGTGCATGACACACACTCCTCTAGTTCTAGCTACATGACACATCTCTGTGCTAGCTACTCTCTAGTGCATGTTAGAGTGCATTTTGGTTGGCCGTCGTGATACACATGTGCTTTAGGGTTTGAAACCCTATCCATTTATCTTTTGGTGAGGGTATGACCTTGCCCAATTTCATCTGTAGTGAGGGGCGCCCTACCCGTCACACTTCTAGTGAGGGTAGCAGGCATCTTTGGTGAGGGATAGGTCTAACCCGGAAAACCTAGTTTATGGTTCTTTATATTATAGTCACATCTTTGTTGATAATGAGAAATGGATAATAGTTTGTAAACCAATGACTTGTTGGATGCTTAAAAGTAATGTCAAATAAAGATAGTATGATGATAGTTTATGTACATGAAAGCATAATGAGATGCCCACATTTTGATAGTAAGTAATTGATATAATAGAACTTGTTGACATGATAAACAGTGGATCTGTATGCCTAGTGATTTTAAAAGATGTCTCTTTTATACTAACCATGCAGGTCACAAGATGAATTCATAGCCAGGTAAGAGCTATGAGGCACATGTGTTTGAATGACATTGTATCATGATGATAACTCTCGTTGATGAGATATATATGTGAATCACCAGTGTGGTAAGATAGGTCTCAGGACCTGATAAAGGCTGAGTACCTAGTGAGGTGTTATCCTCTTATTGATGAGATAGGGATTCTTATCCCAAGTGGTGATGATGCCTTGAGAGGCAGTGGATTTTTGTGATAAGGGATTGAGATCCCAGGATAATGTGATGATTGCAGTGATAATGTAACTCAATATTTGTATGTTTTACAACTTGGTTGCCTCAACAATCCACTTAAAATATACTAATTAATTAGAGTGGAATATATCATGTAGTTTATCCTGGCCATAGATCCATCATCGTCAGTAGCTGGTGATGGTGAAACGGGTTCTCCTGTGGGTTAACCTTGAGCGCATATTATTGAATATATGGGGTTTCTCCTAGCTAAAACTGAGGAGGATTTGAGTGCAACTGCAGTTGCAGACTCAAGATATATGGAGCATGGTGAACAGACCCATGGCTCAAGATATGTGAAAGAGCATGAATGCATTCATGGCTCAAAGCACGGTGAACAGGCATGTGGCTCAAGATTTACTAGCGCTGAGACCTGTACCAAGGTGGGCTAGAGTTATGGGTAGCTTGCAGAGCTGACCCTATGGCTGAGGCCACTTAAAGCATGAGACTGCGGTCCTGGTTTGGTTCTCATGCACTGACTATGAGGAGGAGAGGTCATGGAGTCCGACTCTTCCATTGACCTTATATGGCACTGACTTTGGGTTTCGCAGCCGTCGGTTGGATCTAAGCGGTACGGCTCACTTCCTCAGGGCATAATAATACATAATTCAGCTGAATAGTGTTTATTTCTTAATACAAATAGGGAACATTGGTTGAGACCTTGCTTGTGTAGTTGATCTTGTTATATCTTGCAGTTACTTATACATTCCTTATGTTTTGTGATAAGATCTTATAAATCTTATCTTGTCGATCATGTTCCATAAAGAAAATAAGGTTATATGCCTCCCGTAATCTTAGTAATATGGATGATATAGTAAGTTCTGCTCAATACGCTGCTCATATAATCTGCTTATATCAGTTATCTGCTTTTCTTGCTTTAAGCTTTCTAGAGTTTTATAGTTTTGATGGGGAGTTATGTTTCTCGCCGGGACTGTGTGTCTCACCCCGCTGGTTTACAACCTTTTTAGATGATCGTGCTAGACGTGGTGGTCGTGAGGTTGCGGCCGAGCAGCAATAAGAGAAGTAGAAGGCAAGAGATGGACATGCTGCATGTTTTGGTATTTTGTAGTAGAGTCCTAGAGTCATCCCTATACTCTCAGGTCCTCGGGGGTGTTTTGACGACGTTTCACGATGTATAGTTGTTGTACTCTTGTTCATCCTGTTGTTGGCCTTATGTGGCTTGTTATGTACATATAAACAGGTGATGAACTCATGTGTTGGCAAGCCATCTAGTTTTTGCAAGATGTGAACTTATATCAAGGCTTGTGTATGTTTATATAACATGTTTCGATGCAGGATCTGGATGTAATAGCTTTCTTTTATATGTCTTTCTGCAAATGGTTTTAATTAACCCATGTTTTTTTGGTAATATGTGGTTTATGGAAGTTCTGCGCATTTTTGTGTGTCACCTTGCTGTCTGTGTGATGGTGGGGTGTCACAACAACAGGCAACAACTAGATTCTACGATATGGGTCTGTCGGAGGCAATGGTCAACCCGCAAGTGGAGACAGGTCAGATGGAGTTGTTTCATTCGGATTTGTCTTCTTCTTGCTTTATATCTATTTTGGTTGACTCGGGTGCTACACACTCTTTTATCACATGGGAAGTTCTTAGTAGTTGTTCTTTTCTTATTAGTTGTAAGAAGAGTAGCTTGTTGCTAGAAACATAGTTGGTTAGTTCTATAGTGTTGTAGGATGTGTGTCCTTCCCATGTTCTCTCTTTTTCGGGACACAACATTCAAGTGGATCTCATACCACTTGACATGCACGAATTTGATGTGATTCTTGGAATGGATACTCTGGAGAAGTATTGAGTGATCTTGGATTGTAGTTCCAAGAAAGCTATGTTTGTAGATGGTAGTGAGACGTGGACTTTCCAAGGAGATAGGAAGATTCTCCTGACATGTCTTGTATGAGCTATGGTAGCGAGGAAGCTTCTGAGATAAGGTTGCAAGGCATTTTTGGCACACGTGGTGGATACAAAGGTGAGGAGTTTTAGTATCTAGGAAGTACTAATGGTTAGGGAGTTCAAGGATGTATTTCTTGAAGAGTTTCTAGGTGTTCCCCCACCCTGTGAGATTGATTTTGAGATCAATCTGGTTCCTGGTATGCAAACCATAGCTCAGACACCATATAGGATGGCACTAACAGAGATGGTAGAGTTGAAGAGATAGTTGCAAGAACTACTTGACAAAGGTTTCATCAGGCTGAGTACGTCACCGTGGGGTTCTCCAGTGTTGTTTGTGAAGAAGAAGGATGGGTCTATGAGGTTGTGCATAGATTACAGACAGTTGAACAAGGTCACGATAAAGAATAAGTATCCTTTGCCGAGGATAGATGATATGTTTGATCAGTTGTCTGGTGCAACAATGTTTTTAAAGATAGATCTGAGATTAGGATATCATCAGTTGAGGATCAAGGAGTATGACATACCAAAGTCAGCTTTTAGGACGAGGTATGGTCACTACAAGTTCATGATTATGTCGTTCGGGCTGACCAATGCACCAGCATCATTCATGGATATTATGAACAAGGTTTTTCAGCCGTTCCTTGACCAGTTTGTGGTTGTCTTCATAGATGACTTTTTGATATATAGTTAGGATAGTCAGCAGCATGAACAGCATATGCGTCAGTCATTGACAGTGTTGAGATAGCACCAGCTCTATGCTAAGTTCAGCAAGTGTGAGTTCTAGTTGAGGGAGGTAGCTTTTTTGGGGCATGTTATATCTGTAGAAGGAATATGCGTGGACCCTAAAAAGGTGGAGTCTGTGACAAAATGGGAGTATCCGAAGATGATGATAGAAGTGTACAGTTTTCTAGGTTTGCAGGCTACTACATGAGGTTCATTAAGGGCTTCATCGCTATTGCCCTACCCCTAACTAAGTTGGCGAGGAAGGATGCGTCATTCGTTTGGGATGACAGATGTCAATGAGCATTTCAGATGTTGAGGGAGAAGCTGACAAGTGCACCAATTTTGGTTTTTCCAGAGCAAGGAAAAGGATACATTGTCTTTTGTGATTCATCCAAGAATGGTTTGGGATGTGTGTTGATGTAGGACAAGCAAGTAGTTTCTTTTGCTTCTCGACAATTTAAGAAACATGAGGAGAATTATCCAACCCATGACTTGGAGTTAGCTGTAATAGTACATTCTTTGAAAATTTAGAGGCACTACATGTATGGGGAGAAGTGTCAGATCTTCACAGATCACAAGAACCTGAGGTACATCTTTTTACATAAAGAGTTGAACATGAGGCAGTGTCGTTGGATGGAGTTGATCAAAGATTATGACTACATGATTGATTATCACCTGGGAAAGGCAAATGTCATGGTAGACGCTTTGAGCAGGAAGTCTTCATCTATAAATAGAGGTCACTTGAGTTCTTTAATGTGCCACAAGCAAGACATGTTGGTCTCCTTGCGTCAGATGAATGTCAAGTTGGAAGTCTCTGTGTTAGCCAATTTGTTGGCACAATTACAAGTGAAGCCTACACTGAGACAACAGATCAAAGAAGCTCAATAGAAAGATATTGTGACACAGTAGATTAGATCAGAGTTTGGCAGTGAGAAGTGTGATGGTTTTCACAAGACGGAAGATGGGATAGTATGTTATCATCACATGATAGTAATTCTTCATGCAGATAACCTGAGGAAGATGGTGTTGGAAGAGGCTTATACATCTATGTATGCTATGCACATAGGTAGTATCAAGATGTACTGCAATCTGAAGGATATGTATTGGTGGTCAGGCTTGAAGAAAGATGTAGCTAAGTTCATCGCAAGATGTGCAGTATGTCAACAAGTCAAAGCTAAGCATTAGAAACCTATAGGAACTTTGCAACCGTTTCCTATACCTCATTGGAAATGGGATCATGTGACTATGGACTTTATGGTTGGACTGCCTAGGACAGTTGTGACGACCGTCTCGCGAAAACAAGATTAACTAATGCGGAAGCGTTCATCAAGCAGCGGATTAGCAAAAATCACTAAAAATTAAAACTTTTTGCAAAGGGATCCATTCATAGGAAAACTCTTTCATTCAGAACCAAAGTAAAACTTTACATCCTGGTTCATATATATACATCTCATGTACTTTTGATTCTCGAGGAATACAAACATTAACTACTCTGTCTTAACTGTACACAGGTAGTATAAAACCCTCGAGGCACTAAGCCAAAATCTCGAAATCATTAACTACTACTCCAAGGACCTGAGAGTACAGAGACGACACATAGGACTTCTATATACATCTGAACATGACATGACAGTCAATGTCTCCACCTGAGACTTTACTGCTGTCCCTGCTACTGCTGATGTCCTTCACCTCCTAAAGGATTCCTGTCTCCTCGTCCGCGTCCACCTAAAAATGTGGTTCCCACGGGGGTGAGACAATTATAAAAATTGCCCCAGCGAGAGATATAACTCTCCGCCAGAAACATTATTATTGCAACTTAATAAGATAAATGTGAATAGGGAAATCATATTTATTTAACAGCAGATATTTTGATGTCTAACAGATTAAATCATTATTCTATATCAAAAGCATTGCAACTGTAACTTGATAGAATAACCATGTTACTATTCCTTTAATGAATATGAAGAACATGTATAACATCTATTCAAACTACAGAATCATTATCACTGCATTAACTCTCTTCAGGCTTAGATCATATGACTAAAGCCTGGCATTATCATTGTGGAGTCATGGCTCGTAGCCATACTCTTTTCACAAGGTGTTGGGATCTTAATCCCTCATTTCAACACTGGGGCTTCTCATCCATTCTCAATTTCAATACCATAACCATGAAATCCTGGGTATTCAAACCCTTTGTTCATCACTTGAGCACTATTACCTCTTTCTCGGGTAACTAACACCTTTAGGTCATTTGACCAAGGTAAGTATGATACTTGCTACACAAGCATCCATCATGGCACTTGATGCACATTAATTCTCTTGCCACCTCTTACTAGGCACAAGGTATATTATGGCACACAAGGCCCAATTAACAATTCAAACTAATAATACATCATAGCTCATACCTGGCTATGCTCATCATCTCATAATACCTGCATGGTTAGCACATATAATAGCAGTACATCAATTATCTATCAATACCATGCAAAAACAATGTATTAATATTTCAAGGGTATTACCCTTAATCCTTTATCAGGATTTGGGTTTCCATCACACATGGCTCATCAGAACACTGTACATCTTGTCACCTTTCACTAGGTAACAACTTTATTCACATGTCTCACAAAACCATTCACATCTTGTCACCTCTCACTAGGCAACAACTTTATTCACATGGCGTACAAGGCCATTCACATCTTGTAACATCTCACTAGGCAACAACTTTATTCACATGGCGCACAAGGCCATTCACATCTTGTCACCTCTCACTAGGCAACAACTTAAAACAAAGGATTACAAGCCCAACTCATCTTGTTACTTCTTTCTCAGTAACAAAAACATAGTGGCACATATGGCCAATCAATTCTTATCAAATAAACATCATAGCTCATACCTGGCTATGATCATCAACTCATGAACCCTGCATGATTGTCACACATGATAATAGACTTATCAGGTTTACAACACATCATGCAATACAGGGTAACACCACTATTCCCTTACCAGGGTTAGGGTTTTCCATCAATTAGGGCTTTCTCTCACATATCATTACCCTTCATTAAGAATAGGGTTTTCCATTATTAACCATTTAGGTTTTCAATATCATATTATCAATGATCAAACCCTAGTTCATTGCTCCCCACATCTAGGAGCCAACATTTATACCATAAGTATTCACTCATACTTATTTATTCTCATCAAGTATCATTAAATGATTATCATCACAAGGTATGAGTATCTCTCATCCTTAAATTGAGAATTAACAAAACGACCATGTTAGGTCACTTTCAATTCAGCTCTAAGTCAAGCATAGACCACCACGGCCGTGCTACCTTGCACGGTCGTGCAAAGTAAAGCTACCACGGCCGTGCTACCTTGCACGATCATGCTGAGTAAAGTCACCACGGCCGTGCTGCCTTGCACGGTCGTGCTACATAGGATCATCACATGAATCATATTTATATATGAATTCTATTATTTGATCCTTTCAACTTGATTAGGTCACATCAACCCTTCAATCATATGCATATAACTATGATTAACATAGGGTACCAAGTCATTGGTCCTATAAGCAATTAGGGATGCATTCCCAATTAGAGTTTCTCATGAAATCACCCTCAACTAGGGTTCCACATGGATGCACCCTCAATTAGGGTTTCACTTGGAATCACCCTCAACTAGGGTTTCACATTGAATCACCCTCAACTAGGGTTTCACATGGAATCACCCTCAACTAGGGTTTCACATTGAATCACCCTCAACTAGGGTTTCACATGGAATCACCCTCAACTAGGGTTTCACATGGAATCACCCTCAACTAGGGTTGAATTCAATAACCCTGTCAATTAGGGTTTATATTCATGTTTAGGGTTTCATGATCTCTTTGATTAAGGATCATAACCCTTATAAACCACATGATTCATATTCATGTATGAATTCATGCTATCAGCTTCTTAACTTGATTAGGTCATATCAACCCTTCAATCAAGTACATACAACTATGATTTACATAGTGTACCAAGTCATTGATCTTATCAACAATTAGGGTTCATCCCTTAATTGACACTAATCACTTAGGTACTATTAGGGTTTTAACCTTTGTTCCTTCATTGGTTAACATTACTAACCATCATTGGATCAATAGTACATTCATCATCACATTGTACCTCCATTACATAAGGTATCCAAAGGAATTAGGGTTTACTATTCATCCTAATTAGTGATTTCACATGTAGGCAACCTCTTAATAGAGTTATACATGAAATCGGCCTCAATTAGGGTTTACATCATGTATTGGATCCATGCATTTGTTATGCATTAACGACTAGTACCATTAAAGGTATCTCCCACCTAATCACATTAGGTTTTCAAAAAGGTTTGATCCATTGGACCTTATAAGGTATCCAATTGAATTAGGGTTTCCAATGTTGATTCCTTCAATCATTGGATTCATGGAACCAATCATCAATTGGACCTATACCCATACTTCAATTGAGTTTAAATAGGTCAACCTTCAACTTATTTGACCCTTAATTAACCCTCAATTGGTCATCAATTAGGGTTTGATTCAATTGAATTAGGGTTTGGAATCGATGATTCAACAACACTAATCAATGTAAGACTAGTTGCTTTGAAACCATTGAACCATCATCCAAGTTGGGTATGACCTGACCCCAAACGGTCTTGAGGTCGTTTGGATGACCTCCAAACGGTCTTGAGACCGTTTGCCCATCATATCCCTCAAATACAAGCCATCCAATTAAGGTTTGGATCATTGGATTGATCACCAAATCAGCATTGCATTGTATAACAGCTTGGCACCTTTAGACCTTCAAACACCTAACCATACTCAACCCTAGACCTCCAAACGGTCTTGGGTGACCACCAAACGGTCTTGAGACCGTTTGGATGAGCTCCAAACGGTCTTGAGACCGTTTTCCCATCATATCACTCCAATCCAAGCAATCTAATTAGGGTTTGGTTCATTGAAGTGCTCACCAAATCAGCAATCTATTGCAGATCAACTTGATATCTTTAGACCTTCAACCACTGAACTATACTCAACCCTAGACCTCCAAACGGTCTTGGGTGACCACCAAACGGTCTTGAGACCGTTTGGATGACCTCCAAACGGTCTTGAGACCGTTTGGCCCATCCAACCTTTGGACTTTAGTGAAAAATCATCATGGATTGGTCTATCGAGTTGATCAACAAATCAGCATTTAGTTGCAGTATGATTTGGTACCTTTGGACCTTCAATTGGTCAACTATACTTGAACCCAGACCTCCAAACGGTCTTGGGGTGACCCCAAACGGTCTTGAGACCGTTTGGATGATCCCCCAAACGGTCTTGAGACCGTTTGGGCTAATCAACCCAAAATCTCAAATTAGCTCATTGTGATTTCAGCACTGATTTCAATTAGGGTTAGCCCAATTGATTAGCCTTCAACTCATGACTAGTTTGGAACTAACCCCTCAAATTTCTAGGGTCATTAACCAACATCATTATGAACAAAAATCTCATACGGTCAATGCTTGGTCAACGCACTCAAACGGTCTTGAGACCGTTTTCCCAAGAAGGTCAAGTTGATCAGGTTGAAAATCAGCACTTAATCCAATTAGGTTTCCCTAATTGATTAGGCTTCAACTCACGATTCCTTGGGAGTTAACCCATAAAACTTGGTGAGTCATTATCCAACATAATTAGGATCAAAAATCTCATACGGTTAACGCTTGGTCAACGCACTCAAACGGTCTTGAGACCGTTTTCCCAAGCAGGTCAAGTTGATCAGGTTGAAAATCAGCACATAATTCAATTCGATTGTCTAATTGATTGGCCTTCAACTCCCGATTCCTTTGGAGTTAATCCCTCAAATTTGGAGGGTTATCAGCCTACATAATTAGGAACAAAATTCCCAAACGGTCAACGCTTGGTCAACCATCTCAAACGGTCTTGAGACCGTTTGCTCCCAAACGGTCTCAAACCGTTTGCCCTTAAACGGTTTGCTGAAACCGCATAGCCAATGAAATTAAAACGATTTGGAGTAGCTATCAAAACGGTTTTGCTTGGTAATTTTCTTTGGATAAGCATCTAGGATGATGTCATCATCCCCTTCCTTCGAACAACCAAGAACAGCAACCGTTCTTGATGGAAATTGCAGCAAGAAACAAGAGTGCATCAAATTGAAGAAATCAATCAACAAAGCATAGAGAATTGATGCAATAGCAATGTTTAAGGGTTTGAGTTATAAAACCCACCTCCAATTGAGCTCCAAAGCTCCAAGATCACGCCATTAATGGTGGATGAAGCTCTAGCAACTCCCCCTAGGCTCGTCCTCAAGCTTTTGATTGCAAAAGTTGGCTAGGGTTGAAGAGGAGATCGAAATAAGAAGGAATCCATAATTTATTTTCGATTCCCACCATGAAATCAAGAAGAACGAAGGTCAAGGGCTCACCCACAGGTTGGGGACGTGCTCCTTGCTCCTCCCTATCTCTTTGGTCGGTTTTGCAAGCAAGGGGAAGAAGAAAATCCGAAAAAGGCCTTGGTTTGGGCTTGGAAATGGCACTTTTATAAAGAAATTAATGAGAGAGAATATGCCTTATAAAAATACATTAAATTCCAAAAATATGGCCGCCTCTTCTCCCTCAAATCCCTTAAGGACGAGGCACCTTCCTTTGCCTTTAATTCTCCTTCATTATCCTCAATTTAAAGAAAAGCAAATTAAGCACCTTAATGCTTATTATATTAATATCCATATGTGAGTGGGTTTTCTTTTTCTTATAATAAGGTGAGTGGAATTTCACCTACTTAGGATATTTTCGTTCCTTATCTTGGCAAAGGAACGTCCATCCTTATTCAAAATCAACCCAAAACATTTTGGTTGAAAGCCCTTCAATTATTTTTATTCATTTTTTGCCCTAAATCAAATTAGGGTTTCAATTAGGCATTAATCTTGATTATTTTAATATCAAGATTCTCTCTCCTCCAACTTAATTCAAATGAGGCACCCATCTCATTTTATTTGCTCTACATGATTCCAAGAAACATTAGGGACCTTATTGAAGTGGTAATTTGCATATTGAACCCTAGGTTTTGGGTAAATTGCACTTTTCACCAAAACTAGGTTTTAATGCACAACACTGCTTTACAAGCTTAATCTTGGTGCCCAAGCTTGTGAAAACTATACCACTACATCATATTCATTATTATGATGTCTCAACATCAGAGGAACATCTTACCATGCAACATTTGCAATTTAACCCCTCAACTTGGGTAATTTGCACTTTAGTCCAAAATAAGCAAACATTGCTTCAACATTGTTCAAACAGGACCAAAATTGAAACATAAGTTTCTCATGAGCCCTAATTACTTTTCACAAGATAAGATTAAGAATCTACTTAACCTTATTAAGCAAAACAATCTAGGGTTAATTCATAACCCAAGTCAGGGATGTTACAAATTATAAACCCCTAACAAGGATTTCGTCCTCGAAATCCCAAGAAAAGAAGGGATAGATTGTTCATTAACAATGCCCTCAAGTATCCACATATCATCTTAATATCATGGAGATATCATGAACTCTGTGATTCCACACAAAGATCCTTTCATTAATTCCTCCTTATCACTGTTTATGTTTATCAAGGCATAAACCCCTAACATATGATGTCCATATCATTGAAAGGAAGAAGCATAAAAGAACATACTTCAATAATCACTCAAGAATACTTATCAAAAGGAAAAACATATATATCTAACAAAGATAATTCACTTAGCAAACTCTATGTAATTGGAATGTTCACATAGCTTTTCCTTTTTGTTGGGAATGTTCACATAGCTTTTCCTTTTAATTGGGAATGTTCACATAGCTTTTCCTTTTAGTTGGGAATGTTCACATAGCTTTTCCTTTTATTTGGGAATGTTCACATAGCTTTTCCTTATAGTTGGGAATGATCACATAGCTTTTCCTTTTAGTTGGGAATGTTCACATAGCTTTTCCTTTTTGTTGGGAATGTTCACATAGCTTTTCCTTTTAGTTGGGAATGTTCACATAGATTTTCCTATTTGTTGGGAATGTTCACATAGCTTTTCCTTTTAGTTGGGAATGTTCACATAGCTTTTCCTTTTGGTTGGGAATGTTCACATAGCTTTTCCTTTTTGTTGGGAATGTTCACATAGCTTTTCCTTTTGGTTGGGAATGTTCACATAGCTTTTCCTTTTAGTTGGGAATGTTCACATAGCTTTTCCTTTTGGTTGGGAATGTTCACATAGCTTTTCCTTTTAGTTGGGAATGTTCACATAGCTTTTCCTTTTGGTTGGGAATGTTCACATAGCTTTTCCTTTTAGTTGGGAATGTTCACATAACTTTTCCTTTTGGTTGGGAATGTTCACATAGCTTTTCCTTTTTGTCTCATTATACTCTCTAGATTGTTTCAGAATGACTACTTGATCAGAGTAATCAAAAAGATAACAATCTAAGAGTTTCATACTTGCCTTATCTTCAATAATCATATACCTGGCCAGGGTATATAAGTATTGAGATTAGGTAGTATGCACTTACATGCTGTCATATTCCTTGCTTTTCATATCATCATAAACATAAGATTTAACATACCTGGATTTTATCCAGACATCTCTTCTATACCTCTTCTTCTTTCATAGAGGTAAGAACAATATAGAGCATTTATAAGAATATTGAACAGAATTCAAATTCTAGTTCTCATCATTTCTTCCCTATATAGAAACCAATAGGGAAATCAAAATCAACAATCTTCCTTTTTATAACAAAAAGGGTTTAGTGTACTCAACATGTACACATTTATAACATACCTTGTCCTCATATCATGGTCTTATTAGTCTTATTACTAATGCAAAAACTAAGCCATGGAATCTTACATGTGAAAGGTTAAGACCTTTACACTTACTTAGTGGCTACTGCCCTGGTACACTAGGCATTTATTGCACTATTAGTACCAAAAACTTGGCTTTTTAAAACCATTAGGCAAATGTCTCTAAAATTATAGAGACCATTCCCTACTTCTCAGTTTATTGCCCCTTCTTGGGCACTGCCATCACAGATATACTGTTTGTCCAGATTTATGGCAGAGTCTACTTTCTTGCCATTTATTATTCTTTCCCACATTTTCCCTTGTTCCAACATGACTAAGTCATTTAGGAACTCTTTTAAAGCTCAAGATTTCTGTACTAAGGACTGATAATCTAGGTTGTAAGGCTAGTATCCAGTCCCCTATATGCATTATTGTTGCCCTAATCTGTCCAACAAGAGCATGATCATAGGATTCTCTATCCTGATCAGGTCTTAATGGGGATTCTCAGGCACTTGTTCTCCTCTTGCCTGGTCCCATGCACCCTCTCCTGGTGCAACAACATTGCCCTTAGAAATGTGTTCCTCGTGTTCTCCAGTCATTTTAAAACTTTACCATTTCTCTGCACAAGCAGAAATCATTATAGGGTATACTGGAGGACACTAACACAGACTCAACAACTTAGTCCTATGTCTCTGTAGACTCAGCGAACCTAGAGCTCTGATACCACTAAATTGTGACGACCGTCTCGTGAAAACAAGATTAACTAATGCGGAAGCGTTCATCAAGCAGCGGATTAGCGAACATCACTAAAAATTAAAACTTTTTGCAAAGGGATCCATTCATAGGAAAACTCTTTCATTCAGAACCAAAGTAAAACTTTACATCCTGGTTCATATATATACATCTCATGTACTTTTGATTCTCGAGGAATACAAACATTAACTACTCTGTCTTAACTGTACACAGGTAGTATAAAACCCTCGAGGCACTAAGCCAAAATCTCGAAATCATTAACTACTACTCCAAGGACCTGAGAGTACAGAGACGACACATAGGACTTCTATATACATCTGAACATGACATGACAGTCAATGTCTCCACCTGAGACTTTACTGCTGTCCCTGCTACTGCTGATGTCCTTCACCTCCTGAAGGATTCCTGTCTCCTCATCCGCGTCCACCTAAAAATGTGGTTCCCACGGGGGTGAGACAATTATAAAAATTGCCCCAGCGAGAGATATAACTCTCCGCCAGAAACATTATTATTGCAACTTAATAAGATAAATATGAATAGGGAAATCATATTTATTTAACAGCAGATATTTTGATGTCTAACAGATTAAATAATTATTCTATATCAAAAGCATTGCAACTGTAACTTGATAGAATAACCATGTTACTATTCCTTTAATGAATATGAAGAACATGTATAACATCTATTCAAACTACAGAATCATTATCACTGCATTAACTCTCTTCAGGCTTAGATCATATGACTAAAGCCTGGCATTATCATTGTGGAGTCATGGCTCGTAGCCATACTCTTTTCACAAGGTGTTGGGATCTTAATCCCTCATTTCAACACTAGGGCTTCTCATCCATTCTCAATTTCAATACCATAACCATGAAATCCTGGGTATTCAAACCCTTTGTTCATCACTTGAGCACTATTACCTCTTTCTCAGGTAACTAACACCTTTAGGTCATTTGACCAAGGTAAGTATGATACTTGCTACACAAGCATCCATCATGGCACTTGATGCACATTAATTCTCTTGCCACCTCTTACCAGGCACAAGGTATATTATGGCACACAAGGCCCAATTAACAATTCAAACTAATAATACATCATAGCTCATACCTGGCTATGCTCATCATCTCATAATACCTGCATGGTTAGCACATATAATAGCAGTACATCAATTATCTATCAATACCATGCAAAAACAATGTATTAATATTTCAAGGGTATTACCCTTAATCCTTTATCAGGATTTGGGTTTCCATCACACATGGCTCATCAGAACACTGTACATCTTGTCACCTTTCACTAGGTAACAACTTTATTCACATGGCTCATAAAACCATTCACATCTTGTCACCTCTCACTAGGCAACAACTTTATTCACATGGCGCACAAGGCCATTCACATCTTGTCACATCTCACTAGGCAACAACTTTATTCACATGGCGCACAAGGCCATTCACATCTTGTCACCTCTCACTAGGCAACAACTTAAAACAAAGGCTTACAAGTCCAACTCATCTTGTTACTTCTTTCTCAGTAACAAAAACATAATGGCACATATGGCCAATCAATTCTTATCAAATAAACATCATAGCTCATACCTGGCTATGATCATCAACTCATGAACCCTGCATGATTGTCACACATGATAATAGACTTATCAGGTTTACAACACATCATGCAATACAGGGTAACACCACTATTCCCTTACCAGGGTTAGGGTTTTCCATCAATTAGGGCTTTCTCTCACATATCATTACCCTTCATTAAGAATAGGGTTTTCCATTATTAACCATTTAGGTTTTCAAGATCATATTATCAATGATCAAACCCTAGTTCATTGCTCCCCACATCTAGGAGCCAACATTTATACCATAAGTATTCACTCATACTTATTTATTCTCATCAAGTATCATTAAATGATTATCATCACAAGGTATGAGTATCTCTCTCATCCTTAAATTGAGAATTAACAAAACGACCATGTTAGGTCACTTTCAATTCAGCTCTAAGTCAAGCATAGACCACCACGGCCGTGCTACCTTGCACGATCGTGCAAAGTAAAGCTACCACGGCCGTGCCACCTTGCACGGTCATGCTGAGTAAAGTCACCACGGTCGTGTTGCCTTGCACGGTCGTGCTACATAGGATCATCACATGAATCATATTTATATATGAATTCTATTATTTGATCCTTTCAACTTGATTAGGTCACATCAACCCTTCAATCATATGCATATAACTATGATTAACATAGGGTACCAAGTCATTGGTCCTATAAGCAATTAGGGATGCATTCCCAATTAGAGTTTCTCATGAAATCACCCTCAACTAGGGTTCCACATGGATGCACCCTCAATTAGGGTTTCACTTGGAATCACCCTCAACTAGGGTTTCACATTGAATCACCCTCAACTAGGGTTTCACATGGAATCACCCTCAACTAGGGTTTCACATTGAATCACCCTCAACTAGGGTTTCACATGGAATCACCCTCAACTAGGGTTTCACATGGAATTACCCTCAACTAGGGTTGAATTCAATAACCCTGTCAATTAGGGTTTATATTCATGTTTAGGGTTTCATGATCTCTTTGATTAAGGATCATAACCCTTATACACCACATGATTCATATTCATGTATGAATTCATGCTATCAGCTTCTTAACTTGATTAGGTCATATCAACCCTTCAATCAAGTACATACAACTATGATTTACATAGTGTACCAAGTTATTGATCTTATCAGCAATTAGGGTTCATCCCTTAATTGACACTAATCACTTAGGTACTATTAGGGTTTTAACCTTTGTTCCTTCATTGGTTAACATTACTAACCATCATTGGATCAATAGTACATTCATCATCACATTGGACCTCCATTACATAAGGTATCCAAAGGAATTAGGGTTTACTATTCATCCTAATTAGTGATTTCACATGTAGGCAACCTCTTAATAGAGTTATACATGAAATCGGCCTCAATTAGGGTTTACATCATGTATTAGATCCATGCATTTGTTATGCATTAACGACTAGTACCATTAAAGGTATCTCCCACCTAATCACATTAGGTTTTCAAAAAGGTTTGATCCATTGGACCTTATAAGGTATCCAATTGAATTAGGGTTTCCAATGTTGATTCCTTCAATCATTGGATTCATGGAACCAATCATCAATTGGACCTATACCCATACTTCAATTGAGTTTAAATAGGTCAACCTTCAACTTATTTGACCCTTAATTAACCCTCAATTGGTCATCAATTAGGGTTTGATTCAATTGAATTAGGGTTTGGAATCGATGATTCAACAACACTAATCAATGTAAGACTAGTTGCTTTGAAACCATTGAACCATCATCCAAGTTGGGTATGACCTGACCCCAAATGGTCTTGAGGTCATTTGGATGACCTCCAAACGGTCTTGAGACCGTTTGCCCATCATATCCCTCAAATCCAAGCCATCCAATTAAGGTTTGGATCATTGGATTGATCACCAAATCAGCATTGCATTGTATAACAGCTTGGCACCTTTAGACCTTCAAACACCTAACCATACTCAACCCTAGACCTCCAAACGGTCTTGGGTGACCACCAAACGGTCTTGAGACCGTTTGGATGAGCTCCAAACGGTCTTGAGACCGTTTTCCCATCATATCACTCCAATCCAAGCAATCTAATTAGGGTTTGGTTCATTGAAGTGCTCACCAAATCAGCAATCTATTGCAGATCAACTTGATATCTTTAGACCTTCAACCACTGAACTATACTCAAACCTAGACCTCCAAACGGTCTTGGGTGACCACCAAACGGTATTGAGACCGTTTGGATGACCTCCAAACGGTCTTGAGACCGTTTGGCCCATCCAACCTTTGGACTTTAGTGAAAAATCATCATGGATTGGTCTATCGAGTTGATCAACAAATCAGCATTTAGTTGCAGTATGATTTGGTACCTTTGGACCTTCAATTGGTCAACTATACTTGAACCCAGACCTCCAAACGGTCTTGGGGTGACCCCAAACGGTCTTGAGACCGTTTGGATGATCCCCCAAACGGTCTTGAGACCGTTTGGGCTAATCAACCCAAAATCTCAAATTAGCTCATTGTGATTTCAGCACTGATTTCAATTAGGGTTAGCCCAATTGATTAGCCTTCAACTCATGACTAGTTTGGAACTAACCCCTCAAATTTCTAGGGTCATTAACCAACATCATTATGAACAAAAATCTCATACGGTCAATGCTTGGTCAACGCACTCAAACGGTCTTGAGACCGTTTTCCCAAGAAGGTCAAGTTGATCAGGTTGAAAATCAGCACTTAATCCAATTAGGTTTCCCTAATTGATTAGGCTTCAACTCACGATTCCTTGGGAGTTAACCCATAAAACTTGGTGAGTCATTAGCCAACATAATTAGGATCAAAAATCTCATACGGTTAACGCTTGGTCAACGCACTCAAACGGTTTTGAGACCGTTTTCCCAAGCAGGTCAAGTTGATCAGGTTGAAAATCAGCACATAATTCAATTCGATTGCCTAATTGATTGGCCTTCAACTACCGATTCCTTTGGAGTTAATCCCTCAAATTTGGAGGGTTATCAGCCTACATAATTAGGAACAAAATTCCCAATTGGTCAACGCTTGGTCAACCATATCAAACGGTCTTGAGACCGTTTTCTCCCAAACGGTCTCAAACCGTTTGCCCTTAAACGGTTTGCTGAAACCGCATAGCCAATCAAATTAAAACGATTTGGAGTAGCTATCAAAACGGTTTTGCTTGGTAATTTTCTTTGGATAAGCATCTAGGATGATGTCATCATCCCCTTCCTTCGAACAACCAAGAACAGCAACCGTTCTTGATGGAAATTGCAGCAAGAAACAAGAGTGCATCAAATTGAAGAAATCAATCAACAAAGCATAGAGAATTGATGCAATAGCAATGTTTAAGGGTTTGAGTTATAAAACCCGCCTCCAATTGAGCTCCAAATCTCCAAGCTCACGCCATTAATGGTGGATGAAGCTCTAGCAACTCCCCCTAGGCTCGTCCTCAAGCTTTTGATTGCAAAAGTTGGCTAGGGTTGAAGAGGAGATCGAAATAAGAAGGAATCCATAATTTATTTTCGATTCCCACCATGAAATCAAGGAGAACGAAGGTCAATGGCTCACCCACAGGTTGGGGACGTGCTCCCTGATCCTCCCTATCTCCTTGGTCGGTTTTGCAAGCAAGGGGAAGAAGAAAATCCGAAAAAGGCCTTGGTTTGGGCTTGGAAATGGCACTTTTATAAAGAAATTGATGAGAGAGAATATGCCTTATAAAAATGCATTAAATTCCAAAAATATGGCCGCCTCTTCCCCCTCAAATCCCTTAAAGACGAGGCACCTTCCTTTTCCTTTAATTCTCCTTCATTATCCTCAATTTAAAGAAAAGCAAATTAAGCACCTTAATGCTTATTATATTAATATCCATATGTGAGTGGGTTTTCTTTTTCTTATAATAAGGTGAGTGGAATTTCACCTACTTAGGATATTTTCGTTCCTTATCTTGGAAAAGGAACGTCCATCCTTATTCAAAATCAACCCAAAACATTTTGGTTGAAAGCCCTTCAATTATTTTTATTCATTTTTTGCCCTAAATCAAATTAGGGTTTCAATTAGGCATTAATCTTGATTATTTTAATATCAAGATTCTCTCTCCTCCAACTTAATTCAAATGAGGCACCCATCTCATTTTATTTTCTCTACATGATTCCAAGAAACATTAGGGACCTTATTGAAGTGGTAATTTGCATATTGAACCCTAGGTTTTGGGTAAATTGCACTTTTCACCAAAACTAGGTTTTAATGCACAACACTGCTTTACAAGCTTAATCTTGGTGCCCAAGCTTGTGAAAACCATACCACTACATCATATTCATTCTTATGATGTCTCAACATCAGAGGAACATCTTACCATGCAACATTTGCAATTTAACCCCTCAACTTGGGTAATTTGCACTTTAGTCCAAAATAAGTAAACATTGCTTCAACATTGTTCAAACAGGACCAAAATTGAAACATAAGTTTCTCATGAGCCCTAATTACTTTTCACAAGATAATATTAAGAATCTACTTAACCTTATTAAGCAAAACAATCTATGGTTAATTCATAACCCAGGTCAGGGATGTTACAACAGCCAAATGTTATGATTCCATTTGGGTAATCATTGACAGGTTGACTAAGACAATGCATTTCCTTCCTATGAAGACACCGTTCACAGCAGAGAAGCTTGCCCAAGTCTATGCTGAGGAGATAGTGTGTTTGCACAGTGTTCCAGCAACTATCATATCTAATAGAGGTCCTCAATTCACAAGTCACTTTTGGGAACAACTGCATACAACTTTGGGTACGCAGTTGAAGTTTAATGTTACTTTCCACCCACAAACAGATGGTCAGTCTGAAAGGACCATCCAGATCTTGGAAGATATGTTGAGGGCTTGTGTTCTTCAGTTTTCAGGAAGTTGGGATATACACCTTAGTCTGATAGAGTTTGCCTACAATAACAACTATTCGAAGAGTATTGGCATGGCACCATATGAGGCATTGTATGGGAGACATTGTAGGTCTCCGTTGTGTTGGTATGAGATATGGGAGTATCAACTTCTAGGTCCTAAGCTTGTGTAGCAGACGACAGAGAAGATCAAAGTGATACATCAATAGTTGAAAGCAGCACAAGATAGATAGAAGTTGTATGCAGACAATCGTCACAGATCCGTAGAGTTCCAAGTGAGAGACAAAGTATATCTAAAGGTCTCTCCTTGGAAAGGTGTTTTGAGGTTTGGGAAGAAGGGTAAGTTGACCCCCACATTTATGGGACCTTACCCAGTTGTGGCACGAGTTGGTAAGGTGGCCTACAACTTGGAGTTGCCACCTGAGTTGCACAGGTTGCATCCAGTGTTCCATGTCAGCATGATGAGGAAATTCCATCCCGATACATAGTCAGTGTTACATCATGTGGAGGTGGAGCTTGATGAGGACATGACCTATATGGAGGATCCAGTGGTGATCCTTGATCGGAGGGTGAAGAAGTTGAAGATGATGGACCTTGTGCTTGTGAAGGTTCTTTAGCATCATCGTGGTGTTGAGGAAACCACATGGGAGCTCGAAGAGAAGATGAGGAGGAAGTACCCTTCTCTTTTCTCTTAGGATTTCGGGGGGAAAATCCTTGTTAGGGGTATATGGCTTGTAAGGAACCTGACCAACGTTTTCGGATAACCCTGTTGTTTTGCTTAAGTATGTTGCTTAGCTCCTTGCTTTAATCATTTAAGATATAATTATGGCATGTTGGAGGTTTGTGTTTCTTGTTTGAGCTTGTTGATTGATGCTAGTGTTTTGTGGAGAGGTTTGGTGCAAACTTGCAACTTACCAGGAATAGGGGTTGATGTGCAAGTTTGCCACCTCTAGAGTGTTTCTTCTCTCTCTTGGCATCATCTATAGGATAGAAGAAGTGTTGGGCATCTTGTTTAGGCCTTGGTTGAGTGGTGACATCCTTGGTGATGTTTTAGGCACATGTTTGAGGTGTGCTTTGCTCATAAGAGTGTTGTCTCAGGATTGAGAGCCTTGAGGAGACTAGGTATCAATTTGTGGTTCCCTTGAGGAGGCTTGATATCAGTTGAGGGTGTCTTGAGGGACATCCTATTGGTTTGGTGGTACCTTGAGGATCACTGTATCGTTTTATGGTGACTCTAAAGATGTGCTATATCGGTTTGTGACTTAGGGTTTCATCTCTACCAGTTTGTGAAGGGAATGGGTGAGTGTATCGACCTTGACCTTCCTTAGTGATCAAGTGAGCAAGACATAGATTATATTACCTTGTTGCATGGTGCTACATGTGGCCTTTTTTCTTGGACATGTGTCTTCTAGGGTTCTAAGGTGGTGACACCTTCCCCTTTCTCTCTCTCTCATCCACATGTATATATACCCCTTTCTTCCCATACAAGAGAACCCTTTTAGTGATCCTTGTTTTCTCTCCTTGGTGGCCAACCTTGAGCTTGAAGAGTAGTCTCCCTTGGAGCTTGGTGGGTGAGCCAAAAGCTTGTGGTGCTCTCTTTCATCTTCTTCCTTGGTAAACCATGGTTTTCTAGCTTTCTTTCTCTCCTTCTTTCTTCTTCTCGACCATGGACCTTGGTATCTTCTTTCCTCTCTTTTTCTATTTCTTAACCTTGATTCTATCTTCCTTCTTGGAGGTGTTGTGCTTGGAGGATCTTCTCCCTCTACCTTGAGTTCGTGAGCTTGGAGCTTGACCTTGGGCTTAGAGCTTGGTGGTTGTTCTTGGGGCGGGTTATATAACTATAAACCTACTTTGTTATTATCACCTTTGTACTTATTACCTTGTTATTGTCCTTAGCTCATTATTCCTTGCTTGTTAGTAGCTATTCTTGGTAGCCTTATGTTCTATTTTTGAGAATAGAGCCTTGCTAAGTTGTTGCCATGAGATGCACCTTTCTTTTGCCTTGTTAGTATCATCATCTTGAGGTAGAAGATGACTAAACCGATATGATATGCTTAACCGATATGCTTTTGTCTAAACCAATATACCTACCATGAAGGGGTTTGTTATGATCTAGTGATGACTAGTAAGGAAGAGTGTTGAATCTTCATGCTTTTAGTTGAGTATGGAAGTTGACATGGGTAACCCTAATCTGATATACATATAATCCTACACGCATGCAGCTCGATACACCTAGAGTTGAAGAGGAAAACATCTCCCTTGAGGTTCAACTGATACTACTCTAAACCCTAGTGGTCGATATCCCTTGGTGATATTTGACGTCGATACCCTAGTTGTTGGTATGACCGATATCCCATGATGGTGAAGGGGGTCGATATCTAAAGAGATACTTAGGTCGATACCCTATGAGATTGTATGACCAATACACTTTCTCATGTACCTCTAAACCGATATCATTTGTGGTGCCCAATACCTAGTGATGATAAATCGTTATCCTACCTTAGTATGGTGGGTGATACCCAATCTTAGTGTGGTTTCCTGATACATTTAGGGTTAACTGATACCATAGGTGCAAACCCTAATCGACATTTTGTGATGGTAATTGAGACATACCATGTTGATGTTAGGGTCTCATAGTGATGATGTGATATCCTTTGGAGTAGTGGTACGTATGATGTGAGGGTTATGTTCCTATGTCACATAACATGTTTTATAATGATCATGAGAAACATGCTTCTATGTCTCATAACACATCTCATAATAATGAGGAAAGTGATAACCTAAGGGTGGTTGGTGATCCAACCTTCTAAACCCTAATCGGGAGAAGTGAAACCCTAATTGCTTTGATTTAAAATGTATGATGTAAATGTATAGCATGAGTTGTACGAGATAATGATGATTTGCCCTCATGTTATCAGATTCTAACCATGCATGTGATATTGATTGATGTACATAGCCATGTATGAGCTATGGAGGTTATGATGTAATGGACATTGATCCTTGTGATGGACATTGGTACTTGAGATGGACATAGAATAAATAACAAGCATAAAGTGATGATGTGATAAGATCCCACCTACTATGTTTTAGTTTGTTCTGGCGATGAGTTATGCCCTATTTATGTAGATCTTGTTTAGAGGCTATACATTGTAACTTGATTGATGCTTAAAGATGTTTAAATTGATATAATTAATCAAGTGAAATCCAATAGTGTAGTTTCCCTATGCCAGAGATCCATTCCCGTGTCAGTTTATTACTGGATGGTGAAACAAGTTTGACTCAGAGTGCGTATTTTTTAATATGTGGGGTACAAATCGAGTAATTCCTTATATCCTTAAATACATGATGTGTGAGGCGGCCATGCGTGAGCTGATCTCATTGTGATATGGATGTCCATGTGTGAGCTACTCCTTTTATTAGAATGGCCATGTGCGAGCCTGTTCTTCTAGCAATGTACATGTACCAAGGTGGACTAGTTATGATAATATATGTGGATGGTCATGTGTGAGCCAATTCCTAATCTTGACTATATGTCATTGTTGTAGTTGATTGATATGTCTTTGCTGTGTTTTCTCTTATGCTGACCAAGAGGTGTGGTGAGGTTGTGGATTTTGACTCTTCCATTAGACCTTGTGTGGCACCGATTTCGACTTATCAAGTGGTCAGTTGGATTTGGGTGGTACGACTCAAATCCTCAGGACATAATGAAACACGTAATCAGCTGTGTAGTATAATTGTATAGGATCAAGTATGAAAACATTAGTTGAGGCCTTTCTTGATCTTTATACAATATTGTTGATAGAAAATATACACTTTCTTCATATTCCTTTTTAATTATTAAGATGTTTCATGATTTAACAGTAATTGCCCTTCCTATTAATAATCCTTGCCTATTTTATCCTAGTTATAACTATACTACTGCTCAATTTATCTTATCTATGATGATAATAGAGTTGGTGGTGAGTTATATCTCTTGCTGAGATTTGGAATGTCACCCCGTTGATTTTCCACACCCTTTTTAGGTGGACGAGCACAAAGAGGTAGAGATCGTGCAGAGGAGGTTGAGCAGTAGCTAGAGGAGCAATAGTTGATAAGGTTGGAAGTGTTGGTGGATGTCTTTTGTTGATAGAGTCTTAGAGTCGTCCCTGTACACTCAGGTCTTTGGGAACATTTTATAGATCTTTTGTGAACGTGCTACCTTTATGTGCCCTTTGTATATCAAATATGGTGGAATCATGTATATATGTTCTGGAACAGTATTTTCGTTACAGGTTGACAACATGCCTTGTGAATGCTTTGAGGCATGAAATGACTCATGTGGAAAGGTTCTTGCTATATGTCTATTTTATGAAAAAGGTTTTAATTTTTAGTGTTTTCTCAACAATATATTTGCTAATTCTTCTTCAGCGGGTATGTTTTGAGTAATCTCACTTTGTGTGACATGGGGTGTCACAAAAAGTCTTTTGTCTCCTAACATAATTCCTTGGTGTAACTCATATATCAATATACCATACCATCTTTGTACATTATGTCTGCACCAAGTAAACTAAATTGACACCTTTAAAACAACATTATACACCTCAATACTTTTTTTTCGAAATACTATAACCTTGAAAACACATAACTTCCAATGTTATGAATAATCATATCTTCTTTATTATATAAAACTTCTATGTCTCTCTCTATTTAATAAAAGAGAAAAATGGAAGGATTTGGAGGTCTACTAATTCTCCTAACAAAATACATGTAAAAAGTCATAATTGTCATTAAGATTCACCAAACCATTAAAACATCATTCTGATTTCTGATTTCCAAAATAAATCCTTATCTACCAAATTCGCACTTATCCTTAAATAAAATAACATAATGCTTCACAAAGACTTTATTTTCTTGTGAACACTTTGAAACATATTTCAAATCACATCATCCATTAATCATGATTTCAAACACTATTTATAAACCATATCTCCAACATAGTGAATCTATAATTTCTCCAAAATTTGTCAAAAATCACAATTGTAAACACAAGTCTATGTTTAGAATTTCACCTTATTTGGATAAAGGAATCCCATTATATAAATTTTTTACTGTTTCACCAAAATAATGTAAATGATTCAAATCATTAAATTTAGTTCGATTATAGTTCTTGTATATTTTTTTGATCCATCAAATAAGCTCCGATTGGTCTGAGATCTTATATCACACTTCAATACCAGCGTAGCAACTCTTCCACTAATTTTTATCGAAAAATAATTTTGTTTAGCCATATAACTAAAATATCTCAAAAAACTATTATTTTTGGCACATATGAATTTTATAATTATTCAAACAATCTCCAAAAATTCTGAAATCTTAACCATAGTTAAGCTTCATGGAAAATTCCAGGATCATTTAGATACAAAAAAATTTCAAAGTTATATATATAAAATTATAAAATATTGAAAATTGATTTTTTTCACACCTAAACGTGAGGAACATGATTTTATAATTAATTTTCCCTTTTGGAGTTAATTAACATTTTATTTAATATTTTGGGTTTAAAAGTGTGTTCTCTCTCCTAAATTACACTAGAATATTTAAGATTGTCCAAATTAGATGAAAATGTGTACACATGCTAAAATTGGTATGTGGATTTCGAATTTGAAGTTTATTTTATCTTTTTGAGACTTTTAATAATTTATTTAATACTTTTGGCTCTTATCCAATTTTCTTTTCCAAACAAAATTGAGATAGTTATTATTATGCAAATAATATAAAACTTAACAACCAAGCTAATTGGCACCCAAGAAATACATTTTTATCATTATATTTTACTTTTAAGATTTCCTTTTATGAGTTATGACACCATTATGAATTTTGACACATTATCCTTGTATATATCAAAATATTATATTAAGTCCATTTGATGTCACCTTGTTATAAATGAGTTATATATATTTATTTATCATAAACAAAAATTCACCTTTTACACAGTTAACATCTTTAGTTTATTTATTCTACTTTAATTAAATTATACAACAACATTAATATGAAATTATTAGTTGCTACTGGAAAAGCAAATTATTCATTTTTATTTACTCATCATGTTAGTAAAAAATATATGTAATATAGATCATGATTTTATTTACATGTTTCCACATAATTAAATTATTATGTAAATGTGTTCTAAATTTTAATCCTTGTTTTGTCACATTTAAAGAACAAACCTAACAAGCTTTCTAATCATGGGACAAGGTAGGATTCTAAGTTTTGGTCAGTTATAATCTCCTCTACTTATAATCTTGACGTCCTCGTCAAGGATCAACTATGTGGCTTCATAACATTTCCCAATTTTTGTCGAGACCCTTAATGGCCCATGGAACCCAACTCCCAATCATAACTGCTAGCACAAGGGTGGCTACATCACAATGGACAATCATTTCCAACATGCATGGACCTTACAACTCAAGACTGGCATGCCACATGCTCATGTGGGGCCCCAACTACTGGAGCGGTTATGGCTTTGATACTGTTTGTAAAGCCTGTGCCCACTATCCAAGGCTCTAGTAGAGTTTTAAGAATAATTACTGGCCCCACATACCACAATTGACCTTGTAGGTTTTGTCCTCACTCACGCACAAGTTGGGATCAACTTCTCAACTAGTCACCCATCATAATACTACTCCAAGCTAAGCACGCTTAATTTCAGAGTTCTTAGTGATAGGTTTCCTAAAAAGGAAGTACACCTTGGTGATATGGGTAGTCCAATCATTCTTTTTAAGATCATTTTATCTGAGGCCTCAAATCTTTAAACATTATAATATTCAATGCATGCTACAAATATACATATATATTATTTGCAATTCAGCCATGAGTTCCCATATGACATAAGCGCTCGTCGGGTGGGGTGGGCCATCATTCACTAGGTCTTTGAGTGCCCGTCACTAGGATGATCGAGACTCTACTTTGATTTGAGGATCTGGCACCTCCGGAGAGTAAGCAACTTCTCTCTGAGTACACCGAGTCGAACGTGTCATGTGCAACATCCATCAATGATGGTTCCTCCATGTCCATTGATTTAGACTCCTTCCCACTGGGACAACCTGGCCCGAACCGACCCATTCGACTCACTCTCGTATGGCTTGCCTTTGAGATTTACAGAGCACATGGTCTTTCCCTATTGTTATGTTCCCGCCATGAGAAAGACGCATGGAAGAGGTATGCCCAACGCGTGGGGAATCTGTTGAGAGTTTGTCTCGGTAGGGAACAGTATGATCTTTACCTTACTACTATGCATGGAAAATTCCATGCTAGTGTAAGGACTGACATTGAACAACAACTATTAAGAATGGGATCTTAAACACAAAATTGGGAAGGATAGGGAAGTGACCAATAGGATAAACACATGTTTAATACCTTCTTGACATAGTTCAGAAGGACATGCAAATGACTAATAAGATCATCAAAGATCCAATTTATATCATTGTCTTAAAGAGAACACCATGATGTATTCACTAACAATTCCTAGTTAGATAGCTTATTCATGAATAAATGAGTGTTTTCTAAAAACTTTGTATGGGGCAACACACGTTTGAGGAAGAAGGTTGGGCTAGTGTATGTGTCATGATCACACCAGGAATGGATAACCGAGCCCTTATTTTAGAAGTATTAACACATAAGGGGCATACAAAAGGGCTTCTCCTCTACAAAGGAGGTCATAAATATGTTTGTCATCTAAGATGGCATATTCAAATAATTATGGTGGGGGAAACAACATTTCTAGTGTAGACATGAGAGAGAAGTGACAAAACCAAAAATTTTCTTCTTAATCAACTAGGAACAAAATGAATGGTGGGTTTTTGGAAATATAGACGACAATTATGGGGTTTGACTTGCTTGAGGATAATGATGACCTATCAGTCCACCATGGGTGGTGATAGGGGCTATAAAACCACTATATATGATCTTTAAAGTCAACACATCCCTTATGTCCAGGACAGTGGGTTATTGGAATGGGAGTAGTAGTCTAGATCATGTCCCACTTGTAGTAGGACGTAATTCATATACTAGGTTATAATTATCTGATCCTAATTGGAGCTAGACTTGGTAGTTTTAGATATTGCATCCTACGTACGACATTAATTCCTATATGAGGTTAGTATAGGATTTCAAACAACTCCTAGTTGCAACTATATGCAAAGAGGCCTATGAATTGAGGACCATGGAGGAGGCCATTAAAGTAATCCACCAATTCCTCTGTGGTGATTTTTTTACTTAAGAAGAGATAGATAACAAAAGGTAACGGATGATTCTCTCCTATGGAGGAGAGAGGGTCTATATATCTTCCATGTAGAATTTTGGTAGTAAAAAATGGACGTTCGTTGGTGGAAGTTTATTATATCTACAAACGTCGCCTAATTCTCTCTCTCATGTAGGAAATAGGTCAACAATTAGGTGGAAGGGTGATGTAGATGTTACAATTGGTCAAACACAGAGTGACATACCACTAATGACAATACTTCATCTAGTCAAAGGATGATATGAGAGAGGTAAGGAGTACTCAAGGTAAGTTAGTAATTGATGGAGTTACGTTCTATTGTGGTTCCAAGTAGAATGAGCACTATATGAAACTACAAGGTAGGCAACCTCTTAGCATAGTGGTTGATCAACAACCCAAGGTGATCAATTAGTTGTCTCATCAAAAAAGGAAAGGACCCATGCATGCATCTTCTTACTACATGAAGCATTGTGTCATGAAAAGAAAAAGTCAATGAATTTTTTTGTGAATTGGGGTGTTAGGCTAGAAGTTTGTCAAATTTAAGGGGCAATTAAATCCATATGACATATATTAATATTCTATATATTTTTTTGTTTGTTGATGCTACTTGATAATTTTTGTCTTACTTCTAGGAAGACTTTTCTATACTAAATCATGTGCCCTGGAGTTTGCAAATCATTTTTTAATATTGAACTATTGTCACCATTAATATTATTTTTCTGCTAGCCAATAGTATTAATAGTTTGATGGTGCCAATGCATTGGTGTGCTTCTCTGTAGCTGCACCTATTATTTTCCCATGTGCTCATTTTTGGCAATAATGATGAAGTCCCCCAAACAAATCTCGACAGGGGTTATGGGAATCTCTTCTTATGATTTTCATACAAATACATGGAGTGCTGAGGTTGGTTGGTTATTAGAAGTGATCAATTGCGTGGTACATGTGTCTATGATGCATTGTGTTGTTAATTCTAAAAAGCCTCCTTATAGGCGGAGTAGAGGAGTTTGAAGAGTTTTTTTTTGTCTAGTTAGAGTAGCTCTATTAGTTGTGGCTCGGTAATTCCTAGTGAAGGGTCCAAGTTCGAATCACGCCTAAGGCGGTCTGCGAAAAAGCACTCCACTAAGCTGATTGGGCGCGTGAAAGGGGTGATCGAACCACACCCATCTCGTATAGACCTTTTATCATAAACACAGGAAAGTCTAATCGTTCCGATGAATTAGTGAGCGAACATACAAGTGGTACTACAATCAGTAATAAATAAATTTTACTAATAAGTACCGGCAGTCGATCAAGGAGACAGAATAAAGGAAGCGAGAAGAAGTGTGTGGCATGAAGTAGAGAGGATAACAAAGTGGGAAGAGAAAGAAGCACAAAGTCAAAAAGACGAGAGATTGCACGAGGAAGGGGGGGTTTATAATGTAAATATTTACTTTCTTTTCTTCTTTTACCATCAAAAAATGTAAACAGAATCAACCCCCGTACTCATTACGAATACAAGCTGACTTGAGTTTTCAACTCCTAGTTGGACTGAACCATTTCGTTAAAGAAAAAGTAAAAAATGTCCATTGAATTGATATATTTGGCAGCTCAGGGTGCTAGTTTTAAATCGACTCAAACAATTGGGGCATTGTTATTTTAGCCCACATGTTGGCCGTCGGCGCTCCGAGGGTTTTCGCTTCATTCCCCCCGCGGAGGAGGTGATAGGCGCTCCGAGGGTTTTCGCTTCGTTCCCTCGAAGAAATAGAAGGCAGCTCAAGTGTTAGCGCCGCTCCCTGAGTCCTGAGGAACACCGACAGACTAGGTTGTAGACGCTGTCGTTTCAGGGCTCGTCCGTCCCTTTCTTTCACCCACCTTTCAGCTCTCCGATCCGATCTCAAGCGGCGGAGATAAACAGAACGAAGGGCGGAAAGTCAGCATGGGCGGCGGCGAACAGAAGGAACCGAGGGTCTCGCTGGACGACGTCAGGGACAAGAATATCATGCAGCTCAAGAAGCTCAACAGCGCACTCTTCCCTATCCGATACAACGACAAGTACTACGCCGACGCTCTTGCCTCTGGCAACTTCACCAAGTTGGGTAAGATCTGAGCTACATTTGCCTCTCATTCTCCGGTTCGCAGTTTCCTACCGAGGTCACGATATACACTCTCTCCGGCTGCCCGTGTGTAGTGAAAACTGTTGATGGATTTGTGTCCCAAATCTTATTCGGCCTCGTCTTCTCAATAACACCCCCTAGATCCTTTGCTTGCCTTTGGCGCGACCACACTCCCCGTAGTGCATTGATCAGAAACACAAAACCCCTTCGAACATATTTGTATTAAACTGGTAGTCCCTCAACTAGGGAAATATTGTTCATGTCGATCGGAAATCGTGCTTAATGCGTTACAATGTATCTCTCCTTACTAAGACTAGAATGGTGCTATATTTTGCGAGCGGTAGGTTTCATAAAAGGCGGCTAGTATCAACAACGTAGACCTGGCTGTATGTATGCTTCCTTCTTCGGGTTTTGTTAGATACCAGATCCTTGAGATGTATACCAATCTGTGTATGAGCTTTTGAGGAAAAAGGAACTGCAAAAAGTTTAAGATGTAGACCGACACTAGTATATCAATATCTATTGCTCACACGAAATCTAAACTAGTATATTCAACCACACCTACAATCCTGGATCAAAGGTTTGTGTTATTGTTCCTTAGTCTTGATGACTGCATTTTATGCTGTTAGACTTGTTTTAACTACACATTGCAAGGTAGCTCATATCTTCCTTGAGGAAGCAGCCTGGTTTTGTCTTCTCGTTTGTTCTTTGAGCTGTTTCACTTCTTTTGTTGTTTTAAGGCATGGCTTATTACAACAGTTTTGATTGTCATATATATTAAAATTTTCCCATGTGTTATTTAAGAGTGCATGTATGGAGCATACTGGTGTTTTTCTATAAGCGTATGTAATTGCATGCTACTTGTGAGGCATATTCAATGGTAATCATTAGGATTATGCTAAGAAGCTTGCACTTTTTCTCTAAACACAGGACACAATGATATCCTAAAATATAGGAAACTATATATGTCTTTTGCTCGGAAAATTACGAAATATTATATAAAAAATCAAATTTTGCCCCTCCGCGTTTCTCGATTTTATGTAGAAGAAAGATTATCCCGATACCGAGCCAACCAATAGGGCATTATTGTAGTTCCCAACGGAATGGGGTTGTCCCCAGTCAGTGACACGGAAATGGTTGAATCATAGGGACCTTGAAAGTGTTTCTTGGGTCACACAAGATATGATGAAACCATCTCACATTCTGTACGATTCGAACCTACGACATTAGGCTTTGGAGACCTATGTTCTACCGAACTGAACTAAGAGCGCTTTCTTACGACAGGAAAGAAGTCATGATCAAGATCATTTCGGCCCTACCTTCTCCTGTCCAATTTTCATCGATCTCAACCCTTTTCCCTACCCCTTGTACCACTCTGGAGGGATAGAGAAGACGATACCCAAGACTAAGGCTCTCTCTCTCTCTCTCTATATATATATATATATATATATATATAGTCAGGCTAGAATACACTCGAGTGTAAGGATCGCACGGATACACTCAAGTGTGTTTGCATATCAAGGCTATTTTTTGCAAAATGTAAACCATTGATCTTCGTTGTCATACTATAACTAGGATACATACAAATTTGAGCCCATTTGGATGAGTGTAAGTCACTCATCCAAGGGCAACAAAATCGACGCACAAAACTAATTTGAAATGTATAATTTTTGTGGTCTTCATAACATGAGCTATACATATCCAAATGGGCTCAAATTTTATATATGAGATGTTCATGAGATGTTTAAGAATATCAACGGATTAGATTTTCAAAAAAAATATTGCATCATGAAAAACTACTTGAGTGTATTCCGCTCCGGATACACTCGAGTGTATTCTAGCCTTACTCTCTCTCTCTCTCTCTATATATATATATATATATATATATATAGCAGAGAGAGAGAGAGGCTAGAATACACTTGAGTGTACGGATCAAGGCTGTCAGAATCGAACCAGTAAGCAAACCGGTGAGGCCTCCGGTTCTCGGTTCATTGGTTCAACCAGTGGTATGACCGGTTCAACCGGTGAAGTCATCATGACGTCACTAATAGTTCAAAAATATATTAATGTCTTTGATACTCATGGAAACTATCCCTGCAAAAGTTATGTAACATTAATAATAGCATAACTTCTCACTATATCTCGTTAAACAAACGAAATAGCAAATGTTCTTCTATTCTTGGACATATATATACCAACATTTATGTGGTATTCAAAATAAAATAAAAAAATGGCAGCAACAATACATTTATTTGCTAAGTGAGAGAACTGGCCGGTTGGGCTAAAACCGTACTGGTTCGCCGGTTTGATGCCGGTCAGACTTCATTTCCGGCTTTGGGAGGGAACCGAACCGGTAGAGTGACCGGTTCCCGGTTCGGTTAGGTTCTGATAACTATGGTACAGATCATGCGCTACACTCAAGTGTGGTTTGTGTACAAATCAATATTGTTTGGAAAATCAAATCGCTGATCTTCAACAGTATGATAATTACAGCCAATACACAAAATTTGAGGTCATTTGGATGTTGGCAAGGCACTCAACCAAGTACAAAAAATCGACGCACATAAAGTTTTTCAAATGCATCATTTTTTTTGTCTTTAGATGCAGGGCCTATAAATGTCCAAACGAACTCAAATTTATTCTGTAGGCTATTTATATGATGTTTAAGAAGATCAACAGTTTATATTTTTAATATATATATATATATATATATATATATATTAAAATTTTGGCGAAATTGTCAACATTTCGGCAATTATTTCCATTCCAATGTTTGATACATCGAAATGCATTGTTGAAACACATTGTCCTTCAAAAAATTTCTTGCTTTTTAAAGTACTACATGGAGTTATGGACTACCCAGAGCATAGTTTTTTGCATAGTTTTGTATCGTTAAGTCTATATATTGTGCTTAAAAACTATGACTTAATTCATTGATTTCACCATTGAAAAATGACATCAAAATTCTCCATCAAAATCCCTATCGAAATAGTTCAAGGTCTCTCACTTACAAATGAGGAGATCCCACCTCCCACATATCCAATATGAATATTATTGCATATTTAAGTAGATCTGCACTAGTAGACAATTCTGGTAAAATTTCATATATTCATTCATTAATTTTGTCGTTGAAACGTTAGGAATGCATTTATGAAAATTTCCATCGAAATTTCAGTGAACTTCTGTTTCAGTGGCCACCGAAACGGCATTGAAATCGGACATTTTCTTCCATGTATATATATATAGAGAGAGAGAGATAGAGAGAGAGAGTGTCAGGCTAGAATACACTCAAGTGTACAGATCACACCGTCCACCTCAATGGTGTTTGCCTATGTAGACTATGTTTTTGCAAAATCTAATCCATTGATCTTCATTGTTACAATAATAATAGCCAACATACAAATTTTGAGCCCATTTGGATGAGTTTAAGTCACTCATCCAAGGATAACAAAATCAACGCACAAAACTAATTTGAAATGCATGATTTTTTCCTCCTTTAGATATATGACATATAAGTGTCGAAAAGAGCTGAAATTTATTATATGGTACGTTCTTAAGATATTTAAGAAAATCAACGGTTTAGATTTCCAAAATAATTGCTTCATGATGGAAAATGACTGAGGTGTATAACGTCTCTGGTACACTTGAGTGTATTCCAGCTTTACACTCTCTCTCTCTCTCTCTCTCTCTCTATATATATATATATATATATATATATATATATGTATTCAGGCTAGAATACACTCGAGTGCACAAATCACACGGATACACTCAAGTGTGTTTGCATATCAAGACTATTTTTTCCAAAATGTAAACCATTGATCTTCATTGTCATACTATAATTAGGGTACATACAAATTTTGAGTCCATTTGGATGAGTGTAAGTCACTCATCCGAGGACAACAACTCACTCATCTGAGGACAACAAAATCGACGCACGGAACTAATTTGAAATGCATAATTTTTGCGGTCGCTATATAACATGACCTATAAATGTCCAAATGTGCTCAAATTTTGTATATGAGTTACTCACAAGATGATTAAGAAGATTAATGGATTAGATTTTCGAAAAAAATATTGCATCGTGAAAATCTACTTGAGTATATTCTGCTTTGAATACACTCGAGTGTATTCTAGCCTGACTCTCTCTCTATATATATATATATATGAAGATATGAATTCTATTTTTAAGATCAGATTTTATTATCTCTGCTTCAAATATACACTTACAGTGAGTACAAGTTCTGTATCAGCATAATACTACTTTGGAAGTATCTATAAGTTGTAACCCTTTTATTAAATTTATGTTGAAGTGTTATCCATTATTATGTTACTTTACAATGATAGAAGGCTATGTTCCCGTCCAGACAACAAATACTGAAGGTAACACTTATGCACTGAAAAAATTAGAGTCATTAACAAGACATGCGATTCTACTTGGTACATTTACTGATCCAGAAAACACCAGTATGAAAATACATTATACAAGTTACTGCTGAATGGAAATGATGAGAACAGAAACATAAGCAGCCACAATGCACGACTTCACGACAGAAGAAACATTAGCAGTGCTCAAAACAGCATATACAGCAGTTACAGCTGCAGAGTGGACTTGGGTGTGTCCCTATTCCTAAACGCGTCCTCTCCTTTTTCAGGCTAGAAACGTGCCCAGAATAGCCATTGCTACTTTGTAGAAGTGCCCACACCTCCTAGTACCCACATCTTTTCTTTGATACGGTGTTTTTGATTTTTTGTGGTGGTGTAATAACTGATAAGAAGATAGAGGAGGTGCTCTAAGTTTAGCGTAAAACAAGAACTGTAGTCATAAAAAAGCATGCACTTCGCGACAGAAAAGGCATGCCTCAAGTCATTTCTTTTTCTTCAGACATTTGCAAGTTGTTGAGTTCACCTACATCCCTTGGATAGGTGGAAAATCAGAAGTAAGAATACACTGTTGAAGTTGCAATACCTACAAAAGAGGGGGTCACACCTATTCTGAGTTGCACCTTCCCTGTCTGATGACCTCCTATGTAGTAGATGCCCCAAGATGCAACTGCCTTCCAAGTCGCATCTCTCCTGATTGCTATCAAAGTCTCTATCAACAATTGAGGAACAAGTGCAAAGAGAGTGAGAAGAAACAGTGTCCTCCATATGCATTATGAAAAGTTTCCACTAATTGTGATATGGAGGTTGGGGGGGGATAGTGATCTCCTCTAGAGTTTCTAACTAGTTGCCTATATATCTTGTGCAAGGTTTGTAATGGTGGCTCGACAGTGTCCTTCATGGCAGGGGAGCCTAGACACACAAGTGCCTTTTTTTTGTCTTTCACATTTTATATATTTCTTATTGAATTAGATATATTCAAATATATGTTCTAATAAAATATATAAAATGTATTCTATGGCCTTCATCAAATGATAAATCTATCAGAAGCACACATAATCCTAAACTTTAAACCCTAAATAAATTCTAAACCCTCTACCCTAAGCACTAAACCCTAAACCAAAACCCTAATTTGGACCTTACTTGCCTTAAGTTAACCGAAATATTGCCTAATTATTACCTAACTTGTCCCGATTGGACCTAAATCAGACTATAATTTTACCCTACTTGCCTTAGTTTGCCCTTATAAGCGATGTTATCAGGACCGGAGCGCCGATGGGGCTACTGGTTCCGGGTAAATCTGTCTAATCAGTGCTCGAACAGGTTCAACCGGTGAAGTCATCAATGAGGTCATATATAAATATAATATGCTAAAAATATATACAAGATATGAAGAGAAAAGAAGCATACAAGACAACCGTAGGAGATGAAGAAATGAAAAAAAAGCATACAAGGCAGCACAGCAGCAGGTGAAGGGGAGTAGGAGATGAACAAACATTAAAAATTAAACTTAAAAAGGTTAAAGATACAGTAACGCAACAGGTGAAGGGGGGTAGGAAATGAAGGCAAAAAAAGCAAAGAAAACTCACCTACGTTGGAGGAAAACAGCAACCCACATCCCCTACAAAAAAGGGCAACTCCAGGTAGCCGAAGGTTCTGCCTGACCACAGGTTCCACCGGTTGGACTGGTCGGTTGGCCAGTTCTGCCCAGTTCTGGGGTGCCTACCGGGTTTGGGACCTGACCGGACCGGTTTTGGCACTGGTTCTTGGTCCAATTGTCCGATCCGTACCGGGTTTTATAACCCAGCTTTTAAGACCTAATTTGATCTAATCAGACACAATTTGGGTAATTCAGGCCTAATTCGAACAAAACCATTCCTTTTTCAACGAAAGTCAGACTTATTTGACTGAAATCAGCCCTAAAATAACACAAGTTGATCTAAATCAGACCTAAAGTAAGTTTAATTTGCCTTCAAAAGGTCTTAAATTGGGTTTAAAAGGCCCGGGCACCCAAATTGATCGTTGAAGGACCTGGGCACCACCCTTCTCAAGTCCCTAGGTGTGTGGCCAGACAACTATGGATTCATGTTCTTCGCATTGCATAGGAGGAAGGGAAACTTGGGATACAGACCGAGAAGAGTATCTAATACGTATCTCAACCAAAAAAAAAGAACAAAAATATTGGACACATCTAGCAAGTATCTAATGCATATCCAGGGGTGCCAAGATGTGTTGTATCCATTGTGTCTTCAATATGGGTACAGGGTAGGATACAAGTACATCACATCTACCTTAGACATGAATCTAGATCATGAATGCCCAAGTTTCCCCTTCTTTTTCAGATTATTTGCTGCTCCCCATTTGCTCTGTTAGATGCTTTGCCCAGTTGGCAGCCATGCTGTGACACTACTGCTGTGTTCGTCCTGCTCTTTTCTGTCTCTCTCTCCCCTATCAGCTTCCTTGCCAACCTCCAGCAGCGAAAGGGCATGGCAATAGCTGGAGGGAAGATTATTGGCAGTGATGGTGGAGTGGATTGGGAGGGTAACTAGTGGCAACAACTTGCAGTTGTAGTAGTAGTTGCCGTAGTAGCCTGTGTAGCATCTTGACTAGCTGGACTAGTGGCAACTATGATTTCCATTTATTCTGTTAATGCTTCCTTGCTTCAGTCTGTCCTGAACCCTTCTGTTTTATTAGTTGGTTGGGATCCCTACTCTCTATGCAAAATAATGGTATCCCTGGGGATGTTTGTTGTGCAATGTGCAGTGGTCCAATCTAAATCCACCAATCCAGCTTGTCTTTAAATATGGTGCATGCCTTGTAAATCTTCAAGATTTAAGTTGTGGAACGGAATGGATTTGTAGGATAAGTAAGGCCATCCCATCCGAGTTGGTTAGCATGTTAGTTTGTGAATGAGAGGTTGAGGGATCAAACCCATGGCAAGTGTTCATGTGGGTAATCCATGGGAGTGAGAAACGGCATCCCCATTATTTTTAGGAAAGAAAAACAGGACGTGTTTGTAGCATTACCACTCCAAAGCAAGAATGCCTCTTTGGTTAACGACTAAGATCGCTGCTGGTTGTGAAGCATGCTGCAGACCTACCCAAGTATTTTAGTCATTTAGACTTTTATTAACTATTGTAAATCAATATAACTTAACCTTGTGAGCCTTGGACGGAATTACACACTTCAACTTTTGAGTTTTTTTTCTTCTGTGGTTTGCATTCCCCGGCTTCCTCTGTTTTGTCCTGTTTGTATATTTTTTTCTTCTCTCTTTTTTCTGGTTGGGGGGAGGGTGTCACATGAAGTATATGGTTGTCGCTTGACCAGTTTCCTCCATGACCTGTACATTGAAACTTCAGTCTCCCTTTCTTATTACTATGTATATCTGTTTCTTTCCCTGAACACCTCTTACAATTTTGCCGCTATTGTTTCCCCTGACATCTCTACATGCTTTTTTTTGCAGCTTACTACAGTGACATATGCGTCGGTGCCATAGCTTGCCGTCTTGAAAAGGATTCTGGTGCCTTGCGTCTCTATATAATGACATTAGGTGTGCTGGCTCCATATCGAGGATTAGGAATAGGCAAGTTGCATTTCTTATTTAATATCTTTACCTATGTCGTACTTTATCATGTGCATTTTGACTGGGCTAAAATATGAGTTACTTAAATGTTACATGTAAACATATTTGTTTTAGATAAAACATTAAATATTTAATGAAAGAATGCAATTTGTAGGCTAGCATTTCTTATTGGCCTTTTTTCTTAGCATACCATTTATGAGCATTATTACAATATATGTCCATTTTAGTAGGTTTCTGATCTAGTATATTTGCCACAGGAACTAAGCTGCTGGACCACGTGCTGGACTTGTCAAGTAAACAGAATATAACAGAGATTTACCTCCATGTTCAAACGAATAACGATGATGCCATAGCCTTCTACAAGAAATTTGGATTTGAGGTTACTGAAACTATTCAAAACTATTACGCATATATCACTCCACCCGATTGCTTTGTGCTCCGTAAGAACATTCCACAAGCCCAGCCAAAGAAATGATGCTGTTTTGAGGGTTTTGGTTTTGATTATATTTTTGATGAGGTTCCGTGCTTTCTGTCATTCACACCTTTGTAGTGTGAAATTCCAGTTGTAACAGTGAGAAAAGTAAGCTATTTTGCCTTGAAGCTTTGGTGCATTTGCCCATGACAAAAATGACCGCTCTTACTGTAGAATTGAGAATTATTGGAAACAAATTTAATGGGAAGAAAAGGAAAACCTTGCTTGTGTAAATGAGTGATTCGAAAAAATGTATTAGTTCAAGGAAATGCATTGATTGATGAGGTAGTTCTAACAGTTGGTATTGCAGCGTCTAGCACTAACTTTTAGTTGAATTGCGGTTCTCATAACAACCCAAATCTTTATTTCAAGCTCAAGTTTCGTCCTACTGCCATGACCAAGTTTGTTTCAAAGTCAAGTTTTGTCCGAGTTGCTTTGAATCTGAATCTATTTATGATGACTGAAGCAAAACTGCTCCGGTCTTGGTTTCGCTCGGACTTTTAACGTCAATCAGAACTGCTCTTAATATATCTTAACACCCTTATGTGGGAAAGAGAACTCTTATGTTCCTTTAATTAGTTTTTATTATGATCATGTTGCTGGTCTTTAAGCACCCTTATGTGGGAAAGAGAACTCTTATGTTCCTTTAATTAGTTTTTATTATGATCATGTTGCTGGTCTTTAAGCACCGCTCAACCTTTAGGTCCCGTTTGGATGCTGCAATCAAGTACACATCTGCATTTGTTAATTTTAGGATTCTAACTGCAGCTAAGGGTCAGTTTGGTAGGGTGTAGTCTGATGACAAAGTGTGTGTTTGATGTACATTTTTATATTGTGAACTCACTAAACTACATCCCACTACATCCAATCAAATTAGCCCTAACTTGAATCCTACTATTTAACATTTTTCGTTTGGGTAAGGTCTGTTTGCGACGTAGGTGTATGGTCACCGACTTATGAAAACGGGGCCGCCGCACAGACACGGATGAGGATTGGCGAACTTTTCTGGGCACGGGCTCGACTTCAGCTAGGTCACGGTGGGGAACAAGGAACTAGAGACCGCTGAAGGGTAAAAACGCGGCGGAAGGGGAAGTTGGTAATGCGGCGGAGGGTGTAGCTGGCGAGCTTGTGATTTGGAATCATGCCGCGATCACTTTTACACGGGGCAAATACGGCGACCCAAATGCCGGTAATCGGAGATTGCTCTGCTAAAAATCCGAAAGGAAATCACAAAAAGGCAGGTATTTAGAATACAAGATTGAGCTACAATCCCACCTTTAAGTACCGTATCCAAACCGCCCCTCAGTTTCTAACAGCATGCCATGTTATTTGTATCTCTTTCTTCTTTAAGGGCATTAGTTTCAGCTTATACTTAACTATTCAAATTGTATGTTGAGGCAAAGGCACGGACGAATCCCCTATACTATGTAGGCAGTTAAAATAAAATAAAATGCATCTTTTGAAGGCAAAAGGCTGATTGGCAGCGAACATTCTGGTATCCGCTGAAATCTAGAAACCATCATAGAGCTTTTAGCTTGAAAGGTTGTCGTGACAACTCTAGGAGGGTACTTTTGTTGTAGTGATTGAAATTGGGTAACTTGGCACTTGCTAGCTAACCATTATTTAGACAAATGTCAAAACTTGAGCTGATTTATTTTACTGCACGAGTCAGGTACACGTTATATGCTACGTGCAGATAGGGCCAAAGGTAAAGCCAAGGCAAGCCAAATTTTAATTAAGGAGGGATCTCATTTCTAAAGAGTCAAGGCATATATGTACATTGACTGAATTTGATATTGGGGTCCGAGAGGGCACGAAGAAGCGGAGATATACGTTTAGGAGGTCGAGATGACGCATCTTTCATATTGAAAGGCAAAACCATTTTCGATTTGTAATTATTATTAATGAAGTTTTAACTTCAGACCATATTTTCTGTGTCAAGTCGAAGGTATATGTTGATAGTTTGATGGATATTATTGCCTAATTCAAGGCTTCTTGTATTTGTTCGTCCACCATGGAAACAAAGAAAATCCATCAATATCACCCTTTCCTTGTGAATCAATTATGGAAGCATATATCAACTTAGAAGCCTAGATATTGAGGCAAACCAAACTTTTGAGCAACACAAACGTTATAGAGGGGATGACTGACAATGTATCGAAGCAGGTAACTACTACTGATGTTTCAAGGTTGAGATACATGTTATTTAGGTAGAAATATATTTTAAGATCACAACCCGTGAAGATCACAATCCGTGTGAAATTGTGCTCTCATGTTTTTTCTTTTTCATTTTGGAAGGCCATATAGGTAAAGAAGAGTTAATTAACCAATAGTTTAAATGTATAAAAATTAAGTTATTCTTAGTTGAGGTGTTGTGGAAACATCCATTCTTGTCACTTCATGATTATATCAACAAGATCCCTAATACTAGCCCAAAATCTAATTCAAATGGCTTTGATAATTTTCCTACGAAGTCTATTGAATCTAGAAGTATATCTCTTTACTAACCAATCAGAATTTTATTGACATTGGAAGTTCAATTTCCATTTTCAGAGCATGAATTGTTTTCCACATTTACATACGATACACTCACATTTCATAGTAGCATTACCATATACATTGTACATGAGTAAAAGAAATTCTCGATTTCCAAATTATGCATGCACATTCTTTCATATCAAAGATACATTTCAAACCACTAACAAAAAATAGATTGATACATATAAAGAGCACATTTTCTATTTACTAACACTTTTAGCAACACCAACATGTTATTGCGTGTATAGGAAACCTTTCTTTTCCATAAAACACTTATTATTTCCATTTTGAGTATTAGACTGTAAAATATGAGCATCCAAGTAATTAGTGTCGGTGTTAGGAGTATAACTTGCAACTAAACCAATCTAACTTGTCTAGTTTCCTCGCATCACCATATACCATAATAAGAATCCAATATTTCAAGCTAGCCACGAACCAAAACCCTGGGAGACCACCTTCATTGTATAGACATTTCATGAGAGAACAAAATACCTTTTTTTCTAACTTAGAAGTTTATAGTCGATTAGTAGTGTCTCATTATAGTTCCTCTTATGCTATTATGCCCTAAACCACATACCTTCACGTGATTAATATAAAGTGTGTGCAACTAAAGACCCAGAAAAATTCTCCCCTTTATCTTCTTTCCATTTCTTTGATGATGATGACATGAGATATGAGTGCATATTCACCTGGTTCAGGGGGTATATATTGCCCAAAACATGTATCTTAAAAAAATGCTCTTTTCATTAGTATACCAAATTAAATTGCAAATATTAAATTAGGCCAGGAAACATGAAGTGACAAGTCCCTTCCCTATTCATTATAAGCGATTTTTGTGATGGTTTAATCAAGTTTATTGATTGGATCAATTAAATTTGAATATCTAGTGTAACGGTGAATTGAAAAACATAATAACTAAGATTTGTTGAAATTATACTATATATGTAAATCTATGTGAAAAATTGAATAAGATAGATGAAAATTGATGGTAAACCAAAAGAAAAGACTTTGAATGGACAACAATTAAATAACGTTTAATTGATGAACATAGATATAAGGTGAAATAGTAGTGAAATTAGTAGAAACAATGTAGCAAATGAAAATGAATTTAAAATATAAGCATACTAAATGATAAATAAAAAAGGAAAGCAAATATGTCTCTTGAGTTGTAAGAGTAGTAATAGTACATTGAAATCTTAGATAGCATAGGAAAATAAATCTTATAATTCACATTGATACCATATGGGCTTATTTTCAGTCAATTAAAAAAGTATATTGATTTTGACTAAAACAAAACATACGCACATAGCTATATCTAGTTTTTATAGGGATCAACTGAGTGAGGAGGCCCAATCCCACCCCTACCCATAATATGCCTCATACACTTACATTTTTTCTTATTCCTCCTCCACTTTCTCCTCACGCAAATGAATATTTTTGATCTTCATCCAAATAAGAGGTTTCCCTTTATGACACACTAACGTTGTAAGGTGGTAGCTAACAATCAGAGTCTTAGGCCCCAACCTCACCCAAAGTTGGCATCCCTTGTATTTCCTAAACTATATGTATCCAAATAGAATGTTTTTCACTAACCTCAACCATCCATGATACTTTCCAGATAGAGCTTCACATATTCTACAGTAGAACCTAAGGAGACACTATAAGAGTTTGAATGCAATTTAGCTAGAAAAACCTTAGTCTATAGATTAGTACAATGAGTTTGGTAACTTGATATCTATTATCTATTTCCTACCCTAATGAATATGATTGAATATATAAACAATGAGATAAAACTATGAAGTATGGGTAATGAACACCAAATTAGAGAAGAATAATTACATTCTAGAGTTTATTAGGTTTGTACTAGTTTCATATGTATTATGTCCTAAATGTGAAAGTCAACGTTTATTCATAACCAAGTTGGTCAAATGAAGATTGTAAATGAATACAATTTACAAAGATGAGATGATTCAAAATAAATATGCTGTGAGATCTTTTGGAGTTGGTGTTTATCCTAGATTCAAGTTATACAACTTAATATGGTTAGGTTGACTTTAAGTTCAAGTCTTAGGATTTTTGCAAACCCTAATTTGAAGTTGGTTTGAATCTCTTAAAAAATCATTTATTCTTCTAGTAGGCCAGTCTGACCTTATTCAAACTAAACAAACTAAAATATTGTTAACCAGATCGCCTTAGACAAGTTAACCTAAAATGCCATCCTTTCAGCGGTTAATATGAACTTCTTAGTAGGACGACCTAGATGTTACCAACTTCCTAAGTCATACTCTAACCCAAAGGTCTGTTTGTCAATAAGTTGCTCATCAGTTTAAGATGAAAATAGAATAAAAAGGAGAAATGTTGTATTAACTAATAAAGTCTTAATTATACATGGCCCATATAATATAGAGAAAAATTACCACATTCATGGTCGTGGAACTAGACAAGATATTCAAATGATTCTAAAATGTGGATGTAGATAAAGATTGATGTAACTAAATTGAACTCCTAGATATGAACCAGACTAAGAATACTGGTAAGTTTATTTCTCTTCATGTAACCTTAATAGATCTATGGTATATTGGTCATTCGACAATCCAACACTGATTTAGATCTAGTTCTCCTTTATAATGAGGTTCGTTGTCCTAAAATTGTTTGTTTGAGAAACTTCAAGCCTCTCACACCCTTTCTTGGTGGTGTTTAGAGAGAAAAGATTTGAGGCAGTGGATAGGTAGAGATTGAGACCCCATTCTAAGTATCTAGAATAGTAGTTGATTCCTAATCGAGAGTCTAAACATGTTTAATGATTTTGATGCATTTCTAGATAACATTAAGTAAATGTAAATTCAAGTTGGGTAATTATGGTGACTTGTTGCAATTATTGCATTTTTTACTATTTATTCATTAATTGTGTTCTTAGATATGTTGTGATGTTTTAATATTCCCATTGCATGAGTGTAATAACCAATAAGATAAATATAGGAACTTTAAATTGACAATAATGATAAAAATAACTAGAATTAAGAAAATATATAAGAATGAAGGTTACCATATATATTAAACTTATAAACCAAAAATAAATACTTTAGTATGGTTCAATTCATTTGATCAAATATGTTGTTGTTTAATCATTTTAGTTATTTGATGTGATACTAATGGTCATAATCATACACTAAGATCAACTTGGATTGAATCTTCTTATTATCCAATGAAAGGAAAATGATCAATTTAAGTACTTATGCATAAATAAATATGTCTATAAAATGTAAATAATCAAAAGTTGCAATGTTTCTATGATATTATCAACTTGAATAAGTAGTATTATATTTGTTCTCTAATTATGATATCTAATAATGAGAGTTGACAATCAACAATTGAAGATCCATTGAAGTGTCCTATATTAACTTTATGCAATGTTCTTCAATATTATTCACACAATTGAACATAATGTCATCTTAGGGTTTGGTGTTGCATAATATCATGAGGATTAGTGTTTAATTATTATATATATTTATCTCTAAAATGAGTTAAGTAACTATAAGCAAGTTGAGTACTAAGTAAATAGTAGATTTACGAGCCTTGAGAATTATAGATCATTACCCGGGGTACAAACTAGTGAAGGGAGATGGGTTTACCTTGAAGCAGACTGATGGGCTATGACAAGAAACCTAGGATGTGTATGCATGCATAGATTTGGTTAGGAGTTTTTCAAGGAGTACAAGTGTAAGGAGTGGGACCCAGAGGGGATCCACTCCCTACTAAAATTTGAAAAACAAAACATCCATTCCAAACACACTCAAAAAGGCATGCTGGAACATGTGTAAAATTTTTAAATCTTAAAGAATGGTATACAAAAGACTGAAGTAAAGCAGCAGAATAAAAATTTCATGACTATAATCAATTTTATAAAAGATACATCATCATCATCTCCCATATAGGGTTTACATGGATATAACAACATAAGGATCTAGTAGAGGGAAAACTAAACTACAACAAGTTTGTCTCCAATCTTCAACTCCTTAAGCTAGTTCCATGTTAAATTCCATGTTCTCCTTTACCTACATCTGGGGTTGGAAGCATACCCCAACAAGAGGATAAAAATAGAAGACATCAGTAAAAGGCTGGTATGTGCATACTAAATTGAGTATTGAGAAATATTATGAAATAAAGGATGTCAAAATAAAAGGCTTTCTATAGAAAAGATAACGACCACCCAATCAGGCATAAAATAAATGATAAAAGAGATAAAGAAGAGAAAAGGATAAGAACAAGGCATCCATGTGTTTCAACTGTGACAATACTAGGCAATATAAAGATGTAGGTAGGAAATAACACATCTACCAAAAATGTGGGGTGAGAAGGGTCTTGTATACATATGCTCTAAAATATAGAGTGACGAGGTCTGTCTACATCTCCCTTAATTTTTTTCATATCTAGGAATTTTCACATCTGCATTCATATGTGGGAATTTTCACATCCACATAAAAATCACATGTACATTATAGTAGCAGTCACCACATGATGCATAACAAAATAATAAACAAAAATGAACCAATTAAGAGAGATGAGAGCATCCAACAAATACATAAAGTGGGATCACATGATCCTAATCAACATCCACCTTAAAGGTGGGAAAAAGAGCATATATTACCAAAGAATGTTACATCGTGAGTATTATATAAGGAAGAGTCCAAAATAATGTCCAAATGGGATAATATGATCACAAGATCAGTAAAAAATAAAGTAGTTCACATGAAGCATATTTTCAAAAGATAAAGATACTGTGTAGGTTATTGTTCATAAGACCAAGAGAAAGAAGAAAGTAGGCCAATTGCTCAAAAAGAATAATAGGGATTCAAACATACCTTAAACATGAGTCCTAGAAATACTCTTCACCAATCTAGTTGTTTCCAAGATCAACTTTTCCTAATTACAAATTATTCTCATGTATTAGGGTTTAAGATACATATAAATGTAACAAAACCCTAATTCTAGACCTTTTTAGTAAAACTTAGATTTTGGACTCAAAACCTAGATCAAACGATTTCTTATATTTGTAATCAAGAGAACATATTTATTTGTTATATTTGGAGTTAAGATGAATTAGTTACCAATTTAGGGCTTTTATATTAATTAATTAGATTCTAAAAAACCAACCTTATAAAACATGGAAATTAGTCCCTAAAATATTTTTATTAGAAATATCACATTTTTATGATTGCAAAACATATTTTTACTAATTTTTTGGACAACCAGAGCAAAAGATATGATTTTTACAATTTCAACCAATCACAAAATCGAGGAATGCCAAATAATCATAAAAGAAATTGCAAGAGAGAGAGATGGAGTCGACCTGACTGATTTCGCCCAATAGCGTGCAACTAAGTCACTCGGTCAAGGGTCCGCTTGACCTCACCCAAAACAAAGAAAACACAGGCCAAATGACCATTATGCCCCTAGTGAGAAAAAGCAAAGAAGAAGGAAAACCAGAGGGTAAAGGTGAGAAATCACCAAGGAGATCCTTCTCCTTTATAGCGGCCTACCATGGCTCGAGCAGTAGCATCTGCAGCTTGGCTCGATTTGGGCAAATTCGCGGTCGTGGACGATTCGAGAAGGCGAGAACAAAGAAAGAAGGAGATGAATCTTACGAACCTACCGAGCCGATCAAATGGGATGCTGGTGATGACAAAACCCACAGAGAGGCACCACAAAGACATGATAGACATCTCATTCATTGATGGACAAACCAGTAGGTGTAGAAACATTGAGTGGAGAGGAATTCTAGGTGAAGGAAGACGGAGGTCCGGGTGATATTTATAGGTGAGGGTGAGAGGAACAAAGCAGAGGGAAGTAGTCACAAAGTTCCTTGCCCAAGAATTGGGTGTTTCCTAGAATCACAACAAAAATACATGAGTAAGAGGTCTATGTGTGTGAAATCTAATGAGTAATCTGTAGGAGAAATTTTTTCATGAAAAGATTGAATATAGAGAGAGAAATCAAAGTTTTATAAATCCCCAAAATAGGTGCCTGTTGTCTTTTCTAACTTGAGCTTGATGATGAGTTTTGGGCCGTCCGATCACAAAACCAACGAATTAGATCGAGGCATGCAATTTAAAGGGTGCGTGATAAATCAAAATCGGAAACCTTATCCAATTTGAAATCAAATAAAATGATGCATTAATTTTTTTGCCCTTTTCTCTCTCTCCATTTGAGGGTGCAAACAAACTCCAAATTTAATGAAATTTGACACCTGGCCTATTTTTGATATAAGGAATCCAAATATAGCATTAGTTTTCATTTTTGAACACTCTAATTATTTTATTTAATTATTTTAAAGTAGATCATATTTTCTCTTTCTTATTACATTAGAGACTTCTAGAATTATCTAATTTTAGTGAAACTTCATCCTTGAGTAAACTTAACCATATGGAGCAATAATTGACCATTAATTTTATCATTTGGGATTAATTTGCTCATTAATTAATATTTTGGGATTTTTCATATTTTTTCTCTCCTAATCTACACATGTATATTACAGATTATCCGAATTATATGAAAATTCACACATAGCCTTATTTTAACATGTAGATTTCGAATATAAAGTTATTTTACTCTTTTGGATGATTTGTTATTTTATTTGATATTTTGGGGGAAAACTCATATCTTCTTTTCCAATTTGAATTAAAGTAATTATTATTATTATGTAAATAATGTGAAACTTGACTCCCAAGGCAATTGGGACCCAAGGAATCCGAATTTCACATTAGATTACACTTTTGAGATATCTTTATGCGAATTAATTTTTTTGGCTTGACACTATCATCCTCATTATTTATTTAATTGTATCACATTACCTTCACTTTTATTACCAAAAGGGTTGTATTTCATTATTATGCACAAGACTTATATGTATTTATCTTTTATCTCATTAGGGCATTAACATATTTATTTGAATATTTTATCATCATTCTATATTATGGACATTTTAGTTCTTATATGCATATTATTTTTAAAATCATACTTTGATCAAAATTATCACATGAGACACATTTTATTGGTTTAAGGATTAATTATGAGAACATTAGATCATATTTGTTTATATGTCTACATGTTAGGATTTCAATTAAGCTACTAATGTGTATAAATTTATCCTTGTTTGGCTAAGCCCAAAGAACTATGATCCCTAATCTTTTAACCTTGGAATAGGATAAGGTTTTAAATTTCAGTATGTTATAGCAATGGCTAAGTTGGTGTGTGAAACATGTTACTTCACTGAATTCAAAGTTAGGTCTTCCAAATTGATTAGGGTCATAAATTTACACAATTATACAACAAATACTATTTCATATTTAGTTGGGTTTTGATATATAATAATCATTTGACTGAGTACTTAGTGCATTTGGAACACTCGTAACTACCTAGCTTTGGGAAGAGAGACTAGTTTACATAATAATGTACCCTTACACAAAGCCATTAAGATAGGTCATGGTGCATGACGTACAAGATTTATCTTGGGGAGATTAATTTACCCTATGACTTAATGGTGGAATTATTAGGGTTCACACAAGTGATTGCAGCTTGGTAGGTACAAACCAGACCAATCTACATAAAGCACTTAAAAGTTGTTCAACAAAGAATGCACACACAACATATTAAAACTTCTTCATATAAATTATTATTCTTGAACCTGATCTATTAGTATCAAGTAGTTGTTTTTATACAAAGTGTATTCATTATCATATCCATTTGTAACTTCCATTTATAAAATGCATATCATGCTTTCACATATACATAATTGGTAGAATGATTTATACATGTTTGTTCTTCTCTTCATTGATGTTCTTTTCAATCAAGTGCCATGACATGTCGTTTGTATTTTTTCTTTGTTTTAGGATCTTAGTAGTGCGTGTATGACAATGAAGAGTAGTTTGAGTACTAGAGAAAACATAATAAGTGATTCCTTATTAGAGGTGGGAATTAGCATATTTTGGTATGTTGTATCTATTCGTGCATGTAAACTTAGTAACGAGAGAGAGGGAGAGTTTCTGAGATGATTATGTTTGAAATTTTATATTAATATTAATAATGTGTATGGACTTACAATTTCATTTCATATCATATAAATCTAGATTGTTGTATAGCTCTTTTACTTGTTCAGTCAATTACCCAATGGGTGTTTGCTAATATGAATAATATGTATCTTCCTTGTTCTAATGTAATAACACGGGTCGTTCTATAAAATGATCCCCCCCTTGTGGTATCTAATATTTATGAGTATATATCTTCTACCACACATAACAATTAGGATTACAAAGAAGAAGTTGACACTTGAAATATGTTTAGGCATAATCTATAGACTTCCCCCCTATGACGGTGGTATTAGAACATAATCTCATATGAATCTACAAGGACATATGTCTTGTGTCAATTTATGTCTTACCTATTGATAATACATAATTTCTTTTGACAATATGTGAGATATGAGAGAGGATACATATGAGAGCTAGTTTTTGCTAATTGTAAGGAAAAAATGTCAATAAACTAGGAGGGAACCCAATAACATGTAGCAAGATATGTGCCAATGGAACTAATGATAGTGGTGGGCATATTGGATGATGGGTGCCACCCTCTGTGTTAGCACTATGTAGAAAATATTCTCATGAATCTTGAACATGTATATGATTATTTTTTTAAATTCCTACAATTAGTTATTAATTTTAAAATATTACTATATAATACTATATTTCATAAAAAAGACAAAATGAGTAATATATCCCTCCATAAGATTTTTGGGCTTATAGTATGCCATAGTCATAACAGTAAATCAGAGGTATCACATGCCTTAACTTGGAATATGGTTGAAAAGTTGATAAAACCCCCTTGCATGCAAAGAGACCAAAATTTAAAAAAGGTTATCTAAGAAAATTGTGTTTTTCTTTAGTTTCCAAAACAATGGGTTGAAATCCCTAGTCACATGCACAAAGTGCGGAGAATAGGGTGTAGAAGGTGGATATACCATTGCACCTATGAGTAAAGCTATTTAAACTTAATAGATAGAGATAGATCAACATATGGATATAAGTAAGGCAACTAGTTATGTGTGGGGAAGGTGTGAGGCACATCCACATGCTGAAACCCTACTTTTCGAAGCACCACAAAGTAAAAAGAAAATATTTGTATAAAATAACATGGCCAATATGATAACTTATGATATGCAAAATTGTGCGTACTTGTCAAGAAGATGAAAAGGAGGTTAGAAAAGCATTATATTACATAAAATCTTTGGTCCTAGGTGCTTGTATCATTTCACCATGGTGGCATGAAAAAACCAAGAGAGTGAGTGATCTACATTACAAATAGACATTTTCTACCTTGATTAGACTTTATAAAGACGAGGAGAGTTAATTCCTTCACCTTCACCAAGAGAAGTAGATCTGAATCACCAGGTGTCGTCTTACCTTTTAGTTCCATTGGGCTCAAATCTTGGCGGTCATTCTAGTGTTATGTCACTTGAAGATGAAGTGGGTGGGCGTATGATAAGAACTCTAGTGTTCTAGTATTATAACAACAAACATTATTATTTATTATTCTTTTATTCTATTCTTTTGCATACATGGTACCAGAGTAGGCGTTGCCCTAATTCCCGAGAGAGTCGCCCCACAACTTCTACCCTCAAGGATTCATCCTTACAACCATCACTATCTTCTCTTTATTTCCATAGTGGGAACCATTTCCATCATCATCACATATTCTTCACAGTGAAAGTCATCTCCACCATCTTCATCCTCCTTATAGTGGTGGAAATCATCTCCGTCACCTAGATCACTTAGATTTGGGTCATCATCTCTATAGTGGTGAAAGTCATCTCCATCATCTGAAACAGATATGGATCATCATATCTTTTTTGATGGAAGTCATCTCCATCACTAGGATCATTATCTTTCTTATCTGGGTCATCTTTCCCCTCTCCTCTTCCAAATCTATATCAAGGAGGTTATTTTGTTAAGACGGGGATCATTCTTGAAGCTCAGGCTAAATGTTTCTAGACATTTATCTCAAAGATAGTATGTTGTGTAAATAATATGTTGTCATCATATCTAAAGAAGATGTGAAGGTATCAATGTCCCCTTTCTTTGTCCATGATTAGATTATCACTGCTCAAAAATTCAATGACAAGAACTTCACTCAATGGAGTCGCTCAATCAAGATTTGGTTCACAGGACAAGGGAAGTATAACCATATCAAATAGGGTCCTCCTAAAGATGATACTTTAGATCAATGGGAGCAAGCCGATACAAATCTTCTATCTATTTTGTAGAATTCCATGGAGGCGCATGTTGTCGATCTCACCAACATCTTTGAGAGATGCAAGGATGTCTGGGATCATCTCAATCTCATGTATGAATCAAATATCTCATGTATGTATGAGATGATTGTGGAGGTGTATAATCTTGAATAGGATGATAAGTATCTAACCCAATACTTTGGGAAGTATCTTGAATTACTGATGATCTTCATTCTTTACTTCCATTGACTTTGGACCTTAAAGAACTCCAGAAATAGAGATATTAAATAACAATAATCACATTCCTAGATGGTCTATGATGTGAATATATAGGAGTGTGCAGTAGAATCCTTATTGAATATGAACTTCCTAAATTAGCTGAAGCTTATCAGTGAGTTTTCCATGCCTTTATAGATCATGTTTCACGCACCTCTTTGGATAAATCTACCATTGCTGCTCCCAATACTGGTTTCACTAGTCATGGAGGAGGATGGGGAGGTCATCGAGGAAGACCTCCTAGAGGATTAGGCCGCCCATAATGGACCCACTATGGAGAGATGGGTCACTACAAATAAACATACTATGAGATCCATGGAGATCCTCCAAGAACTCCATCTTCTAATGTTGCATCCACTAAAGATACTCTGGAAGATTCCACCCACCAAATTCGGGTGATTAATATGAGTACAATTAGTTCTACTAGTTCAAGGCTTCCCAATAAGATTCATCATTTGTTGCAGATAAGGCCTCCTTTGCCCAACGTTCTGGTGCTCAAGGTGATCACACTACATGCATATCTCAATCTTCGTATACATGTTTGTCTTCTTGGGTTGTTGATTTGGGTGCAATAAATCACATTATATGTACAAGAAACCTCATTTCTAACCTATCTACTAGAAGATCATCTCTTACACCAGTCACCATTGCCAATGGTTCAAAAGTGCATGTCAAGTCACAAGAACCATCAAGCCCTTATCTACTATCATACTATCATCAACCTTATATGTTCCTAAGTTTCCCTTTAATTTACTTTCCATAATAAAACTAACTTATTCTCTTCAAGCCTCAGTTACAATTAAGTATGATGATTTTATTATACAAGACCTTAGGACACAGTAGGTGATTGGTGGACGGTATGAATATGTAAGTCTCTATTATCTTGGCCTAACTTCTAAAGCATGTGCAGTAGATACTCCTCATCATATTCATAGTCAGCTTGGACACATGTCTTTGGATAAAGTTAGGATTATTCATCCTCAACTTTTTAGTTTTAGTAAATTAGAATGTGATTCATGTCAATTATGGAAGAACCATCAATCTAACTTTTGGGTTAAGGATCAGATGAGTGTTAAGTCACAGATTGAGATAATTCATTCAAATGTTTGGGGACCATGTCGAGTTCCTCCAAAACTTGACTATAAGTATTTTGTTTATTTTATTTATGACTTTTCCTGATTCACATGGTTATACTTAATGAGAGATTGTTTGAAGATTTTATCTATAATCCAAAGTTTACAATGAGACTGAAACACAATTTTCTCAACCTATTCATATATTCTGAATTGATAATGCCAAAGAATATTTTAGCCATTCTCTTTATCAATATTTGTCTTCAAAAGGGATTATCCATATATACTCTTGTCCACAGACACCTCAAAAAAATGGGATGGCCGAACGAAAGAACCATCATATTATTCAACCAGCTCACACTTTTCTTTTACACATGAAAGTCCAAAAAGAACTCTAGGGGTAATGTCATTCTTACCACTACATATCTCATTAATTGCATGCCATTATACGTCTTAAAAAATTGCATACCATTCCAACTCCTCTATCCAAACCATCACATATATAGTGGTTCTCCTAAAATTTTTGGATGTGTTTGTTTTGTTCACAGTGTTGAATCCGATAGGGATAAAGTCAGTCTGAAAGCTTCCAAATGTGTGTTCCTTGGTTATTATAAAACTCAAAAGGGATATATATGTTACAACCTGGTTGAATGAAAATTTATAATGTGTATTGATGTCACAAGAAACCCCATTCTTTTGGAGAATCTTAATCTGTTGAGGAACTGGAGGAAGCTCTCTCACTTTCCACATCTATTAAATTCTTATCATACAATCCCCCTATCCAAGGTCAATCACACATGCATGATAATAGTCTGCAACAAGTATTAGACTATGTAGATGACAACCCTTCTTCAATCACCACTCAGTCTAGAGATTGAGTCAGTAGCAATAGCTCTCTTGATCAACCTATTGCACTTCATAAAGGAAAATGGTCATGTAATCTTCACTCTATTTCTAGTTCTATTTCCAATCACTATTTATCTCCTTCATACAAAACCTCTATCTCATCCATATCCAATATTGATGTACCTAGCTATGTATCTGTTTCTATGGGTCACCTAAGCTGGCATCTTATTATGGAAGATGAGATGAATTCTCTTTGATAAAATCACACATGGAGTCTTGTCCGTACTCCAAAAGACAAGTATATTATTGGCTAAAGATGGGTCTTCTCTATGAAAGTAGGACCTATGGGTGTTGTTGATCATCTCATGGGGCGACTATTAGCCAAGGATATACTCAAGTATATGGAGAAGACTATCTCAAGACCTTTTCTTCAGTAGCTAAAATGTCAATTGTTAGACTTTTTTCTCCATGACTGCTCATTTTTCTTGGCCTCTACTTCAGTTGGATATTAAGAAGATTTTTCTCCATGGTGATTTTTCATAAGAAATCTATATGGAGCAACCTCCTGGGTTCATTTCGCAAGGGGAGTTCACCTTGTTTGTTGGCTTAATAAGTTACTCTACGGGCTCAAAAAATCTCCATGAGAGTGCTTTGGCAAATTCAACATTGCACTTTTGGAGTTTGGCCTCCCAGAGTCTAATCTTGATCATTCTGTATTCTACCAACAAGGGTCCTAAGGTGTTGTCCTCCTTATTGTATATGTTGATGACATTGTATCACTAGAGATAACCAACACAATATTCTACAACTCGAAAACCTAAAGTCAAGATGCAAGGACTTGAATCGGCGGTGGAAGATGACTTTCACTAGAAGATGAAGATGAATATCAAGCAGAAGAGGGCGAAAACCGCCTCAAAAAGTAGTATCTTCAAAACAAAATTTACACTAAAGATTTAGGCCAACTAAAATACTTTCTAGGAATTGAAGTGGCTACATCCCCATATGGTATTATTATACCACAAAGAGAATATGCTCTTGATCTACTTGAAGAAATGAGTCTGCTCAGAGCAAAACATGTGGATACTATAATGGATACCAGAGTGAACTTATATAAGGAGCAAGGGGAGCCACTTGAAGATCTGTGAAGATATAAAATATTTGCTAGAATACTTAATTATCTTACCATTGCTCATCCAAAAATGTCCTTTTCTACTAGTGTGGTTAGTCAATTTATGGATAAGACACATACTAGTCATATGGAGGTTGTCATCCAAAGTATTTTACATCTTGAGAAGAGTCCAAGCAAAGGAATACGATACTCAAATTGTGGACATATCAAAGTGCCAGGATTCTCTGATATAGATTGGGCCAAATGTGTTAATGATCACATGTCTATTTCAGGATATTATGTATTTGTGGAAGTCAATCTGGTATCCTAGAAAAGAAAAAAGCAAAATGTTGTAGAACGATCCAATGTCGAATTTGAATATCAAGCCACGTCTCACGCGACTAGTGATCTCTTATGGACAAAAAATCCTCAAACAACTTGGGTACATCCAGTCTAAAGTAATGGAGCTCCACCATGATAATGAAGCTTCTATCCACATTGCTTCCAATCTAAAATTTCATGAAAAAACTAAACACATTGAGGTTGATTGTCATTTCATTTGGGAAAAGATACAAGATCAAAAAATCATACTTGTCTCAGTCCAATATGAAGATCAAGTAGTAGGCCTATTTACTAAACCTCTTAATGGTTATAGGGACAAATTCTTATGTAATAAGCTTGGTGCCTATGATATATATGCACCATCTACCATTTAAAATCTCCCCAAATGATAGCTAGGGGTCGATTATGTAGAGATAGGGGATGCATTAGGTTTTCAGTATGTGGGACCGTGCGCCTCTCACATTAACAAAAAATCCCAAAAATTGCATGAGAGATCACATTAGACGCCCCTAAGATACATGGGAATTATTTAAAGTTTGCATAATGGACTCGATCCATGTTATCATCATGAGATGATTTAAATAAAACACATACCTAAGGTAATCCACTTATATCTCAGAGTTGTTACTTATATTAGGATAACGATTTTTTTATGATTGAACCCAAAAACTCAAAAGAATCACCTCGAACCAAATCTTGTGAAACTTCAGTCATACTGACATGAGAAGTGATTTTGCATGAGGAAAGGAGGTGAATGGGCACATGTCGGGAGTGCACTGACATTGTTTTTTAATATTAGTATGGTTATTGAGGTGGTTTGTTTGGGTGACGTTCATTGATTCATTAGTTAGGGAACAATAATCTCTTAGTGATAACATCTAAGAAAAGCAGTCCTTAACATAACATCAACCTATTAGATTCTACATCAATTGGATTTCATAATATTATGAGAGTTGTTTGAATCACACAAATGTGATCTTGATTGTGTCATGCATTAGATCATTATTTGGTCAGTCCATTGACAACTATCAATCATCATGATTATTGAATCATTTTTAATAATTGATCATGTATCTAATAAAAGGCTCGTACTCTATTATATCTCTTAAGCATTGAGTAAAATTATCTTGTCAATACCTGACACACCCAAGGATATAGCTCACAAACTTAAGATCTTATCATTGTTTTCTATCATTCTAGTACGACCTTTAATGCCATATAATCATAGTGTAGTATAGTTTTCTACTAACTTTAATATGACTTGATTATGTTCATATATATTCATTTGGTTTTTCTACCACTTAATTGATAGCTATCACAGTCTTAGGTGCACTTTGATCCCATTTTCTAGGAGAAGTTAAATGGGCTGTCAAGAGTTTCCCCCATTCAAAATTAGGTTCAAAATGTTGTTGGTGAATCCACCCACGATGAGAATTGAAGTGTTGTGACTAAATGAAAAACTTTTTTCATCGGTCATTTTATTGAATGATAATGAATATCAACTTTGATTGTGTTGAATGGATTCATAGAAGTGTATGAATTGATCCATAGAAGAAGTCAATATGATTCAAATGGTCATATGTTTCTAATCTCGTCAAAGGCTTGTATAGTTTCTTATTGAAAAAAGACTTAGACACAGATGCTTGGAACAACAAGACTTTGGCATGTGTGGTTGTTGTCACAAGATCTTGCTTTATTTTGATTGTGTGGCATGCTTTCCTAATCAAGCATTCAAATAAATTACTTATCAAAATTAGGATTGACCTGAAGTACTCGTAGAAATGATGTGTTGGGGATGAATTATTGCATAAAGTGGCTGAATCAAGTGATCTAGTGAATATATGATACGAGAGAGGTCATATAGACATCACATGCCTCACGAGATGACATAGTTTATTTAAAAAAGTTTTGGGCCTTGAGATTAAGCCATCCACCCAAAGCACACAGTTGTATCTTCCTAGAATGGAGGATTTGGGTGGGCGCATGCCTAGTTCAACCGCAAGAAGAAACGCTAGGAATTGATATTGAAGAATGGTTCTACCACCCACTACATGGAAAATAGGGCACACCCACACCACGTGTCACCTTTGGACAAGATCTAACGGAAATACTCAACAAGAAGAAGGCATCACAACATGCGAGAGAGTTTAGGATCTTATTAGAATCTTGGGAGGACACTCTTCTGGTTTGTGATAATCTAGTGTTTTATGGTGTTGTTGTGCAATGGTTGCAAATTCATCTGTGGTCTTCATCTGGACACTCCAAGGTGCTCTTCAGGGAGCAATTTGATCCTTGCTCGGGTGATGCATGTGTGACATGCACACACTTATGTTAAAAAATGTGTAACCCTAATTGACGTGATCCAAAAATACCAAATACTTTTTTGCAAACACATAGGTTCATACTATAGCATAAAAAGTGACAACTTAGGGGTTGAACCCAAGGGAGAGGGGGCATTAGTGCTTAGTTTGTTTTGTCTAGGTTCTTGATGTGAGTCTAGAATTGAAGAATTTGATCTTGGATTTGGACTTACACTAGTGTGAGCAAGAAATTAAGAAAAGGCAAGAACAAAACCCAATCTAACCCTAGAAAAGTTAGGTCTGATAAACAAAGCAAGGAAAGCGAACAATTATAATAAAGCAAGCAAGAGAAATGTTAAACTAACACTAAACTAGAAAAATAATCCTAACTATCAAGGTAGAGATGGCAACTAATTAAACAATGCAAGACACTAGACTAGCAATTAAGCAAGAAAGGCAACTAGAGAACTAGATAACAATTAACTAGCTAATACTAACACAAGTAATCAGAAGACTAGCACTAACTATCATAGCAAGGTCTAGTTATCATGAACAATGCCATTGACTAATTAAGAAAGTAAATAGGCTAACTAAGAAAACATTAGCTAAGCAAGAGAGGAAATAGGGTTTTAATCATTTAATGGAAGTGTGGACTATTTGGGATAATGTGACTATCACCTAGGTTGGGGGTCATAACATGTAAGAATCACTCATTAATTTTGATTTTCAAATCGAATAATCAACTTAGATGATATAGAATAGCTCTAAACTACTAATCGACAATGGATGGAATAAGGTGGGTATAGGGAAACTAATCCGTATCACCCCTATCCAACCTTTCAACACTCATTTGATTAGGGTTTACATGGGAATTTAAATATATAACAAGTCTAAGTTTCTTGGATGGAAGCACTTAGGACAATTGGGGTCCAAGGGTAGTAATAGAGGGTGTAGATGAGGGTTTGACACCACAATGTCACCTCCCCTTTAGCCTTTAAGTAGCTCCAAGAAAATAGCACTAAGTGTCTCCAAACTCGCTACTTAGATCTCAAACTTAAGAGTAGGAGAGTGGACATATATGTAGGAAGATGGGTAGCATGTTGAGAATCCACTAGTTGGACCTAGGAACAAATTCCAATGTAGGTACATACATGCTATTTTCCCTGGAACCTAGGTGTTTTCAAGCACAAACCACAAACATATCCATGGGAAATGAGATATAAGTAGAACATAATCATTAGAAAATGAAATCATAGAGTTTACACATTATTTTTCCTTGATATGGCATCGAAGTCACAGTTTCCACCTCAAACAACCCACCTAGGGGGCTTAGCTACTCATAATATAAAAATGGTAAAAAGAAGAAGAATTAGAGGAGTAAAATGCCATAGATGCTTGGTGAAGACTCCTCCTTCTTCACCTCCAACTTTAGATGGATGTCCTCCTTGCTCCTTGGTGGAGGAAAAACATAGGAACATAGATAGGAGTGGATAAAACCCTAAAAAACTAGGTCTTTGAGGTGGAAGAAGGTGAAAATGAAGTGGAGATAGTTGGAAATGAGTAGGTGGCACCTTCAATGCTTGAAGTATCTAACCTATAGCTCCCAACCACCACAAATGGTTACATAGTGGATCGAGAAGAATAGGGTTGAGTGGGGGTATTTAGGTAAAATGATATCTAGGAAGTAGTAGGGTTTGGGTTCCAACACGAATGTTCTTGGCAGAACAATTGTAATAGGTGGAAGGTGGAAAGGGTGTGTTGAGGAGGAACAACCCTGGTGGAAGTGGGAAAATGTTAGTAGAAAATGAGTTTTTCATATGCTGGTAGCACGAAAGTGCTGGGTAGCATGATCTTGGTGTCCATGGGATAGCATGACCATGATGGATAGAATGACCGTGTTAGAGATTTGGTGCATGCTCATTCTCCTTGGCACATGCCTTCTAGGATCTTGGCAGAGCAATCATGCTGGGTGGAAGGGATGTGTTGGAATCTTCTTAGCATGACTATGCTGACCAACATGTTCGTTCTACTAGGCTTCATTTGAGTTGCTTCCTCACTAGATTTCTAGTGTGATTTTGGCATTTGTGGCACAACAATTATGTGGAACCATGGTTGTGTTGAGGTCATTTCCTTGCACTTTGATCTTTATTTTGACAATCTGTGGAGTTCTTTGCTTTGGATTGAGCCTTGACCACTAGGGGTAGGTGACACAACTCTTGGACTATATTTACAATAACACAAGGGGGAAGCCACCCTAAGATCCTCCTCCTTCTATCCCTTTCATCCAAAGTGTGGAGCAAGGTACCTTAACAACCTACAAAGAACCTCCATAAGTGCATTTGACACTAAGCAATCAATTGGGAGAAATAATGTGCATTCTAACATGTTTGGATATGATTAAAGAAAAAAATAGCAAATATGAAGCCCTAAATTAGAGCTTCATCACCATCCCAAACTTAAAACATACTTGTCCTCAAGTATGCTCCAAAGTAATCTCATTTTCACTTCATTTAATAAAAACATGGAACAATGCAATCACCATGATGTTTTTTGCCTAATCGAGTTCACATGTGGAATTAGGCATGCAACCCGCTACACTTTATTTTTTTATTTATTTTTGACGTGACTCAAGCACAAAGCACAATTAACTTCAAATATGGGACATCCATCACATATGTAAGTCATGTAGCTTTCCATAATGCTCCAGATAACCATATCATGCATGACATACATCAAAATGGTTAAAGTTGCTGTTTCACTTTTGAATATTCAATCATATGCTTCATTTTACCTCTTATGAGCCACTTGGATTATGTAAGGTTGTGTGAGCTAGAGTTGATTTTCCCTAGCCCTACTGGGCATAAAATTGGTCATGGAAAGAAATGAAGTGCTATTACATAGGAACACCCATATTTTTCTATTTCTTTTCTTGAGATGCTCTTACATAGAGCCATATTTTATTTCTTTTTCTTTTTCTTTTTCTCTATCCTATGTATACAAATTGAAAATGGTGAGAAGTGAGGGGTGTAGAAATGGAAAACCCAAACTTTAGGAGGGTGGTCAAGGCTAATATGTGCACTTTGGCACCTTTTTAAGAGGTGGACAAGTAAGAAAATGATGTAATAAAGGTCAGGTCAAAGAGGGGTCATAAGTGATGAAGATCATGTATCATTTCATTCAAGCAAGCTAATCCAAGAAACTTTCACCAAAATAGAAAAATCATATATAAAATTAGCAATTATGGTATATTACATTCTTCCCACATGGAATTAATAATCCCAAACATTCAAGGCTTGCAAGAATCACATTTTAATCAGAAAATCAATTTCTTACAAGAGGCATGAAGCATATGCAAAATTCCAACATAAAACTCATTCAACCAAAAATAATATAAATATGTTGCACTGTCCAAGTTTTAGACGTTTACATTACAATAAGTAGAGATTTAATTTGAAACACACCATTGGGAAAATAGATCAAGCTTGGAAAAAATTGGCCAAAATGGCACCATATTTCCCTAAAATCACATCTAAACCTACACTAGAAAGCAACAAATAACAAATAGGAAATTATATCTAAAACACACAAGATATAAAAATCTACATGAAATCCAATGCAATGCATGGAATGGCAAAGAGAAAAAACTTCGAACAATTACGCAAAAATGCAATAAAGTGAACTATATGCATGCATGTATGTAAATTAAGAAAAAATTAATTTATTTAAAGGCATTGCAATCATAAATCATCACAAAAGGGTGTAACATGTTAAACATTTATCAAAATGAGAATAATAAAGGGCATGTATTTCCCTACCAAAAAAATGCAATCAAGTAAACTATATACTTGCATGTATGTAAAGAAAGCAAAGTTCTAATCTATATTAAGGTGTTACAATCATAAATCATCACAAAACAAGGTGGAACATATGAAACATGTATCAAAATGAGAAAGCAAAAAGGGAGCGTACTATCCCACCACACCAAACTTTTGAGTCATGTTGTCTTCAACATGACACTTAAGCTTAAGAGTGATAGGGTAGAAGTAAATTGATATTCTGTGGCTCTGGTGGTCCTCCCTTTGGTGGAGGGTATTGGTAGTAATTTCCCCCATAGTTTGTATGTGGAGGTGCATATGTTTCATGATAGACAAATAGCTCTTCCCAGAAGTCCTCCTCCCATTGGGGGTTTCTTTGCACATGTTGATAGCAGTACATGTGGTTGATCTGATGGTGCATTTACTATTGATCAAACCACATGGCCTATGACATATTCTGAATACCCTCCAACTATCCTTGTATGGTAGACATGTCACATGTGTTCACTATGAATTGTTGTGCATCAAAAACATTCTCTATAGGCCTGGTGTGGCAAGGTTGTCAAAGAATTGCTTTGGAACATTTGTTTCTCCTTTTCCCTCATGTAGATATAGAGGCAATGCTCTGAATCCCTCTCTGGGATGTTCCTCCTGCTGATGTGCAATTTTTTTGCCTCAAATCTTCTATTGGTTCTATCTCGACTCACTCGCGTTCATGAGATACACACACTTGGGCTGACACATTTTTAGCCCTAATTGACATGCTCCAAAAATACCAAATGCATACCTGCAAGCACACATGCTTGTGTCATAACATAGAAAGTGGCAAGTTGGGGGTTGAAACCAAGGGAGAGAGGGGGCACTAGAGCATAGTTCATTTTGGTTCCTAATGCAGAGTCTAGAGTTGAAGGGTTCAATCTTGGATTTGGAGTTACATTAGTGTGAGTAAGCAATAAGTAAAGGCAAGAAAAAGCCTACTCTAACCCTAGACAAGTTAGGTATAATAAATAAAGCAAGGAAATAGAGAAATTGTGCTAAAGAATCAAGAGAAAGGTTAGCACTGACACTAATACCAGACTAGTAAAATAGTCCTAGCTATCAAGCTAGATATGACAACTAAATAAACTTGGAAAAAGAGATACTAGACTAGCAATTAAGAAAGAAAGGAAAGTAGAGAATTAGATTAGCAACTAACTGGATATGGCTAGCACAAGTAACCAAAGACCAACAAAAACTATACTAGCAAGGTTTGCTATCATGAACAATGCAATTGACTAATTAAGCAAGTAAAGAAGCTAACTAAGCAAGTACTAGCCAATCAAGAGAGAAATTAGGGTTTTAATATGTTAATGGAAGGGTGGTTGTTTGGGGGTAATGTGACTATCACCAAGGTTGGGGGTCATAGAATGCAAGAATTATTCAGCCATTTAAATCACCAAACCAAAAAATCAAGTTAAACTACAGAGAATAGCCCTAAAGTATTAATTGGCCATAAATAAAATAGGGTGTGTATAGGGGAACTAGTCCCTATCACCCCTATCCTACCTTATGAAGCTCATTTGATTGGTATTTAGGTGGTATACAACTAAGATATAAAAAATCTAGGTTTCTAGGATGGAATCACTTAGAAAAATTGTGGACTAAGGGTAGTAATGGAAGGTGTAGATGAGGGTTTTAGACCCCATGTCACCTCCCATCTAGCCTTAATGTAGCTCCAAACCAAAAGAACTAAGTGTCTTGAAACTATCTACTTAGATCTCATAGTTAGGAGTAGGAGAGTGGATAGATATGTAGGAAGATGGATAACTAGATGGGAACCCACTAGTTGGACCTAGGAGAAAATCCCAAAATAGCTACATATAGGCTATTTCCCCTAGAACCTAAGTGTTTTCAAGAAAAAAACCACAAAAAAATCCATGGGAAATGAGATAGAAGTAGAAAATGATCATTAGAAAACAAAATCATAGACTTTATACACTATTTTCACCCAACATGGTATCAAAGTCACATTATCAACCCAAATCAACCGACCTAGGGGGCTTATCTACCCATAATATGAAAATGGGAAAAAGGAGAATAAGTAGAGGAGTAAAACACCATATATTCTTGGTGAAGTCTCTTCCTTATTCACCTCCAAATGTAGATACACGCCCTCCTTGCTCCTTGGTGCATGAAAAGCATAAAAACATGGACATGAATGGTCAAAACCCTAGAAAAATAGGGTTTTAAGGTAGAAGAAGGTGAAAATGGAGTGGAGATAGGTGAAAATGAGTAGAGAGGAGTAGGTGGCACCTTCAGTGCTTGGAGTAGATAACCTCTAGCTCTCAACTGCCACAGATGGATATTTAATGGCTTGGGAAGCATAGGGTTGAGTGGGGGTATTTAAGTTAAATGATAGTTAGGAAGCAGTAGGGTTTGGCTGGAAGCACAGACGTTCTAGGCATAACAAAAGTGGTGGGTGAAAGGTGGAGTGGGCGTGTTGAGGTGGAATGACCCTAGTAAAAGTGGGAACATGCTGGTGGAAAAATGTATTCCTTAGAGGCTGGTAGAATGAAAGCACTGGGCAACACAAAGATGGTGTCTATGGGGTAGCACATACATGGTGGAGGATTTAGTGTGTGGTCATTCTCCATGGCATGAGCCTTCTAGGATCTTGACAACATGACTATGTTGGGTGGAACGGTCGTGCTTGTGTCTTATTGACATGGTCGTGCTACTTGGCTTCATTTGAGACCTTCCTCACTAGATTTCTACTACGATTTTGGCATTTTTGGTACGACCATTCTGTGGCACCACGGTCGTGTTGAGGTCATTTCCTTGCACTTTGATCTTCATTTTGGCAATCTATGGAGTTCTTTGCTTTAGCTCGACCCTTTGCACTAGGGGTATTTTTTGGCAGCTCTTGGACTCTATTTGGACTCCTCCAAGGGTGAATCATCCCTAAGATCATCCTCCTTCTATCCCTTCCATCCAAAGCGTCAAAACATGACAAACACCGAAATAAAATCCATAAGTGAATTTGACAATAAATAATTAAATGAGAGAAATAATATGCATTCTAACATGTTTCATATGATTAAAGAGAAAATGGCACAAGATGAAGGTCTTTTTTAGGGCTGCATCATCGGCCAAGGAGCATAGATACACTATTTTGTATTCTTGCATACGTCGTTATTTACATTCACAAAAGCTAATTGGAATAAATTATGGAAGACTTTGTTTATAAATGCCATAGTTTTATTTGTTTTGCTTTCTTGTATGTTGGTAGATATGTAAAATTCCATTCATTTTTCAATTTCTTTTTGTAATAGAAGCAGTTGATGATACCAACATTTTATAGACGTATTAGATGATTCCATAATCTTATATATGGAATGTGGTAGCAATTTTTGATCGTGGTTGAAGAGACCAGACCTTGGTTATTAGCATTCCCAACAAGAAGCAACATCAAATGTGGACCCAAAGGTTGAACATGGAGGCACTCATGGGCATGTTCCATATCACCATTTGTAGTGAATGTTATATAGGATACATTTGTATTATTACCAAGATGAGGATACGAAGGAGGTCATCTAGACATGATAATTCATCTAGGCAAAGCATTTTTTGTGTATGGACAACAACCATAAGGCCACCTACTCTGAGAATGAGGTTTGCGTACAATGATATGATTATGTCGCATTGAACTAATTTGATCATTTGTATTATGTGAGGGACATCAGAGATTACTTTTTGTGTGAAGAAGGGGTCATAAATCTGACAAATCTTTGGGTTTTTGAATTGTATTGAGTGAGAGATACTTGAGTTTCAGGCTTCAATAAATTAACTCACTGTCAATTTTAGTTGGCGGACAACATGATCATGGCAATGGTGGTGGATATGTTTTGGCTTGAGAAGAAAACCTTCCACATAAACTTCAATGACATGATGTTGATGATGATGACTTTGCATAATTGAATGAACTATAGATTGGTGGCACATCAACAAAATTGTTAATTACATGTATTCCCAAAGATGTCTTCCTAGACTTTGGCTTAATCCCTCCCTTCATACTTTGGGAACACTTTGATAAAGTATAAAGATCACCTAGATGGAGAATCAAGAAATATGATATCTAGTGTACACACAACAATTGGTGACAATGGTACCCCACATATTTATGGTAAGTGTGTTTTCCATCACGTCAATGTAACTGGGGAAACATTGTTTGGCTCTGATATTTGGAAAATTTGGAGTTGAATGTCATTGTAACTAGGGTAGCATGTCTTATGGAAACTAGCATATAGCATGCATCATTTCTTGGTAGGTGATATTGTTTTGGAAGTATAATCCACTACATAACTCGTGCAACAACCTTACATCATCATTTTAAATGTATTCTTCTTAGTAACATCATACACCTTTAAGTAATTGATAATATCATTTTTCTTGTGTCTGATTATAGTACTTTGATTGTGATTACTTATCATACAGACAACCTCATATATTAAATTGCGTGAACAATATAACTTGTCCAATGCCTAATTTCCAAGTGTGGTGTTAAGCTCATTGACTAGGGAACTACAATCATGAATGATTTCACATAACATGGTGGTGCTTTTATGAGTGCATCATCTAGTGGTAAGCATTCATTATTTTATAAAATATCTTATATTTTACTGATGAACAAGTAACATATGTATCATAAGTGTTTTTTTGTCCCTTTCAAATGATTCATAAAGGATAGTGTCTTGTGGGATGAATGTGTACTATACACTAGTACCCTAGATTGGTGCTAGTATTCCTTCATCTTTTCCACTAGATTTTTCATAAATTAACGAGAGAGAGTGACATGGAAACATCTTGGGGGTGGTGTGTTCATTTTGATTCTCTTGTGGGCTTGTCATCAGGGTGAGATAGTGAATGCATAAGCCATGAAGTTATTTTGGCATGGATTATCATATCCATAGTGGTACACCACAATTGATAAGATGTAGTTGTCTTCTGCAGTGGAATTGGCATACTTCTGCATTATGTACATGGAAAATTAGTTGGATTATATATGAATTACCTTGACAATATGCTTATATTTGTGTTATTATCTATAAAGAGATGAACCACATTCTGGAAATAAGGAATAGGAACCACCATTACACATTGATGGGGCTTATGAAGGAGTGCCTCATGAGAAACTCACTGCAGTCTCTTTTTAACAAAGAAATACTCAGCTACTTCAGAAGAGTAAGATGTCAGGGTGGGATATATTAATGTCCTAATATCAACTTGATGACTCTACAACATCCTAAATCATACCATATTATGAATGTTATAGAAATGCCGCTTGGAGGGACTAAATAAGTACCTTTAACCCAGTTTAGAAAAATAGGGGTAACTTGTTGTTCCATCTAGAGATAATGGAGAAGGTGTCACACCAATCAAAGTTTCTTAGGGAGTCCTTGGGTTTAGCGATATTGTGTACTTTGGTAGTGCACAATGTATTGAGCCTCCTCTCATGTCACTAATGTAGGCCCACATGAGGTAGGGATATGATGATGACAATGATCCTTTTGGTAGTGGCATGGTGATAGATTTAAGGCATGCATATGCATCATCTAATTATGCTAGTTATTCTAAACAAGGACAAGAATAAACATTTTGTAGGTAAGGTGTCATCCCTCTTGAAGAAGGGATTTTTGAAGTAGATAGGCTATTTTTTGTGTGTTGTATGTTGATGGATGCATGTGTATGCACCATCCTATCTTGTACTTATAAAAATATCTATAAACGATTCACAATTTTTCTTTCTCAAATACAAGTTGCAAAAGTTTGGCACATTTTACATTTTTTCTTTGGTTGTTGGCCAAAATTGCAAAATGGGTTAAATCTTCAATTTTTATTTTGAACTCATTTTGTGGAATGTTTATAATCCAGACACATGTCACTAAAAGGCTAGAGATGGATTCATTAGGGATGAAATGGCCCTACCATTTATGGGTGTGTACTTGGTGTGCATCCATTACACATAGTATATGGGCACGTACTCTGTAGGTGCCCATGTGACTTTTTTATGCATATAGGACTTTAGAATCCATGTCCATAATTGTCATTCCCAAGAATTGACACCTCTAGTAAAATGGTATTAAATGGAATGAGTGGATTATGCATATCACCAAGGTGCACCTCCTTTTTGGGTAAGCCCATCAATAGATACTCTTTGGTTAAGCATGCTCAATCTAGAGTGGTACTAGGAAGGGTGATAAATCTATGAGTTAAATAGGGTTGCATGAATGGGGACAAAGCAAAAATGAGTCCAGTGTGATAACACCAAAATCTATGCAATAATGCAGGGTATCGAATTTTAGTTTCATGCATATATCAACCCTTATATGCCATAATAACTCTAGATATTTAGTTTTTAGGTAATTTACCCTTTTTGAAGATATATCTACTCAATTAGACTATTTTGACACTTTTACTCACTAAATTGAGAAAGACATCAATTCCTCAATACTCAGCTAAAAAACTAGAGAGGCTCAGATAGATCCGACCACATCTTCTGACAAACCCTGTCAAGTTTCGCACAAAGTTGACTAGGGTTAACATGAAACCAACTAGATTTCTCATGAAACTATCCAAGGTTCACATAAAACCCGTATGTCACCATGGTGGATTTGCATATTCAAGGAGTCTCATCAGTCTGTCCACTCTAACTTTCCAGCAAACCAACTAGAAGTTAACACATACAAGTCATTGATGCATGACCTCACATATAGCATTGACGGTTAAACCTCAAAGAAAATACCTAGATTGAAGACCAAAGAGCATTCTACATTTTCATTGATCGACCTCTGATGAAAGCCCAATAGGAGCATCGATGCTCGATCTACACCCACACTGTAATGCCCAACCTCACCCTCTGATGGCTAGGTAGACTCTATCGAACTAATGAGCACCCTTTCATTCTAATGGTGTTCTAATTTTGACCCCCAATGGAACTCCTACAAGATGCCCGACCTAGCATCAAGCATCAATGGTTGAGCAATAATGAAGATACCACACATGACCTCCAATGGAGATCCTACATTTTTTCATTGATGCTCATTCAGACCCTACCAACCGATGATTGGGCAGACACCTTCATCGATGGTCAACCTACATTTGTGCTCCAATGCCCAATTATGCATTGAGCTCTGATGAAAACCCTACACTCAACCTCTGATAGGAAAAGTAAAAGTCCATGCGACCCTTCATCTATGTCTACACATCAACCCTTTGTATCCATGGAAGATGAGATTCAAGTATAGGTAATTAGAAGGGTTTAAAACCCTAGCCTCGACATATTAATACAAGGATGTCACCTCCAGAAAAGGAAACCATTCACGACATTGCCAGGCTGCTGCAAACCATACTCAACATCCATCTCCACTTTCATTGACCTCCATTGATAGACTATCCATCAACCAAAAAGCCTCCCACCTATGCCATCATATTCCACTTGATTTGTTCACACTTAGTCCAAATCACATGTTGGAACAAGGAGTAGAAAATAGGACAAGGAAGAAGACCATCCTAGCAGCATTCTTCAAACTTGTTTATTCCAAAGTGGATTGTGGATGCCAAAGATTGTTGGCTACTTGTTTCTTCTCTATCAAAGACACACTTTCTCCCCTCTCTCTTTCCTTTTTATTTGTGTTCTTGTTTTGACTATGAGATAGTAGAACTTCTATTTGGGGAATGGGGAGTAGACCCGTTGCCTGTACTCTATCTTAGTTATCATCAAACTCACTTTTTCTCAGTGTATTAAATTGTTCTTCATTCAGTTTATGCTTGATTCTTGATTTAATCTCTCAATTAGCATGTTTGGTATAATCAAGAATGTACAAAACATTAAACTTAGGATTAGATCCCCGAGTGTACATGTAGGATTCCATATGCGATCACAAAAGAGATCCTATAGGATGATTAAATCGTGAACCATGGTACTGTGACCTTGAGCCCATGGGTAATTTAGTCCTTGTTTAGGTCACATTTTATAAGGCAGAAAATATATTTGGTCCTAGTGTGATTCATGAGATTAGTAAATTGAGATGACTAGGATAGGTTCATAGGTGATGGTTTCTACTATTCTTTTAATATGGATTCGAACCCATCTTTTATATGTTCTTTTCTTCGTAATATTTAATTCAATCATTATTCTATAATCATTCTCAAATAAATAGTTTTAAATATTGTTCTTAACAGTTGGTTCCAAAGGAGATTTCTTGAAAATGTTGTCTTTTGGGTTTGACCTTATACTATACAGCAATTGATATATCCGCTCGTAGGTGAGTTGGTTGGAATTGTAATAAAGATTTCAAATCCTAGGATAAGTATATTTAGGGAATTTGTAGGTGAAATAAAACTCACATCAACCTCCATCACCTCCCTCCACTTCCATTTATCTCCACAAGGTATATTACCACGCAGATACACCTTTATGTGGACTTTTCCAACCATTTCCACTAGCCATTAGCCTTCATTCTTCCTCACATCCATAGATTTTCCTCCATCCAAATGCCACACTGTTGTTCAGGAAAAACTCGAGGAAGGGGGTAAAGGAGGCTAGAAGACCATCCCAAGTTGATATGCTCCAAAAAAAGTTTACATTGATGTGACCAAATAGACTTGGGTTATCCAAAACCAACCTGGGCATCACCCAAACTGGCCCATGCTTCACCATTATCGCTCTATATTCTTAGCAATTTGCTACTAATTCTAATCCCCCTAACTACCTTGGACCTGAGAGGAAATTCAAGATAATTTGGGGTATTCATCCATGATCTACAAGAGGGGTATCAGATAGTTGGAGGGAGTTTTATTCACATTGTACAAGAACAAGTGGGATGACCCCCCACATGAGTAGCTACCATAGTACATGTTGGCTTTGGGTATTAGTTTCTAGTTGAGGTGTTTGAGGGTTGTATATGCCCAAGAACAAGGTACATAGACAATTTGATTCATGGTTGCATATCATGTAACTTGTTCTCTCACTTTGTAGAATATGACAAAAGTTTTTTTTCTTTATTTAACTTTTTTTTCTCCTAGTTTAGTCTTACACATATCTTTTTGTCTCAATTTTACTTAGGTAACTAATAAGGAAGTCTTAGATGCTTGAACATCTCTAGATTCATATGTTCAACCCCATATGCTACATTGACCCTATTAGGCATGGGCAAACAACAAAAAAACCATTGAAGTCAACCAAACCAAACCAAACCAAACAAAACCGTTTAGTACAATTTTGGTTTTTTGAGGGGAATCATTTAGTTTGGTTCCAAAAGCTTTAAACCATTAAACAATGGTTTGTTTTAGTTTAGGAGTGCAGTTTAACCAAATCAAACCGAACCAACACACATGTTATATACTATTTGAATATATACTTATTTTTATAAAAGTACTTATCTAATCAAAGTTTTATGATGCTAACTAATTTTTTTATGTTAATGTGCAAAAGTAATGTTCAAATAAATGAAATTAGTCTTACAAAACTTTAGACTATGCGCTATAAGGAATACTTATTGAAGTAAGTTGGATACTATCTACCTAAAAGTTATATATGCATTCATATCTTTGCCCATTTCTAAACAATGATGTTTTAGTGTGAAGTTTGGTAATCATGATAGATATGTTTATGAAGATGATGGGAAATGGTTAATTTCAATTAAAAACATAGTTTTAGCTTTGTATTTTCTTATATATTAGTTTGAAACCAAACTAAATGGAACAATACCACAAATCAATAGTTTAGTTCGATTTGGTTTTGGAATAGTTAATGGTTCAATTCGGCTTGAAGATTGTAAAAATTGATATGTACAGTTTGGTTTGTAGTTTAGTGGTAAATAGAATCAAGCTAGACTATGCCTACCCCTATAGCCCATGCACTTGTAGGGATTGGTTTGGCAACTAATTTTAAATATCAAAACTTGATACACATCAGACTTTGATGTTTGGATTCATTTTTTCAGACATGAATCAACCTATCAAGTTTTTGGCACCATAGTTGGAAACGTGGAATTTCCACATTTCATGACCAAATATTCCTTTTAGTTTAGATTAAGTTTGTATATACATGCTGTTATAACCTCAAATTTTCTTAATTCAGAATTGAAATGTAATTTCTCCTTTTTAAGATAGATGAATAAATAATTGTGCGGTTTGATTTAAATGAGAGGATTTCCTTGCTAATAGCCTTGCTATTTGATTTTGTGGGCTTTATTGGCTATTGGGCCCAATAATAAGAAAAAGAAAATAAAAGGAAAGAGAAATTCAGTTAATAAAAGGATAATTAAGAAAAGGAGAAAATAAAGAGGTAGAATCCTCTAGAATGCTAGGAGGTAGCCTCCAAAGGTGAAATTAGTTTCTTTGGGATTTCTTGGGTACCAAGGAGACCAAGTTGCCAAAATAATAAGGAAGGAAAGATGACAATATCAATTAAATTAACTTTATTAAAAGATAAATTGCTTATGAAGGAAATACCACTTTCCTTTAGAATTTGGGTTTCAAATTTGGTGTACAAGTACATAATATCAATCCAGAGTTTCCTTTAAAATTTGGTTGAAAAAGGATAAAGGAATAATGAGTTATGATTTTTTGAAGTTATCCTAAATTTTACAGGAAATTATGTCACGATTTAATTTGGGGATTAAAATATCGAATTTTGGTTTTAATCATACAATCATGACCGTTGGATCAGTGATCTATGGCTTGGGTTAAGTCCCGCTCTTGTGAGGACTGGGACACATAGTCCTTATTGCGTGGACTTTTGATATGAGATTCCTCAAATTTGAGGCAACCTGCGAGGTTGTGGAGGAGTCCATCTCCTCTAGGAGATTGTTCCAAACCTAACCACCCTGAGGTTGGTGGGGTTACGTTGTGAAATGGGGAAGTCCCCAATTCACCAGGAACCTGGTGGCTACCCTATATATAGGGTAGGGTGCACAACAATGTGAGCAACCCCCTAATCTACCATCTCGTGACCGCGACACAACGACGATCGTCATGGTGCCTTCAATTCAAGGAACTAGCCTGGCTGGAGACCTCGTCGAGGAGCAGATAGCGCTGGGGAAAATGTCATCTAGTTCACGGTGAAGGGGCAGCATGGAGGAACAATTGAACCAACGAGCAAGTTCGAGGGAAGAGGACGAAGCTACTGATAGCCTTCGTTTGCTCGCAGTAGCCTAGGAGTGCCAAGTCAACCAGTGGGGTTGACCATCAGCCTACGCGCAGAGCAATCGGATGTTGAAGATGACCCCCAGTGAAATTACTAGCTCACCCTCCCACTTATTCAGTTCGGGTAAGGGAATATCCGTCTTTCATTTATTTTTAATCGTGGGTGAGGCACGTGATCGCGGACCATTGGATCCCGCACGGTCCTTTCTGCTAGAAAATCCAAAAAATGCTTTTCTTTGCAAAAATCGTAGAAATTGATAGAAAGGTCAGATGAAGAAACTTTATATACGAAAAATGATCAAAAAATATGAGTAATATGATAAAAATAGTTTTAGCATCTAATTTCATTTCTATTTGCAAAAGTACCTTGAGTTGGTCATAAAGTGCATTAAATTTAGGTTAAAAACCCTAATGATGATTAGAGATCAAATCTAAGATGCTTAATGGGTTAATTCAAGTAATAATAACCTATTGAGAGATAAAGTGAGGTTAGATCTGATATTACATAATACTTGGTTTGTTTTAGGCATTTAATCCATGAATATATGATAATACATGTAGAAACCCTAATCTAAGGTAAAGAAGGAAATTAACTTGAATAATCTGAATGAATTGGGTTAATGTTGTTATTTATTGATCCTAAGCCAGTTAGGAGGAATATGACAAGCTAGTTAGGGTTTATACTTGGATTTGATGAATTGGGGTTTATAGTGTCAATAATGAGGATGAACCCTAATGAAACCCTAAAAAGAAGTAGGAAACCTAGGAAGCGAGTTCATATGAGTGTAATTTGAGGAAGTGAATAGTAATTAAATTATATGATTGTTTCAAGATCATTGCTTGTGTGAACTGCTTGCTTGCCTGGATATTTCCTTACTTGGATTATTGTTAGCTTGTTGAATCGACTGAACATGTATGTGGTTATTTATGAATAATCGATTTAGTTTCACGGCGTTTCCCGAACATTTTATTGATTGGATGCAACCTAAATTGTTGGATGTTTAATTCTACAATCCTATAAAGTCCCTATGATTAACACAATTAAGTATACATGTGTATTCTCGAACCTACATGCCACCCTGATGTACGTTGCATGACCATGCCCCGGAGGGAAGGTCTAGTCAGTCAAGCCCCAGAGAGAAGACCATTGAGCACCATGAGAGGTGACCCCAGGCACCAAGCTCAAGATGGAGAAGGTGGCCTTATATCACTTGCAAGGACAAAACCCTAAGAGAGGGTAATCCAGGGTTTAGGGCAAAAGTGATTGAGGATGTCACATTGAAAATGTAATTTGGATTTTTAATAACTTATTTGTGATAATTAGTTGGTTAGAAACTATTTGTGGAAATTTTGATTGTTCCCCACATACCAGTATAGAAATATACTGACTGGCATTTTGTTTGTCGGCGTTTTAGGTACAATTCTAAAAATGGACAAACAATAAATCGAAATATTGTGAAGATACAAATAACATGTGCAAGGAGGATTAGTTAGCTTAGCATTTTACTGTGGATAGAAGTATAAATCCAAAATTTATAAGGTATGCAAAAAGTTTTATTTTATTCCAGCTTTTTCAGTTTAGTATTAGTAGAATATGATAATTATTTTTGATTAAATTTCTAACCATGGATCCTGAAATATTGGGATAATGTCTCTGACCTTTTGGTCTCCCTTAATTGGGGGTTACCGAGAGGCGGGGTCATTACATTTGGTATAAGAGATGTGGTTTCTCATTTAATCCTTAGTAATTATTAAATTGTACAAACTCTTTAGAACTGAGGGAGTTATTAGAGGATTTTCCAAAGACTAAGGTGTCTAGAAAAGGATCACGGTCCGAGGGCTGACAATATTTTCCTCCGCCCCGCTAGTCGGTCACGAGGACTCCCAGATGCAGTGTGACTGCTTGGACAATGTCTGAGGTTATGACTTGAAATAAGATACCTTTAGGACTCTCTCATCAATTTGTCCCTTCTCAACCCTTACTCAATTAAGGAGTCTTGGATTTAGGGTTTTTATCTCTCTTCCCCACCCTTTTGAGGTTAGGGTAAGTATGATAAGGATTAAGGAATCCTCCATCAAATTAATATAAGATACATAAACAAGTCGTCATCGACATAAGTATAATTAGTTTAAATGTAAACTAAAGTTTGATTGTATGCTTATGTAGATGGCTCATGTGAAGACCATACCTATCCCCGAGGCTACTGAGAACCCTGCTAAGGGTTGGCCTCCCCATGAGAGGAGGGGATCATCCGAGAAGAGGAAGAGGGACCAAGGTGATAGGTCCTCAAAGAAGAGAAAGAGACCCAAGGGAACTTCAGAAGAAGGCCCTGATCCTAAGCCAGTACCCTTCGACAACCCCGAGATGGACTAGGAAGAGGAACACATGTCTGAGGACGAGGTCAAGTTTGAGGAAAACCAGACCGATGGTACAGGAACGACAATGGTGGTTCACACCCTTGATGCCCTATGGATGGAACAGCAGAAGAGGCTAACTGAGGCCATTAGTGCCGTGGCCCTCAGAGATATAGCAAAGATGAAAATGGTGAGTCAATTTCCGTTTGTCCCTAACTCGGAGTCACCATTTTGAACTTCATCAAGCTGAACATCAAGAGATTCTGGGGAGAGGATAAGACCGAAGTGGTCGACAAAGCGGATGATTGGCTGCTGGAAGTTGAGAATGGTTTCTACATGCTGGAGGTACAACCAAACAAGAAGGTTCTTTTTGCTACTCATCTCTTAGAAGGAGCAACCAAGATCTGGTGGGAAAACCACATCATGGGATGAGATCTAAGTGAGGAGCTGATGGCATGGACTGACTTCAAGACTATCTTTATCGCCAGATTCATCCCCACCTTAGCTAAGAAGGAGAAGGAAAGAGAATTACCAACATGATCCAGGGTAGCCTATCCGTTGCAGACTTTGGCCGCAAGTTTCACATCCTAGAGCATTTTGGGCATATGATGGATGAGGAAAGACGAGTGGACCATTTTGTGGAGTGTCTTCACCCTGCTATTAAACCACATGTGATGGCGAGTAAACCAACAACTTTCTCTAAGGCCTACAACACCGCCTTAGACATGGAAAGGACAGTGATGCCAGCTCAGAACCCACCCAAAGGATATCTAGGTTTCACTAAAGGAGCTCAAGGACAGAAGAATGACCACAAGAAAGGACAAGGACATAACCACACCAAGGGAAAGAATGGACAAAAACGAAATCCACATGGTGAGAGTCACTTTCATAAGTGCCGCACCTGTGGATGGACACATCCTGGGAAGTGCCGCTTTGAGAAGAGGGTGTGCTACCATTGCCAGCAGGAGGGACACTTCATCTCCAACTATCCTCTGCCTGATCCAAGAGGTCCAATGGCAACGCAACCAGTGGCAACAACACCCCAAATAGGAGGAGGAGTACCAGCTAGAGGTCCACCTGTTGGAGAGAGAAGGCAAGCCAGAGTGTTCACCATCGACAATGACGAAGCCCATGTGAATGCCAATAGGTTGATCGAGGTTAATAACCCATAGAGTTTTCCTTTTAGTTTAGTTTGATCATGTCATAGCAGACTGATACATTATGAAAATATGTAGGCATGCTTGAAGTCATGGGACAAAAATGTAAAAAGCTCTTTTTGATTCTAGTTCTACTAATACTTTTATTTTGAGAAATCTGGCAACTATGCTTTGTTTCGACATCTAGGATGTAGGCTATGTTTTGGATGTCACAACCCCGAGTGGTCGAATATATACATCTCTTTTAAAAAACCCTGTCTTACCAGTTAAGTACTTGAGTCACGAGCTTCCCACTAACTTCATCCTCCTCGATATGAATGATTTTGATCTAATCATTGGTATGGATTGGCTTTACACCTATAGAGCACAAATTGACTGTAGAGAGAAGAAGATCCTCATTAGGAAACTTGGTCATCCACACTTTACCATTCGAGGAAGGAGAGATGTGACTACCAGCCTTTATGTGTCAGCTTTGAAGGCTGAGCAGATGATATCCAAAGGATGCCGAGCATACTTGGCCATAGTCACAAAGCCTGAGGCCAAGGTACGACCCTTAGAGGAGATAGAGGTTGTTCGGGAGTATGCAGACGTGTTTCTAGATGACCTACTAGGGATTCCCCCTGAGAGGGAGGTAGATTTCTCCATTGAGTTAGCTCCTGGGACTAGAACTATATCTAAGGCGCCCTATAGAATGGCCACAACTGAGTTGCTTGAGTTGGAAACTCAGTTGTAGGAGTTTCTAGATAAATGTTTTATCTGACCCAATACGTCACCATGGGGAGCACTAGTCCTTTTTGTGAAGAAGAAGGATGGATCACTCCAGATGTGTATTGATTATCGGATGATCAATCAGGCGACCATTAAGAATAAATACCCCCTACCCAGAATAGATGACCTTTTTGACCTGCTCAAATCAGCCTGAGTCTTTTCCAAGATCGATTTGAGGTCTAGGTACCACCAAGTATGAGTCAAGAGTGAGGATATACCCAAGATGGCTTTCTGAACCCGATATGGCCATTATGAGTTTGTGGTCATGATGTTTGGGTTGTCCAATGCACCCAGTGTCTTTATGAACCTTATGAACAATGCATTCCAACCCTTCCTTGAATCCTTTGTAATCGTGTTCATAGACGACATCTTGGTGTACTCTGATGACCTAGCTCAACACCGCGACCATCTGGGCAGAGTCCTTGATAACCTAAGAAAGTAGAAGTTCTATGGAAAGTTCTCAAAATGGGAGTTTTGGATAGACCAAGTCATGTTTCTCAGAAACATCATCTCAGGAGGAACGATTGACATAGATCCAGCTAAAGTGTCAGTAGTTCGAGACTGTCCTACACCAAAGAACCCCTTTGAGATTTGCAGCTTCTTGGGGTTGGCTGGATACTATCAGCTCTTCATCAAGGATTTCTTGAAGACCGCCTTGCCGCTTACCATGTTGACTCAAAAGGATGTGAAGTTTGTGTGGTCTGATATATGTGAGGCTCGTTTTCAGGAGCTAAAGGAAAAGCTGACCACTGCCCCAATATTGACCCTACTTTCCGACAATGAGGATTTTGTGATATTCACCGATGCTTCAAAGATGGGACTTGGCTGTGTGTTGAAACATAATCGACATGTGGTTGCATATTCCTCCCGACAACTCAAGCCCAATGAGGTGAACTACCCGACACATGACTTAGAGATGGTTGCTATCATCCATGCATTGAAGATATGGTGGCATTACCTATACGGTGCTACCTTCGAGATCCTCAACTACCATAAGATCATGAAGTACCTCCTGACACAGAGAGACTTGAACCTATGACAACGATGGTGGATGGATTACATGAAGGATTATGACTTCACCATCACCTATCATCCTGGAAAGGTGAACGCCGTAGCTGATGTGTTGAGTCAGAAATAGCTCAGGTGTACGGATATTTTGTCTAGTCAGTGGAAGATCTTAGAAGAGCTCATGGAATGGACTCTGCAGCCGTTAGAGGACTAAGTTCGATTGGCTAATATTCAGATTCAGTCAGAGTTGTTGAGTGAGCTAGTCACGACTCAATTGACCAGTTTAGAACTCAATAGAATGAAGGGCTTGTTGAAGAAGCCACAGACTCATCTCTCAGTGGGAATAGATGGAGGGATCATATTTGAGAACCGTATATGGGTTCGTGAGGATTCACCACTGAAGGAACATATCTTGCAAGAAGATCATGATTCTAAGTATACGATACACCCGGGAACTACAAAGATGTTTAAGGACCTATAGAGGTATTTCTGGTGGCCAGTAATGAAGAGAGACATTGTGGCATATGTGTCCAGCTGTCTTACATGCCAGATGGTGAAGGCTGAACACCAATGACCCGACAGACTTTTACATTCGATAGAGATTCCAGAGTGGAAATGGGAACATATCACCATGGATTTCGTGGTGGGTCTACCCTGGACCAAGAGAGGCCATGATGTGATATGGGTTGTGGTAGATCACCTTACCAAGTCAGCACACTTCCTTTCCCTAAAGACCACTGCCAAAGTGTCAGACCTAGCTGAGTTGTATATCAAGGAGATAGTACGTTTGCATGATGTACTCGATTCCATCATCTCTGATAGAGACCCGAAGTTCACTTCCAAGTTGTGGAAGAAGGTACAAGAAGAACTTGGTACAAGGTTAAAGTTTAGTACCACTTATCACCCTCAGACAGATGGTCAGTCAGAGAGGACGATCCAGACCTTAGAGGATCTATTGAGGGCTTGTGTGCTTGATTGGGGTGTATCGTGGGAGCAGTACTTACCTTTAGCCGAGTTTGCCTACAACAACAGCTACCAAGCCAATATTGAGATGCCTCCGTATGAAGCTCTTTATGAGAGACCGTGTCAGTTACCGCTTCACTGGGATGATGTCGGTGAAAGGACCCTGTTGAGGTCAGAGGAGCTCCAAGTGTATGCAAATAAAGTCACTTTGATCAAGCAAAGGCTGAAGAGAGCCCATGATTGACAAAAGTCATATGCTGATGCGAAGCGGACTAACGTGCGGTTCACTGTGGGAGAGCATGTGTTCTTGAGAACCCGACCGCTCTGAGCTATAGCTAAGAACAGAGGGATGCTGAGTCCCTGATATGTGGGTCCGTTTGAGGTGTTAGAATGGATTGGTGAAGCTGCATACCGTTTGGCGTTACCCCCTTAGTATAGTATGATGCATGATGTGTTTCACATGTCTAATGTGAAGCGATATGTGCAAGATCCAAGCCATGTGCTGAGCATTGAGCCTATTGAGATTTAAGGGAAGCTGACCTATCCTGAGTCTCCTTTGTGGATTCTAGATACCAAGGTGAAAGAACTCAGATGTAAGAATATAGAGATGGTAAAGGTTCTTTGGAAGCACCATGGAGAGGATGAGGCCACATGGGAGCTGAAGACAGACATGGAAAAAGCATATCCTGACTTGTTTGTTTGATTACTGAATTTTGAGGGCAAAATTCTTATAAGGAGGGGAGGATGTTATAACCTCAAATTTTCTTAATTCAGAATTGAAATGTAATTTCTCCTTTTTAATATAGATGAATAAATAATTGTGTGGTTTGATTTAAATGAGTGGATTTCCTTGCTAATAGCCTTGCTATTTGATTTTGTGGGCTATATTGGCTATTGGGCCCAATAACAAGAAAAAGAAAATAAAAGGAAAAAGAAATTCAGTTAATAAAAGGATAATCAAGAAAAGGAGTAAAGAAAGAGGTAGAAGTCTATAGAAGGCTAGGAGGTAGCCTCCAAAGGTGAAATTTGTATCTTTGGGTTTTCTTGGGTACCAAGGTGCCCAAGTTGCCAAACTAATAAGGAAGGAAAGAGGAAAATATCAATTAAATTAACTTTATTAAAAGATAACTTGCTTATGAAGGAAATACTATTTTCCTTTGGAATTTGGGTTTCAAATTTTGTACACAAGTAGATAATATCAATCCAGAGTTTCCTTTAAAATTTGGTTGAAAAAGGATAAAGGAATAATGAGTTATGATTTTTTGAAGTTATCCTAAAGTAGAAAGGAAATCATGTCACGATTTAATTTTGGGATTAAAATCACAAATTTTAGTTTTAATCATACACTCATGACTATTGGATCAATGATCCATAGCTTGGGTTAAGTCCCGCTCTCATGAGGACTGGGACACAGAGTCCCTGTTGTGTGGACTTTTTATATGAGATTCCTCAAATTTGAGGAAACCTGTGAGGTTGTAGAGGAGTCCATCTTCTTCAAGAGATCGTTTCAGACCTAACCACCCTGACGTCGGTGGGGTTTTGTTGTGAAATGGGGAAATCCCCAATTCACCAGGAACCTGGTGGCTACCCTATATACAGGGTAGGGTGCACAAAAATGTGAGCAACCCCCTAATCTACCCTCTCGTGACCGCGACACAACGACGATCATCGTGGTGCCTACAATTCGAGGAACTAGCCTGACTGGAGACCTCATCGAGGAGCATATAGCGCCGGGGAAACCTTCATCTAGTTCGTGGTGAAGGGGTGGCTTGGAGGAACAATTGAACTGACGAACAAGTTCGGGGGAAGAGGACGAAGCTACTGATAGCCTTTGTTTGCTCTTAGTAGCCCAGGAGCACCAAGTCAACCAGTGGGGTTGATCATTAGCCCGTGCACAGAGCAACCAGAGGTTCAAGATGACCCCCAGTGAAATTACTAGCTCGCCCTCCCGCTTCTTCAGTTCAGGTAAGGGCATATCCATATTTCATTTCTTTTTAATCATGGGTGAGGCACACAATCACAGACCATTGGATCCCGCGTGGTCCAACAGACCACAGATCGAACGACCGACAATTTATGGCGGCGTTTCCTTTCAGCTGGAAAATCCAAAAAATGCTTTTCTTTGCAAAAATCGTAGAAATTGATAGAAAGGTCAGATGCAGAAACTTTATATATGAAAAATGATTAGAAAATATGAATACTCTGATAAAAATAGTTTTAGCATATGATTTCATTTCTATTTGCAAAAGTACCTTGAGTTGGTCATAAAGTGCATTAAATTTAGGTTAAAAACCCTAATGATGATTAGAGATCAAATCTAAGATGCTTAATGGGTTAATTCGAGTATTAATAACCTATTGAGAGATAAAGTGAGGTTAGATATGATATTAGAGAATACTTGGTTTGTTTTAGGGATTTAATCCATGCATCTATGATAATACATGAAGAAACCCTAATCTAGGGTAAATAAAGAAATTAACTTGAATAATCTGAATTAATTGGGTTAATGTTTTTATTTATTGATCCTAAGCCGGTTAGGAGGAATATGACAAGCTAATTAGGGTTTATACTTAGATTTGTTGAATTAGGGTTTATAGTGTCAATAATGAGGAGAACCCTAATGCAACCCTAAAAAGAAGTAGGAAACCTAGGAAGCAAGTTCATATGAGTGTAATATGAGGAGGTGAATAGTAATTAAATTATATGATTGTTTCAGGATCATTGCTTGTGTGAACTGCCTGCTTGCCTGGATATTTCCTTGGATTATTGTTAGCTTGTTGAATTGACTGAACATGTATGTGGTTATTTATGAATAATCGATTTAGTTTCACGACATTTCTCGAACATTTTATTGATTGGATGCAACCTAAACTATTGGATGTTTAATTCTACAATCCTATAAAGTCCCTATGATTATCACAATTAAGTATACATGTGTATTCTTGAGCCTACATGCCACCCTAATGTACGTTGCATGACCAAGCCCCAGAGGGAAGGTCTAATCAGTCAAGCCCCAGAGGGAAGATCACTGAGTACCATGAGAGGTGACCCCAGGCACAACGCTCAGGATGGAGAAGGTGGCCTTATGTCCCTTGCAAGGACAAAACCCTAAGAGAGGGTAATCCAGGGTTTAGGGCAAAAGCGGTTGAGGATGTCACATTGAAAACATAATGTGGATTGTTAATAACTTATTTGTGATAATTAGGTGGTTAGAAACTATTTGTGGAAATTTTAATTGTTCCCCACATACTAGTATAGAAATATACTGACCGAAATTTTGTTTGTCGGCATTTTAGGTACAATTCTGAAAATGGACAAATAGTAAATCGAAATATTGTGAAGATACAAATAACCTATGCAAGGAGGATTAGTTAGCTTAGACTTTTACTATGGATAGAAGTATAGATCCAAATTTTATAAGGTATGCAAAAAGTTTTATTTTATTCCAGCTTTTCAGTTTAATATTAGTAGAATTTGATAATTATTTTTGACTAAATGTCAAACCATGGATCCTAAAATATTGGGATAACATCTTTGACCTTCTGGTCTCCCTTAATTGGGGGTTACCGGGAGGCGGGGTCATTACACATGCATAGTTTGCTTTTTTGTCATATATATTTGTCCATAGGCATTGGTGTACTTTTATTTTTCTTATTCATCTTTGGTTGCACCATGGGTCTATCCACTATAAGGCAAATCATGCTGTCCACTTTTCCTCCTAATATTTTGCACAGTCCCTATTGGTATGTATTCCCAGAGAGCCAGTTATGTGATGATTGTAATGTGTCATTATGTACTTGATTTGTAATATCAACAAATGCAACTCCATCTATTTATGCTTGTTTTAGTTATGCGATGATGACACATCATAATATATGTCTAAGGAATGATGTAACTGGATGACATATGTCTTCAAGTTTAGGACTTGAAGAATGAGATCATGTGTATGATAAGAGTATATATATTCTTGTTATGTCCGTAGTAGGAAATTGTTATGAAATAAAAAATAGATGACAATAATACATAAGACTAGAATGTGTGTTGTTTGATGACATAGTCTCAGTAGTGATGATATTAGATATCAATTCAAACACATAGGTATGTGTTATAGAACAATGTACTAGACAAACCCACCTTAGGAGTGATGCGTGGAAACCATGAAATGACAGTTAGAAACAACTCTCAAAGTGATAGTGGTGATTGTGGTTCATATACCTGAAGTCACAACATTCATCACATGTTGTTCAATGAACTTTGACACCATCCAATGTGATCTTGCATAAGGGTTTCTAGAGCTATGGTGCTTGGCTTCATTGTGATACATGGGGATTGACTATGAGCGATGTAGATGGGATTTGTCCCTCCTATTGAGGGCTTGATGTCCCGAGCCCTAGACAAGCGAGACTGAGAAATGTATCACCATACTCATGTGAGTCAATATGTGATATGTTAGATCACATGCATCTAGTCTACTCTAGTTAAAGAACATATATTGAATATCATAATGATGATGATTCCATGCCTCACACACAATTTAGATACTAGAGACAAAGGAAGTATACAATCATGGTACCATTAATGAATTATAGATTGAAGTTGTTCTCCAACTTTCCAATTGCTTGGGTAGAAATGTTGTGTTTCTAGATAATGCTCATTGCGTGTGTAGTTATAATGGTTACAGACTTCACTGTCAATGTAATATGGGAATTATAGGGTCACAAACATAGGATGCACTTGGAATAGGAGTTTGTAATTCACTTTAATCCATTTTTCATTCTTCTCTTATTTTCTCATTCTTTGCTTAATAATTGGACTATTAATATGAATTCATGACTCTAATTAATCTAATACAAAATGAGGATTTGTAGTAAAAAAGAATATTTTTAGAAATGACTTCTATTCCATATTTTATTTCTTATATATCGATTATTCTATATTCATTATTGATTGAATTTATTTCATTTCTATATCTGGATTTCCATATTGCTTAATTATTTCAAATATTATTTCAATAATGTACTTTCATAATTATTTAATTAATTATTTTATGAATTCATGGATAATATTTAACATGGTTACTAAAAGACTTTGGGTAATCAAATTAAACAACACTGGCTAACTGGAGCGTCCAGTTAGCTGATTGAATCATTCTTCAAACCAATCAGTTTGACTGGGTCAAACAAAGATGTGAATGACCAATTTGAATGGGTCAAATGATTAATGATATGTGTAATGATGTGCATTGTGCATCACATTAAAATACAATGTTATTGTGATTTTGGCCACAATCCACTCAACTGATTGGATAGACTAGTTGATCGAGTGGTGTTCCATTCGACCAACTAGATAGTCCAGTCGACCGACTGGTGGTTCTCAACAGCTATCAAACCATGATATCTAGTCTTTTGCATCCTCTGGGTTTTGGAAACCCTATCCCATCCACTCCTATATAAGGAGGGGGTTGGGCAAGTCTCTCAATACACTTCTCTTCATACAATTGTAGTAACGTGTGACAAATCTTGAGCAATCTTTCTAAGAAAGGGCAAGACAACAAGGGGAAAGGAAGTCGATGCTAGCACGTTGAAAAATGAAAAGACTACTCCTTCCCAAATCATCTTTAGAAGTGCAACATGGACTTCATTCTGGTTCACTTGGACTACGTAGAGGTGTGGAAGCCATTGTTGCCACACTTGGAGAACAACATCAACTATCATTCGTGTGCTACTTGCGAAGGAAGCACATCTTTGTGCACTTTGTCATTGGACTTGCTCTAGGACCAGGTACATCTTTCACACTCTTTCCTAGATACATGATTATTGATGTGATATGCTAATAATGAAATATGGAGATAAATTTTATTTCCATTGTGTACTCTGCTGACATATTTCCCTATAGTGGCATCAGAGCCGTGCTAATTATGGTATATCGAGATTTAAATCGATGCGATCAGATTTTGTTTTCTCATTTATTTTGTTGCATACAATGTGAACATTTAAATGGTTAATGTGCATATCCAATCACATACCACATACACTAGGGAATGTCCCACATATCTGATATATATATATATATATATATATATATATATATATATATATATATATATATATATATATATAGACACACACACATGTTGCCCTAAAATGGTTTTGATGGTAGACGTGTGCATGGATATAACCAATACCCCTTGCATGCTTGTTTGGTTGGATGGTTTACTTCATGTTTTTATAATTCAATTTGAATATTGAGCCTTCCTCTTTCTTCTCCAAGTATAATTAATGCTTAACCCCAATGTTCCCCTTGAATGTAACTTGAGGTATTCTCATTTCACAATGTAGTATGTAGATAGGATTAGCATTAGTTTCCTTTGGAAACAAGAAGGCATTCTGGCTAGCGAGTCGATCGACTGGAAGTAGATTCCATTGACCAGAGGATAGTAGGAGCCAGTCAACCAACTAGAGGCCCAACCAACCGACTGGAGGAGTCCAACCAATCACTTGAGATAGAAGCCCATTGATTGACCAATAGGACTAGAAGGTCCACTCGACTGACTGTCCTATTCCCAACACAAGAAGTTCAAATACATGTGGATAGAATAAGTGACTATAAGCATACAAATGGATTATGACAAGGTGTTGTGCATGTCATCCATCCAAGAATTGCATTGGATGCAATTGGCAAATGTTGCCTACCGTAATAATTGGTTATGGACGTTGATGTTGGTTGAGTGATAACTCAATGTATTTTGGATCTTGGCCCGCTACAAAATTGTACGTTGCTATGTTTGCAAATCAATATCGAGAGTTATTTATTTGAACAAATTAGTGGGAGTGATAATTAACTAAAAGCCTAACAAATATCATCAATAGTTTCAAATATTAGAGTGTTTTGGTAACACAACTTTTTTTCCTAAAAATGGCAAACAATAAGATATTGTGATCAATCCATATGAAGGACAAACTGAATAAGAGCAACTTTCATAACTGGTTCAGGACTTTGAGAATGGTTCTCAGTCATGAGCATAAGCTATATGTCCTAGAAACACCAGTGCCATGGGAATTTTCTCCTAATGCACCTTGGGATAAGGTGTATGCTTATTAGAAGCATACCAATGATGCCACAGACATTAAAAACCTATTCTATGTTGTATGAACTATGAGTTGCATAAGCATCATGAAAATATTGACGTTCTCAAGATGGTAGCACATCTTAAAAACATGTGCTAAATTCATGCAAAGAAGGAAAAGTACAATGTCTCCAAAGCACTATTTGAGTGTAAGATAACATAAGGGGATCTAGTAGAGCTCCATGTGGTCAACCTGATTGGGCATGTAGAACATCTAGAGAGACTGTGATTTCCTTTAAGCCAAGAGTTGGCCATAGATATTATTCTACAATCGTTGCCTAAATCATATAGTAGTTTGTTGAGAGCTATTACTTGAGTAATTGGCTAAATCATCATCTGAATTGCTTGGCATGGTGATACATGTTGAAGCACAAATGTAGAGGGACAAACTCGTGATGGTGATCAACAGAGGGTAGTCCAAGGGAGAAGGAAAGAATAAGAAAAGTTCTGAGGTTAAGTTGAAGTCCAAGTCTTCTACACTCAACATAAGAAGAAGGGTAAGTGCAAAAGGAATCTGTCCTTTTCACATAAAGGAATTAAGGAATATGAAGTGAGGAATATCGATTTGTACTTCTAGTATATATGTTATTGATATTAACTTTGCCACTTCTCCATCTTGGGTATTTGATATCGGGTGTAGATCTCACATTTTCTCAAATGTGCAGGATCTAAAGAGAAGAAGACCTTTAAGGAAAGGTGAGGTTGAACTACATGACGCTAATGGAGTAAGAGTTGTTTCCTCTATAGTTGGAACCTATGAGTTGTCTCTGCCTAGTGGGCTTGTAATAGAGTTAGAAAACTAATATTATGTACCTTCCATTAATAGAAACATCATATCTACATCTTGTTTGGAGAATAATGGATTCAAATTTCTTATGAAGAATGGTCGATGTTCTATTACTAGAGATAAAATCTTTTATGGAAGTGCCCCAATGCCCTATGGTCCATACTTTTTAGATCTAGGGAAAGGTGTAAATAACATAAATACAAAAAGGCTAAAACTCAATAACTCAAACAATACATACCTTTGGCATTGTCGTCTAGGACACATAAATGAGACACACATTTCCAGACTCTACATAGATGGTTATCTGGACTCTTTTGGTTTTGAACCAATAGAGACATGTGAATTTTTTTATGACAAAAGCACCTTTCACTGGAAATAGTGAGAGAGCGAGCGACCTATTAGGACTTGTACATATTGTTATATGTGCACCTTTTAGAATGAATGCTAGAGGCAGTTACCTGTACTTCATTACCTTTACTGATGACCTCAGTAGGTATGGCTATGTGTACTTGATGAAGCACAACTCAGAATCCCTTGAAAGGTCCAAGGATTTCAAGAATGAAGTACATAACCATCTTGTTAAAAGTATTAAAGCACTTTGATATGACCAAGGTGGATAATACTAAAGCCAATTTTGAGAACCTTCTACATGACCGTGGCATTGTACCACACTAGACTTCACCTGGCACACCACAATATAATGGTGTATCAGAAAGAAGGAACCATACCATGTTGGATATTGTGGGATCAATGATGAGCTTTGTTGATCTTTTGACGTGGGATCAATGATGAGCTTTGTCGATCTTTTGACTTCCTTCCTGAGACATGCTCTACAAACCATCACATTTACACTAAATAATGTACCATCTAAATCGGTTAAAAAGACATTAAATGAGATATGAAATGAGAAATGTCCTAATGTGTCTTTTATGAAGATTTGGGGTTGTGAAGCTTATGTGAAAAAATTGTTTCCAAAAATCTTAGACTCAAATTAGATAAATGTTGTTTGTTTGGATATCCCAAAGAAACCAGGGTATACTACTTTTACACTCCATCTGACAATAAGGTTTTTGTTCCTAGGACTGCTGTATTCCGTGAAAAGGATTTTATTTACAAAGGAAACAATGGGAGAAAAGTAGAAATAAAAGAGGTTCAAGACCAACAAGAAAACATTAAATCTATTGAGACATAGAAGGAACAAGTAGAATCACAAACTACTGTGGAATCTCAAGTTCCTCATGTAACACAAGAACCTCATAGAACTACTAGGACACATTGGGAGCATTAAATATTTGGATATCTTATGACTCAAGAAAGTGATGAGTTATTCATAGATGATGAACCAACAACCTACCTAGAGGATATAGAGGGACCATAGTCCAAGAAATGGCTTGAGGCCATGAGATCTGAGATGGACTCCATGTACACTTATTGGGTATGGACCTTGGTGGATCCACTTGAAGGGGTAAATCCCATAGGGTTGATCGGCCTTTTTCACGCGTCCGGAAATGAACGCAGGACAAAGGAAGGAATCAAGCTTTAAATTTATAACCTGAAACCTTCTAGGCCCCCGCAACTTTTATTACGGGGTCGAAGTAGATATACGGGGTCGAACACAGGGACGTGGTGACGTTTAGGATGCCACATATCTCGTTCTTTAGTCAGATAAGCCAAGACAATAGTCGATAAAAGTAAGTGCTAGAACTAGTCTAGCAGGTTGTCACAATATAAAACAAAACAAAGAAAAGAAAACAAAACAGAGCTCGTGAGTCTACTAATCAGAGAAAGAGAGTTCTTGGCTATGTAACCACAAATGGGGCAGTCTATGCACTCGTTCTCAGGCATAGACAACCCTCGAACACCTAAGCAAGCATCTAGTATGCACAGTGGCATCTGTCCTGTGGGGTCGTCCCACTCGCTCTCGCGATGCGTGACTAAAACCATCAACGATATGTCATCGACCCTCTCTCAAGGAATGACATATCAACACCTCGGAATATACTAAGTTCCCTCTCGGGTCTTAGGATATTCTGGGGTGTTAGGAACAGAATACCTCGGATCGTCCTCCTCTCGGGTTCAGATCCAAACTATCTTCTCTTAGCTATTCCTACAACAGATCTCTCAATACAGGAAGAAACAACAGTTCAAGCGAATAAGAGATCAACCAAACTAGCAATCATAACTTGGAAAGAGAAAATAGAACATGCAACATACTAGATCTGATATGAATCTACTTGCTTAAGGCAAAAGTATATAAACATGCCCAGATCGGGCCACATAGCCAAGAAGGAGCTAACTAGCCATAGACAAGCATAGCTGGCACTGAACAAAGATGGATAAACATCGTTTGTACAAGAAACAAAGGAATGAAGTAGAATGAAAGAGAAGAGGGAAGAGATATAGCCCGTAGAGGAGAGGTGGCTCTCGCTCCTCGGCCTCTGTGCAGGTCGGATCTCGGCCCTTGGGTCTTCTCTTCGTCCCTCTGGACTCCTCGGCTCACTCTCTCTCTAGACCGTATCGGTCGGCGCAGCCGTATCGGTCGACGCAGCCATATCGGTCGGCACAGCCGTATCGGTCGACACAGCCGTATCGGTCGACGCAGCCGTGTCGGTCGACGCAGCCGTGTCGGTCGGTAGACTTTTGGGGAACTCGACACACTAGCTCCTTGGTCTAGGCACTAGCTCTTGCCGGGTCCTCCCTTCGGCTCCCCCTCCTTTGTAGGTTGGCAGCTACTATTTATAGGCAACGAGTTGATGAGAGTTGTAGCTTTTATTGGTCCACGTGTCCTTCATCCGTGGCTTCGATCTTGAGGCATCAGGCAGCCGTATTGGGCGACGGCCGTATCGGACATCGGCCGTATCGGGCGGCGGGGCTGTTTCGGTCGGCGCGGCCGTATCGGCCAGGCCCTATCGGTCAGCTGCTGGAATTCTTGTCTTTTCAGGTTCGGTACTTGAGAGTCCCAAAATTGGCTAGTTTCGGTGCCTGCAAGTCTAAAACAGGCTAATTAGCTACATTATTAGCTATTTTCACTACATTATCTAATGGAGAGACAGAAAACATAAAACATGAACAAAAGAGTGCATATTAAGACTAAAGTGGCACAAACCTATAGATAAAATGCATAGAAAATATGCGCTAATTTGGGTGTTATCAACTACCCCAAGCTTAAAACTTGCTTGTCCTCAAGCAAGACTGTGCTCAAAGAACAAAAGATAACATCCAAATTAAGCTTGGCAATAAATGCTAAGGTTAAGAAAAATAGTTTAAAGCATCAATACTCTTGATCCATGTCATTTCAGAACAAACCCCCACCAAACAAGCACAATCCTTCCAAAGTAAGATCAAAGAATTTCCAGGCAAGATTAAGAGAATTCACTATAGCCTGCCAATACTCATGAGGGTTTGAACCATAATTATTTAAACATGAAAGAGTTGTCACATAGGTGATCACGCGGGTGATGAGCAATGAGCCATCACCATGAATCCATGCCAACCAATCGGGAATACCACGCCTCTCACTTATTCATGTCCTAAGGAACAAAGCAAAGGACTCTAATGACTTCTGAGAATCCCGATCTACGTCAGGTTGGTCCATGTAGCGAGCAACAATCCCTGCAGTCCGAGCCAGTTGGCCCAAAGCAGTGAGACGAACTCCTCGTACTGCGCTCAAACCAACCCTGCTACTAAGATGATCTCATAGGTCTCCTAGGGGTTCCTAGTGACTCTCTAATGAGCATTTGGGGTGATACTACCAGGCGCGACATACCCGCGTTCGTGAGCACAGTCATACACTGGCTGGGCACCATCCTCAACTCTCCTAAAAGAGAAAACAAGCGCTCGTTTATTGTTCACACTCAGGCTTTTATCATCTGCATTCTATTTTTGGGCTTTGGTGAGAACTATATAAATATTTTTGGGATTTTATGGGCGGCCAAGCCTCTTTTGCACATTTTTATATTTTTCATCTTTTTGACTCAATCTAAGGTGAGAAGGCACGTAGTCCATCAAGGAGAAACATTTCATCTTGATCATAGCTCAAAGCCCATCATAATCCGCTTGATACCTGTGTGAGAAGTAGCAATTATGATTCAAGAATCCTTAGAATAGAGGCAAGCTTGTGAAATTCGCAGCTAGGAGACTTTAATCATGATTTAGCCCATTCCAACGGTCCTTTACCATGGATTTGCCATTCACAACATAGATCAAGGGAATTTAGCTTTAAGCTATGAAAAAGGGACATAACCTTAGATTTATTACCAAACTCAAGGAAAAAGTCAAAGAGCAAGTCAAGTGACAGGTCAAGCAATTTTTTAAGATGAAAACTATGCAATTAGGCATAAAGTCAAGCATTTATCTATTAGAGTCGCACCACATAGCCATAATTGCGAAGCTACAAGCTTATGCTATATGCAAGAAATAAACATGCATGCAAGAAGGGTGAAGAGAAAGAAGGGCGAAGCCTACCACCCCAAGCTTAAGAGTTTGCTCATCCTCGAACAAGACTTAAACTTGAAATAGTGAGGCAGGAATGCATGATTGTTAATGGCAGTTATTGAAGTTCTAAAGATGATGCATGGATGCAAGGATTTAAACAGTTAGAGGAAAGAAACTAACAAGAACATGAAAAGCAAAATTTATTGTAATAAAAGGGCGGGAGGGTGGGTAATAGAAAAGGGGGTGGCTGCCCCACGATACCAACACTGGGATCCCAAATTCTGAGCTTTGGGACCAGTGTCACCTGTGTCTTGCCGATGGGTTCCGCCACATAATATGAGTAGAATAGGCGGATGTGTTGGCCCTGCCGAGTCTGAAGAAGAAAAGTAAAACCTGGTGACTCGGTGAAGTCATCTTTGTGGTGGAATTGATTTGAGCTGCACTGGGATGAATTCTTTGGCAAATCATCCTCAAGGTACCTTTCATTATATGAATCTAAAAATGAAGGTCCTGGGATGTCGACACAGGATGAAATAGATGAGAGAGGTTGGACGTCATCTTTAGAACTCATATCTTCTCTCTCCATCTCTGCACTTAAGGTTGGATGCTCAGATAAATCTTCATGTACTGTCTGAGTCATCCAATCATCTTCTGAGCAAAAAGTACCCCCTGAAGAATCTGTTTGTAGTTCTACCACCCCAAGCTTATCACCTGGCGTGGAGTCAGGGGTGTCTTCATGCTCAACAACCATGTTGTAGTGAACCGTCCATCCTGCCCCCTTGACGTCCACCAAGCCTTGTAAAGGGATGGTGGCAAATGATGGCTCATGCTTCTCCAACTCATCTTCGTTACTGTACTCACTGCTCCATGTCGAGCAACTTTCATCGTCGTCATCGTCGTAGAACAAATTGTTCCAAACCATGGTTGGCATACTGCTCAAAGAGAAATGACAAGTCTAAATATGAGAGATGTCACTCTGGTCTAGTTCAATATCTGACTCTGGTTCCTCAGACCAACCTTCTGGTTGTGAGGTCGATTGGCTTTTCGAGTCTTCATCATCATCATCATGGACCCATTCATGTCTATGACTCATTTATTCCATTGGTTCATCAGTTGGGTCATCTGGATAGAATGAAGGGCTTCCCCAAGTGGGTTGGTCTTCACAGAAAAATCCTGGTGAATCCAGTTGATGGTCTGAATAGGATGATGGTGCATACTCCACTTCAAACCCAATGGAATGGTCTTGATGACTAACGTCTTTATCATCTAGTGATGGAAGTTGTAACCAAATTGTAACCAAATCGATGAGCTCTTGGAGCCTCCTGCCTTGTTCAACATCTTTATCATGAAGTTGTTGTACTTGAGCAGCAATGCTTTCGAGACCCGTCGATTCTGCCATGCACATATAAGGGGAACCCGCTATATCAAACTAATGCTTTAGGATGGATCCTTGTTCAACGGTTTGAATTATACTACTACTGCGGTCTGGATCCCCGGTGGCTGCTTTGAGATGATGCTCTTGCTTGTCTAATAGTTGCTGGAGCGGATCGACGTTTTCTTGGAGATGAGGAACTAGGGAGGTGAGTGCCTTGACACTTTCTCCAGCTAACTCCACTACCTTGATCAGTTCTTGATCCCATGATAGCACATGAGTCGATGGTTGACTGGTAGTCTCCTTTGTTGGAATTTCAACATATGACGACGGTGGAGGTGAGTATAACTCGACTAGTTGCAGAGCATGTCCTTCAATTATTTTCCAGCAGTCAGAACTGTGGAAAAACTCGGGAGGACATGTGGACAAGATGACTTGTCTTGCGGAAGCAAGGTCCATGGCTGAAAAAGGTATGAGAAAAAGAAAAGTGATTTAGTATATATGAACAAGTATGTGTAAGATAAGAGGAAAACTATGCATGTATATACAGACTTATAGTGACAGAACAAAAATCTACTAGGCGTGTAAACGTGGAAAACCACGTCCCTGACAACGGCACCAAAAGTTGATCGACCTTTTTCACGCGTCTGGAAATGAACGCGGGACAAAGGAAGGAATCAAGCTTTAAATTTATAACCCGAAACCTTCAAGGCCCCCGCAACTTTTATTACGGGGCCGAAGTAGATATACGGGGTCGAACACAGGGACGTGGTGACGTTTAGAACGCCACAGATCTCGTTCTTTAGTCAGATAAGCCAAGACGATAGTCGATAAAAGTAAGTGCTAGAACTAGTCTAGTAGGTTGTCACGATATAAAACAAAACAAAGAAAAGAAAAGAAAACAAAACAGAGCTCGTGAGTCTACTAATCAGAGAAAGAGAGTTCCTGGCTATGTAACCACAAATGGGGCAGTCTATGCACTCGTTCTCGGGCATAGACAACCCTCGAACACCCAAGCAAGCATCTAGTATGCACAGTGGCATCTGTCCTATGGGGTCGTCCCACTCACTCTCACGATGCGTGACTAAAACCATCAACGATATGTCATCGACCCTCTCTCAAGGAATGACATATCAACACCTCATAATATACTAAGTTCCCTCTCGGGTCTTAGGATATTCTGGGGTGTTAGGAACAGAATACCTCGGATCGTCCTCCTCTCAGGTTCAGATCCAAACTATCTTCTCTTAGCTATTCCTACAACGGATCTCTCGATACATGAAGAAACAACAGTTCAAGCGAGTAAGAGATCAACCAAACTAGCAATCATAACTTGGAAAGAGAAAATAGAACATGCAACATACTAGATCTGATATGAATCTACTTGCTTAAGGCAAAAGTATATAAACATGCCCAGATCGGGCCACATAGCCAAGAAGGAGCTAACTAGCCATAGACAAGCATAGCTGGCACCGAACAAAGATGGATAAACATCGTTTGTACAAGAAACAAAGGAATGCAGTAGAATGAAAGAGAAGAGGGAAGAGATATAGCCCGTAGAGGAGAGGTGGCTCTCGCTCCTCGGCCTCTGTGTAGGTCAGATCTCGGCCCTTGGGTCTTCTCTTTGTCCTTCTGAACTCCTCAGCTCACTCTCTCTCTAGACCGTATCGGGCGGTGGCCGTATCGGTCGGCACAGCCGTATCGGTCGACGCAGCCGTATCGGTCGACGTAGCCGTATCCGTCGGCACAGCCGTATCGGTCGGCGTAGCTGTATCGGTCAACGCAGCTGTGTCGGTCGACACAGCCGTATCGGTCGGTAGACTTTTGGGGAACTCGACACACTAGCTCCTTGGTCTAGGAACTAGCTCTTGCCGGGTCCTCCCTTCGGCTCCCCCTCCTTTGTAGGTTGGCATCTGCTATTTATAGGCAACGAGTTGATGAGAGTTGTAGCTTTTATTGGTCCACGTGTCCTTCATCCGTGGCTTCGATCTTGAGGCATCAGGCGGCCGTATCGGGCAGCGGCCGTATCGGGCGGCGGGGCCATATCGGTCGGCGGGGCCGTATCGGTCGACGCGGTCATATCGGTTGGCGCGGCCGTATCAGCCAGGCCCTATCGATCAGCTGTTGGAATTCTTGTCTTTTCAGGTTCGGTACTTGAGAGTCCCAAAATTGGCTAATTTCGGTGCCTGCAAGTCTAAAACAGGCTAATTAGCTACATTCTTAGCTATTTTCACTACGTTATCTAATGGAAAGATAGAAAACATAAAACATGAACAAAAGAGTGCATGTTAAGACTAAAGTGGCACAAAACTATAGATAAAATGCATAGAAAATATGCGCTAATTTGGGAGTTATCAAGGGTGCTAGTGGGTCTTCAAGAAGAAGACTAACATGGATGGTAATGTACCAAAAAAGGTCTTCAAACAAGTTTAAGATGTTGACTATGATGAAACCTTTTCACCAATTTCCATGGTTAAATTCATCACGATCATGCTTGTCATTGTAACTTATTATGACTATTAGATTTGGCAAATGGATGTTAAAACTATTTTCCTTAACTAGAGTCTTCTTCAAGATGTGTACATGACACAATCCAAGGGTTTTATAAATCCAAATAATGCAAATATAGTCTGTAAGTTGCAAAGGTCAATCTATGGATTGAAGTAAGCATCTCAGAGCTAGAATCTTTGATTTAACGAGGCAGTCAAAGAGTTTGTTTTTAGTCAAAATGAAGATGATCCCTGTGTTTACAAGAAGGTTAGTGGGAGCATACTTGCATTCCTCATATTTTATGTAGATGACATACTATTTTTGGGGAATGACATCCCTACCCTACAAATGGTAAAGAACTAGCTTGGAAGTACCTTCTCTATGAAGGATTTACGTGAAACATCCTATATCTTAGGAATTAAGATCTATAGAGATATATTTAGAAGGATTTGTGGCCTAAGCCTGAGTACTTACATTGTTAAGGTGCTGAAAAGGTTCAACATGCATGACTCAAAGAGAGGAAATTTGCCCATTTCATATGAAATCAGTCTATCTAGAGCCCAATATCCCAATTCTTATGAAGAATGGGAATGTAAGACCCCTGACGTTACTTTTGGTTTAACATGCTTGCTTATTATAATTTCATTCTGAAAACCTTAATCAAACCCTAATATGTGTTGTGATATCATGTGATAAGCTTAAGTTTCAAGATTGGTCTAGTTTGAACAATGTTTGAGCAAGTTACACAAATATGTACTTGTTTTGGACTTTTATGCAATTTGCCAATATCTAGGATTTTTCTTGAAATTTATCACATGATCATTGTTCCTCACATGTTTTCATATCATGTTAGATATAGTTGTGCATTGGGGCACCTTGTTAGACCTTGGTTTGGACAGTGACATCTATCCTTGTATTGAATTAGGGTTTTCTCTCATGGATGCCCTAACTCAATGGTTGTCCTTGAGTGTTGGGACGTGATGGGTCACTCTAGGGTTGATGGTTGATGAGTTTTCATGTGGTATCTAGTATTGGCGATCAATGATACTTCTGACTCATCTTGGTTGCCAATATTCCTAGGGTTGGTGGTCGATTAGTTTTCTGATCATCTTGGTCGCCAACTTTTCTTTATGTGGTTGTTTGGGTTTTGAAAAACATAGTCTACCTGGTTGCATGGATGAGATGTTTTGAATGTGGATACATGGCATGCATGGCTAGACACCTCTCTCTTCCTTTCTCTCTCACCCTAAGCCTTATATATACCTCCCTCCTTGTCTGCAAACAAGTTCTTTACACACTTATCTCTCTATCTATCTTTTCTAACTTGCCACTTGGATCTGGTCCCCCTTGCTTGGGGAAGTAGGATCCAAGGTAGGAGAAGCTTGGCTGATCTTGCTTTCATGTGCACCTAGGGTTTGGATCCACCCTTGTTGAGGTCGTTTGGTGCTTCCTTACTTGGCTTCTTGGTCTTGGTAAATGAGACCTCCCTCTTTTCCTTCATTTTCCTTGTTATCCTACCTTCATCTCTCTTATTATTGGTTCAATTCACGGTGGATCTTGATCTCGAGGTTGAAGACGCCTTCTTTCTTGCTTCCTTAACCTAGGGTTTGCTTCCTCCCTGGAGAAGGAGCTAGCTAGGTCAAGTGGAGTGACCAAGCTAGGGTTCTACCTTCTTTCCTCTAGCCACCTTGTTGTTTGGAGATTCTTCATCATCTCTAAGGTGAGCTATATAACTTCCTCCATGATTTTTGCTTACTCTTATCTTGCATGTACATGATCTTGCCCTAAAAAGATATTCCAAATAGAAAGATGTTATCTCTGCATAGGGTCGAGCTTAGATGGTAGATCTTGAGTAGATAATTCTTCTTGATGTACCTCTAATCTTGTTGCATGCTTCTTCCTTGAATATAATAAACCATAGACCTTACATGTGGGTGTGATATACATATTGGTCGCCAAGATTTTGATTTCTATATTGGTTGATGAGATTTGATTCTATGTGGCCTCCAAGTTTTGATTTCCATGTTGTTCATGAAGGATTTTGATTTCCATGTTGGTCTCCCAGTATTTTGACTCCATGTTGGTCACCAAGGATTTTGAACTATGTTGGGCACCAATATTTTGAACTTGACGGTCCTCAAGATTTTGAGCCCTAGGGGGCGATGAGGTTTCTAACCCTAGTGGTATCTAAGAATCCTAACCCTAGTAGTCGATGAGGATCCTTACCCTATCGGTCGCCAAGTATTCTAACCCTAGTATTCAATGAGGATTCTAACCCTAGTGGCCAATGAGAATTCTAACAGTAGTGGTTGCCAAAAATTCTAACACTAGTGGTCGCCAAAAATTCTAACCTTAGTGGTCGCCAAGAATCCTAACCCTAGTGGTCGATGAGGATCCTAACCCTCATGGCCTCCAAGAATTCTAACCCTAGTGGCCGCCAAGGATTCTAACCCTAGTGGTGCCAAGTTTTTTGACTCCATGGTCTATGGGTTTCCTGATCCTATTTGTAGGAGTCCATAGTTTTGGTTGCATGGAATCAAATGGTTATGTTTGACCTTATGCATTCATGTTCTGATGGAAATGTTTAGAGCTAGGGTTTATCCTTGAGTGCTGATTTGTAACATCATTTCAACTTATCTTGTTGAACCTAACCCTAATACAAATAGATGATGATGGCTAATCGTACTTAGCCTTCTTTTATGATTGGTATGATGAGAAATACTCTCTCAATGTTTTTTTGTAACCCTAATTTGTTGCCATATGAACATCATAAGCTCTTAAATGCAATGTTATGTCGAACTTATATGTCACATGTATGGTGATGGTTTTATGAGCCTTTAGTAAGGCATGTGAAGATAATGATGTTAGTATAGGGAATGATGTGATGGTCTTATGACCCTTGGGCATGGTTTAGCCTTATGGAGGTGTGATCCTCTTCATGACGTGACAAGAATTGGTATCTTATGATGACGTGACAAGAATTATATTTGGTGTGTCCCGTCAAAGGTGCACACACTAATCAATTTAGACTTGACTAGATGCACCCTACGGGATAGGAACACACTGGGTATCTTTCAAAATTTATAAGGGACCTACACCAACACACTCACTCAAAGTAAAACACTGCGCCCACAAGTGCACAGGGTTGTGTCGTAGTACAAGAGGGCAGCAAGTATAGGGGTCGATCCAAAGGAATAAAAGGGGACACTAGATCTAGGTTAGATTTTGGGCTAGTTCCTACTAAAAAGTATAGGGTTGAAGGGTTTAAAGGTTATTTTGATTGATTACACTAAGCATTAACAAGCAAGCAATTAAAGGAGAACAAATAAGATCAAAGCCTAAGTTAACCCTAGACAATTAATTCAACTGAGCAAGAAAAGACAAGGCAAGCAAGGAAAAGAGCAAGATATGCTAAGGAAGACAAGAAGAGATCTACAATAAACTAATATAGCAAATGAGTCAAAAGAGCAATTAAAGACCTAAACTAGCAAGGAAAAAGAAATAACAAGGCAAGAAGCTAACTAAAAAAGTAAAGAGATAACTAGGCTAACACCAGCTAAGCAAGAAGGCAATTAGGGTTTTAAAGCAATAAATATGTGTGTGGGTTGGTTGGGTGATGCACTTATCAATTAGATTGGAGGGTGACATGTGAACATTATAGTCCCATTTAGATTACCAAATCAAACAACAAGCTAGAGTATAATGAATTGCCCTAAACTACTAAATGGCCATGGATATGATAGGTTGTGTATGAGGGAACTAGTCCCTAACACCTCCTACCACCCTTACAAGGTTCAATTGGGTTAGGGATTAGGTGTAATTCAATTAGATTCTGAACTAGCCCAGGTTTCTAGGTTAGAGGATCTTAGGGTGATTAGGGGCTGAGGGTAGTAATGGAAGTGGAAGTGAGGTTTTAGGCTTCACATCACCCACATTCTAGCCTTAAGAAAGCTCCATTCTAAGCACACTAAATTCATCTAGAATAGCTACTTAGATCTCTCAAATAGGGTTAGGAGAATTGATTAGCATGTAGGGAGATGGGTGGCTAGCTAGGGATCCATGAATTGGACCTAGGAGCAAATCCCAAATTTCACACATATAAACAATTTCCCTAAATTCCTAGGTGATATCAAGCACAAAGAAACAAGTAATTCATAAATTATGAGATAGAAATATAACATAATAATTAGTAAACAAAATTACAATGTTTACATACCATTTTCACCCAACATGGCATCAAAGTAACATTTTTGGCCCCAAACAGTCCACCAAAGGGCCTAGCTACTCATGGAAATGCAAAAGACAAAAAGAAAGGAGAAAGAGGTAGAAGTGGTCATGGATATTAGTGTAGATGGAAGAGTCCTCCTCTACAGCAACTACAAGGTCGTCCTCCCTCCTCCTCAAAGGTGCAAGGGCATGGAATGAAGGTGGAAACTGGCCAAAACACCAAGAAACTAGGGTTTTGGTGGTGGAAATGGTGAAATAGAGGTGGAATGATGATGGAATGTCTAAGGGGAGAAAATGGGGAGCTAAGAGGGTGTAGAAGGTAGATAACCTCATGGACCAACCACCACCTAGGTATATATATATGTGGTGGGGAAGAACTAGGTCAAGTGGGGGAAAAATAGGAAATGCAGTGGAAGAATTGTATGTAACACAGTCGTGCTGGGTAGCTCGGTCGTGGTGGGTAAGGATGAGAATGGTCGTGGTGGAGCGGAACGACCATGGTGAAAAATGGTGAAAAATCATAGTAAGTTTGGTGTTTTTGAAGTAAAAGTGGCACGACTGTAGTGGTCGCCATGGCTGTGGTGAGTCAAGGGTAGCTCGATCATGGTGGCTTGGGGAAGAGCTGACCGTTCTTGACACCAAGGTCATTCTGCATTGACTGTCACACAGCTGTGCTACTTTGCACGACCGTTCTCAAGTCTTGTACTAGGGCCATGCTATGTAGCACAATCGTATTGTTGAGTGTAGTCTCCATAGCTTGTCTCTGTTTGTTTTTAGTGAGCTAGCACAACCATTCTATGACACCACGACCATACTACTCTCTATATCAACACTTTGAGCTTGTACTTGGTTCATTATTGGACATCTTTGCTTTAATTGATCTCTGCCCACTAGTGGTAGGTTGAGGGAGCATTGGACTTCACTTTGGGCCTCTCTAAGGGTAGAGAAACCCTAGGATCATCCTTTCTCTCCCTCTTCCATCCAAGCGTGGTCCAAATACCTAAAAAACATGCAAATAATGTCCATAAGTGCACGTTACACAAATATGCATATTAGGGGAAATAGCATGTAATGTAATAGGTATAGATGTGATTGAAAAGTAATATGACACAAGATGGAGCCCTAAAATAAGGCTGCATCACCACCCCAAACTTAAAACATACTTGTCCTTATGATCCAACTCATTCTCTCTACAATTTTTCCACAATCAAGAAAGGAAAAATGCAATGCAAAAGATTAAAATTGACTAGATGGGCTCAAAGATGACTAGGTACATGCATTCCACCTCTCTCCTCTCCTCTTTCACAAACCAATCATGATTAAAGCACTGAGCATGCAAACTTCAAATATAGAGCATAGAAAACACAATCAATCAATATGACTATCCTATCACTTCGGGTAAACTATTTCATGGTGGCTAAGATAAAAAATGACTAATTTTGCTATTTTGCATTCATGCATTCAATCCCATATGCCCATTCACACTAAGTAACCCATGTGGATATGAAAAAGGGCAAAATGAGCTAGGTTTGATGTTTCCTAGATCCATGGGCATTCAAAAGGAAGAAAGGGTTGTGGTAAGAGTTTGGAGTGATTTTACACACTCATCTTTTCTTTATTTGGATGCTCTTAAACATGAGCATCTTTTATTTTATTATTTTATTTTTATTTTTCTTTGCCCTTGGTGTGGATAGGGAACATGGTGATGAAAGTGAAGCGGGGGTGGGTGGGTGGGGGGAGAATGGATATGGCCACCCCAAACTTTTAGAGGTGGCCAAGGCTGAATGTGTGCACTTTGGCATCCTTTTATGAGGCGGAGAGGTAAGAAGATGGTAGAAGAAAAGGCAGTCAAAGAGGGGCTACTAGTGTGGACATCAACATGAGATCTCCTGCATGAAAGTTACTCCAAAAATTTCATCAAGCAATGACACACCACATGAATGAGCAATATTAAAACCATTTTTTTTTATCATGAGATTCTACAAAACTCTTAAGTGTTTGTGGCTTGCTTCAATCACAATTCAACCAAATAGTTCACAAGCATGAGAGAGGTGGTTCATCTATAAAAAGTTAGGATTGAGGCCATTTAGCAATAAACCAAAATAGTTCACTTGCATTTGTCAAAGGTCATCATTTTCAATCCAAAAACTATATTGGGTCAAAACACACTTTTTAGGCAAGGAGATCTAAAATTGGGCAAAATTTTCCAAAATGCTGCCAAATCACCTTCAATCACATCTAGACCTACATTATGGAACATAAAGTAGTAAACAAGCAAATCCTAGCTAAAACGTGCAATAATTAAGAAAAACTACATGATATGCAATGCATGGCAATTTTTTTGAAAATTATGCAAAAATGATAGAAACAATGACATGACATGAAAGTATGCAAAGCAGGTAAAATCTAATCTAGATATCAAGAGAAACAAAACAAAAGTAAATGACAGGTGAAATGCAAAAAGAGTGAAATGAGTAAGAGGGAATACCACCCTACCACCCCAAACTTTTGAATCATGGTGTCCTCAACATGACACTAAGTATAGGAGTGATAGGGTAGATGATAATTGTGGTGGCTCTAGTGGTGCTCCTCCCTGTGGTGGAGGATGCTAGTAGTAGCTACCCAGTAGTCCACCTGTGGAGGTGGGTAGGAATCCTGATATGCGGACAATACACCCCACCAATCTTCCCCCATTGGGGGTTTCTATGGGCAAGGGCATGCTGGAACTGATACATGTGGTTGATATGATAGTGCATCTGTTGATGATCCAACCACAATGCATCCTGTGTGCACTGAAATCCTTCATGTTCCCTCATAATGCTCTCCTGGGTACTCTTAATACCCTCCAACTTTGCATGAATGGTAGACATGTTGTATGCATTCACTGAAGGCTGTTGTGGCTGCTATGACGCCTCCACGTCCCATTACATGACTTGACGTGTCCCTCTAGCCTCTACCTCTCTCCTCTACTCAGCTTCCCATGACTCTCCAAGTCCCTTAGGCAAATCTCTAGGCTGTTGTTTCCATGTGTCCCTAGGATGCTCCTCTTCCAACCTCCTCAAGATATCCAAAAAGTCCAGAGATGGACCACTCCCCTCTAGGAGAGGTGTAGCATGGTAAGGGAGATCCATAAGGAGGGTTGACCTGGTAGAAGATCTTCTGGTCAATCACTAAAATCATGGATGAGTGAATCAAGTAGTGTGGGTCCACAAGCTTCCCTGCTTCTGCCTTGGTATAACCACATACATCATGATATAGGGCCAGGGCAATTGAAGTCACAATCCCTCCCATAATAAAGGGGGTCTTGCTCTTGGACGAGACTATATTCATGTGATCAATGATAAGAGATCCCAAATTCACATGCTTGCCCTGTACCATCCATCCTAACACAAAGAGGTCTTTGCTTATACAACTGCCTTGATTCTCATACACAAGCGAAGATGGTATTCACTAAAACCTTCTGAATGTATCTCAACATATGATTATGAATCAGACTTGTCTTTAATTTCCCCACCAAAGAGTTGCTTTTCCCTATAAGCCTCTTCCACATGGCTGTGTATCTCACATTGGTATCTCTATTTGTGCTCCCTTAATCAAGTAGGGTTTCTACCTCAAGGCTATGAGCAAAAATACTATTGAGAAAGGATGCAATGATGAGGTAAGTTCCATTTCCCAATGTGACATTGATGGCATCCTATGAGACTTTCTCTAAAGTTATGAAGAACTACTGTGTAAGCTCAATATATGTCTCATGAACTATGGTTAGCACCTCAAATAACCCAACATGCTCCAAGATATCCTGACAAAAATCAAAGATGCCCAAAGTCTCCGTCGTCTCCGGGCAAGCATAGTGAGGTTTATTTGCAATTTAATCCATTTTAATATTTTATTTCCTTCTTATCATTTTGGCCTTTTCCCTAAATTTTCCTATCTTTTCTATCCTCTTTGTCCTCAATGTTGAATTTGAACAATATTTAATGATGTGAATTATATTTACCCACATTCATTTCAATTAATGGGTTTTTGCACAAATATCTCAAATAATGTGTTAATTAGAGTTCAATAATGTAAAATGACCATTACTGAGAAACAATCAACATATTATGTTAATTTAGAGTTTTTGTTGCTTTTTGGAATAAGAAATAAGAATTAATGTGAAATTGAGTTTAATTAATGAGATAATAACCCTCTTCTCTTCTCTCTCCTCCTAAATGTTATTAAATCATTAAAAAGGAGAATAAGAGGTGGGGCATGACACTTGAATGACTTTATAATATCCATCTTGAATTTTATTAAAGGATTTGCTAAAAAAATCTTTGTATTAATTCACCCTTTTTAAAATACATTAATATACACATTAATGGGTATTATGGTGATTAAGGGCAAAAGAATTTGCAAAACGAAAATATAATTACGTAGCATTAATCTAGGCATTAATATTAGCCTACAATTCAAATTTAAGGTAATTTGACCCATGATTGACCCTTCAAATCAATTTTATAAGATTTGATTATAGTATAACTATGGTTTTCAATTTTATTTCTGAAATGTGCCGCATTTACCTATGGTTTCATCTTTAATGAATGTCACGCATTACCTTATTTTATTTTTACCCCCAATGTGCCATCCAATGATCGATATTTGATCATCTAAACCTCTGTTCGATTCAACGGTCCCAGAGTCACTCTCTACCTCCAGCCGTTTCACAAGTCTAGGAACAGTCCTACAATGACGCCCTCCCCGACCATTTCTCTCTCATTACTCCACCGTCGCGTGTGGGATTTCCCCCTTCACCTTCATCTCCCTTATATGTTTTGAACAAGCCATCAATTGCCTCCTCTCATGACCGGACAAAGAAATGCCCAGTAGGGCAGTGACTCCATTCTCCACCACCAAGCTATAGAGGATGCTCCAACCCCTCTCCCACCTATATAAGGGCACATGGAGCACCCTTAAGCCGCACACAACTCTCTTCCTCCTCCAATTTCTACTCAAACTGCCCAAGACCGCTGGCCTACTCGCTCCCTATCTCTGGTGATGATGAGTTTGCCCCGACGCTAGGCGCCGCCTCAGTCGAATTAAGCAAGTGGTTGGTAACCTTGACCCTCCTCCTTCATTTTTGCATCATTAGTTGATCCTGGTTTGGATCATATTTCCGTACCCTATAGATGTGTTTAACCCCCTCATCGACGCTAGCTTCCTCGATGCATCATTGGGCTCCCGATCTTCACGAGGTGTCAGTCGAGATCTTCTGACCTTCGTGGATGCGTTCCGCATCTCATCTTAGTGTTTCCACACCTACTCGATGCTTTACAGATCCCTTGACCATATCCTCTATTTCTTATCATTCTGACACATCTACTTGAGTTCTTGTGATCTCTAGAACTTGAGCCTTGGTTCTTTGGGTTTGTTGGCGCTTGAGGAATGCATCTCGCATATTCCCTTCGCCTGGGTGATTATGACTCACAGGTTTTGTATCAGAGGATTGTACCTTTAGGTTCTACTCTCGCCATTATAGGGGCTAGAACCAGGTCATGCAATGACCTTGGAGTCCATGCAACTTCGATCCATTAATTCTATTCATAAGGGTAGTTTAGGGTTTTCTCCCATATCTTTGTTTTGCAACTGCGAATTCTTTCTTCACTAAATGACTTAATTGCCCCTGCAAAGTTAATCGATCTATTTATCTCACAAGGGCATTCTCGTCATTTCATGTTTTATTTTCTTTAATTTCTTAATCAATGGGTCGAGCCCCGCCTCGCTAGCTGGAAAGTGCCAATTGGCCCAAGTCAACTTGGGTCCATGTCCATTGACCACTGACTGACGTGGTTTTTCCTCAAATTATCATTGGTCGGATTTTTGGAAATTCACAACAAAATCATAGGATTATCAAAAAAATACAAATAAATACTTGTTGGAAAGAATTTTTCATATAGAATCTGAATTTAAGGTTTCTGAGTATCAGTTTGTATCCCTATTTTGATGTTTATTATCAATACCATGTTAATTATATAAAAAGCCTTAAAATATATAACTAATTCATTTCAACTCCAAATTTAACAAATAAATATGTTTTCTTAATTAGGAGAATACAAGTAATCAATTGGTCCTAGTTTTGAGTCCTAAATCGATGGTTTTCATAAAAGGTCCAAAATTAGGCTTTCTCACATAATATGATTTATAAACCCTAATCCATATGTATAAACTTGTATCTAGGACAAAAGTGAGATTGGACACATTTAATTGATGAAAAGTCTTCTTTAAGAATCTCGAGTGAGTTATGTATGTGCAACCCTATTTATTTATGATTTTGAACACTATCCTTCAATTGGGCATTTGATATCCAACCCTAATTTCCAATGAGGCATTTCTTAGACTTTATTCTCTTTATTGCCTTCTTGTGGCACTTTTAATTCAATTATTCTATGGTCTTGGACCCCATCTGCAAAGTTATTTAAATTATGTATATATCCCATTGAAATACTTTATCATGATGATGAAAATGACTAATTAGTGTACATGAGTACAAACCACCCATAGTTTTGGGCACGAGCCAAGGGGAACGTGACCATTCTCCCCAGGGGAATGTGATAATTCTCCCCACTTTATATATATTTGGGTGGTTGGGAATGTGTTACTCTCCCTCACCCAGAGGTTGAGGTCTGGTAGGTGCCTCAACCCTATATTAGTTTAATGTAGTCACATTTAATCATGCATGCAACTTATTATTATTTGACTTGGAAGAAATGCTTATTTGTTTTACTTGCCTCATATTCTTGACCCTCTTACGTTGTGGATCTTTATTATTTCATGCTTTAGTTTATAATTTTCCTTATTCTTTATTTGACACATACATTTTCTCTCCTCTTGCTAGGTTATCCCAACCACCCAAGTTAGGATCAGAGTGCATAATAGGAGCATCGTGAACTAGCCTATGAATAGTAAAAAGGAGATCATCCTTCCATCATAGACTATAAGTTATTTATTTTATTGGTGACATATTGATGTAGTTGAGTTTCCATCTACTTAGATCCTCTTTTGGTATAAAGAATGTACATCCTTATTGGAAAAATTTTGATGTACTATTTATTAAATTGAATATAGTCAAAATTTTAACTTGCGCTGCTATTCATTGGATTTTTTTTACCATTGTTATTAGTAGAGAGCTGATTGATTTCACTTCTTTATACATGCACTCTGGGTGCTTTGGCTTCTTCACCTTCATATTTCTCACTTCAAGAATTTCTTCTTGTTTCTCATCAAGTGCATTCTCTTATGGGACATCTAGAAAAACCACATCCTCGTCGTCTAGGAGTAGTTGCCTTTGTGCTCGAGGCTGAGGCTATGGCTGCAGTTGTGGCTATGGTGCCGTGGATGTCGAAGGACGTGACGCTGAAACTGACAACTGAGTTGAGGAAATAGAGGGTCAAGATGATGAAAGCATTGGCAATGCTTCTCTAGATGATGATGGTGTTGCTCTCTGTGTCTACGGGGATGCCTCCTCTACAATCGGATATATCAAAGCACCTAACTCCTCTGTCGACAGATTTGTTCTGCTGAAGGTGGACGATGGTGGTGGAGGGATAAGAGATGTCGACGGGGATGAATATGATGCATTATTAGGCCGACGTCCATAGTAAATGACCTCATTGGTCTTGGATACTACTTTCTTAGTGATCTTCCTCATTTGGAACGGATTTTGATGGACAAAATTCTGATTTTAGATTTTCTCAAAAGAACATGGTTGTTGGGGCAGATTGGAGAAAAATAGTGGATTTGGTGGATGAAAGTCGGTGGAATATGGAGAGTTAAGGTAGTGGAAATGGTGGGGGCATGATTGGAGATGGATTGGGGGTGATTTGGTAGATAATTGGAGGTGGAATAGGGTGTTTGAGTCACTACATAGTCTCTGATTTGCACCCGACCATCGTGTTGTTTGCGGAGAAATGAAATGAACTGAGTTTGAAATTGCTAACGTAAGTCATGGATTGGGATGTAGCACAGTGGTGTTTTGTGACAGGGACATGTTGGATTGCCTGCTACATGGTCTTTCTTCCCCACATGACACATTCTAACTTGATCATCACACAGTCATGCTGCCTTACACGATTGTGCTGAGTCTGTTCTTCGTTTCTTTGATTTTCTTGATTCTCCAATTGATTTGAGTGTACCACCACGACCATTCCATGGTACCACAGTTGTGGTGAGTACTGTAGCAAGTGTTACACACTTCAATTTCATCAAAACATCAAATCTTTGATCAAAAGTGATTTTTCATGAATTCTTTATCAAAACTTCATGTATTTTTCTTCATTTCACCATTGATTTCACTTGCACATCTTAAAGATAAACAAAAACTATTAAAAACAAGTGTGTGTTTTCTTGGAAAGTGTAAAAATAACCAAAAAGTATCAAAATTAAGAGGTTGGGTGAAAATTTCCGCAAACCTAGGTGGGTTGCCTTCCACGAGAGCTAAGTTTCATGCCTTCAACTGGGATTCTCTAAGATACTTCAATCGTTCATCCATTTGGAATTGTCATGTGTCCATTCTTGCAATAAATGCCTCTCTCATTTGCACTCAACTTATGTTCCTCATCCCTTTGATCACTAAAGCTATCCTTGAGTTTTTCATCCAGATATCCTTCTCTCAAATGACCGATCAGACTCTTGAAGTGACCATGTACAATATCCTCATCTCGAACTCACTGAGTTGGGGTCTTGTATATGTTGATCTTTTGCTTCATGTCCATGAAATAGACTATCATTATGCCATTGCAAACATGTATCTCGACATCAGTTGTAGATAAGAATAGTCTTACCAAGATGATGGGAATCTTCCTATCATCCGACTCCATGTCAAGAACAATGCAATCCATTGGGAACACTATGCCCCTTTCCTTGTCAATCATCACCAAAACATCATCCACTCTGTCTCTAGGCACTTTGATAAAGCGGTCTACCAATTGGAGAGTGCAATGTGTTAGTTTCAACTTGCCTAAGCCCAGCTCAACATAGACACTATATGGCATCAAATTCACACTAGATCCCAAATCAAGAAGGGATTAATCTATGCCATGTCCCCCTATGTAACTATGTATGAGTGGGGTTTGTGGGTCTTTCCTCTTCACAAGGAGTGAGTGTTGGAGGATAGATCTCACTTATTCAGTCAACTTGACTCTCTTTGGTATGCTACCCGTTGACCTTCTCTTCACCATCCATAAGTTATTAAGAAACTTGGCATATGACATGATTTTCTTAATAGTATCCAAAAATGGAATGTTGACCTTCACTTGGAGAAACACCTCAAGAATGTCAGTACTGTTCTTTCATCTCCTCCTTACTTCCGATGGCTCATCTAATGCTTCAATGAATGGCTTCTCCTTTGCTTTGGCCTTACTTGCATCAACATGAATTCCTTGGGACGTTTTATGAGGTGGAACACTAGGGATGGTGGAACCTGTAAATGGAGTGTGAGGTGGAGAACATGGTATCACAAACTCAACATGCGGTGTCATAGAATCATCTTCGAAAATCTCAATCATGGTATCACCACTTGGCTTCCTTTTCTTTTCTTTATCAACCTTTCTTTGAGTCACGAGCTGCTGAAGAGATTTCCCACTCCTTAGAACTGTCACAACACTACCTTGCTTGGGGTGGAGAGAGGGAGCATGTTGTAGATGTGGAGGAGGTGGAGGTGGCACTTGGTATTGAAACTGAGGTGGAGGGGAGAATTGAAGTTGGAAGGTGAATTGTTGAGAAAGTTGTAGCGATAGAGGGGGGAGGTGTATAAGGCCTGGGATTGATTTGGAAGTGGTATATGGGCTTCACTTGCCTGGAAGGTGGACTATAAAGAACTTGAGTGGAATGCATTGGTCCACTTGCTTCATTATAACTCATTATGGGATTTGAAGACAATTTTTCCTCTTGGAGAGTAAGTATGGAAGAAATCTGCTCAATTCTTTCCTCAAGCCTTGTAACATTATTTTGGACATCTTCAAAGCTTTTCAACCTAGAGAGAACTTCCTCCTCAAACCTTGAGCTATATATTAGAGTTTGTTATTTCGAGTAGCTATAGGAGGGAGATGCCTAATTTTCTTCATCAAAACACTACTATAGAAATAACCTTTCGTGTCAGTTATTTAAGGCCTAAGGCGTCCGTTTCCAAGCGACACCCAAGTGGGCACTGCTAAAAGTCGACACCTTCAGCGTCGGTCCCCCAACCGACGCCATAAACCTTCCTTCCACTAAAAATGTGCCAACACGGGGACTATCAGCGTCAATTATTAAAGAAAACTGACATGATAACCTTATTAAAAACGTCGGTTATTAAGTAACAAATGACACCATACCCCTTCCCGCCACCAAAAAGGTGCCAGCAAGGGCATCATCAGCGTTGGCTTTATATAGGTAACTGACACCATATCCACAGACACAACGGCCGTGCTACCCAGTACGACCATGGTACCTGGCCAGAATCTACTAATAACCGACACCATCAGCGTCAGTTTGTATACTAATAACCAATGCCATATCCCCTGCCACCACGACCGTGGTACCTGGCCGCAATAGGCGTCGGTTTACGTATAACCGATGCCAGAAGGGTATAAAGACGTCATTTTTACACTAAAAACTGAAGCCTATGTGTTTTGTTGTCGGTTTTACACAAATAACCGACGCCTATGTTCTGTTTTTTTTCTTATCAGTTTGCAGGCCTATTGTATGGCTGGTCAGCAGGATGCAGAACCTGCAGTTCAGTTCTGAACTGCAGGTTTACAACATCCATTGATATCAGCCAACAACAGGCCACAAACCTACAAAATTAACAAGATAGACAATATTATATATTTATCATGTGATTCACACACATGTATAAGCACATTTAATTCATATTATTTTTCATCACACACATGTAGAAACCAATAGTTTCATTTCAAATTTCCTCCATTTTTACACACATTTAGCAACCTACAGTTCCATTCATTTCATCTCTTTTCACATTTAGACACATGTAGAAACATTCATGTATTGATCATCTTCACATTCAAACATATGGCAATTCATAAAAATTCATTCACATTCACACAAAAATAATTATGAGAACAAAGTTTAGAAATATCATTATTTATTCATCATCGTCATTATCCCAATTATATTTAAAAATTCCCACTACTTGTAGGGCTTCTGCCCATTGTTCTCTTACATCATTTAACTCATCCATCGTATAGGGAGTATGTACATCTAATAACTTTTCACCTGTAGTGAAGTCCGTTTTAAACACATGCAAAGAGAATGATGTGTATATATAATTAATAATATATAATAAGATTGATATATTTCATATTATCTAATGAGACTACATATAATACCTGATGTATGGTATCAATTTCCATTGCGGCATGTTCGATAATTATGCTCATAAATCACATCACATAGTATCTACATGCCCAACCGTTGTCTTGTATAGCACACTATAAATTGAAACATACACAATATTCAAAAATACAAATAAGCACAGTTCACATAAATAATATATATACATTGGAGTCGGGAAATTACTTTCACATTCTGCTAAGTTAGTGGCTGGTTCTTTTTCTTGGGGATCTTTCCTCCAGCTTTGGCATACTCTTGTAAATCCCTACATATTAATGTAACACATTAAATTGTATAATTAAATAGTAATGTAATAATAGATGTCAACAAATATAAAAATATGAAATATTTCTCACAGGAATAATGGCATTTTCATTGCGTGTCCATATATATTCAATTCCTTCCCCGCATGATCTAGATAATAGATAGTGAACGTATCGGGGACAATAACTAGTAACTCCCAATGCTTACCACTAGAGGTAAGAAAGTTAAAAATTAATAACTCAAAAGTCACAATAAAAATGTAATTTTCTTAAGTCCAAATTATAAGCAAAATAAACTTTCCCGACATTGAATGGAGCTATTATTACCGTCTTCTTGTTTTTACCAAAATATTTAAAAACATCACATCAGTATGAAGTAACTGGCCTAGGGTTTTTACCTACAGGACTAATCAAAGATGGAACTAAAAATCCCACATGGAGAAATGAAAAATCTGTATATATCGTGTGTAAGTGGCTGCAAAACATGTATTACGTATGCATTAATATATAAGAAACCAGATCACCATATATAAATAAGGTATATGGATGTATAAACAAGATCTCACCATATCCATAGCTCTATCATAGTATTCAGCCAAGCATAACGAAACATCTCCAAAATATCTTGTATAAATAGCTTGTTATCGTATGATTGACTTGCAGCTTCCTCCAGAATAGTAACATTTATAGGGCAATTTGGATCATGTTCGCCTATCCAATCTGCCATACCCCTACAATTAGGACCTAACGAGATGTGTAGGTCCCTTGGAAGCCAACTTGGTATTTCAGGAGGTGGAGGTGGAGGTCAAGATGTAGCGGGTGCCTTCCTTTTGACCTGTATATATAATTTCATATCAATTGACTGATATATACGTACACACTAACAAATTAACGTAATGTAAATTTACCATACAATATTAGTATAGACGACATCCGCTTTGGGCCACAATATCACTCCACCTTCTGCCTCACCAAGCGTTTCAGAATCTGGGTGGGCATATGGCAATGTAAGATCCCTCCATTTGGGGACTACACTTATCGGGCTCACACGAACCACACCATCTGGTACTGGAGTCTCATGAAACATTTCCCTTGGAAGGGGTGGGTAAGCCAACACCTCTGCAATGACATATTCTTGACTTTTTAGACAACATGGCTTCAACCCCTACAAATTTACGTAAAGAATGTTATATGCATATATACACAAACATATCATCTTGAAAAGACTAGCTACTATGTCATAAAAATACTTATAGAGGATGTGGTAGGTGGTGGGTCTACATGATTACTCCCTACCTCTGTAGTAGGAGTAATAGAAGCGCGACACATCACAGGTACCGTCTGAGTGGGCATCTGAGACGACTACCACTTTACCATTGCTTCTTGGACTTTCCTCTCAATTAATTCATCTACCTATACATGGATAAAAGAAATTCTAGCTATCTATTATTGAATTCCCTTTTGCAATAACATTCTAAAAAAGAATAGGTTACCTCAACTTGTGAAAGTCTTTCTTTTGGGATAGGTTTGTGCTGGGATGGCCCAAAGAACGCTTTGATGCCCACACCATCGCCTGCACCCCTAACATGTCTAGGATGATCTGGGTTACCCGGAGCAACTATCAATTCATCCCTTATGCCCTTAGGTATGAACTTGCCTTCCATTTTCTGCTCGTGCAGCTCCCGCTAATCGCCATCAATAGAAATTAGTAAGTAAACATAACAATAATCAATATCGATCGATTTCTCTAAGAGTTGAATTTTACCATTTTTGTAGCCGCCTCAGCAGTTGCAGGCTTCGTTATATCTCCCTTCTTGTTTTTCCTCCCAGCTATCCATATAGCATGGTGAGGTAGAGGTGTGAGACCAATAGTAGATGACTCTTGAGTAGTAACAGACTGAGTAGTAGACTGAGCAGTATACTCAGCCTGTAGTCTTTGGCGAACACCTGCATAGCCTCTTGGACGCATTATGTGGTCATGCACATTCAGTGCACACCTTTCTCTTTGAGCATCGATGATAGCCTTGTTAGTAAGCACATTGATTTGGTTAGTAACACTAAAGGTTAATCTTGAATACGTGAATACATAAGAATGTATATTAATTAAATTGGGAGTGGCGCTTAATACCTTGAATTCATCCATTTTTCTTTGGATAATAAAATCCTCCCAGACTTTGGGGTCCAGGTAGTTCCATTGATCAGGGGCTGCCTTCTTCTTAAATTTATTTTTCAAGAGAATACAAATAAAAGGTATTAGTGTAGAGTTAGTCAAAAAGTGATCAATGTCTAGAACTGGAAATCAATCAAGAACCTCTTCTCAGCATCGTGTATGTAATATCAGGTGAGATTTGTCCTATAGTTCCTTAGGACCCTCCCACAACATTGCATCACGCATTTATGATGCAACTTTTCATCCAGATCAAATATACTCTACAAAATAGAATTGCTATTAACTAGTATACTAAAAATTAGTAAACTACAAAAATAGAATTGCAAATAATGATAACTCACACATTGTTCCTTCCAGATTAAGTCTTTCCTCCCCTTAGGAACTCTATGCCAGGATTCAAAAATAGGACTACAATGGCTGCGAGAAAGAACCCCAAGATATGAAATAAATGAGTTGCAGTTCACTCCAACTGGATTTCCTGCATGATCGAAATCCATAACCAGTTTGGGTCCATTACCCCTTTGCTGTAGTAACTTGTTCATCATTGTGATGCCCCTCACTTTCTCAAATTTTTTTGCTGCTCATCACGTGCCCCAATTTCTTCAGGGGGTACATCACCAACCTAAAATTTGACAAAAAAATACACTTACATGATATAACTATAAATGTGAGGCGGGATATATTTTTAAAACTTACATTGTGAGGTAGCACATTGACATCCTCACCCTCACGATAATCATCAGCATGATCATCATATAAATGCTCAACCATCTAAAAGTTTACATTCAGATTGTAAAGTAATTCACATGGTAAAGTTCACATTCACATTGTAAAGTAATTCACATTGTAAAGTTCACATTCAGAAAAATAAAACATATACATGTATATATAAACAGGTTTCTAGGCCAACAAATACATGTTCTATCATTCTTATATATACTAAATGTGTACCACCTATCCCATTCTTGAACACCTAATCTCACTAGTAAGTGTATAATGTGTATTGGGTTTTCAAGAAAATTTCAACAACATTTCCCCAATATTCTCCAAGTACATATGTACTTAGAGGACAAATGGGGAAATGCTACCGAAATTTTCTTGAAAACCCAATACACATTACACTTACATCCTAAGTGAGATTAGGTGTTCAAGAACAGTCCCAAATCGGGGACTATCCAAGATTTACTCCTAATGAGTAAATTTTGGACGGGTATCTAGGCCAACAAATACATGTTTGTTGTCATTCTTATACCTACAATCCTAGTTTCATCATTCATATCCTAAGTTTTGTGTAACATCATTTAATCATGCTTGTCAGTATATAATAATTAGTAAATAAACCATGATTCCATATATCAAATATTTAAATCAAAATGGAGCCTAATGGAACATTGGGAGAGTGAGAATATTATACCTCATTTGAAGGCTGAAGAAGAAATATATGCAAATCAACATCAAGTCAAAAACACCTGCAACAACACAAATGCACGATTCAAATCTTGTTATAATGTATTAATTAGGGGTCAATCTTGAAGTTTTAACTAGAGCTTCATATATCAACATACATACTAGGTCACATAATCATTTTAGAAATAGAAGACCCACATGTGAGTTAAGTTTGAGACATCAATGTATCTTTAACACACATGTTTCAAGGTTCAAAGCACATAATCAAATCAAATTAGGATGCTAGAATGGACAAGTTTGAATCTTATTTCAACATGCATCAAAATTTACTAAATTAGGTCAAGCATGAGGATTAGAAGCACAAATATATACAAGTACAAGATTTGTTCATATCCTAGGTTGATTTACAACAGCAACATCTAAATAAGTAAACTCAAAGCATTAGATAAATAAATATAATCAGTAGATAAACAAATACAAAGCAATAGATAAAAAAGTACAACCCAATTGATAAAAAAATATAAATAAGTAGATGATTAAATAATTTTAAAAAGTAGATGAACAAATACAAAGCCCTAAATTTAAATAATGTGATGAATAAAAATCATTAGATGAATGAATGAGTAGATAAGTAAATACCAATCAGTATTTAAGTAAATATAAATCAACACATAAGTAAATACAAATCAGTAGATAAGTAAATACAAATCAGTAGATAAGTAAATACAAATCAGTAGATATATAAATTCAAATCAGTAGATAAGTAAATTCAAATAAGTAGATAAGTAAATACAAATCAGTAGAAGTAAATACAAATTAGTAGTTAAGTAAATACAAATTAGTAAATAAGTAGATACAAATCAGTAGATAAGTAAATACAAATAAGTTGATAAGTAAATAGTAATTAGTTGATCGAAATAAGCAACTTAGGACAAAGTCCATCACTAAAGTCCCAAACTCAACATATATGCACAATTAGCATCAAATATAGGACAAAAGGGTAGATTAGAACCCTAATGTACTCAAACATGTATAAGATCCAACCCATTGCCCGCACCCTGAGGGTAGGGGGCCAGGAGCAGGAGCAAGGAGCAAGAAGAGGAGGAAGAAGGGTACCAGGAGTAGCGAGCGGGTGGCCAGAGCAGCAAGCAGCAGAGAGGGCGGCGACGGTGAGCGGGCGACCAGGAGTAGGAACAAGGAGTGGTGGCTGGAGCAACAAGTAGGAGAGATAGCAGGCGGCTGGAGCAACGAGCGACGGCGAGCAGAGGAGCAGTGAGTGGCGGTGAGTAGAGGAGCAATGAGTGACGACGAGCAGGAAATTGCCAAACCTAACCTCAATTGGGAATGAAACAGAGAAAGGGGAAGAGTCTGGCTCACGCATGTGCTATTAAGTTAACCATCAACGTCAGTTATTTAAAAAACCGATGCTAATAACAATAGGCATCAGTTACCACAAAAACACTGACACCTATGCTCAATGATAGTCATCAGTTTCTACTATAAAAACTGACGTCTATCTACATATGCCGACAAAAAAAAAGTTCTCAAATTTTGACCATAGTCATCGGTTGCCATAGAAAACCGACGCCACAGGGGTGTAAAAATTTTCACGCAGACAGCGCAGGAAAATACATCGGCATCGGTTATTGGAAGATAACGGACGATAAAAATGTCCCAATTTCTGTCGTACGAAAAAACCTTTAGTCGTCGGTTAATTAATTAATAACCGATGTCGTATGTTAAATTTTGGAGGTTATTTTTTTCCACTGGAAAATTTGGATTTCGCGGTCAATTTTAGGCATCAGTTGCTTATTAAGGAACCGATGCTAAATTAAAAGCAATACCCATGTCTGGACGCTCTTCACATATAGATGTGAGTTTGTGTATTCAACCGACGCTGTAGGGTTTAGGCGTCAGTTTTTTGTATACAACCGACGCTTGTAAATGTGATGTTATAAGCCATTTTTGTAGTAGTGAAACCACCAAAAAAATTCACAACATGGCAAGGGACATTTGTCACTTGGTTCTTCATGAAGCTCACCATGTCACTAAGAATCTTCATCACTTGTGGGCTTGAATTTCCAACTGGAGATGTCACACCAAAGGCGCGGTTACCATCATTCATCATGCTAGAAGCTTGAATTCTTGAACTTTCTATCAGCTGCTCAAACAATGGCCATATCTCCTCAAGTGACATAGCCATAAAAACTCCTCCAGAAGAAGAATCTATTGTAGCTTGACCCATTTGAGATAGATGAGAGTAAAAAGACTAAACTATCTGCCAAAAATAGATCTCATGGTGTGGGCATTCTCTCAACATCTTTTTAAATCTCTCCCAAGCATTGTGAATCTACTCATCGCCTGTTTGACTAAATCTCACTATGGTATGCCACATTTGTGTCAACCTTGCAATAGAGAAGAATTGCCTTAAGAAGGCATTCTTCATCTCTTCCCAACTCATGATGTCCCTTCCCGAATCATACAAATCTTTGGCTTTGTCCTTGAGGGAGAATGAGAACAAGGTCAATATGATTGTGTCATCATTGGCTGTTGACATCCTGAAGGTGGAGCATGACTTAAGAAATGAGTCGAAGTGCTTGTAGGGGTTCTCACTCTCTGAGACATAGAAGGCGGACAGGAGCCCAAGAAGACCTGGAGGGATGGAGAATTACTCCCCTGGCATTTGACAAAATCTACTAGCAACTGGCAATTTGTAGTTGCTAGGCATGAAGTACTCTTGAAGTGGCTTGTGAAGTTCATTTTGGCCTTCCATCTTGTCTTCCCTGTGTGGCTTGTCACATGCACAAGGCACAACCAACCAAAAGAAAACAAGTTAGCAAACCAATATGCACAAATAATGCAAAGAATAAAGAATAAATAATGACAATGATGAGGGCAACATGAAAAGATCAAAGCAAAACTAACTATCCAGTTTGAGCATCTTTCTCCCTGGCAACAATGCCACAAAGCTTGGTGCGTCCCGCCAGAAGTGCAAAAATTAATCAGTTTAGATTTGACTAGATGTGCCCCACAAAATCACAACACACTCAGTATCTTTCAAAATTTATAAGGGACCTACACAACCAAACTCACTTAAACTAAAATACTATGCCCGCAAGCGCATGGGGTTGTGTCATAGTATAGGAGGACGACAAGTATAGGGTCGACCAATAGGGAGAAGAAAGGGCACTACAACTAGGTTATTTTTTGGTCTAGGTTCCTATTTTGGAGTCTAGGGTTGAAGGGTTTAAAGGTTGTTTTGATTGATTACACTAAGGATGAACAAGCAAGCAATTAAAGGAGAATAAACAAGATCAAAACCTAAGTTAACCTTAGACAATTAATTCTATTGAGCAAGAAAAGACAAGGCAAGCAAGGAAAAGAGCAAACTATGCTAAGCCATGCAAGAAGAGATCGACTACACTAGCATAGAAAATGAGGTAAAATAGCAATTAATGACTTAAACTAGTAAGGGAAAAACAAGAACAAGGCAAGAAGCTAACTAAACAAGTAAAGAGCTAACTAGGTTAACACTAGCTAAGCAAGAAGGCAATTATGGTTTTAAAGCAATAAAGATGTGTGTGGGCTGCTTGGGGGATGCACTTATCAATTAGATTGTGGTGATATGTGAACATTATAGTCTCATTTAGATTACCAAAACAAACAACAAGCTAGATTCTAATGAATTTCCCTAAACTACTAACTGACCATGGATAGGATAGGTTGTGTATAGGGGAACTAGTCCCTAACACCTCCTACCACTCCTACCGTGCTCAATTAGGTTAGGGTTTAGGTGTTATTCAATTAGAGTCTAAACAATCCTAGGTTTCTAGGTTAGAGGATCTTAGGGTGATTAGGGGCTGAGGACAGTAATGGGAGTGGAAGTGAGGTTTTAGGCCTCACATCAACCACATTCTAGCCTTGAGAAAGCTCCATGCTAAGTACACTAAATTCATCCCAAATATCTACTTAGATCTCTCAAATAGGGTTCAGATAGTTAATTAGCATGTAGGGAGATGGGTGTCTAGCTAGGGATCCATGAATTGGACCTAGGAGAAAATCCCAAATTTCACACATATAAGCAATTTCCCTACATTCCTAGGTGATTTCAAGCACAAACCAATAAGTAATTCATGAAGAATGAGATAGAAATATAACCTAATCATTAGCAAATGAAATTACAATGTTTACGTATCCTTTTCCCCTAAAATGTTTTCAAACTAAACTTTTTAGCCCCAAACAGCCCACCAAAGGGGCCTAGCTACTCATGGAAATGCAAAATACAAAAAGAAAGGAGAAAGAAGTAGAAGTGACCATGGAACTCAGTGTAGATGGAAGAATACTCCTCTTTAGCAGCTGCAAGGTCATCCTCCCTCCTCATCCAAGGTGCAAGGGCATCAAATGAAGGTGGGATGTGGCCAAAAGACCAAGAAACTAGGGTTTTGGTGGTGGAAATGGTAAAATGGAGGTGGAATGATGATTGAATGTCTAAGGGAAAAAATGGGGAGCTAAGAGGGGGTAGAAGGTAGATAACCTCATGATCCAACCTCCACCTAGGTATATATAGGTGGTGGGGAAGCACTAGGTCAAGTGGGGGTAAAATAGGAAATGCAATGGAAGAATTGTCTGTAGCATAGTCGTGCTGGGTAGCATGGCCATGGTGGGTAGGGATGAGAATGGTCGTGGTGGAGTGGAGCGAACATGGTGAAAAATCATAGTAAGTTTGGTGTTTTTGAATTGAAGCTGGCACAGCCGTTTTGGTTACAACAACCGTAGTGAGACATGGGTAGCATGGTCGTGGTGGTCACCAAGGTCGTGGTGGCTTGAGGAAGAGTTGTTTGTTCTTGACACCACAATCATTCTGCACTAACAGTCACACGGTCGTGCTGCATTTTGGGGTTTTGTACCACGACCATGCTATGCAACACGACAATGTTGCTGAGTGTAGTCTTCATAGCTTGTCTTTTTTGATTTTTAGTGAGCTAGCATGGTTGTTCTGTGGCACCACGGTCATGCTGCTCTCTATATCAACACTTTGAGCTTATACTTGGTTCATTCTGGGACATCTTTGCTTCAATTGATCTTTGGCCATACGGGTAGGTTGAGGAAGCATTGGAATTCACTTTGGGCCTCTCTAAGGGTAGAGAAACCCTAGGATCATTCTTTCTCTCTCTCTTCCATCCAAGCATGGTCCAAATACCTAAAAAATATGCAAATAATCTCCATAAGTGCACTTTATACAAATATGCATATTAGGGGAAATAACATGTAATCTAACATGTATATATGTGATTGAAATGCAATATGACACATGATGGATCCTTAAAATAGGGTTGCATCAATATTTCATATGTTTTATATCTTCTGGAGTTGTAACATACCCATGTTTTTGTAGATATTTTTAGGTTTTGTATGTAACTTGATTGATACAATCTTAACTAACCCAATTGGCATTAACTAATCAAGTGAAACTCTAATCATGTAGTGCCATGTGTCATGGATCCATTCTAGTGTTAGGATTTGCTAGATGGTGAAACAATTATTCTGTAAATGGAAGCTCAGAGTCATATATTGTTGAGTATATGTATGTTTTTAGGAAAATTGTGGTCATACCTCGGAAGGAGGACGGTCGAGGCCGTATCTTAGATGATTATGATTCAGTATATGTGATGTGATTAAGGACATATACATTTATACATTGGATGATAGGGTTTGTATACCCTGGTTACTAGTGTCGTGGCCTATATACCAAGGGTGGACTAGGCTATTTTGCAGCTTGACTATGCATGTCGTCGTGGTTGACTCGTCTCGAATGAGGGTGAATGAGATCTTAGGATTTCAACTCTACTAGATCTTTTACAAAACTGATTTTGACTCAGCGGTGGTCAGTTGGAGTCTGAGTGGTATACCTAAAACTCCCCATGGATTAATAAAAGACATAATCCAGCCATGTAGCATATCTATTTAGGGTTAAACACGATTCACATTAGTTGATAACCCTTACCTTGTTTCTTATATTGATAGTTGCTAAATAATGTAGTAGGAGAAGTAATCTTTTTAGTAAATGATAGTCTTATTTGTTCCTTTATATACTTGTTAAGTATGCTTGTTATCCTACTTAATCTATTTAATATGCTTAATTTGTTTAATAATATAACCTTCTATAACCAATAACCATTGTTGATAATTATATCTCTCGCTGGGATGTTGGTCTCACCTCGTGGGTCACCACATCTTTTTAGGTGATCTCCATGGACGTCGTCGGGATCATGGTGGTGAGGAAGAGCACCTTGGAGACAAGTAGGAGCAAAAGGTTGGATAGTAGTTAGAAGTGTCCTAGAATCATCCATGTACTCTCTAGTATGTGTAGGGGATGTTTTGTAGATGATATGTACACTGACTCAAGTTTTGGAAGTGTGCTAATGTTTGTATATGGCATATTTATGTGGATCATATCTTTTGTATATAGGTTGTGGCTGAGACCACTAGTCATACATGTAAATACCTGATATAATATGTGTTGATATGCAACTGGTTGGACCCTTATGTAAATATTTATGAACATGATGGTAATGTTTAAATTGTTTTTAATTTACCGCTTTTTATGGTTATGTTGTTGTTAATAGTTGATCGTGTGTTTTGTATTGAGTAATCTCATTTAGTGTAATGGGGTGTCACATCATAGGTTAGTATTAGAGATTTAGGTTTGCTGAGTCTACTTGGACATAGGACTTAGGTTTTCTGCTATTCTTATGTAATCCAACATATCTGATCATAGCTTATTGTTATGTAGATATGTCTGGAGAATATGAAGAACATGTAGAGAGTAGCTAAGTCACGCCAAGAGGTGGTGGTAGGAGGCCGGAACATGATGGAAGAGTGCATGTGATGGGGCCAAAATAGCCCGCGGTGCCTCAGTTTGACCCTACAACCATGGCAAATCTTGCTTTTCAGTCCATGTTTGAACATCTCATGGCAACGATTATGCACACAACAAATAGAGCGCTTGTACCTCAAGATAAGTCAACCATCTTTAATACATAATCTCAAGGTTCTAGGAAAATGTTTGAGAGGTTGCGACATGTTGGAGATATCGAGTATGTGGGTATAGAAAACCCAGCCAACGTAGATATGAGGTTGAATGAACTTGAGAAGGCATACAAGATCTTGAACATCCCAGAAGAGGATAAGGTCAAGCACATCATTTACCTATTGAAGGGCAGTGTTGACCATTGGTGGGCCATAAAAGAAGAGAAAAGATCAAGAGTTGATGTGAGTTGGGAAGAGTTTCGACAAAAGTTTGTGAGCCATCACTTCCTTGAGATGTATCTAGATGAGAAGATAGTGCAATTTGAGAAGTTTCACTAAGGTTCAATGTCCATCAATGAGTATGAGGCTAAGTTTATGGAGCTTTTAAGGTTCTGTCCTCATATGGAAGTGACAGAGAAGGAGAGGATCTCAAGGTTTGAGAAGGACTTGAGGACAAAGTTTTCTATAATAGCATTTGCTTGGGAGAATAGAGAGAGGTTTTCTATCTTTGTGGAGTCTATGAGGAGGATAGAGAGGTCTTCTAACGAGAAGTGTGAAGCCAAAGCTAAGAAGAGGCTAGCTCGATTTCAAGGGTAGTCATCCGGTAGCTTTAATAAGCCAAGGTTTTCATTACCACAGTCATAGTAGAGATCCACTTTCTCTGAGCTGAGATCAAGAGTGTTGTCACATTGATCCTCGAGCAAGCGTAGAGGTCATAGATTTCCCCCACCAAGAGCATGTAGTGCGGCATCTATGTTAGTGACAGGGTCTTCTAGGCCACAATATGATTTGAGAACTTATCACAAGTGTGGGCAAGTAGGGCATATAATGTGGACATGCCCTATGAAGGATGAAAAAGTGGCATAGCAGTTGAGAAAAAGTCAACGAGGTTAGTATAGAAGCGGTGGTGGTAGAAGATGCAGTCAGACATCACATGTGGGGTCATTTGGACCAGCTAGCCAAGGACATGGATGATGCAACCCTATTTTAGGGGCTCATCTTGTGTCATATTGCATTTCAATCACATCTATACCTATTATATTACATGTTATTTCCCCTAATATGTGAATTCATGTAAAATGAATATATGGACATTATTTGCACATTTTTTAGGCATTTAGACCATGCTTGGATGGAAGAGTGAGAGAAGGATTGATCCTAGGGTTTCTCTACCCTTACAGAGATCCAAAGTGAGGTCCAAGGTTCCCTCAACCTACCCCTAGTGTCCAAAGATCAATTTAAGAAAACATGTCCAAGGAAACACAAAGATTCAAGTCAAAGTGTTAATGCAAAAAGAAGCATGGCCGTGCAACACAACATGGTCATGCTACCATGACCCACCATGGCCGTGCTGCATAGCATGACCGTGCTACCATGTACCAACATGGCTGTGCTACCATGACAAAGCATGGTCGTGCTACGTGGCACGACTGTGTCGCATACAGACCAACATGGTATTCCACTCAGAAGGGGCAGATGACTCCAAGCCACCACGGTCGTGCCACCCTTGTCTCACCATGCCCGTGGTGATCACCACGAAAATGGCATTTCATGTACAAATTTGACTAATTACCTATTATATTTAGCCATTTTTCACCTCACACATGACCATACACCATGTCCATGTTCCCCTACAACCACCATGGCTGTGGTGATCTACCACCCCCATGGTGGTCTTCAACCCTAGCTACTTTTGCACTACATTTCCCACTTTACCCCTACTTGATCTTTTTCTTCCTCCCCACCTATATATATGTGGGTGGTGGTGGAGGCTGAGGATGGCCACCCCTAGCTACCTTCTACGACCCCATTTTCACATTCCAATCCATTTTACCTCCATTCCACTCCATTTCACCATTTACACCACTAAAACACTAGTTTCTTGGTGTTTTAGTCACTTTCCACCATCATTCCATGCCCTTAAACCTTGGAAGAAGGAGGACATTTTGAAGCAACTGAAGAGGAGGACTACTCCATCTACATCGAACTCCATGGCTTCTTCTACCTCTTTCTCCTTTATTTTTGTATTTTGCATTTCGATGAGTAGTTAGGCCACTTGGGTGGGACGTTTGGGGCCAAAAATGTTACTTTGATACGATGTTGGAGGAAAATGATATGTAAACATTGTAATTTCATTTTCTAATGATTATGTTCTATTTCTATCTCACTCTTTAGGAATTTCTTATTGGTTTGTACTTGAAATCACCTAGGAATCTAGGGAAATTGTTTATATGTGTGAATTTTGGGATTTGCTCCTAGGTCCAATTCATGGATCCCTAGCTAGCCACCCATCTTCCTACATGCTAATCAATTCCTAACCCTAGTTGAGAGATATAAGTAGCTAGTTTATATGAATTTAGTGTGCTTAGCATGGAGCTTTCTCAAGGCTAGAATGTGGGTGATGTGAGGCCTAAAACCTCACTTCCACTCCCATTACTACCCTCAGCCCCAAACCACCATAACATCCTCTAACCTAGAAACCTAGACTTGTTTGGACTCTAATTGAGTTGCCCTAGATCCTAACCCAATTGAGCCTCGTAAGGGTAGTAGGAGGTGTTAGGGACTAGTTCCTCTATACACAACCTATCCCATCCATGGCCAATTAGTAGTTTAGGGAAATTCATTAGATTCTAGCTTGTTGTTTGGTTTGGTAATCTAAATGAAATGATAATGTTCACATGTCACCCCAACCTAATTGATAAGTGCATCCCCCTAACAACTCACATTTCCCTTTATTTCTTTAAAACCTTGATTGCCTTCTTTCTTAGATAGTGTTACCTTAGTTAGCTCTTTACTTTCTTAGTTAGTTTCTTTCCTTGTTATTTCTTTTTTGTTGCTAGTAGGTCTTTAATTGCTCTTTTTTCCTATTTGCTAGCTTAGTGTAGTGTAGACTTCTTCTTACATGTCTTAGTATAGCTTGTTCTTTTCTTGCTTGCCTTATCCTTTCTTGTTCATTAGAATTAACTATTTAGGGTTAGCTTAGGTTTTGATCTTGTTTGTTCTCCTTTAATTGTTTTCTTGTTCAACCCTTAGTATAATCAACAAACCAACCTTTAAACCCTTCAACCCTAGACTCCACAGTAGGAACCTAGCCAAAACTGACCTAGCTCTAGTACCCCCTTTTCTCCATGTAGATCGACCCTATACTTGCCGCCCTCCTATACTACTACATGACCCTGTGCGCTTATGGGTGTAGTGTTTTAGTAGAAGTAGGTGTGTTGGTTTAGGTCCTTATAAATTTTTAAAGATATACTAGTGTATTCCGATCTTGTGGGGTGCATCTAGTCAAATCCAAATTGATTAGTGTGTACACCTCTAGCAGGATGCACCAAGCTTTTTGACACCGTTGAAGGGAAAAAACGCCATAGCTACCTAGTAGTTGTGGTGTTGAATCTCCCCTTTGGAATTTTTTTTTCTAGTTTACTTGTCTGCATTTGAGAAACACACCAAATGACAACTAGATTCTATGCTATCAGTAAGATGGAGGGAGTGGTCAATCTATGGGTCATGATAGGTCAGATGGAACTTTTTCTAACTGACTTATCTACTTCCTCTTTCGTATCTATTTTGGTTGACCTACGTGTGATGCTCTATTTTTTCACTAAAGAGGTGATAAGTAGTTGTTATCTACCTATTTATAGTAGATCTAATAGTCTTTGGATAGAAATACCTCTTTTTGCATCTGTTGAGTTACCAAAGGTGTGTCCATATTGCGTTCTTTCTTTTTTGGGACACAACATTCAACTGGATCTTATGCCACTAGACATGCATGTATTCTATGTGATCTTAGGGATGGATACCTTAGAGAAATATAAGGTTGTTTTGGACTGTAGTTCCAAGGAAGAAACATTATGTGATGGATATGTTTTGTGGGTCTTCCAAGGAGATAGGAAGATTGATCCTACATGTTTGGTGTCAAGTGTGACAGTGGAGAGGTTGATGAGACAAGGATGTGAGGACTTCTTGGAACATGTTGTGGATACCAAGAGGAGGAGTCCTAGCATCCATGAGGTGCCTATTGTGTGAGAGTTTGAGGATGTCTTTCCTAAAGAGTTTCCTAGTGTTCCCCCTCATAAAGAGATTGATTTTGAGTTCAATCTTATTCCAGGAACACAACCCATAGCACAGTCACCCTACATGATGGCACTAGTAGAGATGTAGGGGTTGAAGAAATAGTTGTAGGAGTTGTTGGAGAAGGATTTCATTAGACTGAGCACTTCCCCTTGGGGTGCTCCTGTGTTGTTTGTGAAGAAGAAGGATGGTCCATGAGGCTTTGTATTAATTACTGATAGTTGAACAAGGCTACAATGAAGAACAAGTACCATCTGCCAAGGATTGATGACCTGTTTGACCATTTGAGAGGTGCTATAGTGTTTTCTAAGATATATTTGAGGTTAGGATATCACCAAATGAAGATCAAGGTACATGACATACCTAAGATAGCTTTTAGGACTAGGTATGGTCATTATGAGTTTGTGGTTATGCCATTTGGGCTAACCAATGCATCAATAACTTTTATGGATCTGATGAACAAGGTGTTCAGGCCATATTTGGATCATTTTGTGGTTGTATTCATTGATGATATCTTGATATACTCCAGTAATACTCAGCAACATGAACAACATCTACGCCAAGCATTGACATCGTTGAGGCAGCACCTATTGTATGCCAAATTCAGCAAGTGTAAGTTCTGGTTAACCGAGGTGTCTTTTTCTTGGTCACGTTATATTTGTTGTGGATGTTTGGTAGATCCAAAGAAGGTAGAGTCTATGTTGGAATGGGAACATCCCAAGACATTGACCGAAGTTTGAAGTTTCCTAGGTGTGACTAGTTACTACAGGAGATTCATAAACAGTTCAGTGTTGTAGTGTTACCCCTAACCAAGATGACTAGGAAAGGTGTTCCTTTTGCTTGGGATGAAAAGTGTCAGCATTCTTTCCAGTTGTTGAAGGAGAATTTGACTGGTTCCCTAGTGATGGTACTTCCAGAACAAGGGAAAGGATACATTGTCTTTTGTGATTCTTTCAAGAATGTCTTGGGATGTGTGTTGATGCAGGACAAGAACGTGATTTCTTTTGCTTCACCACAACTTAAGAATCACAAAGATAATAATGTAATGCATGATCTAGAGCTAGAAGTTGTGGTTCATGCCCTGGAAATTTGGAAGAACTATGTCTATGGAGAGAAGTGTCAGATTTTCACTGACTGCAAGAATCTTCAGTATATATTCTCAAAGCAGAAGCTAAACATGAGGCAGAGAAGATGGATGGAGCTGATCAAAGAGTATCATTGCATGATAGACTACCATCTAGGTAAGGAGAATGTGGTGGTTGATGTGTTGAGAAGGAAGTCATCTTCATCATCATCTGGAGACAAGGCACAATTACACTCTATGGTGTGCCATAAGCGAGATGTATTGATATCGCTTTGTCAGATGAATGTACAGTTGGAGGTTTTCTTGTTAGCAGGATTACTAGGACAATAACATGTGAAGCCTACCTTGATACAATAGATTAGAGATGCTCAAAAGAATGATATAATGATAGAAAGGATTAGATTATAGTTTGGCAGTAGGTAGCATGATGGCTTTTATGAGTCAGATGATGGGAAAGTTTGATTACACAATAGGATAGTGGTTCCAGATGTGGACGGTCTAGGGAATATGGTTCTTGAGGATGCTCATTCCTCAGTATACGCAATGCATCTGGCAATACAAAGATGTACCACGACCTGAAGGATTAGTGTCCAGGTATAAAGTGTGATGTGGCAAAGGTTGTTGCTAGATGTCTAGTTTGACAACAAATCAAGGCTAAACATCAAAAGCACACAAGGATGTTACAACCTTTTGCAATACCATAGGGGAAATGGGATCATATTACCATGGACTTTGTGGTTGGTCTTCCTAGGACAGATAAGGTCATGCTTCCATTTGGGTGATAGTTCATAGGTTGACCAAGTTAGCTCACTTCCTTCCGATCAAGATGACATATATAGTGGAGAAGTTAGCGCAAATATATGTTAATGAGATAGTTCATTTGCATAGTATTTCAGTTACCATAGTATCTGAAAGAGGCCCATAGTTCAAGAGTAGGTTTTGGGAACATCTACATGAAGATATGGGGACACAACTGAGGTTTAGCACAACCTTTCACCCGTAGACAGATGGTCAGTCAGGTAGAACCATCCAGACATTGGAGGATCTATTGAGGGCATGTGTTGTAGTTTTTGGGAGTTGTGATGTGCATCTGAGTTTGATGAAGTTTTCCCACAACAACAACTATTAGAGGAGTATAGATATGGCACCGTATGAAGTGTTATACCAGAGACATTTTTGGTCGCCTCTTTGTTGGTATGAGGTAGGTAGTATCAACTTTTGGGCCCTCAGCTAGTGCAACAGACTACAAAGAAGATCAAGGTGATACCATCATGGAACCGTTCTTACCCCAGTCCCAGTCCCACGCCTAGATAGTGGTAAAGGGATTGAAGTGCACGTCTCTGAGTGGCCCAAAAGGATGTCACACGCTGGCATATACAATAAGAAATAATAACTCATAAAATAAGAGGTTTAAAGAACTAACCAACCTGAATATGAGATTGTGTAGTCCTTGTCATCGTGGTTTGTCAAGAGCGGAAATGATCTAGCCAATCCTTATTAATAATCCATCTTGTTTTCCTAAATGGGAAATCAAGACACAATCAATGCAATCGCATGGTATAATATCAAAAACAAGTAAAATAATTTATATCAAAATAGTATACTTGGCATGACTTATATTCAAAATGTACAACAAACAATTTTCTGAAATAATATTTGTTTGACAACATTTTATTATGAGTTTCCCATTATGCTGATATAAAAAAGCATGCTTATAACTTATGTGGTTCCATCACCCCCAATGAGATGGGGGAGGTCACCAGGATCCTCTCCATATGAGGTAGGAGGTCAATCGACATGTACAAGTTCCACCCTTTGAAGGAGGAGGTCTCTTGTACTCAATATCAACATTATCATCATTGTAATTTGGGCAGTCATAATGGGCAATATCATTTATATTTTCAAGTTTGTCTCATATATAATATAGGAAAATTGGAAGACTAGTTAGTAGGGAACAATATCTCAAGCAAGTACATAGCCAAGTATACAATTCAAGATGTACATAAAATGTATCATCAATACTATTAGTCTGTTCAAGGAGGAGATATAATAGTGTACCATGAAATTACATTGATTGTTTCTTGATTTTTGATTTAGGTAAACAAGATGGATTATTATGAAGGATTGACTAGATCTCTTCCTCTCTTGACAAACCCTGATGATAAGGAAAAATTTACAAAATCTCATATTTGGGTTGGTTATTTCTTTAAACCTTTTGTTTTATGAGTTATTATTTCTTATTGTATATGCCAGTGTGTGAGATCCTTTTGGGCCACTCAGAGACGGCCACTTCATTCCCTTTATGACTGTTTAGGTAGTGGGATTAGGATTGGGATAAGAACACTTCTGTGAAAGTTGGTATTAGAGAGTACACACTCCCATATACTTTAAGTAAATAACATCTCGAGTCTCCTAAACCCAGGAAACCCTAAAGTCCATACTGGTGAAAATTGAGGTGTCTAGGCTCGGGGTTCTAGGATAATTCCTCTTATCTGCCTTCACGGTGGCTGAGGTTCCCCGCTCTACTTGGCTTTAATTGATCCAGAACAGGATGTAAAGGTTCTCTGTTGAAATCCTAGATAGTCTTTTAGCATCTCATCTCTTCTTTAAGGACTACCCTAAGCCACCCCAATATATGATTAGTTAGCCTTCTCATCTCCTCATGTGGTCTTTCTCTCAGGACTATTTACCACATGATTTCTTGATTATGGGTAGTGTATATGTGGGAATAATTAAAATTCATTTGAAATCATAAAATTTGATTAAGATGATGATTCCATGATCTGACCTTAATTTGAAAAGTCAATTTTGATCAATTAAAATTTTGAAATCAAATACTCATGCATGACCCCTTCATATCATGAAAAATCGATTTAACCAAAATTGGACTACATGTTTCCCATGTTTGAGGTAAATAATAATAATCCTGATTTGGTGAAATAAGAGGGATTTGTACCTTATTGTTGATGAGGTCCCTATTTAATTAAGTCCATGTTGTCCTATTGTTGATTAAGCCTCAAACATAGTTAAACAAACTCTTACCCTATTTTGACACACATCATGATTATGCCACCAAATTATTAATCATTATGACTCTCAAAAACCATGATGTAGACTATGATACAAAAGACACTCCCCTTATTCTTGAGTAGTATGAGAATCAACACAACGGTGAAATGTGTAAAGAGACAAGATCACCTCCTTACTAAAATATGGTAAACAAAACACATTTGAAAGCAGCGGAATAAAAATTTCTGACTAAATCAATTTCATAAAAGATTGTACAAAAATACATCAACAATCTCCCTTATAGGGTTACATAAACATACATAAACAAGGATCTAGATAGAGATAAGTCTAACTACTATAGTCTTGTCTGCAAGCAACAACTCCATCAACTAAGTCCATGCCAAAGCTAAGATCTTCAGGTCTTATCCATCAACTTGCTCATCACCTAGGTGGTTGGGAAGGCACCCAGCAAAAGGGAAAGGAAAAACAAGTATGTGTCATAAAACTATTATAAGATAACAAGATAAGCAAAATATGTAAAAACATGCTAGCATTAATCATAAGATGAAGATAACAAGAGAATGAGGCCATATATAAAAGAAGATTTCAATAGATTCTTGCCGTAAACAAAGGATAATAAAATAATTGCATACATGATTAATATTGACTACCTTAACTAAGTAGGGTTGAGGCACCTACCAGACCTTCAACCAAATGGTGAGGGGAGAGTAACACATTCCCAGTCGCCTACACATATTTCATGTGTGGGGGAGAATAAAATGTTCCCCAGGGGAGAAATAACACATTCCCCAACTATGGGTGGTTGTACATAAGTGCCGCTACTATAACTAGTTAGTCTAATAAAATCCTCATGCTAGAATCAATGGCAACTAATAGCATCAATCAAATAGAACATGATAGAGGGGTACCAAGACCCAAGAACAATATTCCAAAACAGATTATGAGGCAAGTATATCAAAAAAATCATGAGCATAGGATATAGGGTTCAAATAAACCTCATTGTGGAAAAAGTAGGACATGGCACAAATATTTCCCAACTTAAGGTGTTAATGCACATACCTCACTTTAATGAGATCCAATTATCAACTTGCACCACTTTAATTGATTCCAAGTTCCACTTTTCTTATTTTCAATGCATTAACATGTATTAGGATTTTGCACATGCAATAAGGTGAAGGAAACCCTAGTTTTGGACTTTTCACATAAAACTCTGATTTAGACTCTGAAAACATCACCATTGTCTTAGTTAGGATTTTCTAATCAAAATGACATATAATATTATGTATTTTGAAGATATGGACTTTTAGGATTATTTTTGGTGATTTTTGGTTAATTAAATCATCCTCAAAAACACATATTCGAAAAACTCAGAATCAAGCATTGAGAGTATTTTTAATAGAAATATTACTTTTTTCCGATTCCAAATCATATTTTACTTCTAATTTTGGACCAACGAATAAAAAGATACGACTTTTTGAAGATCAGCCAATCATACATTGCCACGTAGGCAAACCCATCGAACAGAGAGAGAGGACGAGAGAGTGGGGCCAGGACCACTCCTTGGCCCAATCACAATGAGCCAAGTCAGTGACCCACCCCGCCTGCTGGCATCGGTCCAAGCCATGTCGGCTCGGTCAACCACAGAGCAAAAGACGCACATGCCCACGCGCGGGACAAAGAAGAAAAGAATGAAGCGAGGGCATAACGATAAAATCATGGAGGTTATCCTCTTCCCTTGCACGCACAAACAATCTGCAAAGCAGCTTGATCGAAGCTTGGGAAAATTGGGCAAATCTTCTATACTCGACCAAACTCAAATGCAAATATACAAAAGAAAGCTCATGAAAATCCAAACCTGATAGTGCTCTTAATTGTGCCAGAGATGATGTGAGGGGGGAGAGAGGGGCGCTGTAAGTTTGGCGCCATCGGCCGCTCGGTGAGGGACAAAATGACAATGAAACCAACAATTGAAGGCTGCGTTGGATTGCAAAGATGAAGGGGGTGCTAGGGGTATAAGTATTTATAGGCAAGGATGTATGGAATAAGGTTTTCGGACTTAGGGGGTGAGAGAGAAGTTTCAGCCAACATGGGGATTTATCTAATATGTGTCAAAACACAAAAACTTTAGGATAATCTTGTTCAAGAGGAATCCATAGCAACAAAAATCACTCAATTTGGTTAAGAGACAAGAGAGATATGACCATCCAAAAAATTGCTAAAATTCGGAAATCACTGTTCACGCGGCTAGAGGTAGGGGATGACTTGGACATTTAATACAAATTTCCAACTTTGGTCTTTTGATGCATTTTATGTATAAAACTTTTTACAATTAGGGGTAAACAAAGTCCAAATAAACTCAAATTTGGTAGGTTAACCGATCTTAGGGTGAGGAATCTGAATATAAAATTAGATTTTCCTTTTGAGAAAGTTAGATTAGTCAATTAAGCTAATTACTATTTTCTCTTTTCTCGCTAATTAATGAGTATATAATCTTTCAAAAATTATGAAACTTCACCCATAAGTCATATTAAGTATGTTGGATACGAATTTGACATTATTTCCATTTTTTGAAGTTGATTGTTATTTTAAATAATGAGTTGAATATTTTACACACGTTCTCTCTCCTAAATTCTCGTTCTCACTAAATATTTTCGAATTTGAGTCAAAATTCATCCAAAGGTCTATTTTAACATGTATAACACCAATTTAGTATCATTTTATTTTTTTAAAAACTTTATCATTTTATTTAATTCATTTAAATTTTATCACTTATTTATCCTTTTAATTTATTAGAGGCATCTAGAAACTTTATAAAAATGTAAAAAATGTCCTATACGCAATAATAAACGTGTGGAACATGATTTTGTTATTAATTAATTTTTTCCAACATATATTTAATATTTTTGGTCTTTAAGTCATTTTTCTCTCCTGAATAAAATAAAATATTTAGCATTGACCACATTAAATACAAATTCACACATAGGCTAATTTTAATATGTAGACAACGAATTTGGAGTTAGTTTTCCAATTTTAGAATCCTAGATATTTTATTTCACCTTATTGGCTTATCTCCTATTTTCTTTTAATAAAGACTTTAATATATGCATTTATATTCCAAATTAAATGATACTTGGCCCTTAAGTTTCTTTTAGGCCAAGAAAACGAGATTGTGACCCAAATTGTCTTTGTGAGTTTCTATTTAGGTTTTTGTAACAATATATTCCTCATTATCTTCTTTTATCCAAAATATCCCATATTATCCCCAATTATTGCATTTATCATCTCCTTTATGTATATTTTGGGATTTCTTTTCTTTTTCATATTCTAAAAGATACTAGAAAGTTCTAGCACGAATTTCTTTATTCTTTTTATCACTTAAGTGGACATTTTACATATTAGACCCATTACTAAGCTTCCACTGAGGTATTTGTGCATAAACCCAAATATTGGTGAAAAAGGTGAACAAATGTTCATTAAACCATCATATTCTCCAAAAATTAAATAGAAAAGCCAGAGAGGATAGAAATTAAAGGAAAAGATTGGAAAGAGGACCAAAAGGCAAAAAGTCCAGAATTCGGTATGTTACAACACTCCACCCCTTAAAGAAGATTTCGTCCCCGAAATCACAAGCAAGAAGGGAAGGGTGAGTGTGCAACCTCTCATCACTAAACATCAGGTTGTTCCTCCAACTATAAAACTTCCAGCAAAACATATACATCAACTACTTAACTTGAGAGTTCAGAAACTTCACAAGCATCTTCTCCTAGGTCAGGTTCTCAAGGACCACCTAGGGTTTCATTATTAAGATATTCTTTTTAGGTGATTTAACATTATTTACATTTTTGGATCATTAACATTATACTCTTTATGATATCCCATTATCATCATTATATTAATTACATCATGTCATATACACTTTATTGCCAAAATGGTTATATTTCATTATCATCCATGTAACATTATATATACATATGTATATTTCTCATTTACCTTACTAGGAATTTTAGCACAATCAGGGGTTATTCAATTATCTCAATATTCAATATTATATTTTATCATTAATATTTTGAGCTTAGGCTTCATCATCCTTATATTATCACCGCATTAATTTTTAGCAAATTATTTTACATGAAATAAGACATTCTATCCAATTTGTGGTTAAACATACAATTATTCCAATTAATGTCACATTAGTCACTTATATTCATATTAACATTGTCACAATGTCACATTATATTTATTGCTCACATTAATGTCACCATTAATCATTATTCATTTTGCATTTTTATGTGAATCTAATCACTTCATATTCACATTGAAGCTATTACATGTATTTCAATGATCAAGGTGAAACATATTACATATTAGTGAATTGGTTCACATTAGGTGCCAATCACGTGTATATTAGATAACAAGGCAACATGCATTTCATATAGATGACTTGATAAATCTATGAACAGATGATTATATATATATATCATTTATGTGTATCAAAGTATGTTAACTGATTATGGTACTTAATATCATTAATGTATCATGAAAAGCATTAAGGATGCATTCATTAGGGTTAGGTTATTGCAAGTTAGGTTTTAGGTCAACATGACCATTATTTTCACTTATCCATCCTTAGCATGCATTAGGTTACAATTATCATTGTCATCATATCATTAGGGTTTATAGGTTCATGACATGATAAACATCTTATATATTGACAATTGTCATTAATATCCATATTATGTGCATTGAATAATAATTAGGGTTCAAGCATATGAGTTATTCATTAGATGACCATTACATGTTCATTAATATGTAAAAAAGCACATTAGGTTATAACTATATTTGTTCACGACCAAAGATCCAAGCATACTAACCTCCTATTCATGGGGTTAGGGTTTCTTAAGATAGAGTAGATAGATTTCACGATATCACAGGGTTCCATCCCCCTAAAGAGGATTTCGTCTTCGAAATCTAACCACTCAAACAACATCAACAAACTATACTCCACCCCTTAAAGAGTTCGACCTATGAAGCCAAACTACACTAGGATTAAAGGATGAGTCTAACTAAACCATACTCAAGATCCATCATGCCTCCACTACGCACTCTGATATCTTCCCAAACACCCAAACTCTAAGGTCTAGGTTCTAGGGATAAACTTATCCAAGCATGTGGTCCTAAGGGACATAAGGAAACTATCTTGGTATCCATCCTCAAACAAATCAACTTAGGGTTCCCAAAGATATACATCATAGAATCTAAGGTCACTATTTCCTAAAAGCAAACTATTTTGGGCAATCTGTATTAGCTCAGGCCAGGCCTGTATCATATGGCCACGGGAGTCCTTGTAAACCAAGCTAGTGGCATGGAGGAAAATATTTCCAGCCCCCAAAACCCTGATCCTTTCTAGACACCTTTGCTTCAACTTCATGCCCTAATAGTTGCCTAAAGGCAAACCTAAACAACATCAAGTTATGCATGTTTTAGTTATGAGCATCTTAGGGTTTTATTTATCAAGATTCTAATGTGGAACTATTGGGTACTAAGTCAACCTTTCATCAAGGTACATCAAATCTAGGGTAAGCATGTAACTTAAAGGGAAACTATGTAAGGAAAGGATTCTAACTAGAGAGACAAAATTGAAATAGTCATATTCCGACTACCATCGGCTCTGATACCATGTTGTAAAGAGTGTGAGATCACCTCCTTACTAAAATATGGTAAACAAAACACATTGGAAAGCAGTGGAATAAAAATTTCTGACTAAATCAATTTCATAAAAGATTGTACAAAAATACATCAACATTAGGGTTACATCAACATACATAAACTAGGATCTAGATAGAGGGAAGTCTAACTACTACAGTCTTGTCTCCAAGCAACAACTCCATCAATTAAGTCCATGCCAAAGCTAAGATCTTCAGGTCTTAGCCATCAAATTGCTCATCACCTGGGTGGTTGGGAAGGCACCCAGCAAAAGGGAAAGGAAAAACAAGTATGTGTCACAAAACTATTATAAGATAACAAGATAAGAAAAATATGTAAAAACATGCTAGCATTAATCATAAGATGAAGATAACAAGAGAATGAGGCCATATATAAAAGAAGCTTTCAATAGATTCTTGCCATAAACAAAGGATAATAAAAGAATTGCATACATGATTAATATTGACTACCTTAACTAAGTAGAGTTGAGGCACCTACCAGACCTTCAACCAAATGGTGAGGGGAGAGTAACACATTCCCAGTCGCCTACACATATTTCATGTGTGGGGGAGAATAAAATGTTCCCCAGGGGAGAAATAACACATTCCCCAACTATGGGTGGTTGTACATAAGTACCACTACTATAGCTAGTTAGTCTAATAAAATCCCCATGCTAGAATCAATGGCAACTAATAGCATCAATCAAATAGAACATGGCAGAGGGGTACCAAGACTCAAGAACAATATTCCAAAAGAGATTATGAGGAAAGTATAGAAAATAAATCATGAGCATAGGATATAGGGTTCAAATAAACCTCATTGTGGAAAAAGTAGGACATGGCACAAATACTTCCCAACTTAAGGTGTAAATGAACATACCTCTCTTTAATGAGATCCAATTATCAACTTGCACCACTTTAATTGATTCTAAGTCCCACTTTTCCTATTTTCAATGTATTAACATGTATTAGGATTTTGCACATGCAATAAGGTGAAGGAAACCCTAGTTATGGACTTTTCACATAAAACTCCAATTTAGACTTTGAAAACATCACCATTGTCTTAGTTAGGGTTTTCTGATCAAAATGACATATAATTTTATGTATTTTGAAGATATGGACTTTTAGGGTTATTTTTGGTGATTTTTAATTATTAAATCATGCTCAAAAAAACATATTCAAAAACTCAGAATCAAGCATAGAAAGTATTTTTAATAGAAAGATTACATTTTTTGATTCTAAATCATATTTTACTTTTAATTTTGGACCAACGAATAAAAAGATACGACTTTTTAAAGATCATCCAATCATACATTGCCACGTAGGCAAACCCATCGAACTGAGAGAGAGGGAAAGAGAGTGGGGCCGGGCCCACTTCTTGTCCCAATCACAATGAGCCAAGTCAGTGGCCCGCCCCACTGGCTGGCATCGGTCCAAGCCGGGTTGGCTCGGTCAACCAAAGAGCAAAAGACGTACATGCCCATACGCGAGACAAAGACAAAAAGAATCAAGCGAGGGCATAACGGTAAAATCACGGAGGCTATCTTCCTCCCTTGCACGCACAAACTAGCTATGAAGTAGCTCGGTCGAAGCTCAGGAAAATTGGGCAAATCTTCTATACTCAACCAAACTCAAAGTGCAAATATGCTAAAGAAAGCTCATGAAAATCTGAACCTGATGGTGCTCTTAATTGCGCCATAGATAGTGTGAGGCGGGAGAGAGGGGCGTTGTAAGTTCAGCGCCATCAACCCCTCGGTAGGGGACAAAATGACGATGAAACCAACAATTGAAGGCTGCATTGGGTTGCAAATATGAAGGGGGTGCTAGGGGTATAAGTATTTATAGGCAAGGGAGTATGGAATAAGGTTTTTGGACTTAGGAGTGAGAGAGAAGTTTTGACCAACATGGGGATTTCTCTAATATGTGTCAAAACCCAAAAACTTCGGGATAAATTTGTGCATAATTTTAAGAGGAATCCATAGCAACAAAAATCACTCGATTTGGTAAAGAGACGAGAGAGATATGGCCATCCGAAAAATTACAAATATTTGGAAATCACTATTCACGTAGCTAGAGGTAGGGGATGACTCGAACATTTAATACAAATGTCCAACTTTGGTCTTTTGATGCATTTTATGTATAAAACGTTTTACAATTATTTGAGGGTGCAAACAAAGTCCAAATAAACTCAAATTTGGTAGGTTAACTGATCTTAGGGTGAGGAATACGAATATAAAATTCGATTTGCCTTTTGAGAAAGTTAGATTAGTCAATTAAGCTAATTGCTATTTTATCTTTCCTCTCTCATTAATGACTATAAAATCCTCCAAAATTATGAAACTTCACCCATAAGTCATATTAAGTATGTTGGATACAAATTTGGCATTATTTCCATTTGTTGAAGTTGTTTGTTATTTTAAATAATGAATTGAATATTTTACACACTTTCTCTCTCCTAAATTCATCCAAATATTTTCTAATTTGAGTCAAAATTCATCCAAAGGTCTATTTTAACATGTATAACATGAATTTGGTATTATTTTATTTTTTTAAAGACTTTTATTTTTTTTAGCCTATAAGAAATAATAAACGTCTGGAACACATGATTTTGTCATTAATTAATTTTTTTCAACATATATTTAATATTTTTGGTCTTTGTCATTTTCTCTCTCCTGAATAAAATAAAATATTTAGCATTGACCAAATTAAATACAAATTCAGACATAGGCTAATTTTAATATGTAGATTACGAATTTGGAGTTAGTTTTCTTAGATATTTTATTTCACCTTAATGGCTTATCTCCTATTTTCTTTTAATAAAGACTTTAATATATGCATTTATCTTCCAAATTAAATGATACTTCGCCCTTAAGTTTCTTTTAGGTCAAGAAAATGAGATTGTGACCCAAATTATCTTTGTGGGTTTCGATTTAGGATTTTTGGAACAATATATTCCTCATTATCTTCTTTTATCCAAAATATCCCATATTATCCCCAATTATTGCATTTATCATCTCCTTTATGTATATTTTGGGATTTCTTTTCTTTTTCATATTCTAAAAGGTACTAGAAAGTTCTTGCATGGATTTCTTTATTCTTTTTATCACTTAAGTAGACATTTTACATATGAGACCCATTACTAAGCTTCCAGTGAGGTTTTTGTGCATAAACCCAAATATTGGTGGAAAAGGTGAACAAATGTTCATTAAACCATCACATTCTCCAAAAAATAAATAGAAAAGCCAGAGAGGATAGAAATGAAAGGAAAAGATTGGAAAGAGGACCAAAAGACAAAAAGTCTAGAATTCGGTATGTTACAAAATGAATCTTGAAACTATACATATGAATATCCAATAATCTAATACACTCTTAACTCAACCTGTGTGATTAAAGGACTCAAAATGAATGCACCTTGAAGATGTCCCCACAAACTCATAGTAAAAAAGAAAGACCCTCTAGAACCAATAATGATCAAGGAGGGAAGATTGATAAAAGGAAGACTGAAAGGAAATTCTTGAAGAAAAAGTCAAGGATGATGTAGACATAGGAAAAAGACCTAGGATCAATGTTGGTAATAGAGATGAACCAAGAAAGGTTGTCAAGGATGATTCTTGAGTAGTATAAAATAAGACACTGATGGATTCTATGACCAAATTGGCAAGATACACAACATCCATAATTCATGGAGGAGTCCAAATCACCATGACTGCCTTTACCCCTACATTCAAGTCTGTAGTCATGGATATGGAGACAAAAATATAAGTTGGAATTGTAATGGAGGACATGGTCAATCGCAAAATCTAGTGATTAGTCAAAAGGCCATGTCAAGACTCACTAGCAATAAAAGGACCAATGGAATCAGTACTTGATCTAGATTATGATCTGTAAATTATGTAACCTTTTTGTAACTTATTGAAATGAACCTTGTGCTCACCTTTGAAAAATTAAATATGATGCCATGTTGTTTTGAGATTGCTACTCTATGATTCATAACCTACCCTTGGATTTGAAAATTCATATCTGATTTGAATTTAAACTCTCCATACTCAAAATTTGTCTCACTCATGTGACATTGAATTATATTTAGACTGTCCATTGTTTTAATATTTGACTCAAAATCTTAAGATCTTGACTAGTTGTATTTTGAGGATGGTAATATTGAATATATGTATAGGGTTAATTTCCTAAAATGACCTAAGTTTGGATCATTCACCCACCTCAAATATACTTGATAAAAGAAATTGATATTGAAATCTCAAAATATTGCTAGATTGTCGTTATGGATGAATAACCACACCGGTGGTCTGGATAAGAATTAAACCCTATACTTGCACTTTTGGAAACCAAAGTACAAATATTTGAATCTTGACTATTAAATAACAAACTGGTTAGTACATGACCCATTTTGACCAATGATGTTTAATCTCGACTCTCGATCTCGATTTTCACTCTGTATAGAGACATGATTTGAAAGTGAACTCGATTAGTAAATTGAGATCTTTGACCTCTTAATTGGTCAATGCAAATTTTATGAGAGACTTTTGATGAGGTTATAATCCTGAGGACATGATTTTGATACTGTAACTGTTAAATGAATTCAATAGTTCAAGTATTTGATGATATGATTTGGATTAGAAAGTCCCAATTTTTTAGGATTCTCTTGAATTTTGGGGATAAAATTCATATTAAGAAGGGGAGGATGTGTTAAAGTGAATTTTCCTTTATCTTTGTTCAATTCTAGTTTTACCCTCATTATGTTCACTCATGACCTCAATTTAATTTTTCTTGGCCACTTAATCAATGTTGATACTCAAATTTGAAGTATGATGACCAATGTGGCTTGTATACTCATTATGCCACTACAAATTATGTTAAATAATCACTCTAATCAAAGAAATGTATTTGTCCATGTAACTTTATCATTTTATTCTCAAACTTTTTTAAAGGTTCTTCACATTTTTGTGAATCTATGGTCCAAATTTCATCCCATTTGGATATTTCTACAATTTTCTATGAATTCTTAAAAGTTGTATGCTAAAAATCCCTTTATGTGTTCTTTATTTGTTCCTTTTTCCAAGTTAGCAATTCATTGCAAGTGTAAGGGGTGAGTCACGACCCTTGGATCTGCCTCTTGTAGATCACAACTCAATCTGATGGCCGAGTGGTTGTCTCCTACCTCCCACAATCAGTGGGGAGGAGTTATGGAGGATTGAAACTTGCAATCAATCCATACAACCATGATTCAAAAACCTAATCACGTAGAAATGTTCATTTCATAATTTGGCACTCAACAAGCCCTATATTGACCACCCTTCACAATTGGTTTTGCCATTAAATCATTTCCCTCACTCCCCCTTTTCACTCAGGCAGCCATGGCTACTATCAAGATCCCATTTGACCCTAAAGCCTTACCCTCAGTCTTAAATAAACCCTTCAAAGGACTGCCGCCACAACCCATCACGAGGATCCCTCACATCCATGCTCTCTCACTGCCTATTTATCCACAATTTCCCCCCTTTCACCTTCTACATTATCAGTACTACCACACAACCCATTTTGGGCATTCCTTTTCCTCGTCTCCTCTCCCCAATTTCCAACCCTCGTCCAACTCATGACATCTAGGCGAGCTTAGACAGAGCCTCCTCTGCCTTCGTCGACCGCTCCTGCTCCTAAGACCTCCCCATGTCAGTGAGACCCTCCAACCTATTTCTAGGCTCACAAGGAGGGACACAACGAAGGGGAAAGGGTCTCGAACCACCCAGTCTAAGAAAGAAACCATCCGGTCCAAAAGAACCCGTGAACCATTAATCGAATCAATAAATAAAGCTTTGAACCGACTAATCGAAGTATTGAACTGAACCTTTGAACAAGTAAGCCACCTCGCCCATGTGGCTAAATCTAGACCCTTCATTTGGCATCAAACCATTGAAGATTTATCCTATTTTAAGGTATTTACATATCTCTCTGGCAAATAATCTATAAAATAGCCATATCTTGTTTAAATCATAGAAAATACATCCTAGCTCCAAAAATTATGAACAAATAGTCAGTTTTGAAAAAAAAATCCAATAAATCTTTTAAAAATGCTTATGAAGCCTTATTCCAAATGATTCTCACTTATACCCCTATATTTTGATCACTTGCTTACTTAATTGTCAAGTGAATCAATAATCATGAGTAAACTCTTGAAACCCTAATATTTGACTCCGATGATTATCTTAAGACTCTAGAATCACGAATTGATGAATGAAGAATCTAGATCTATTTTCTTCACTTGTTCTAATCTTGAATATGATTTCAATTAGTAATGATTCATCTTGATGATGACATCTCAATATTATGATTGATTTAAATCTTATGAAACCCTTGATCGTTTAACCTAATGTTTGATCTCTGACTTTACTCATTACATAAATCAAAACTTGATATAATCTCAAATACCGTTGGTGCTAATCCATCATGGTGATATAGAAACTTGATCATGGCTTGAATAATGATCATAAATTAGGGTTAACACATATGTTCCCAAAATACCTAGGTAGGTCATTCATACTAGAAATAATATTGACACTTGAATAATGTTGGACATCTTGAAATTGGTTGATAATAAGTGGATGACCTAACCCTAAATAGGAAAATGTAACCCTAATCTTGAATATTGAAACATGATCTTTTAAACATCATGATCTTGATCCTTGATCTGATATTATTGATTCAGGATCTGACTCGAATGGTCGACCTTTTACTTGTTGAGATCTATACTCTAAATCTTCAGTGAAAGGTACCCTTTTACATTAATTCCTCCTTGAACAAACTAGTTGTATTGAATGATACTTGTATGTACCTCTTTGCAATCTTGGCTATGTATTTGTTTGAGCTATTGTTCCCTATTGATTAGTCTTTTGTTTTTCTATATTATAGTTTGCAACAAACTTGAAAACATAGATGACATTGCCCATTATGACTGCAAGTAATACTTGTTGATATTGAGTACAAGTGACCTCCTCATTTGAAGGGTGGAACTTTACATGTTGAATGATCTTGAATCTTGTACATGTCAATTGATCACCTATCTCATATGGAGATAAGGAGCATGGTGACCTTCCCCATCTTGTTGGGGCGATGGAACCACATAAAATATATAAGCATTCTTCTCTATATCAACATAATGGGAATTTGTAATAAAAATTGAATTGTTTGAAATAAACATCTTTTCAGATATATTTTGTTTTAAAAATTCACTTGTTATACTTTTTGAACATAAGTCATGCCAAGTACTATATTTTGCTATAAATGTTTTCAATTGTTCAATATTTTTCTTTACAAAGTGTACTAATGCATTTGCGTTGATTGTGTCTCGATTTACCTAATTTTAGGCAAACCAGATGGATCTTGATGATAATGGACTAGATTGCGTTCGCACTTGATATACTCTGATGACAAGGTTAAATGTACAAAATCTCCTTTTTGGGTTAGTTTGTTCTTTAAATCTTTTGTTTTTTGAGTTATTATTTCTTATTGTATATGCCACTGTGTGAGATCCTTTTGGGCCACTCAGAGATGGATGCTTCAATCCCTTTACTAGTGTCTAGGTAGTGGGATTGGGACTAGGGTAAGAACATTTCTGTGATAGATATATGAATAGTTGAAGGCAGCCCAGGATAGACAGAAGTCGTATGTTGATAACCGTCATATACCGTTGGAGTTCTGAGTTGGATATTATGTGTACCTCAAGGTTTCCCCTTGGATTGGTGTGCTGAGGTTTGGTAAGAAGGGTAAGTTGGCTCCAAGGTATATGGGACCATACCCTATCTTGCCACATGTTAGAAAGGTGGCATACAAGTTGGAGTTACCGCCAGAGTTGCACAGGTTGCATAATATCCTTCATGTCTATATTTTGAGGAAGTGTCACCCTGATACAGAGCAGATGTTGTAGCCAGTGGAGGTGGAGGATGATGTGTCATATGTTGAGGGTCATGTGTTGCTCTTGGATAGGAGAGTGAAGAAGCGGAAGAAGAAGGATATAGTCTTAGTGAAGGTTTTATGGGATCACCATGGTGTGGAGGAATCCACATGGGAGTTAGAGGATAAGATGCATAAGAAGTATCCATCTCTATTTGTGTAGGATTTTGAGAGAGAAATCCTTGTTAGGGGTTTATACTTATAAGACCCATTACCTTGATTTTTGGTTGAACATGCTTTCTTATCATAATTACATGCTTAAAACATTAATCAAATCCTAATATGTGTTGTCATATCCTGTGACAAACTTAAGTTTCAAGTTTGGTGCAGTTTGGACATTGTTTGAGCAAGTTATGCAAATATGTGTTGTTTTGGACCTTTATGAAATTTACCAATATTTAGGGTTTTTATTGAACACATGCTTAATTGTTCCTCACATGTTTTCATATCATGTTAGATATAGTTGTTCTTTGGGGCGCCCTATCACACTATGGTTTGGGCAGTGACATCTAGCCTTGTGTTGACTTAGGGTTTTCTCTTATGGATGCCCTGACTCAATGGTTTACCTTGAGTGTTGGGACCTGATGGGTCACCCAGTGTTGGTAGTTGCCAAGGTTTCATGTGGTCTTAGGGTTGGCAGTCAATGAGTTTTCATGTGGCCTCTAGTGTTGGCGGTCGATGAGACTTCTGACTCATCTTGGTCGCCAACATTCCTAAGGTTGGCGGTCGGTTGTTTTTCTAATCATCTTGGTCATGAAGTTTTTTTGTTTTGGTCATTTGGGTACTGAACAACATAGTCCACCTAGTTGTGTGGATGATATTCTTGCATGGACGAGATGTTTTGACTTTGGACACATGGCATGCATGTCTAGACACCTCTCCCTTCCTTGCTCTATCACCCTAAGCCTTATATATACCTCCCTCCTTCCATACAAACAAGTTCTTTACACACTTATCTCTCTCTCTCTATTCTTCCTTACTACTTGGAGCTCGTCCCCTTTGCTTGGTGTAGGAGGATCCAAGTTAGGAGAAACTTGGCTGATCTTTCTTGCATGTGAATCTAGGGTTTGGATCCACCCTTGTTGAGGTCATTTGGTGCTTCCTTGCTTTGATTCTTGGTCTTGGTAAGTGAGATCTCCCTCTTTTCCTTTGTTTTCCTTGATGTCCTACCTTCCTCTCTCTTCTTCTTGGTTGGATCCATGGTGGAGCTTGATCTAGAGGTTGAAGACACCTTCTTTCTTGCTTCCTTGACCTAGGGTTTGCTTCCTCCTTGGAGAAGGAGCTAGCTTGGCCGAGTGGAGTGCACAAGCTAGGGTGCTACCTTCTTTCCTCAAGCTACCTTGCTATTTGGAGATTCTTCATCATTATTAAGATGAGTTATTATACTTCCTCCATGATTATTTCTTACTCTTATCTTGCGTGTACATGATCTTGACCTAAAACATTATTCTAAATAGAAAGATGTTATCTCTGCCTAGGGTTGATCTTAGATGGTAGATCTTGAGTAGATAATTCTTCTTGATGTACCACTAAACTCGGTGCATGCTTATTCCTTGAAGATAGTAAACCCTAGACCTTGCATATGGGTGTCATATACATATTGGTCGCCAAGATTTTGATTTCCATGTTGGTCGTTGAGATTTGATTCTATGTGGTCACCAAGTTTTGATTTCCATGTTGGTCACCAAAGATTTTGATTTCAATGTTGGTCACCAAGGATTTTGACTCCATGTTGATCTCCAAGGATTTTGAACTATATTGGGCACCAAGATTTTGAAATTGATGGTCGCCAAGATTTTGAAACCTAGTGGTTGATGAGGTTTATAACCTAGTAGATACTAAGAATCCTAACCCTAGTGGTTTCTGAGGATTCTAACCCTAGTGGTCTGTAGCATACTAGATCTCGGACCCTACCCTGGAAGTTGACATTTTGGACTTAGCGAAACAAGGTTGAAGGTTAGACCTAAATAGATGTTTAGTGTAACCCCAACGACCTAATGCATGCATAGATCACCTTAATGTGACCTAATGTTCTAACATTAATCTTAGGTTTATAATGGATACATAAAGTATGCCAATTGGATGAATAATTTAAATAATGGGTCATTAATGGGCCATATGACATATCTCATAAAAAGAAGTCTCAAAGGTGGAAACAAACTTCAAATTCAAAATCTACATATCAAAATTAGCCTACATGTCAAATTTCATCTAATTTGGACAACCTTAAAATATTAGGATAAGTTTAGGAGAGAGAAAATGAGTAAAAGGAATAAGTAATGAATAATGTGATTATATAACTTCAAAATATGTAAATAATGGAAAAGTCATATTCAACACATCAAAGATAACTGGTGGATGAAGTTTGGTCCAATTTGGATGTTGTTTGTGCAAGTTATGCAATTTTAGGTACATTCTAGACTTTTCTGTAATTTACCCAATTGGGAGGTTTTATTTGCAAATTGTCACATGCATTATAATCCTTATATATTCCCTTACCATTATCAATTTTTTGAACCATAGGGAGCCTAGTTGCACCTTGGTTTGAAGGTGTTTCTTTCCAAGGGCATTTTAGGGATTAATCTCTTTATAAATGAGCTTATCTTTAGAATCTATCAACCAATGGGGTTATTTCTTTGATTGAAGGTCAATTTGGATGGTATATAAGTGTACATAAACCGAAATTTGATATTCAAGAAGCCTCTATGAGCTGTCCTCTTGCATGGTCATGAAATCCCTAGGCTAAGGACACATGGAAAACTCCATGGACACCTCATGCTTGACTTCTTCCTTATCCATAAAGGTTTGCATGTCCATAGGCACCCTTAGCATTGGACACATGGAAAGTAACTTGACACCTTGTTCTTGACTTCTTCCTTATCCATAAAGGCTTGCATGTCCATGGAAACCCTTATACATGACACATGGAAAGTCTCATAGACACCTCATACTTGACCTCTTTCTTTATATAGCTATATCTACCCCTTCCCAACTCCCAATTCAAAAACTCTTTCTCTCCTTTATTTCCTCTACCTTAGAGCATCATTCCTACTCTGTTTATCCACAAAGGTGTTTTCCCAAGGTAAAAGGAGGTGCCTACCTTTGTGAGGAAGTCTCCTAGGGTTCCAAATTTCTCTATATAGGATTTCTTAAGCTCCTCCTTGGTGATTTTGACCAAAAATAGTAAGTATCCTCCTTTCCTTCCCTATTTTTATGTTGTTAGTCTTCCTTCCACCTTCCTCCGGGCCGGAACCATGGTCTTCCATGGTGAAACCCCACCTAAAACCCATAAACACCTCATCTCAATGTTCTTTTGTTAGGGTTTTTCACCTCTAAAGTGGAGAAGGTGCTTCTTGCTTGAGATAGGAGCTTTGTTGGAGAAAACAACCTCTATAAGATTGGAAAACTTACTTATTGGACCTTTCCACCTTCCCTAGAGGTTCTTTGTAGGACTAGGCTTGACTTGGACTATTTAGACTCTTAAGTTGAGGTATGATGTATCCCCTATTCTTCTATGTTGATCAATTCACCTATGCTTATTCATTCTCTTGGTCCAATGGACAATAGCCTATACACATTGCTCTTATCTCTTGATATCATGGTTCATGTGAGATATCTTGCTTATTTTGGTCTTGGATATTCTCTTGATATCTTATCTTGTGCTATGTTGTATGATAAACTTGTTGATGGTATCTTCCCATTGTGATGTGTATGTTTATTTGTGGATATGTGATATCGTTTTCCCACTTACATGTGGATGTATGGTTTGTCCATTGTGTGATGGCGGCATTGTATAATTTCTGACTATAATTTGTACTTGACTCTACATTTACCTGCTGTGTGATTCAGTAGTACTAGAGTAGTATAATTGCATTGGTTTTGTTTCATTGTGATTTATGGCAACATTGTGATATTTTGGATGGTGGATGTGTGATTCCCCATGCCAGGGCAGGATGTGTGATTCTTGGACCATGTTATATATATTTGGATGATGGATGTGTGATTCCCCATGCCAAGGTAGGATGTGTGATTCTTGGCTCATGTCTCACTAGGTTCAAGATGTGTGATTCTTGGCCGCCTTTGTCTTTATAATATTCTAGTGTTATGCTTATCTCACATGCATGCAAGATGATGGTTATGATATGTGCTAGTATGGCACAAATTTATTGTTTTAATGATGGCAAGTATCTCTTTTGTTATTGAAAATCATTTCTCTTAATACCCACTTGGGTTGTCCTTATCTTTTTCATGGGAAACCTTTACATTTTGATGTCCTTTAATCCATATATTGCTCAATTTCCTATTTAGTATGCATATACCAGCCTTTGTTGATGTCATCTATTTTCTCTTCTTGCTAGGGTATGCTTCCAACCCTAGGTGAAGGACTTGGATGATAAGGCATGAAGTTTTAGACTAGCTTAAAGAGTTAAATCTTGGAGACAAAGTTGTTATGGTTTAAGATTTCCCTCTACTTAGATCCTTATGTTGTATCATACATGTAAACCCGTATGGGAGATTATGATGTACTTTCGTAATCTTTTTTGAAAATTGAATATAGTCATTATTTTTATTCTGCTTCTATACTTTAATTTTTTTGAATACCATTTATTGAAATTTGAAAATGTTACACCTATTCCAGCATACATTTGAGTGTGTTTGGAATGGATGTTTTATTCTTCAATTTTTCTTTAGTAAGGGGGTGATCCTGCCTCCTTACAGCATGGTATCAGAGCCCATGGTAGTCAGAATCTAACTATTTCAATTTTGTCTCCCTAGTTATAATACTTGCCTTACATTTAAGTGACATGTTTGCCCTAGAGTTTATCAATAGATGATGAAGGGTTGATTTAGGATCCTATAGTTTCACATTAGAATAATGATGAATAGATCCCTAAAATAATTACAACTAAAAGATGCATAAGTAACAATAGTAACTTGAGGTTGTTTAGCTTGGCCTTTAGGTATCTACTAGGACATGAAGTTGAAAGAAAAGGTGTCTAGAAAGGATCAGGGTTCGGGGGCTGGCAAGATTTTCCTCTACACCACTAGCTTGGTTTACGAGGACTCCTGAATCCAAATGATTTCGGCCTGGCCTGAGCTGGTATGAATTGTCTGAAATAGCATGCTTTTAGGCAATAGTATCCTTAGACATCTATATGATTTATCTTTAGGGACCCTAATATGTTGAACTAGTCTCCCAAGTGAAAAAACTTAAATGAGGATGGACAAGAGCAAGTTAACCCATAGTTCATAGTTAGTCTTTACAAGTTATGTTTCTTTTTTTTTGCATGATGCTTATGTAGTTGGATGTAAGGAAGTGTAGTTGAACCTTTTGTACCTAAGGAATAGTTTTGACTTAATAATATGAATCCTTTAAGGGGTGGTGAATAAGTTTTTTTCTTATATGTGGATGTTTTGATTTCAAGGATGAAATCCCTTTAAGGAGTGGTGTGCTGTAACATACTAGATCTCGGACCCTACCCTGGAAGTTGACATTTTAGACTTAGCCAAACAAGGTTGAAGGTTAGACCTAAATAAATGTTTAGTATAGCCCCAACGAGCTAATTCATGTATAGATCACCTTAATGTAACCTAATGTTCTAACATTAATCTTAGGTTTATAATGGATACATAAAGTATGTCACATAACTCATTTTGGTGGAAATATGAAGATAAGAAACTTAATTGGATGAATAATTTAGATAATGGGTCGTTAATGGGCCATATGATATATCTCATAAAAATAAGTCTTAAAAGTGGAAACAAACTTCAGATTCAAAATCTACATATCAAAATTAGCCTACATGTCAAATTTCATCTAATTTGGACAACCTTAAAATATTAGGATAAGTTTACGAGAGAGAAAATGAGTAAAAGGCATAAGTAATGAATAATGTGATTATATAACTTCAAAATATGAAAATAATGGAAAATTCATATTCAACACATCAAAGTAACTTGTGGATGAAGTTTGGTCCAATTTGGTTGTTGTTTGTGGAAGTTATGCAATTTTAGGTACATTCTGGACTTTTTAGCATTTTACTCAATTGGGAGGTTTTCCCTACAAATTGTCACATGCATTATAATCCTTATATATTCCATTACCATTCTAAAGTTTTTAACCATAGTGAACCTAGTTGCACCTTGGTTTGAAGGTGTTTCTTTCCAAGGGCATTTTAGGGATTACTCTCTTTATAAATGAGCTTATCTTAAGAAGCTATCAACCAATGGGGTTATTTCTTTGATTGGAGGTCGGTTGAGATGGCCTATAAGTGTCCATAAACCAACATTTGATATTAAAGAATCCTCTATGAGCTTTCCTCTTGCATGACCATGAAATCCCTAGGCTAAGGACACATGGAAAGCTCCATGGACACCTCATGCTTGACTTCTTCCTTATTTATAAAGGTTTGCATGTCCATCGAAACCCTTAGCATTAGACACATGGAAAGTAACTTGAAATCTCATGCTTTACTTCTTCCTTATCCATAAAGGCTTGCATGTCCATGGACACACTTATACATGACACATGCATAGACACCTCATACTTAACCTCTTTCTTTATATAACTATATCTACCCCTTCCCAACTCCCAATTCAAAAACTCTTGCTCTCCTTTATTTCCTATGTCTTAGAGCATCATTCCTACTCTATTTTTCCATGAAGGTGTTATCCCAAGGTAAAAGGAGGTTCCTACCTTGGTGAAGAAGACTCCTAGGGTTCCAAATTTCTCTATATAGGATTTCTTAAGCTCCTCCATGGTGATTTTGACCAAAAATAGTAAGTATCCTCCTTTCCTTCCCTATTTTCATGTTTTTAGTCTTCGTTCCACCTTCCTCCAGGTCGGAACCATGGTCTTCCATGGTGAAACCCCACCTAGAACCCATAAACACCTCATTTCCATGTTCTTTTGTTAGGGTTTTTCACCTCTAAAGTGGAGAAGGTGCTTCTTGCTCGAGATAGGAGCTTTGTTGGAGAAACCAGCCTCTCTAAGCTTGGGAAACATACTTATTGGACATGTCCACCTTCACTAGAGGTTCTGTGGAGGCCTAGGCTTGACTTGTACTATTCAGACTCTGAAGTTGAGGTATGATGTATCCCCTATTCTTCTATGTTGAGCAATTCACCTATGCTTATTCATTCTCTTGGTACTATGGACAATAGCCTATACACATTGCTCTTATCTCTTCATATCATGGTTCATGTGAACTATCTTTGTTACACTCCCATCTCACAATTTCCATTAATCATGAGATTAGGGCATAAATTGAGGATTTAATGTAATACAAAGATCACCCTTAACTTTTTCTTCTTTTTCAAACTTTTTTTCTCTCGCATTGAACCACATAAACTAACTTTTCAAGGGAATCTAAACATTGATTTCTCTAATCTAATTTCAAGAGTAAAAATGCATGCATGAACATTCATTATGTTTATCATACTTTTAAGCACATAAGACTTGCTGATTCGCATATATTGCTAAAAGAGGAACAATGTTATACATCATCATTTATATCTCTCTCTTATTTCTTTACAAGGACCTACAGTGACAAGGACCGACTGAACTTAACTATACTCAGACTTAACTATTGTGGCAGTTCTACTCTGATGCAATGATATCTTCAATCCCCACGGTTTCCCTAAAAATTTGAGTAGATGGGTGAGCCTACTCGCTCAGTGAATGAGTAAAACAATAATTCAGTCTAAAGTACTGAATCAGACATTTATCATTCTTGGATAATTGAAATAAAACAAGATATTAATTTCAAATTAAAATACTAGATGTTCAAAAACTTACTAATAACATTGAATCCTACATCATTAGAAATAAACAAGTATGAAAATATAATCCTCACTATATTCAATATTACATTTAAAGAACAACTGCTGTGAAACTGAAATCAAATGTTTCTTAACTCTTCTTACTTATAAGAAACCCTTGAAACTTATATTATCGTAGTTTAGCTTATGCCCTGATCATATGCAGTGTACTCTACATATGAAGACTCGTAGTGAACTATGATCTCATCGTAAAAGACTTAGCTAACTCCCCGGGATTGCTAAGCCTGACAACATCACTAGTCTGTGACAAGAAAATGGCTCTCTGGCCTCGCCACACCTATTATGTCGTCAAAACTGGACTCCTCCTCTAACCTGAGCACACAGGCGGAGAGTCAAGCCACCTATTGGCTTTTCTGTACTCTAGTGCCACCAAGATCTCTGGTTGATGTTAGACACTACATACTATATTTTTAAGGAGACTTCCACTAGGGCTTCGTCCCTCGTACCACATGTTAGTACGATCCGACCCCCATATACTAGACACTGCCAAGGTTAGGTTGTTTCATCCCTACGATGCAGACCTCTCATACGGAATCTACAGTGTTCAGGGCCCATAAGTTTATTATTTATTATTCTTGGAAAGCTCTTACTATATTGTATCTTTTCCTTACTTATACTTGACTATGGTATCTCTATGGTATCACGTCTATTTATCTGAAGCTTATAAGTATGACATGTATCTCATCCTTAACTTGGAAGAGCAGTATATTCAAAACATTGTAATATACTGAGAAATCAACATATTATACATGCAGGCAGACTAAAATACTTAAATAAACAGAATACATGTCCACTTGGCATTTATACATTGGAATCATGCAATTGAACTTCTTAATACACTAATGATACTGAATTGAATGCTTAACATGTTGTTTACCCCTTTCTTAGGGTTTCTCCTTACTCATGCACATATAGCACTTCTCATGTATTCAAACATATATCATGTCTACTAATATAAATATTCTCATTCAACATTTCTCACATTTATTCATGGCATCGATAACATACCTATCTAGGGCATGTCATATCTCCACTTGCAATAGCATAACAACGTATGCATTTCATGACAAGTATTTGAGTTAGAAAATCCGAATATCATAAACAAAGCATATATGCATATAAGATAATATTCAGATAAAATCCCACAATATCACATGAATCATTTCATTCAGCCATTTACTACTAAATTAGATATGTATACTTGTAAAAGCATACTAGATTAGGTTTCCATCCTTGATTACTTGCTAATCATAGGATATGTACTGTGAAAATCAGACACTTTATTTGTCCAAATATCAATCAAAGAGATCAAACATGTAGAATTATATGCACTAGGTGAAAAACTACTAGAGGGGGGTGAATAGGGTTTTATGAATATTTTAATAATAATTTAACTCAAAGCAAGCAACCACAAAGATATTGGATAAGGGGACAAGGATTTAGAGTGGTTCCAAGCTTAGCAAATACTAAGGCAGTCAATCCACTACCCGGTTGCTTACCCAACCAGGATTTTGAAAGAATTAAATTTTATTACCTCGTAAGGATATTATATAAAATTACAATTCTTTCACCAAACCCTTCGGACAACCTTCACCTAGAAATAGTCTCACCAACCTCGAAGCAGCCTTCCTTGAAGTAACCTCAAGCTCCCCCTGAAGTAGCCTTCCTCTTGAAGTAGCTTCCCGTTGAGACAACCTTCTTGAAGTAGTCCAAAGTCCACCTTCTCCACCGAGAAGACCCTTCTCCACCTGAGAAGTCAAACCCTCTCCAATCTGCAACCTCCAACCCTAGGAGTAGCAAGGAGAGTACAAAGGATACAAAGGAACAAGAAGGAAAAATAGAAATTACAATACCGTTGTAGCACAAGGCTTGATTTCCTATATCAAGCATTTTGATCTCCTAACCAATGTATATGAAAGTTTAAGTGTTGTGGGTAGGAGATGCTATCCTATAGGACACGAAATTAGAGCAATGGAAATGTATAGCCAATGTTGGAATTGCTCAATTGCTCACAAGAATGAATTGCCAATGCAAGTATGAATGCTCAAGTGTAGCACAAGTGTGTATTAGGTGTCCTATGGCTTGTCCTATTTATAGGAATGGCCTATGAATGCTTAAGGATGTTCTAGACACTTTGTAGGGGGTTCTTAGTGCTCAACTAGCCGTTAGGTAACCATTAGTTGCTTTAACAATGACTAGTTAATTAATCCTGAATATTGCAGACAGAGACATTCTCGGTCGAAGACTTGTCGACCGAGAGTCCTTCTCGGTCGAAGTCTTGTCGACTGAGGGACTGTTTGGAGCAAGTGTGTATAACGTTCTGATTCAACTCCCAACTACCTTGTCTGCTGTGTCTAACGGCTACTTGGGTCTTTCTCAGTTGAAGAGTTTGTCGACCGAGAGTGTCTCGGTCGAGAAGTTTGTCGATCGAGAATGACCCTGGTTCAATGTTTTAAACTAATTACTGAGTGTGTGTATGAGTGTGCAGTTATGACACTATTGTAGGGGATGACCTATCTAAGTGTTGTGATTTGTTAGGGAAGATCTAATGCTTGATTTACATGATGTCTAAGTACTTATACATTATATATCTTGTATAAGATTTTACATTTGATTACAATCATGAAATTAACACATTATGCACATTTAGATCTTCCAAAGTTGTGTCATCCACCTAGTTCCTGCAACACTCAAGTAGCACGTTAGATTCACAAGAATGAAATGTTTGTCATCATCATCGAAACAAAGGGATTATACTAATGTCAATTTATCCAACATTCTTCCCCTTTTTGAAGATGACAAACATTTCCTAAATATAAAATAAGGAATTATATGAGTTTCATACCTGAAGTTTACCTTTTGTAGCCATTCTTGTTTTGCAAGTGTGTGCTGGCCGAGATATTATGAAACTCTTTTTATTTTATGTTTTTTATTTTATATTATTCCTCCCCCTTTGTCATTTCAAAAAGATATCCAAGATAATCATTTAGTATGACTTTTTATTTCTCCCCCTTAATTTTATGCTATGCTCCCCCTTAAAAAGATATCCAAGATAATCATTTAGTATGACTTTTTATTTCTCCCCCTTAATTTTATGCTATGCTCCCCCTTAAAGAGATATTCAATTTAATATTTATTGTCGAATTTAGCCACAATTTGTTTCTCAATCATTTGCAAAGGATGTTAAGCCTTGAAATGATATGAGATCCTTTTAGATCAATGGCATATGTATTTTGATTTCTCATCCATTGTACAAGGGATGTTAAGCCCTAAAAATGACATGAGAATCCTTTAAGCTTATAGTAGAATACATGTATGTATCTCTAACCAAATACACGGGATGTTAAGCCCAAATTTGTTTAGAGAATTCCATTAAGAGCAAGATATATGTCATATTCATGAATATTGTAAATTTCTTTGTTTTTCATAACCAAGACTACTTTTAAGGATACTAAGGTCATAACAAGCTTCAAATGATGTTTACAAAGTTTTGTAAGCTTCTTAATCTTATAATCAAGATAGTTTGTGTGAGCTCCCCCTTAATCTTATAGTCAAGATAATTTAAGGATTCTAAGGTCACAATCAATATTAGATCATAATAAGTTGACCTTTTATGCACTAAAATTATGTTTTCAATATGATAAACACATTTTGAATCAAGATACTAAGATTAAGTGCAGTAAAATGATGTACAAATAAGCATTTTGTCAAGCTTATTTTAGGTCGACCTTGACTTCGACCATAGCGCCCCTTGGTTAAACTTGATTTCAACCAAGAGGCAATTTTTGTAGATTTCCAATTTGAACATTTATATGTGAAGTATAATTTCTGTAGATTTTCAATTTAAAATGCATTTGTGCCATGAAGTTTTACTGTTTATGCAAAATAACATCTTCACATGAGCTGAATCACAATGATCAAAAACAATATCCATTCATGGTTTGTATATATGGATCAAAGATTATTGTAGACAAACCAATGAAAACATAATGATTATGGCACAATAATTATGATAGAATAGTAGAAGTATATCCACAATACAATGATCAAGATGGAAGTATGTAACTTCATGAAATACAATGATTATGACCATTTAAATTTTAATACACATGGTTCCTACATAGATAGACCAAGTAATACTTAGGAAAAAACCATGTGGATTATGATAAAATAGTAATTTCCTTGATTAAACTAATCATGGTTCATATTTTCAGTTTTAAGCCAAATCATGTAGAGAATAAACAAAAGTAATCTCATTCAGGTTCATAAGTTTTCAAATGTAAGACAAACCATGTAACTGAACATGCTTAATATACTTTTTCAATCAATGAATAAGGTTTATTCAAAATCAGTCTTCATATAACACTTTTGCAATATGTTGAATGAATTTCATATTCATAATGTTATACCTTAATTCATGATGCAAAGAGATCAATATGTCTTGTTTCAAATATGATCTCCGAGATTTATTCTTGATTTGCATATTAAATCAATCATAAGTAACAAATTGATAGCAAACTAGATTAATTGAAAATAGGTTCAGCAGAACTTGATTCGGTCGACAAACAGTTTGACTGAAGTTGTCTCGGTCGACGTTTTATCGACCGAGAATGCTGCTGATTGTACATGTTTTATCAGATTTGTTGTAAACTGCAAAACAGTAACCTGCTCGATCGACCATTTCTCGACCGACAATGTTCTTGGTCGAACAGTTTCTCGACTGAGAATGTTTCTGTACTGTTTCAGAACTATTTTCAGTAATTGTTTCCAAGTAAAACAAGAATATGAAAGTTAAAGCTCGATTGTGTTGAGATATGACATTTGTATATCAAGAATCAGTTTAGGTCAAATATCAAATAGTCAAATTCAAACTTCTAAGTTTTAGGAACCCAAGCTAGATCATCATTCCTTTTCTTGTATGGGCATGAAAAAGAATAGTGTCCAAGACGTAAGCAATAATGACAACTAATAGAGTCAATCTCATTTCTCTTTCTAGGAGTTGAGTTGTTCTTGGGTACATACATGGATTGATTCTTTAGCACTTGTATCCTTCTCCAACTAGGTTTTTGATAAGATTTTCCTTTAGAATTATAACCTAGTCCTCTCCTTCCAATTTGACGATAAGAATCATTTAAGATATTTTCAAGAATATTATTGTTACTCAAGCTTTTCACTTTTTGTTGTTACTTCATAATCTCATCTATTTTCTTCTTGATATCTAATTTTGCTTGATCTAGATTAGATAACAAAGAATCTCTTTCTTTCACAATAATATCATAATCTAGATGTGTACACAAAACAAGTTGTTTTTGAAGATCATTTACTTGAGTTTGCAAGTTTAACTTTTCGAGGGAAAGAAGATTGCAATTTTCTTCTATAGATTTTAGCTTAACATCATAATCTTCAATTTCAGATGTGAGAGCAAGAAGTTTAGCATTTAACTCATGATTTACTTTATTTGATTTCTTAAATTTCTTCTTGCACTTAATATATTTCTCATGCGTATCTTGAAGACTAGCAATTAGATCTTCTTTTGGTAGATCAAAAAGACTTACCTCTTCTTCTTCTTCTTCTTCATTTGTTGTAGCAATAAGACATTCTACTTCTTCTTTTCCATCATCACTATCATGACTAATCTTGGTTGATTCTTTGAATGCAATGTCCTTCTTTTTCCCTTGTTGAAGTTCACGTTCTCGTCTTTCTTCCTCTTCTAAAGTTGCCTCATGTGCTTCTAGGTTTCCAACGAGTTGCTCCATCCTTAGTCGGGTGAGGTCATTTGCTTCTTCAATGGTAGTCACTTTGGGCTTATACTTGGGAGGAAGAGATCTAAGAATCTTTGACACCTGGTCTTCCTCACTAATCACTTTGCCTAAAGCATTCAAACTATTTACAATAGAAGAAAATTTTGCATACATTTCACTAATAGATTCATTTTGATCCATACGAAATTGTTCAAATTTCTGTTTAAGCATTCTGATTTTAGAATATTTAACTTGAACAGTTCCTTCATATGTTATAGACAATCTATGCCATATCTCATAAGCTGTTTCACAATTTGATATTCTATTAAACTCACCAACAAAAATTGAGCAATAAAGTATACTTACAGCTTTTGCATTCATTTGGGCAGACTTTACCGTACTGACATCCCAATTTGCATACTCCGTTTGAGGAAGTTCATAAGGAGTTGATACCATTCTCCATAAGTCCCAACTGATTCCTTGGAAGTAAAATTGCATCCTCCTCTTCCAGTAAGTGTAGTTAGTTCCATTAAAAGCTGGAGGTCTAGCCACGAGTGTTCCTTCCAAGTTGAGGTTTTTGAGCAACCCGTCACCCATTCTTCAAGACTTTGTTAGAGTTCCTTGAAGCCCTACTCTGATACCAATTGAAAAACCACTAGAGGGGGGTGCATAGGGTTTTATGGATATTTTAATAATACTTTAACTCAAAGCAAGAAACCACAAAGATATTGGATAAGGGGACAAGGATTTAGAGTGGTTCCAACCTTAGCAAATACTAAGGCAGTCAATCCACTACCCGGTTGCTTACCCAACTGGGATTTTGAAAGAATTAAATTTTATTACCTCGCAAGGATATTACATAAAATTACAATTCTTTCACCAAACCCTTCGTACAGCCTTCACCTAGAAGTAGTCTCACCAACCTCGAAGCAGCCTTCCTTGAAGTAACCTCAAGCTCCCCCTGAAGTAGCCTTCCTCTTATAGTAGCTTCCCGTTGAGACAGCCTTCTTGAAGTAGTCCAAAGTCCACCTTCTCCACTGAGAAGACCCTTCTCCACCTGAGAAGTCAAACCCTCTCCAATCCACAGCCTCCAACCCTAGGAGTAGCAAGGAGAGTACAAAAGATACAAAGGAATAAGAAGGAAAACAGAAATTACAATACCGTCGTAGCACAAGGCTTGATTTCCTATATCAAGCATTTTGATCTCCTAACCAATGTATATGAAAATGTAAGTGTTGTGGGTAGGAGATGCTAGCATATAGAACACGAAATTAGAGCAATGGAAATGTATAGCCAATGTTAGAATTGCTCAATTGCTCACAAGAATGAATTGCCAATGCAAGTATGAATGCTCAAGTGTAGCACAAGTGTGTGTTAGGTGTCCTATGGCTTGTCCTATTTATAGGAATGGCCTATGAATGATTAAGGACATTCTAGACAATTTCTAGGGGGTTCTTAGTGCTCAACTAGCCGTTAGGTAACCATTAGTTTCTTTAACAACGACTAGTTAATTAATCTTGAAAATTGCAGACAGAGACATTCTCGGTCGAAGACTTGTCGACCGAGAGTCCTTCTCGGTCGAAGTCTTGTCGACCGAGGGACTGTCTGGAGCAAGTGTGTATAACGTTCTGATTCAACTCCCAACTACCTTGTCTGCTGTGTCTAACGGCTACTTGGGTCTTTCTCGGTCGAAGAGTTTGTCGACCGAGAGTGTCTCGGTCGAGAAGATTGTCGACCGAGAATGACCCTGGTTCAATGTTTTAAACTAATTACTGAGTGTGTGTATGAGTGTGCAGTTATGACACTATTGTAGGGGATGACCTATCTAAGTGTTGTGATTTGTTAGGGAAGATCTAACGCTTGATTTACATGATGTCTAAGTACTTGTACATTATATATCTTGTACAAGATTTTACATTTGATTACAATCATGAAATTAACACATCGTGTGCATTTAGATCTTCCAAAGTTGTGTCATCCACCTAGTTCCTACAACACTCAAGTAGCACGTTAGATTCACAAGAATGAAATGTTTGTCATCATCGAAACAAAGGGATTATACTAATGTCAATTTAGCCAACACTAGGAACATAAGTAAGATCATATAAACATAAATCTGAATTTCAACTTTAATGTTGTTCAAGCACCTGAATAACTTGAAAATTCAGCTATTCAAAAGATTCTCAATAAACTTCTTAATTCCATAGTATTCAAGATACATGGATATCTATATCCATGTCATCATATAAACATTTTTAGATCATAGTTGGAACATGAATTGAAGTATTCTATAAACTGAATTCGAGAACAGTTCTTTTCATTTATTGTCATCTAGGGAGAAATTGAGAATATAAATTAAAACCATCTAATTGAGTACAATTGACTGAAATATTCTTTTACCCACTCACCCTAAGCTATAAAACAGCTTAAAAACATATCCCATATCTGAAAATCTCAATCTCATATGAAATCCCTAGCAATCGCCACTTTCTTCTTCCTTTCAACTCAGAAACCCTAGAATTGAAGATTAGGAGAGAAAGAGTGAGAAAAGGACTTGATTTGATATGATTTCAAATCCAAACAGGGGAGGGATGGAATTTTGACATCTGAGAGAAGATTCACCATGAAACTATATGCAAAGAAGCTAAACTTACATGATTTCATCATTCCTCGGACCGCAAAACCCTAGGTCAACATCTCCATCACTTTCTCCTCTCAAACCCTAACTCTCCCTCTCTCTCTAGGATTTCGTTAGTCTGGATCAAATCACAAATTATGAGAGCTCCTTGTGTGTTAGGTTCACCATATAAAGCAATTGAGCTACTTGGGTCAATTGTACATTGACCCCTCACTATACTTTCTCTTATTTCAGCTGAATTTTCTATCATAAAATTATTACTGTAATTCATCTACTGATAAGGTCTAAACGTAGTGGCGGAGCCAAGGGGGGGCAAGCGGGGGTCGCGACCCCCCAAAAAAAATAAAAATTAGGTATTTATATATATATATATATATATGTATATATATGTAAATGTGTGAAACTATATATATATATATTTATTCTGCTTTGATCAATGTGGCTCTGTTGGCTTAGTGGTTAGCATGCTTAGCTTATGTCCCTTCCTTCAAGTTGCCTGGGTTCAAATCCCAAATTTTCTATTTTTATAACTCACAGTCGATCCCATGTGTGCGACATCCAGAATATATACAACTTGCATGATATTTTGACAAAAATCATGGTGTATCCTAGTGGTTAACAGTTGTAGCATTGTGTCCATCCTAGATGGTTGTCTGGGTTCAAAACCCATCTACTTTATTTTGGCCCCCCCAATCATGAAGTGCTGGCTCCGCCCCTGTCTAAACCCATCCAAAAATTATGAAAATTTTACATCTTATTTATTATTGAGTTTTCTATCTGCAGTTCAAATTTCAGATCATTTGGATTTACCAATAAATAAATAAAAATGAAACACTACACTGCTAAAAAGCACTCTGTCAACATTTTGGTCGAAGTATAGTTTGACCAAGAACCACATTCAAAAAACACTAAAATATTCTGATATTTTTCTCCAATATGCATGATTGAGTTATCCATATCATATCCAAAATTCATGTAAATACAAAATTTGTAGAAAATACGAAAAATCATTTACAACACTTCTATCCTGATCAAATTCCATATTCATGTACTATCAAAACCCTAATTTTTTCCGATTAGGGTTTACATTTATCAAACCCCAATTCTTCAAACTAAAAATAATAGTTAGAGTTTCTTCTTAGGTTTGAAACATCACAATTGATCTACTATCATTAATCAAGTCTAAACAGTTTTCAATCTAATCAAGCATGTAATCATTCAGGTAAACCCTAGTTTACTAATTAAGCACAAATGTGGTCATTACAATTCTCACCCCCTTAAAAAGTTTCGTCCCCGAAACATAAATACACAAACAAAATATATTCAAAGTTTATTTTAAGCTTCTAAAATCTTACATGTCATTACATTCTTGTATTTCATACTTGAATGCAGTTTTCAACATTAAGTCCTTCATTTCTTTTCTAATCACAACATGTTTGAAATAGTTCTCAATGACAACAAACAAATTCTCTATGCCACAATCAATCATAGCAGAGAGAGAGAGAGAAACAACCATTTCAATATTTTTTTATACTCTTGAGGTGTTACCTCAACATTGATAATCTGATCCAACCATCTCAATTCATATGGCTCAATATGTATTGTTGTTTTATATTACCTCTGAGTCACAAAAGAGAGTTCACTATGTTGTTTTGAATATTACTATTATGCTACTCAAATAGCAAAGCAGTCATGAGTTGGAAGACTAGATTCAACAACAATTGTACAATACTACTCACGACATCCCCATTGCATCATGTATGCATAAGGTGAAGCATTGCCATCAAATTCCATATTATTCTCAAGTATGAACCCACACGTAATTCAAGGTGTAACCATCAGGTTATAGCATACTAGGGTTTCAAAAACAGTAACAAAGTACTCCATGATTGTATTAGTCATTCAAGGACTATTCATACCCAATTACCATCACTTAGTTATATTAAAGCTAGGTATAACAAGCTATATCTCATTAGGGTTACATATCAATACAATATGGTTATCATCCCTTCTATTCATATGAGTGAATAGGTAAGACTACCTTATTTAGAGTAACCCTTCATTTGTTCCATCATTATTCAACCCATATCACCATACCACAATTATACAATACTAAGATGGATTACCGGTATGAATGACTACAACTATCAGATACCTTTAATTAACATATTGCTTGCACATGTACACTGAAATCATACGTAGATCCAAATTACATCCCGTAATATACCTTCAACAAATTATACTTCTAAAAACAAATTCACATATTACTAAAAGCCATTTTTTCTCATATCTCTCTCCTCATTCACTACTACTTACTTTTTGCTACTTATCCTTCTCATTTTAATCATGTATATTAAACATTCCTAAAATTGACACATACAAGGTACAAATAGATTATTCATCATTCTTGCTATCACTGCAAGAATTTATCTCATATCACACTTCATTCATATTGTATTTCTCCTTTCGTTCAAAACACACTTATTACATTTCAAAATTTATATCTTACTCTTTACTCTGAATCATTTCCATATTGTTTATCTACCTTTCATATTAGCTATCTTTAAACCTTGATTACTATCAGTGCTAATATCATGATCTTGTTTTATAGAGATGCTAGTATTCAAGGTCAAATCACTAGTGACATCCCTTGAACTACTACACTCTAAACATTCTAGGGTTTGGTCCTTATCAGTAGCATGACATTATTGTGATGTGACCTTTCTCCCTTAATTTGAAATTCAAACTTTGGATCTCACAAGTTTTACTAAGGCATTTCTTATCTTATCAATTGAGTTTTCTTTCTCTTACTTGACCTATTCAGATATATTACATTCTCAATTTACCCCACTAGGGTTTCATCATCATATTGTGTGTCATTATTACATTCACTAAATGTCTCTACCATGGTGGTTATGCATCATATATGATTCATTTTCTTATCACTTCATTCCCATAGTGCTCTCATTAAGGAAGATATGAAAGAGAAGATGATTTTGAGACTTAGAATTCTTATCTTCAAACATTCAATAATACATTTCTCATATGTAGGTTTAATTAATTATCAACAAGGATACTTGACTAACTAGCACTTGATTGAATCTCCTAACCTATTTCTTTTATAATCTAGATTACTCCACCATGTTTCAAACCCTTCCTTACTTTCCATAATCCTCTTACCATATACTACTCTTCCACCTGTCATCTTTAACTTCTATTTTTTTTTTCTTATGATCATGTTGCTTATTCATGTGTATGATCATGTATACCATGTTGCACATATTTGTTTTTATCCTTATACTAATGTGAAGTTGAAATTCTAAATCAATAATCTCTCTACTAGTTTCAACTCATGTTTAATACATTACATATCCTTCATTTTAAATCAAACGGCTCATGCATGGGTGAAACATAGTTTCTCTTTCAATCAAGTTTTTCCTTCCTAAATATAGTCTACCTTTGTATGACTTATTCATTTATTTAGCTACACTTTTGTTCTTCTTTTAGAAACTAGTTTGTTGTTCTATAGAGACTTAGAATTCAAAGGTAGTAAGGATGAATGTATTAAACTTATTAATAAAGGTATACATTCCATGCTCTCAATTATATCATAACCCTAATTCCTTAATCAAGATCATTATTTCCAACATTTCTCTTTGTTTCAACTAAGTTTCTTATCCTAGTTTTATGATTTACATGCTCATCTAGTTCTCTTCACTTTAACTCTTCTGAAGACTCTTCACTTCTATGTACTTATTGTATACTTAACTCTTTTCTTCTATTTTTCCTTTTCTTTAGAGTACATAAAAGCATTGTACTCGATTATATGACCCATTCCTCATGATCGATTCTTAATATCTTGGCCCTTACATACTTTTCTCATATCTTTTCCATATTTCATATTTAGAGTTCATATAATACTAATAATTAAACTTAATCTGAACCTTATGTTGTGTTCCTTTATTCCCAATTAAGGGTTTCTCATATGAGGCCCCAAAGTTGGATCTCAGATATCAGTTCCAACTGGTTCTTAGTTATCCCAATCTTTCCCTTATACTTCAAAATCTTAGAGTATATACATTCATACTAGAATTTGGATCTAATCTATCCAGAATTTACACTTGTTATGTTACTAATAGGAGTCATTAGATCCCAGTAATGCATCCTGCCAGCTGGACCATGCTAAACCTTCAGTCCTAAAGCCAGGAGCTACTCAGGATTACTCAACTCCTATTCATCTCAAATGTGTGGAAGAAAACTTATCCACTTAGGAAAGCTCATTCAAAGATCATTTCTAGTCTACTTGATACAAAGAATGTAATCAATAAATGCTACAACTGCATAGTGTACAACAAATCTTAAAGACCCATATATATCTCAAAATACTGAATATCTGAATTCAAACATATAAGAGCTTTTCTATTCATCTCCAATAAAACAACAATATGAAATGAAAGTTCTATCTCATTTTATATTTATGCTCTTAATTCATGTTACTTATCTTGTTTCTGACCCTAATATTTCTAGGGTTCCTCTCTAGACCATACTTCCAATGTATACCTAGCCAGGGTATACATAAAAGAATAGATAGAGTAGCTTGATACTGGTTGATCCAAATACTCAGATATCAGGCCAGGATATCCAAATACTCAAATCCCTAGAGCTAACAACATAACATCTCCTATCTGCCACACTTATGAATCTAACTTACTAACTTAATGGTCCCTGACAACTCAGCCTAAGCTCTGATACCAAGTTGTTACACCCCGATCTCACAATTTCCATTAATCATGAGATTAGGGCATAAATTGAGGATTTAACGTAATACAAAGATCACCCTTAACTTTTTCTTTTTTTCAAACTTTTTTTCTCGCATTGAACCACATAAACTAACTTTACAAGGGAATCTAAACATTGATTTCTCTAATATGATTTCAACAGTAAAAATGCATGTATGAACATTCATTATGTTTCTCATACTTTTAAGCACATAAGACTTGCTGATTCGCATATATTGCAAAAAGAGGAACAATGTTATACATCATCATTTACAACTCTCTCTTATTTCTTTACAAGGACCTAGAGTGACAAGGACCGACTGAACTTAACTATACTCAGACTTAACTCTTGTGGCAGATCTACTTTGATTCAATGATATCTTCAATCCTAATGGTTTCCCTAAAAATTTTGAGTAGAGGGGTGAGCCTACTCGCTCACTGAATAAGTAAAACAATAATGATGTATAAAATACTGAATCAAACATTTATCATTCTTGGATAATTGAAATAAAACAAGATAGTAATTTCAAATTAAAAGACTAGATGTTCAAAAACTTACTAATAACATTGAAGCCTACATCATTAGAAATAAACAAGTATGGAAATATAATCAACACTATATTCAATATTACATTTAAAGAACAATTGTTGTGAAACTGAAATCAAATCTTTCTTAACTCTTCTTACTTATAAGAAACCCTTTAAACTTATATTATCATATTTTAGCTTATGCCCTGATCATGTGCAGTGTACTCTACATATGAAGACTCGTAGTGAACTACAATCTCATCATACAAGACTTAGCTGACACCCCGGGATTGCTAAGCCTGACAACGTCACTGGTCTGCAATAGGAAAATGGCTCTCTGGCCTTGACACACCTATGATTTCATAAAAATTAGACTCCTCCTCTAACCTAAGCACACAGGCGATGAGTCAAGCCACCTATTGGCTTTTCTTTACTCTAGTGCCACCATGATCTCTGGTTGATGTTAGACACTACATACTATATTTTTAAGGAGACTTCCACTAGGGCTTCATCCCCCGTACCACCTGTTAGTACGATTCGACCCCCATATACTGGACACTGCCAGGGTTAGGTCATTTCATCCCTACGGCGCAGACCTCTCATAGGGAATCTATAGTGTTCAGGGCCCCTAAGTCTATTATTTTATTATTCTTGGAAAGCTCTTACTATATTGTATCTTTTCCTTACTTATACTTGACTCAGGTATCTCTATGGTACCGTGTCTATTTATCTAAAGTTTATAAGTATGACATGTATCTCATCCTTAACTTGGAAGAGCAGTATATTCAAAACACTGTAATATACTGAGAAATCAACATACTATACATGAAGGCAGACTGAAATACTTAAATAAACAGAATACATGTCCACTAGGCACTTATACACTGGAATCATGCAATTGAATTTCTTAATACACTGATGATACTGAACTGAATGCTTAACATATTGTTTACCCCTTTCTTAGGATTTCTCCTTACTCATGAACATATAGAACTTCTCATATATTCAAACATATATCATGTCTACTAATATAAATATTCTCATTCAACATTTCTCACATTTATGCATGGCATCGATAACATACCTATCTAGGGCATGTCATATCTCCACTTGCAATAGCATAACAACATATGCATTTCATGACAAGTATTTGAGTTAGAAAATCTGAATCTCATAAACAAAGCATATATGCATATAAGATAATATTTAGATAAAATCCCACAATATCACATGAATCATTTCAATCAACCATTTACTACTAAATTAAATATGTATACTTGTAAAATCATACTAGATTGGGTTTCCATCCTTGATTACTTGCTATTCACAAGATATGTACTGTGAAAATCAGAAACTCTATTTGTCCAAATATCAATCAAAGAGATCAAACATGTAGAATTATATGCACTAGGAACATAAGTAAGATCATATAAACATAAATATGAATTTCAGCTATAATGTTGTTCAAGCACCCGAATAACTTGAAAATTCAGATCTTCAGAAGATTCTCAATAAACTTTTAAATTCCGTAGTATTCAAGATACATGGATATCTATATCCATTTCATCATATAAATGTTTTCATATCATAGTTGGAACATGAATTGAAGTATTCTATAAACTAAATTCAAGAATAGTTCTTTTCATTTATTGTCATCTAGGGAGAAATTGAGAATATAAATTAAAACCATCTAATTGAGTACAATTGACTAAAATATTCTTTTACCCACTCACCCTAAGCTGTAAAATAGCTTAAAAATGTATCCCATATATGAAAATCTCAATCTCATATCAAATCCCTAGCAATCGCCACTTTCTTCTTCCTTTCAACTCAGAAACCCTAGAATTGAAGATTAGGAGAGAAAGAGTGAGACATCTGATACCCTATGATTTTGAAGATTCACCATGAAACTATGTCCAAAGAAGCTAAACTTACATGATTTCAACATTCCTCGGACCGCAAAACCCTAGGTCAGCATCTCCATCACTTTCTCCTCTCAAACCCAAACTCTCCCTCTCTTTCTCTAGGATTTCGTTTCTCTAGATTGAATCACAAATTATGAGAGATACTTGTGTGTTAGGTTGACCATATAGAGCAATTGATCTGCTTGGGTCAATTACACATTGACCCCTCACTATACTTTCTCTTATTTCAGCTAAATTTTCTATCATAAAAGTATTACTATAATTCGTCTATTGATAAGGTCTAAACGCATCTAAAAATTAAGAAAAATATACATTTTGTTTATGATTGATTTTTAGATCTGCAGTTAAAATTTCATATCATTTGGAGTTACCAATAAATAAATAAAAATAAAACACAACACTGCTAAAAAGTACTCTGTCAACATTTTGGTCGAAGTATAGTTCGACCGAGAACCACATTCAAAGAATACTCAAATATTCTAAAAATTTTCTCCAATATGTATGATTGAGTTATCCATATCATATCCAAAATTCAATTAAATAAAAAAAATTTAGAAAATATGAAAAATCATTTACCACACTGCTATCCTGATCAAATTCCATATTCATGTACTATCAAAACGCTATTTTTTGCCGATTAGGATTTACATTTCTCAAACCCCAATTCTTCAAACTAAAAATCATAGTTAGAGTTTCTTATTAGGTTTGAAACATCACATTTGATCTACTATCATTAATCAAGTCTAAACGATGTTCAATCTAATCAAGCATGTAATCATTCAGGTAAACCCTAATTTACCAATTAAGCACAAATGTGGTCATTACAATCTTGCTTATTGTGGTCTTGTATATTCTCTTGATATCTTATATTATGCTATGTTGTATGATAAACTTGTTGATGGTATCTTCCCACTGTGATGTGGATGTTTATTTGTGGATATGTGATATCTTTTTCCCACTTACATGTAGATGAATGGGTTGTCCTTTGTGTGATGGAGACATTGTATAATTTTTAACTATCCTTTGTACTTGCCTCTACATTTACCTGTTGTGTGATTTAGTAGCACTAGAGTAGTATAATTGCATTGGTTTTGTCTCATTGTGATTTATGGAAACATTGTGATATTTTGGATGGTGGATGTGTGATTCCCCATGCCAGGGCAGGATGTGTGATTCTTGGACCATGTTATATATATTTGGATAGTGGATGTGTCATTCCCCATGCTAGGGCAGGATGTGTGATTCTTGGTCCATGTCTCACCAGGTTCAAGATGTGTGATTCTTGGCCGCCTTTGTCTTTATAATATTCTACTGTTATGCTTATCTCACATGCATGCAGTATGATAGTTATAATATGTGCTAGTATGGCACAACTTTATTGTTTTAATTATGGCAAGTATCTCTTTTGTTATTGAAAATCATTTCTCTTGATACCCACTTGGGTTGTCCTTATCTTTTTCATGGGAAGCCTTTACACTTTGATGTCTTTTATTCCATATATTGCTCAATTTCCTATTTAGTATGCACATACCAGCCTTTGCTGATGTCATCTATTTTCTCTTCTTACTGGGATATGCTTCCAACCCTAGGTGAAGGACTTGGATGATAAGGTATGAAGTTTTGGACTATCTTAAGGGGTTAAATCTTGGATACAAAGTTGTTATGGTTTAAGATTTCCCTCTACTTAGATCCTTATGTTGTATCATACATGTAAACTCGTATGGGAGATTATGATGTACTTTTGTAATCTTTTGTGAAAATTGAATATAGTCATTATTTTTATTCCATTGCTATACTTTGGTTGTTTTGAATACCATTTATTGAAATTTGAAAATGTTACACCTAATTTTGAGTGTGTTTGGAATGGATGTTTTATTCTTCAATTTTTCTTTAGTAAGGGGGTGATCCCGCCTCCTTACATGGTCGATGAGGATTCTAACCCAAGTGATCATTGAGAATTCCAACCGTAGTGTTCAACAAAAATTCTAACCCTAGTATTTGTCAATTCTAACTCTAGTGGTTGCCAAGAATCCTAACCCTAGTGGTCGATGAGGATCCTAACCCTAGTGGTCGCCAAGGATTATAACCCTAGTGGTCACCAAGTTTTCTGACTCTATGGTCGATGGGTTTTCTGATCCTGTGTGTATGAATCAAGAGTTTTGGTTGTATGGAATCAGATGGTTATGTTTGACCTTATGCATTCATGATCTGATGTAAATGCTAAGAGCTAGGGTTTAACCTTGAGTGCTGATTTGTAACATCATTTCAACTTACCCTAATACAAATACGTGATGATGGTTAATCAAACTTATGATGAGAAATACTCTCTCAATGTTTTTGTAACCCTAATTTGTTGCGATATGAACATCATAAGCTCTTAAATGAAATGTTATGTTGAACTTATATGTCACTTGTATGGTGATGGTTTGATGAGCCTTTAGTAAGGCATGGAAAGATAATGATGTTCTTATAGGGAATGATGTGATGGTCTCAATGACCCTAGGGCATGGTTGACCCTTATGGAGGTGTGATCCTCTTCATGACAAGACAAGGATTCATATCCTATGATGATGTGATAAGAATTATATTTCATATGTTTTATTTCTTCTGCAGTTGTAACATACCCATGTTTTGGTAGAACTCTTTTAGGGTTTGTATGTAACTTGATTGATGTAGTTGCAACTCACCCAATTATAATTAACTAATCAAGTGAAAACCTAGTCATGTAGTGCCCTATGTCATAGATCCATTCTAGTGTCAAGATTTGTTGGATGGTGAAATGAGTATTCATCTAATGGAAGATTGGAGTCGTATATTGTTGAGTATATGCATGTTTTCGAGGATGGCTACAGTGATAACTCAATAGGAGAACATTCCAGGTTGTATCTCAGATGATCATGATTCAGTATACATGATGTGATTGAGGACAACTATTGTTGTACCTCATATGATAGGGTTTGTATACCTTGGTTACTAGGTCATGACCTATATACCAAGGGCAAACTAGGTTGTTTTGCAGCTTGACTATATATGTCATTGTGGCAGACTCTTACTGATTGCGGGAAGATGGATCTTAGGATTCCATCTCTCCTAGTTCTTGTACAGAACCTATTTCGACTTAGTAGTGGTTAGTTGGAGTCTGAATGGTATACCTCAAACTCCTAGGGCTTAATAAAAGATGTGATCCAACCGTGTAGTATATGTATTTAGGTTTAAACATGATTCACATTGGTTGATAGCTCTTACCTTGTTTCATATACTTGTAGTTGTTATATAATGCAGTAGGAGAAGTCAATTGTTTAGTAAATGATAGTCTTATCTGTTCCTTTATATACTTGTTTTTCATGCATGTTGTCTTGCTTAATGTTAGAACCCTAACCTTTCTTAAATGGTTGAAAAAGCTTAACTGTCATAATTGAGCGTTCAAAAACTTAAATAAACCTTTTTAGGTGGTTAGGTATTATGTGACAAGCTTAAGATTCAAGTTTGGACCAATTTGGATATTATTTGAGCAAGTTATGCAATTTTATGCACATTTTGGACTTTTCAACAATTTACCCAAATGAGAGGTTTTACTTGCAATTTGTCACATTCATTATGTTCCTTAGATGTTTTCTTATCATCCGCGAGGTTTTTGAGCCATGGGGTGCTTAATTGAACCTTGGTTTGGTGGTGCTTTTCTTCTATGGTGAATAAGGGTTTGCCCCTTCATGGATGAGCTGCCTTTAGGAGCCATCAAACGATGGTCCCCCTATTTGGTTGACATCATATGGTCACCAAAAGGTGGTGACAACTGATGGTCATCCTACAAGGCCTTAGATCTATGGTTTTCTAGTTTTGGTTCACTTGGACCGATGATTCACTTAAAAAGGATGATCAAACGATGATTCATCACCTAGTAAGCTAGGGTTTCAAGAACTGGTGGTTATTATGTGTTGTAAACCAATGGCCACTCTAGGAGGTCATCATCCAGTGGTCTAGAAGACTCCCACAACTGGTGTAGCTTCTGCTTGCATGGCCATGGAAGATCTGGGCCATGGACACATGGAGAGCTACTAGGACACCTCAAGCTTCTTCTCTCCCTTATCCTTAAGCTTTATATACCTATCCTTAAGATCACAAATGAAACTTTTGGTCCCTTTCTATTATAGATTCTACTTTCCCCTGGTTGGTTGTGGAGGAGGTGCCCAAGGTAGAAGAAGATAGCCGATCTTCTTGCTGGAGCTTCTAGGGTTAGGATCTACCCTCATCTAAGGTTTGTTGAGCCCTCTTTTGGTGATCTTGACCTAAACTAGTAAGTATATCCTTCTCCCCTTCATTTCTTTTGCTATTATTCTTCCTCCTACCTTCTTCCTAGACGGAACCATGGTTTTCCATGGTAAATCTTTCTCTACAGCTCAAAGAACCTACCTTTCTTGCTCCTTTTACCTAGGGTTTGCTTCTTTTGTGGAGAAAGGTGCCAGTTGGCCGAGTTCAAAGCTTATGCTAGGGTTTTCTACCCTCCTTCCTCAAGTTTTCCTACTTCTTGGGATCTGATCTTCTTCCTAGAGGTGATTTATATAACACTCTTCCATTTATTTCTTACTAATAACTTACTTACTCAAGTTATTACTCTAAAAACGATGATCTAAGCTTAGAGATGTTATGTTTACGCATGGTTTTGATTTTAATGTTGGTTCTTGCTTAGTTTCCAGCTCTAGATGAACCTGAAACAAGGTGTACAATATTCCTAAGTTATAGGAATACTTAGATCAGGTTATATGGCAAATAGATGGTGCTTAGCACCTAGCAACCGATGGCTTATACTTAGATTTGAAGTTGTTTTCAACTTTATACATGAACTGATGGATGATCTTACACTGAAACTGATGGAGATGTCTTCTTGAAAACTGATGGTGATGACCAATGGTGATAGATGGTTTCAACCTATGGTCACACCTTAGGTCAGTTTTTGACTCCTTTGGAAGCTTAATACTTGATGGTTTAGTGTCTCTTACATGGTGGGTTGTAATTAGTGTTTAAGGGTTGTTTTACTCCTTAATGTTTAACACTCGATGGTTTAATTACTTGGTTGTTTGTTGGCTTTGTCCTAACAACCAATGGTGACTTCTTTACTTCTATTTGGATACCCTCCCTTAAAACAAATGATGGGTGAGCTTTTCCTTAACAACCGACAACTAGAGTTCCATGGTTGTATGATCACCATCTAGGGTTTTTCAAGTTGATTTCCTTCTTTCCTTGAAAATCAATTACTTGCTCTTCTTTCTATTTTTCTTGGACTTAGTTTTCCAAACGATGGCCACCATATTAGTTCTATTTTGGACTCTTTTGGATACATAATACTTGATGGTTTTAGTACCCTAATGATGGTTTCAAATGATGGCCTTATGTCCTATAACAAATGATGGTTTTCCTTGCACCATTACTTTGCTTTACCGCCTAGTGATAAAGACCGATGGTGCATAAGCTTAACAACCGATGGTGTTCCTAGACACCACAACCAATGGTGAGGTTGAATCTAATGTGTTGATTCCTTTAAGCCCGAATTCGATGGTTTCTTATTTAAATGGTTCAAAAGTCAAGCTTACACCTTAATCAATGGTTTTGAACAAAGAGCATGATTCAATGGTTAGGAGATGATGCCTCAACATTCCCATGGTTTTCGGTGAATCCTATAGTGTAATGTTATGGGTCTAATGATGAGAATTATATGTTTCATTGCCTTAAACTTATAGTCTTACCTTTTCCCTTGTATGAATATAATTGATAATTACCATAATGAGTTAATTGGTAACCCTAATGAAGTATAGCTTGTTACACCTTGCCCTAATGTAACCAAGTAATGGTGATTGATTATAAACAACCCCCTTGAATGATTAATAGAATAATAGAGTGATATCTTATTGTTGTTGAAACCCTAGTGTGCAATAAGTGATGGTTAAACCTTGGTTTATGCATACAATCATACCTGAGAATAGTATGGGGTTTGAAGGTAATGCTTTACCTTATACATCCATGATCAGATGAGGATGCCATGGGTTAGGGTTTGTGTATGAGTGTTGAATTGTTTCTTTAATGTAACATATCTTTTTTAATGTAACCCTAATACAAATAAATGACGGTGGTTAATCATGCTACCCTTCCTTGAATGGTTAATATCATGATGGAATATTCTTCTTTGTGTTGTCATAACTCTAATGTGTTAACTAATGGTTATCATAACCTTATGATTGAAGCTTTCTTATGCTAAACTTATACATTATAAGTGTAATGACGGTCAGTCATACCTAGCTTCTTTATATGTTGAGATAATGAAGGAATGTTTTTAAATGCTAAGATAACCCCGCAACATTATTCTGGTAATATCTTTTAGTTCTTTAAATACACTATCATGATGAGCTTGTGTATCACATGCATGGTGATGTTTGTTGAGCCTTGTTATAAGGCATGGAAAGATAATTATGAACTTGAAGGGAATGATGTGATGGTATAAATGATCTTTGGACATGGTTGAGTCTTGATTGAGGTGTAATCATCTTTATGATGTGACAAGGGTTGGAACCCTAGAATAATATGATAAGGATTTATATCCAGTGATAGAGTTATGACAATAATAGTCTCATGAATGGCAAGTGAATGGTAACTTGTGATTTTGAGATGATGAATTATGCCTCATATGTTTTATATCTTCTGAATATGTTATATAGAAATATTTTCTAGAGATAAATTAGGGTTTTTATGTACACTTGTTTGATGCAGCGTTAATTCACCCAATTGGCAATAATAAGTAATCAAGTGAAAACCTAATCATGTAGTTCCTTATGCCATAGATCCATCCAAGTGTCAGAACTTGCCGAATGGTGAAACGAGTATTCCTAAGGGAAAATCAAAGCACATACTATGGAGTATGTGAGGTGCAAGTGACTATTTGTCCTTGTCATCTTAACCTCAAGGTTTTGAGGATGGTTGTGGTCATGCCTCGATAAGTGAACGGATGCATTCATGTCTCAGATATGTGTATATGATGTGATTGAGGACATCTGTGGTTGTGGCTCGAATGGTAGGGTTTGCATACCCACCTCCTTTCACTAGTGTTGTGACACGTACCAAGGACAGACTAGGCTGTTTGCATCTTGACCTTATGTGTCGCTATGGTGGACCCATACTAATCGGGGGCGGAGAAGATCTTAGAAGTCCGACTCTTTCTAGATCTTGTATAGCACTAATTTTGACTTAGTAGTGGTCAGTTGGAATTTGAGTGGTATCCTTAAATTCCTCAGGGCTTAATAAAAGAGTAATACATCTGTGTAGCATATATGTTTAGGGTTATACACAACACTTCACATTGGATGATAACCCCTGTTTATCCTCTTTACACAGAGACAATCTTTAATGTGAGGAGGAGTTGTGATGATGGACCTTAGAGAAGTTTGATAGATGTATAGCATGTCTTAGAGTCATCCTTGTACTCTCAGATGCAGTCAAGAAAGTTTGTATACGATGTTTCAATTCAATAGGGCTAATGTTAGCATGTAGATGCTTGCTTATGTGGCATATTTGGATAATGTTCTCCTATTTATATATGTTGTGGCTTCAATGCAAATGTTTTTGGGTATGTGGTGATGTTGAATTTGGTTTTAATTTACCCTCTTTTATGGGTATGTGGTTAATTAGTGATCTATTGCATTTTTTTTGAGTAAACTCATTTAGTGAGATAGGTTCTCACACTTAATCTATTTAATCTATTTAACTTGTTTAATAATATAACATGATGTAACCAATAACTATTGTTGAGAGTTATATCTCTCAATGGGATGTTGGTCTCACCTCGTGGTTCACCACATCTTTTTAGGTGATCACTAGCAACACTGTTAGGATCGTGCGATCATGGTGATTGGGAAGTGTAGCTTGGAGAGAATTAGTAGTAGAAGGTTGGATAGTAGTTAGAAGTGTCCTAGAGTCGTCCTTGTACTCTCAGGTCCGGTCAGGGGATGTTTTGTAGATGATATGTACATCGACTCAACTTTTGGCAGTGTGTCGATGTTTGTATATATATATATATATATATATATATATATATATATATATATATATATATATATATATATATATATATATATATATATATATATATATATATGTATATATATATATGGATCATATCTTTTGTATACATGTTGTGGTTGAGACCACTAGTCATACATGTAAATACCTTATATGGTATGTGTTAATATGTAGGTTGTTGGACCCTTATGTAAATAATTCTGAACATGGTGGTAATGTTTAAATTGGTTTTAATTTACTCATTTTTTTCTATTTATGTGGTTGTTAGCAGTTGATCATGTTTTTTTAGTAATCTCATTTAGCATGACGGGGCATCACAAGGAATGCATGAGTAAGATTCCAAATGTGTCTAGAATTGGATATATCATGTATACAATGCTATTTACTTGTCCTAATGTCTCACATGCTTTGAGCATGACGAGAAGATATTTGACAGATCCTGGTGAAGGTCTCTAGACTGTCATAAAGAACATCCTTAAGTACTTGATAGGGACTAAGGATCAGATCCTTTTTCATGGTGGCGGTGAAGAATTGGGTGTAAAGAGTTACACTGATGCAAGCTTCCAAAATAACAAAGATAATTATCAATTGCAATCTGGGTATGTGTTTTGCCTCAACAATGTGGTTGTAAGTTGAAAGAGTTCCAACCAAGAGATAGTTGTTGGATCTATGATAGAATTTGAATATATTACTACCTCCAACACAACAAAGGAAGCTTTTTGGATCAATACGTTCACCAATGAACTTGAGTGGTTCCAAGAATTAGCGGTGCAATTGATAACAATGGATCTATTGCACAATCTAAGAAACTCATATCACATCAGCATTCTAAGCATATACTTTGGTTCTTACATCTCATATGAGAGATCGTACATCAAGGATATGTGATGATGTGTAGAGTATCAACTAAAAGCAATATTGTTGACCCACTGACCAAAGAACTTTCACAACAAGAGCATCATGATTATATTAGATCACTTGGAATTATATTCATGGGTGACTGGCTCTAAGTACATGTGGGAGTCTATTGGTATGTATACCCAGAGAGCCAATCATGTGATGATTGTAATGTGGCATTATGTACTTGATTTAATAATATTAACAAAGGCAATTTTGTCTATTTATGCTTGTATCAATTATGAGATGATGACACATCATAATAAATGTAGAAAAAATGATGTTACTAGATGACATATGTCTTAAGGTTTAGGACCTGAAGAATGAGATCATAAGTATGAAATGAGTACATACATTCTTATTATGTCAACGTGGAGTTCCTGGTGGTCCCCTTGAACTACATAGATGCATGGAAGCCATTTTTTCCATGATATGAGAATGATGTCAACTATCATCCATGTGCTACTTTAAAAGGGAGCACATCTCTGTACTAGATTGTCGCTAGAATTGCTCAAGGACTAGGTACATCTTGCACCATCTTTCCTAGATACATCATTCTTGATGTGATTTGCTGACTAGGAAATATGGACACAAATTTTTGTTTCCACTGTCTATTTTGCTATTATCTTTTCCTACAATCCCAACTATTAGTGGATAATGAAAGACCGTATGCTTTGATGGGTCACCTTAGATTCACTCCCACAACCATCGTCTATACTTCTATTATTTACCCTTGAGTCCATTACTACAACATCATATGTTGACTCTTTCACCTAAGAGCTAACAAGATTAGTGTCCATGGAACAGAGAGTGCTTGCACTCATTTTTATTTTGACGGCCTACCTCCAATAATTGGTAGATCTTCTTCAAGCCATGCTTAAAAGATGGAGGGCATATTGCATGAGTTCTACAAATGTATGTGCACTTCATGTTGGAAAACTGAGCTTTTCCAACACAAAACATATATATACATCAGAGCCATAAATAGTGTACACTACACCACAACCAATTTCTAAGAGTCCTTACTCAGTTTATATAGGTCCATGATGAGCTTATCAATAATCTCTAATGGCTAGGGGAGTAGCAAAGTAGAAATCTGCAAAGGATAGGTGGTTCTATTTAACCACCATTGCAAGTGACAATGTACCTACATGAAGACTTTGTTCATCACACCACTCCACTAGATTTGATGAGGAAATCATTTCACCATCCTATTCAAACCTTAAATTGGACTCACCATGATTTTTTAGTTAATATTCCCCTACTCATGGACACCCTTCATTCCATCCAATGTTGCTAATAGTGATAGAGTTAGAATACACTTACACCATGCCTAATGATGAAGATCTTCATGCACACTAGGTCAGCCAACCAACCACTTCTAAACATACTAATCAAACTGAGAGCTTGCTTGATTGGACTACTTTGTTTTCTATTCCAACCTAGAATGACATTCAATATCTTGAGGCATATCATTTTGTTATAGATATTGCATCTACTTTGGGTTGGAATAATTTGTTTAGTGATGAATATAATGATTACACACCATGGGGATGTGATCATACCAACAATGGAGGTGAGCTGACTTCACAGATCTCTACCTCTATTTCACCCCCTTGCAAGGTGATGATGGTAGGTGCAAACTGTATATATTTTGACAACATGGTTGCAACACATGAACACAATCTATCACCCATTTTTGTGGGTGATCTTGGGGTGAAGGGGTTATAGCTAGATTCTCATAGGGATGCTTCATTTGTATATGATTTCTGGATGACCCATATTCACATTTGAGACCCTTTGTGGTAGTTGGTCCCATATTTTGAGGTGGAGAGTTGAGAAAGAAGTACTCCAAAGAACTTGCAGCCTATACCCTCCTTCATCTCATGTGCTCACATGTTAGTGCCTACCTATTCAAATATGTATCATGGGAGGTACCTTAAGGATTAAGAATTCATTATAGTATATTTTAAGCTGACAATAGCGCATAATGAATTCAAGAAATACCATAATTTATTTCTCTATTTCACACCCAAAAGGTTCATCTTGTGCACCAATTTTTCTCCTACATGGCAAAAAAATCGACAGTATGCAAGTGGCATTAGTTATAAGACTTAGGATTCAAGATCCCTTGTTAATATCCTGGCAAAACCACCCCTCTCTCACACCCTAGTTTTCTTTTCCTTTCGTCGTCATCATCATCTCTAAGCCTCAATCCCAACCATGTTGGAGTTGGTCGCTACATGGATCCTTCTTTTCCAATTAGCTCTATTATGGATCATACTCTGATCAAGATGTAAATATTCAAAATCTCTCTTTATAAGCTCTTCCCAAATTAATTTAGTCATACATAGGTGCATGTGTTGGTCCGTGTTGCACATGTCCTCACCATATTAGATAGCCTTCACGTAACTTGTCATTGATGCTCACCACCCCCACTTTATATCTGATATAGTCATTCCTCAAACTATCTTTTCCCATCATCCCATACATCCATCTCAACATACACATTTCAGCCACATTCATCTTGTTGAAACCTTGTTTCTTCATTGTTGAACATTCACTCCCAGATAGCATGATTGGTCGTATAGTAGTTTAGTAAAACTTGCCTTTTAATCTGAGAGGGATCTTCTGATCACATACTACTCTAGTTGCACTCCTCCACTTCAACCAACATGTTGTGATCTTGTGACAAACCATTACAACCTATACCATTCTCAGTCGGTAAACAAAAATTAAATGATAATCCTAGTATTAAAGATATTTGTTAATATTTAATTGTCTTGATAATTAGATTAGATTTAATAGTTTAAATTATCTATTCATATAAAACTAGAGAGAATTCAATTTTGAATCCACAGAAACTAGAATGGGTGAAATCAGAGTTGAAATTAGCAAGATACAACCTTTTCAGTTGTTCTATAGAGTTTCCATCGATTGACGGTCAAGTTTTAAAACTGGTGATGTAGAAACAAAAAAATTTCATAGTTGGTAAATTGATATTTAAGGATCAAAGATTTGCATACCTTTAGATTGAAGGTTTTCCCTTAGTTGATAAACTGATGGTTTTGAATCAATGTTTGGTGGGGTAGTTGTCTACTTATGGATTTCGACTAAGCGTCAGTCGAAGGTTCTATCTAACGAAGGTTTTGTTGGAAGTCGTTTTTAGATGGTTTAGCAGGTGTGCCTTCTGAAGGTTTTGGTTGGGAGCCACCAACCAAAGGCTAGTTTGGAGAGTATCTTCTGATGGTTTGACTGACGAATGCTAACCAAAGAAATAGCAGAACCGATGGCTACATTGATAGCCAATAACTGATAGCTTGACGGTCGAAAGTGACCAACCAATGATTGTCCAGATCGATGTCTTTTCCTTCCAATGGATGGATTGCAACACCGCCCAACTAGAAGAATCATAAAAGACTTAGATCTCTATATATAATTGATGAATACCAATGGATAGGAGTTCAATAGTTTCGTCACAGTTTCTCCTATTTCTTGAAAACCCTAAATCAGTGATGGAAGGTGATTGTTGAGTTGACTCTTAGGACAACAATGAGGAAGAAAGAGAATAGTGATAGAAACTGGTTTCTTCGAATTACATTTATTTGGTAAGTAATATTTAAATGCATATTTTTCTTCTTTCTGTGTTCTCTTACGCAAAAACCTCAATTTTAGTAATTGAAGGTTTTATTTGACTTTCGTTCTTTGTATTCTACCTCCAAAGGACTTCTTTTGAGTTCGTCTACCTTTTTCCATGTCAATTAAAGTTGGTTTTTGAGGTTCTGAGTTCAGATCCAATCTTGTAGACTAAGGTGCACAGTATATCAAGTTTACACAGAAGATTAGTAAGCTAAAGCATATGCAAGTGAGAGGAAAATCACCTTCAAACAATGATGTAATAAAAATCAGGTTTTAAATGATCGATTTTATGTGTTGATTTGTTTGTTTGAGAATGATTTGAAGCTAATAAGTTGCCATGCAATTTTAGTTAAGTTATTAAATGATCAACATGCTTATGATGCTTATGAAGTTTCAGGGAACAACTTAAATTGTGATTATTAGTATCGACATATATCACTCAAAATAGATTCTTTATGAAAGTCAGTGAATTATTCGTTATTAGAAATTTAGCAAAAGAAAAGAGAAACCCTAAATACAAAAATAAGATAAGAGTGATAATGTAAGGAGTGGGGCCCAGAGGGGATCCACTCCCTACTAAAAATTTGAAGAATAGAACCTCCAGCCCAAACACACCCAAAAGGTATCTTGGAGTGGGTGTCAAATTTTCAAATCTTAATTAATGGTAATCAAAACAACCAAAGTGTAGCACAGGAATACAAATAAAGAGTATATTCAATTATTTGTAAAAGATTACCAAAGTATATCATAATCTCCCACATAGAGTTTACATGTAAGATACAGTATTTATGGATCTAAGTAGAGGGAAATCTAAACCATAACAATTTTGTCTCCAAGCTTTAATCCTTAAGCTAAGTCCATAACTTCATGCCATGTTTTGCTTGTCCTCCACCTAGGGTTGGAATCATACCCTAGCAACAAAAGAGAAAATAGATGACATCATCAAATGTTGGTATGTGCATACTAAAAAGGAAATTGAGAAATATATGGGATAAAGGACATCACAATAAAGGCTTCTCATGAAAAAGAAAAGAACTACCCAAAAAGGGCATTAAAAATGATTCACCATCACATGATAAAAGAGGTACTTTCCCTAAACAAAACAAATAAGATCTATGCCACACATATAAAGAATTAGGACACACACCCCATATCATCAACCTGCATGCATGTGAGATAAACATAACACTAGAACAATATAAAAACAAAGGCGGACAAGCCTCACAAACTTGAAACCTGATAGATATGACATACTGCCAACTACCAATATATATAAAAGCTGGTCCAAGCCTCACAAACTTGAAACTCAGGTATGCGGCACCACCACCTCCATCCCAAAAATAACATGGGCATGCTACCCAAAAACCAATGTAATTACACTACTCTAGTGCAACTGAATCACATAGCATATTTCATGTAGAGGCAAGTAGAAAGTATATTCAGATTTTACAAAAGTAGTCACCACAAAAGAAACCAACATAAACATCCACCTCACAAGTGGGAAAAAGACACCACATGTCATCATATAGAGTTCCATCATGAACAAAGCATAAGAAAGAACCAACAGAATGTCCAATTATGATCACAAGTTCATTAACAATGTAAGGACTTCACATGAAGCATGTTTTCCAAAATAACAAGATCGTGTGTAGGCTAATGTCCATAGGACCAAGAGAAAGAAGAAACATAGGTGAATTGCTCAAAAAGAATAATAGGAGATGCTAACATACCTTACTCAAGAATCTAAATAGTCCAAAGTCAGTCCTAGATCCAAGCCTAGGTTTCCAAAGCACCTATGATGCATATATAGCATTAGGGTTACATTTACATTAATTATTCAAAACCCTAAAAATAACCTTTTAAATATTAGTGAATTAGGTTATCAAACCCACCATATTTTATATTATCTTTTTTTGATTTCAAACCATATTTTATTATAGTTTTCTCACTTACAATTTATTAGTTATGAATTTTAGAAAAATCTAGTCGATTATATAAATCCACAAAAATCACTTATTTAATATATTGGAATTAGTTAATGAGACTAACACCATTAGATAGATAAAAACACCATGATTCCAAAACATATTTTATTTTATTTTTCTAAGATATAAATAATTATCTATGGATTTTAGAAAAACCAACCAATCTGAAATTCCCAAAAATTCACGTAGATCTTGTTATTCAGTTTTGAAACCAAAATGACTTAGCCCAATAAGGCTCAGCCAATTGGATCGAGTCAAGCACACTGCTCAGTGCATAACAAGAGTCAAAGGAAAAGAGAGGGGTAGGGAAGGGAATCCATAGGAAATCGTCTTCTCCCTTGTGTGTTCTTCATGTGATGAAACAACTACAAACAACGTTGAAGCAGACCAATATTAGAGAACTAAAACTTGCGACTGTGTCACCCAAATCACCAAGAAAAACCACAAACTTACGCGCAGGGCATAGCCAAACTTGATCCCCGATTATCAGAACCTGAGGTGTATAGAACTCCATATTGGCTCACCGCCATGACTGTCTAAGAGGGAAAACTCAAAACTTGACAATTACATAATCATGGCGGCAATCGTGGCTAGAACATGATGTTTGATCTTAGTTCATAGTCAATAATGGCTAACTAAGCACAAAATGAGTCAGAGGACACGACAAGTTGAATCGTCATTTGTGAATGACAACAAGGTACTGGAAAAGGGAGTGTGCATACCCACAAGGATGGGTCTAATTGATCCTCTCTTAAGTTTCCCCTGGCATCACAGAGGGGATACCCTTACTCGATAAGGCCCGCTGAGGGGCTCATTGTGGTAGCAGAGTATCTTTTGTTAGAAGCTATGGGCGGAGTTCCAGCAGAGTCAGAAAATTAGATTCGGGAGCATAATGGACCAAGCTAGAACCTCAAGATGATTCTCGATGGTTCAGAGAAGGTTAGGGGAGGGATTTTGAGGGGTCCACTGACCTGAGTTGGCGAGGAGACGAGAAGGATAAGGAGAACAGAGGGAATACATGGGAAGGAGAGTAGTGCCCAATGATAGAGAGCTTGGGGTATTTAAACCCTAGGAAACCTAGGATGGGAAGGTGTGGAATTTAATCACAAATGCATAGGCTAAGAAATCTCGACAAATCATCAAGAGACGCGGGAGATATATTCATCATAAGATTAACTTTACTGTTCACGTGGGGCAGTCTCCTACCCAAGGTAGGAGATGACCTTTGCACTGTCAAATTTATGATCGAATGGTCTGGAGAAGTCATAAAATCATAATCTGCATGACAAGGAAATTGAAGGAAAACATTATCCAAATCAAATTCAATTAAAGTGAAATATTTACATTATTTCCTTTTCTCTCTTTCTTCAATGGAGGGCCCAAATATTATTCAATTTAAGTGAAATTTTACATATAGGCCAATTAAGGCATGTAGATTTTGATTATGCAATTAGATTTTTCTTTTGAGAACTTTTGATGTGTTAAATAAACCAAATCTTACTTTCTCTTTCCTCTTGCATTAATTACTTTAAGATTCTCCAAATGTGATGAAAATTCAACCACAAGTTAAATTAAGTATATTAGATACAAATTTGCCCTTAATTTCTCATGTTGAAATTGTTTTTACATTTATTTAATATTTTAAAGGTTCTACACACTTTCTCTCTCCTAGTTTCACCTTTTAATCAAATATTCTCCAAATTGAGTGAAAATTCACATAAAGGCATATTTCAATGTGCAGATTATGAATCTAAGATTATTTCCCACTATTGGAGTCATTAAGGCTTATATCATATTTTGAAGGAAAAATCATATTTTCTTTCCTAAAAGAAATAAGGGTAATTATTATAGTGCAAATAATGTGAAACTAGATCCCAAGTTATTTGGGATCCAAGGAACACGAATTTCACATTGGGTTTCTCTTTTGGAATCTCCATTTATGAATTATAACATATTTTATGTGTCCATTAATGACCTAAGACTAATGTGAGAACATTAGGTTACATTAGGGTGTTTTATTCATGCATTAACATGTTAGGATTTCAATTAAGCTACTAATGTGCATATCTTTATCCTTGTTTGGCTAAAACCCAAAGAACCAAGTTGAATATCCTCCAAGACATATGATTAGGGTCAGGAGGCTAGGTTTTGGTTCATTACAGATAAGACGAAACATTGAGTTTATGGAAAATTAAAGATTAATAAGACATCAGATTCCATGAACACCATAGATTCCCTACAAAGGTCTACATCATAGTGGATGAAACATCCATATGGATTGTAAGAGTCTAGGATGAGGTAGTTGGGGTGTACTAGAGCGGTATAGGGGTCTAAGCCCAGCAAGGAAAAGCTCCCTAAGAATAGTAGGGGTATCCAACATTAACCAGAGATTTTGTTGGTACCCAGTACAGTTCAGTTACTACTTACTGAGTCAGCCATTGTGGAACCTCTGCAGCGGGCAATTTTAGCCAAAGTGCTTTTGACTCTCTGCATGAGTACCTAGGTTTAGAGGAGGAGTTCAAAGATCTAGACGCTCCCACTAGCCATTGAGGCCAGATATGACAAGGCTCATTGCAAACCAAGTAGTTAGTTAGTAGACTTAGAGTGTCAGGTCTACTCTAAGTCTTGTATGGTGAGATTGTAGCTTGTTGCGATACTTCCACATGTTGTGGTACACTTCATGTAGGTACAAGGTACATAATAAATGGATTAATATATTTGTACATGGATTTATGTTATCTGTTTCATATAGTCATTATCAAATCAACAACCATGTTGAACGATTTATAGTTTTAAACTTCCATACTGGTATTTATTTGTATTTGGTTGAATTAGTAATACACATATGAAATATCATGGTTCCCTATTGATTTTTTATGCTCTGGTCTAGTTTCTCATCAACCTACTCAAAAATTTCAGGCAAATCTCCAACCTTGCAGGAGGCGTCGGAAGCTAGCTTTTACCAAGAATAGATAAGCAGAGGTCTCGAGAAAACATAGTTAGCTTAGTTAGATGGTCTCTTATCCTTCCTCTGGATCCTAGGAATGAGTGAGTGAGAAAAGAGAACAGTTTGCAATATGTTGTATAGATATGTATATTAAGTGAGAATTTTTTCTTTAAGGTAATAGTTGAACTTTGTGGTATCCTTTAATGTTAATCCAAATAAGATATTATTAGTGCTTGTTATTATACGATGTTGTTAGTTCACAATCGATGTTTCCATTATTTCTTTATAATTAAATAAAAGAAAAAAGTTAAGACGCTTTACATCATGTGATAAAAAGAATGGTTAGTTGGAATCCCTCTTTGATGGACCCTAACCTTGGTTAGTGGGTTTCGGTTGTGTCAAAAACTTCATCTTGAAACTCACCTTCCCTTTCAATAATAGAGCCCAAGTAACAAAACTTACCACATATATCCATTCCATCCAACTTTATTCAACTATTCACAATTCTAGATTGGCTAAATATTGCAATGCATATATTTAGTTTTGCTTCTATTGATCTAACCCATTAGATTCCAATGCATTTCTCCAAAGTTCAACTTTATCATTCAATAATCCTTTTCTTTCATTAGTCAACACAATATCATCAAAAAATAACATGTACCAAGGGATATTAGCTTGTACATGCTTTGTCAATTCATCCATAGCAAGAATAGAAATATAAGGGTCGAGTGTATATCCTTGATGTACCCCAACAATGATAGGAAAAGTTTGTGTCTCTTCTCCAATGGTTGTAAAACTTTTAGTTGAGCCATCATACATGTCTTTAATTAGGTCAATATATTGGATGGGCACACCCTTTTATGAAATACCCTCCATAACACTTCCCTAGGTACTCAATCGTAAGCCTTTTCTAGATCAATAAACACCATAAGAAGATCTCTTTTTTTCTCTATACTTCTCCATAAGCCTCCTTATCAGAAAAATAGCATCATTTGTTGATCTTCCTAGCATTAAACCAAATTGGTTGTCTGATACATGTGTAATCAATCTTATCCTTTTCTCAATAATCCTCTCCCAAAGCTTCATAGTGTGACTCATCAACTTGATACCTTTGTAGTTTGTACATATCTGAACATCTCCTTTGTTCTTGTAGATTGGGGATATAGTATTAATTATCCATTCATCAAAAATCTTCTTTGTCTTCATAATCTTATTAAAGAAATTTGTTCACCACATATTACCTTCACCCCCATACTCTTCCATACATCAATAGGAATGTCGTCTGGACATGACTTTTTCATTTTCATCTTTTCAAAGAATTCCTGACCCCAAATAGGGAAACTCGTCATGTGTAAGTGATATTTCTTACATTCATGTCACATGTGTCTCTTACATTGTTCATAGTATCTCCATCAAAAAGCTTATGAAAGTAGTTTCTCAATTGGTTCTTTATACCATCATCCTTCACCAACACACTACCATTTTCATTATTGATGCATTTTAGTTGACTCAAGTCTCCTCCTTTCCTTTCCTTTCTCTTATATGTGCCATTGTATAAATATATTTTACCCTTATCTAGTGTACAACTTCTTATATATGTCATCAAAGTGTTTTGACTTTGACTCTTACACTACCTTCTCAACATCTTTCATTACTTATTTGTATCTCTAAAAAGTTGCATCATCTCTAGATTTGGGCACCTTTTTAGTTTAATAGCCTTTTGTACTTCACCATTCCACCACCAAGTCTCTTTCCATGGAGGTCCACACCTTTTGCACTCTCCCAAGACCTCTTTGGAAATTTTTATTATGCATGTGCTCATACTTTTCCACAAAGAGTTAACTTCAACCTCCAAGTTCCAAGTTATCACCTTGATAAGTTCATCATAAAATGTATTTCTTTTCTCCATTATTATTCCACCACTTGATCCTTCTATCTTGGCTTCTGTTATGCTTACCTTTATTGATCTTTAGTTTTCCTTTCCTTCCATATTAAAATAAATCTTGGTGTCCAAGTTTCTTATTTAGAAGGTTTCTATTCTCTTACTATTTAGATATAGTTTTGCATGCATGCATCACTATTGATCAATTTCTTTCTTGTGACATCCATGCATGCCATCCCTTCTATCATTCACCTTCCATTGGTTTCTGATGAACGCATATTCATCCTATTTTTAGCTGCATATTTAGTCTAATTCAACATTCATATAGCTTAGTTTTCATTAAAATAGCTTTGTTTTGATCTATTTAGGTTTTTATGTTAATTTGTAGGAATTTGATACTTTTCTTGAATCCCTTTGTAGGTTTTGAATTATATCTCACTGCACTTTTAGAAGGTAGATCGATACCCAAAAATTGCGTCCAAGACCAAAATTGACTTGTCAATCGACATGACAATCGACCTTCATAATCATCAGTTATCAAGTCATCGACTCAATGATCGACAACCTTGTCGGCCTTCCAGGTCGATGAACCATCGACACATTGTCGACACTCCGAAGGTCAAAGACACTCAAGAACTCGACATACAATTCATTGATACTCAAGTTCGACACCTTTGTCGACCCCTCTGCTCGACAACATCATCGTCCAAGCAACTGATAAGAAATCAACCATTGACACAATGTTGTCAGCCCTCTTTTCGACAACCACAAATTCAACTAACAGTCTTATCGACCCTCAAGGTCGACAGTCTCTTCGAACTCCAAGAACCGATGACAGGAAGTGCAAGCATCAATAGTTATCGGTCGACAGTCACGTCGACCGATTGACCCATCAATCGACACCGATGAAAAGTGGTCAAAACTGATAGGAAGCACAAGAGGTTGACAGCCTCGACCCTATAAATAGGGCCCCAGTGAATCCGTACAACTCATCTAAGATTTTCTAGAGATAGAAATGTCGAAACGTTGTCGCTGAGATCAGAGCAAGGACCAAACCTATAGACCAAGCTAGTTCTATCGACCTAGCTGGATGACGCCTATTGACCCCCAACATAGATTGACAGATCTCCTTCTTCAACAACTCCAAAGCCAAGATGATTGATCTCTTCCCTAAGCCATCATCCATCCACATACTTCTGCTACAAGTCAAGGTTAGTACTTGAAGGAGAAAGAAGGAAGGAAGTCCATCGTCGCACAAAACGCCGAGCTGCTTCTTCAAACCTCATGATTGTGATGGTGTCCTCCTCCTCTCCTTGTGATATTAATCTCGCCATGTCAAGGGAGTAGTCTTTTCACTGGGGTGTGGGGACTAGCCCCACTACCCACTTCGTGCAATTTCATTCATGTTCCAATTCTTGTATGAACTCATAAAATTCATTGCCAATCATTTATTGCATGTTTTTTGGATTGATCACCTACTTTATGTGATTTATTATAATATTTAACTGCGGGAACTTCAACGTTTAAGATTTGAATATTGATTAGCTTTGGTTGGTGCCCTAATGAGAACTTCTAACAGAAAGTCTCTGGAGTAGTGGATAGAGGATCTGTATGTAATGAGACATCAAGCTTATAGGGATATCTACTCATGCAAGTTTCTAATGCTGAAAGGGGAAACTTGCATAACTCCAATTATATCTTCTAACAGGTTTGGATTTGAATGATTGTGTAGATTTGAGTAGTGGCAGTGAAACCCAGTTCCACCCTAGTGTTTCCATCAATTCATAACTAGAACCTTAAACTAGCTCCTTTTATTCTTGAAACCTTAGATTAAAAAAACCAATCTCGACTTTTGTGATAATCACTAGTTCTTACTAGGTTATTTTAATTATATAGTTCTAAAAAAATGTTGTCCCTTGGTATTCGATTGTAAACTATACTGTAATAAGATCCATCTGCTTGCGGGTGGCTTTGTTGCACTTTGGTTTTGGTAAACTCTAGGAATTATATTCCTAGTGAATTTGCAGTGCGATAATAAACCACATCAGTTTCTTTTGTGCATTCTTGATTATTTCCTTATGATTTTCCTTTGCTTTTGCATTTTTAGTGTAACAATTTTGACATGTGCCCCCATAATGCATTTGTACATTTGTCTTCTCTTGACTTATAAACTAGCTTTTACTACTTAGTAGGACTTCTTTTCTTAATTTTTTGCTGACATTCTATTGAGGAACATAGCTCTTAGTGTTTCCTACTTGTAGTCTAGGTATATCCCAATGATACTAGGGTTTATTTTCAACTATCCACTCCATTTGTATTTTTAACTAACCTTAGATTTCTGAGACGTGCATGAGAGGTAACTATTTATAGGATTTCATATGATGTTGTAAAGACCTGATCTTTATGATAAAATATTTACAAAATTTTGCATCAGAAAATATAAATAGACCTTTTCATTCATATTATATTTCTCAGAGTACATGATGTCTTTTTTTGCAATGATATGTATATAATGAATACTAACACTTTAGAAAACCTAAACTTCAACTTACAAAAGAGGGCTATCTTGTGCGGTCTCCTCTAGGTCTTATCTGTTCACATGCCCATGAGTTACCAGAGGGAAAAAAATCATACATAGGCCCCAATAAGGGAAACTGGGGTCAACAAAGCTACTACATATTGGTATTTGGAAAACAAAACAATATGAACCTATCTACAAAGAATTTTATGGGGAATGCAAAGGAATTGTTTGCTAAATTGGAGATTATCTCATCTTATCTTTTGATGATGACAAACATTTTTTATTTGTTGATTTAACGTGTTATCTAAGTGTTTCAGGTACTAAACACTTCTTGGGAAAGATTAATCTAGATCAAAACATCAAATGATTGAATTGTTGTTTATATTCATTTATTTATAAAACAAATGTACAAGTATTTAGAACTCATATAAAATCAAGATATGGACCAACCCCACCTATCCCATACCTATTCATGTGTCAAGATTAAGTGTCTAGGGTAGGCAGGTCACATTAGAAAAATCATTAGATAGGTTTTCTAGATGATTTCACACCTATTTACTGGGATTTGCTTGATCGAGAAACTTGTCAACTGAGATGTCATCGGTCAAAGAACTTGTTGATCGAGACTCCCCTCAGTCGAGGATTTAGAGAACGATAAGAAATTTTACAATATAGTTAGCTCTGAGTCCTTCTTGGTCAAAATCTTTGTTGACTGCGACAATCCCGATTTAAGATTTCATGCACCTAGAAAAGACTATTAAACCAATTGACCAAGAAGTTAGAATGACATATAGCCATTAGAATCAAGTTGCACACTCATACCACACTTGTTCAAAAAACTTCTCGACCGAGACACTTCTGTTCTAAGATTTTGTCGACCACAAATGGTTCTGGAATGCTAATTTTATTAACAACTAAATTAGTTGTTTCACCCACATTGACTCAACTATAATAGCTATTTATCATCCTAGAACACTTACACACTCCTTAAAGTTGGCCTAGCCACTTACAAACCATTCTTATAAATAGTAGTGGTCTTAGGACACCCAAATCACAACTTGCACACTTGAGATACAATACTTGAGGAATTTGGCATTCTACTTGTAATCTTCTACTACTGCTATTTGGTGTCCTACCCATAGCTTTCCACACTATCGCACATCATTGGAATATCTAATATGGTACTGGTCCATAAGCTTGATTTGGGACATTATTGTGCTAAATTGGTGTATTTCCTTCTCCAATATCCATTTTTTATTCTTGTTCCAGGGTTGGACTACTTCAATGAGAGAAGGATATCGAGGATTGTGCAAGAGAAATGAGTCTTATCAGAGATGCTCTTATGTGGCCTTCAAAGAGGAGGTGGTGATCCAGTTCTCTTCCAAGCCCATTTAAGAAGAGGTGGTTCAGTTCTCTTCCGCGTTTGTGAAAGAAGATGTTGTTCGGTGCTCTTCAGTGCCTATTTTAGAAGAGAGTAAGTAGGTGTTCTTCCTTGGCTGGTAAAGAAGAGGGCAAGATTGCAACAATTGTATTTTGTAATTTGTGCTAACAAATAGATAACAAAATTGATTGTTGCAAATCCTAGTTGGAAACAACTAGGTAGTGGACTGAAGTCTTAGACGAAACCACTCTAAATCTCGTCTCTTCTAGTTGCTTGCTTATATCTTTAATTTTGTGAGTTGTTATTTAATTTATGAATAAAATTTAATTATAAAGCTCTATTCACCCCACATCTAGATCTTCCATTTGGTATCAGAGAAGGTCTTTAAGGAGCCCTATCAAGTCTTGAGCATGGGGTTTAAAGTACTCAACCACCTCAACTTGGAAGGATTGCATGTGAGCAAGCCTCCAGTGTTCTATGGATCTAACTACACCTACAAGAAGAGAAGAATGTAGTTCTACTTCCAAGGAATCAGTTTTGAACTTTGGAAGGTGGTATCTCATCTGTATGTGCTTTCAACCACTGAGTTAGAAACATGGAATCTTGATACGGTAAAGCAAGCCACACTCAATTCAAAGGCAGTAAAGCATACCCTATTTTGCTTTATCTATTAGTGAATTTAATTGTGTATCCTAATATGAAACATCTCATGAAATTTAGCTCAAATTAGCTATAAAACATGAAGGAACTACCCAAGTTAAGAATACTAAATTGTGTATGTTAAAACATAAATTTGAATTATTTTGTGTGCAACCTAACAAAAGTATTGCAGAAATATATGCTAGATTTTGTAACATTGTGAACAACCTAAGTGTTTTGGGGAAGATCATAAGCGAGGAAGATCAAGTATCCAAGATACTTAGATCATTGACTCCCAAATACAAGTCAAAGGTTACTTCAATCAAGGAAGCTAAGGATCTCACATCACTAAATATGGAACAGCTCATTAGTAACCTAGAGATGGATGAAGTCACTCTAGAAGAATAAGAAAGGATCAAGATTGAACAAAAAAGGAGAAGAAAGAAGGACCTCACGCTTAAATCCACCTCCAGGACACAATCAAGAAATGTCATTCAAGAAAGAAGTGATACAAGCAATGATGATGAATGAAATGATCTTCTTGTAAATGGTAAGAAATATAAACCTTTTTATTCTTATAGGTTGTAAGACCCCTGACCCGTGTTTTGGGTTAACCATGTTTGTTTTGGCTTGATCGTTGTGCTTAGAACCTTTCTCTAATCCTTTAACATGATCTTAGAGCATGTGGAGAGCATGTGTTCGGTTTTGATGGTGACAATCTTGGTTTCTCTCTCTTGTTGAGGTTCCTTTTCTTGGTGGTTTCAAGAAGCTTACTTTAGGGTTTGGTGACCATTTTCCATGAGGTTTTTCCTCTATGATGATTATGGGTTTCCCTTTTGTGTCACCTATTATAGCCATGAGTTATCTCTATTTTGACCTTGGTTGATATTGGTTCTTGGTCTTAGTGGTGGCTTGACCCCTGGTGGTTACCTTGCCTTATTTTGTCTTGAGTTGCAACATATGTTTCCCTGGTGTTGGTTGTGGTCATAACATTGCATTTTTTATCGTGATTGTAACAGCACATTTTGGTTTTTGGGGTCATGGTAGGTCTTCTCCTTGGTGTGTCATGGTCGCGACATCAGGGTTGGTAGCTACCCATGAGCTATTTCGGTTGGGATGCCCTTGTTGAGTGTCATTTTCTCCTACCTTGACTTGGTAGGATCTTGCTTCAGTTTTGGATGAGTTCTTTATCTTGTTTCAAAAATGCCCCCTGACCTTGTTTTGGGTCGTGACATGCTCTCCCTTGGGTGGTTGAACCCTAACCCTAGCTGATGCGACCTGGTTTCTTATGGGATGAGACTTGATACATCCTAGGTGTGTCGAGTTTGTGACACGAGGAAGGTTGGCTGCAGTGATGACACCATGGGTGATGGTGGTTGCGACCCAAGATGGTGGTGGTCGTGACACATAGTTGAGGTATGGCGGTGACATATGCTTGAGTACCAAACCCATGTGCATCGATGAGTAATGTTTGCAACATATGTCATACTATATGGATAATGGTTTGCTTAACCTTAATCATGCTTCTTAACTCTAAGTGTTCCAAGGATGTGGAAGATGTTATATCTAGGGTGTAGTTCTTGTCAAAACCCTGATCGGATAAAGCTTGGAACCCTAACCCTAATGATGACTTTTTGTGTTTGCTTTCTCTCTTATGAGATGTTCATCATGTAGAATGTTCTTCTCTCTCTTGTTTATAATCCCTAACCTTGTAGATGATATGTATGTCATGGCTTATGTATGATATGGTGATGGTTATGTGATACAAGGTGGTGCTTATTCACACTAATGAGACAAAATGTGATGATGAAGATGCATGGCTTAATGTGATAGGTCATATGACCTGGTGATGGCTTGATGCCTATTGAGAGGTGATGTCCTTAAGTGATGTATTAAGGGATTAAGACCCCATGGTGATATGTGACAATGATGATTTCCTTATGGATGGAAAAACTTTGGGTACCATGTGGTGGTTGTGTGACAAGATCACACCTTGTACGTTTTACATATTTTGGAGTTACAACACACCCTTATTCTTATAGATTTTGTTTTAGCTTTATACATTGTAACTTGATTGATGTTACAAGTATTTAATCGGCTAACTAATCACATGAAACCTAATCATGTAGTTGCCTTGTGCCATAGATCCAATTCTAGTGTCAAATTTATTTGCTGGATTGGTGAAACGAGTATAACTCATAACACATATTATTGAATATGAAGGGTGCAAGTTGAGTATCTCCTTGCATCCTTAATTATAGGTTGTGTGAGATGGCCATGCATGAGCTGATATCCTTGTGATATGGATGGCCATGAGTGAGCCACTCCTTCTTTGAAGAACGGCCATGCATGAGCCTATTCTTCTAGTATCGTTACTTGTACGAAGGTGGGCTAGGTGTTTATATATTTATGGATGGCCGTATGTGAGATGATGCTTGTGTGGACTATATGTCACTCTTTTGCAATTGACTGATATGTCTCTACGGTGCTCTCTTGATTTGGCCCAAAGGTGTTGGAGAGGTCATGGATTTCGGCTCTTCCATGGACCTTATATGAAACTGATTTCAACTTAGTAATGGTCAATTAGATTTGGGTGGTACGACTCAAATCCTTAAGACATAATAAATGTGGTAACACAATTGTGTAGTATATATTTGTAGCATACTAGATCTCGGACCCTACGCTAGAAGTTGACATTTTGGACTTAGACAAACAAGGTTGAAGGTTAGACCTAAATAGATGTTTAGTATAACCCCAATGAGATAATGCATGTATAGATCACCTTAATATAACCTAATGTTCTAACATTAATCTTATTTTATAATGGATACATAAAATATGCCACATAACTCATTTTGGTGGTAATATGAAGATAAGAAACTTAATTTGATGAATAATTTAGATAATGGGTCGTTAATGGTCCATATGACATATCTCATAAAAATAAGTCTCAAAAGTGGAAACAAACTTCAAATTCGAAATCTACATATCAAAATTAGCCTACATGTTAAACTTCATCTAATTTGGACTACCTTGAAATGTTAGGATAAGTTTAGGAGAGAGAAAATGAGTAAAAGGAATAAGTAATGAATAATGTGATTATATAACTTCAAAATATGGAAATAATGGCAAATTCATATTCAACACATCAAAGATAACTTTTGGATGAAGTTTGGTCCAATTTGGATGTTGTTTGTGCAAGTTATGCAATTTTAGGTACATTCTAGACTTTTCTGCAATTTACCCAATTGGGAGGTTTTATTTGCAAATTGTCACATGCATTATAATCCTTATATATTCCCTTACCATTATCGAGTTTTTGAACCATAGGGCGCCTAGCTGCATCTTGGTTTGAAGGTGTTTCTTTCCAAGGGCATTTTAGGGATTACTCTGTTTATAAATGAGCTTATCTTTAGAAGCTATCAACCGATGGGGTTATTTCTTTGGTTGGAGATCGGTTGGGATGTACTATAAGTGTCTATAAATTGACATTTGATATTTAAGAAGCCTCTATGAGATGTCCTCTTGCATGGCCATGTAATCCCTAGGCGAAGGACACATGGAAAGCTCCATGGACACCTCATGCTTGACTTCTTCCTTATCCATAAAGGTTTGCATGTCCATAGGCACCCTTAGCATTAGACACATAGAAAGTAACTTGACACCTCGTTCTTGACTTCTTCCTTATCCATAAAGGCTTGCATGTCCATGGACACCCGTATACATGATACATGGAAAGTCTCATAGACACCTCATACTTGACCTCTTTCTTTATATAGCCATATCTACCCCTTCCTAACTCCAAATTCGAAAAATCTTGCTCTTCTTTCTTTCCTCTAGCTGAGAGCATCACTCCTACTCTTTTTTTCATGAAGGTATTTTCCCAAGGTAAAAGAAGGTTCCTACCTTGGTGAAGAAGGCTCCTAGGGTTCCAAATTTCTCTATTTAGGATTTCTTAAGCTCCTCCTTGGTGATTTTGACCAAAGATTGTAAGTATCCTCCTTTCCTTCCCTATTTTCATGTTTTTCATCTTCCTTCCACCTTCCTCCAGGTCAAAACCATGGCCTTCCATGGTGAAACCCCACCTAGAATCCATAAACACCTCATCTCCATGTTCTTTTGTTATGGTTTTTCACCTCTAAAGTGGAGAAGGTGCTTCTTGCTCGAGATAGGAGCTTTGTTGGAGAAACCAGCCTCTCTAAGCTTGGGAACCTTAATTATTGGACATGTCCACCTTCCCTAGAGGTTCTTTGGAGGCCTAGGCTTGGATCTAGGATTGACTTTGACTATTTAAACTCTAAAGTTGAGGTATGATGTATCCCCTATTCTTCTATGTTGAGCAATTCACCTATGCTTATTCATTCTCTTTGTCCTATGGACATTAGCCTATACACATTATCTTTTCTTTTGAAAATCATGGTTCATGTAAACTACCTTATTTTATATTGATCATGTGATCATGTATATTCTTTTGAACTCGTATCTTATGATTTGTTCATGATGGAACTCTAAAAGAAGACATGTGATGTCTTTTGCCCACTTATGAGGTGGATGTATATGTTGGTCACTTATGTGGTGACTAGTTTATATATTCTAACTATACTTTCTACTTGCCTCTACATTTAACATACTATGTGATTCAGTAGCACTAGAGTAGTGTAATTGTATTGGTTATTATGGTAGATGTGATATTTCCTGCTCTTTTGGGATGGAAAGGAACCTCATACCCAGGGCAAGATGTGTGATTTTTGACCCATGTTTTATATATTTGAGAGATTGGTAGCATTCCTTTCTCTATCATGTTTCAATTTTATGAGACTTGGTTGCCTTGGTGTTTATATTGTTCTAGAGATATGTTTATCTCACATGCATGCATGTTGATGATATGGGCTGTGTGCCCTAATTCTTTACATGTGCTTGTGTGGCACAATCTTTATGTATTATTAATGGCAAGTACTCTTTTGTTATCATATGATTTCAATTCCTTTTCTCTTGATACCCATTTGGGTGGTCCTTATCCTTTCTATGGGAAGCCTTTTATATTTTTTGTCCTTTATTCCATATATAGCTCAATTTTCCTATTTAGTATGCACATACCATCATTTGCTAATGTCATCTATTTTCTCTTCTTGTTGGGGTATGCTTCCAACCCTGGTGAAGGACTTGGATGATAAGGCATGAATTTTTGGACTAGCTTAAGAAGTTAAAGCTTGGAGACAAAGTTGTTATGGTTTAAATTTCCCTCTACTTAGATCCTTATGTTGTATCATACATGTAAACCCTTACAAAATATTATGATGTACTTTTGTAATAACATTGTGATAAATTGAATATAGTCAACATTTTTATTCCACTGTTATACATTGGTTGTTTTGAATACTATTTATTCAAATTTGAAAATGTTACACCTATTCCAGCATACCTTTGAGTGTGTTTGGAATGCATGTTTTATTATTCAAATCTTTAGTAAGGGGGTGATCATGCCTCCGTATAGCACATGTAAAGAATTAGAACACACACCCCATATCATCAATCTGTGTGCATGTGAGATAAACATATCCCTAGCACAATATAAACACAAAGGTGGCTAAGTCTCATAAACTTGAAACCTGATAGAGAAAGGAATACTTCCAATCTCCCAAATATAAAAAAAACATGGGCCAAGAATCACACATCTAACCCTGGGTATGAGGTTCATTTCCATCCCAAAAGAGCAGGAAATATCACATCTGCTCGGCAGTAAATAACACATCCGCCATAAAAACCAATGCAATTACACTACTCTAGTGCTACTGAATCACATAGCATGTTAAATGTAGAGGCAAGTAGAAAGTATAGTCAGAATATATAAAGTAGTCGCCACATAAGTGACCAACATATACATCCACCTCATAAGTGGGCAAAAGACATCATATGTCATCTTTTAGAGTTCCATCATGAACAAGCATAAGATAAAGAGTTCAAAAGAATATCCATGATCACATGATCAATATCAAATAAGGTAGTTCACATGAACCATGATTTTCAAAAGAAAAGACATTGTGTATAGGCAAATGTCCATAGGACAAAGAGAATGAATAAGCATAGGTGAATTGCTCAACATAGAAGAATAGAGAATACATCATACCTCAACTTCAGAGTCTAAACAGTCCAAGTCAGTCCTAGATCCAAGCCTAGGCCTCCAAAGAACCTCTAGGGAATGTGGATAGGTCTAATAAGTAAGGTTCCCAATCTTAGAGAGGCTGGTTTCTCCAACAAAGCTCGTATCTTGAGCAAGAAGCACCTTCTCCACTTTAGAGGTGAAAAACCCTAACAAAAGAACATGGAGATGGGGTGTTTAAGGGCTCTAGGTGGGGTTTCACCATGGAAGACCATGGTTCCGGCCTGGAGAAGGTGTAAGGAAGTGTAGTTCAACCTTTTGTACCTAAAGAATATTTTTGACTTAATAAGATGAATCCTTTAAGGGGTGGTGAATAAGTTGTTTTCTTATTGTGGATGTTTTGATGTCAAGGACCAAATCCCTTTAAGGGGTGGTATGCTATAACAAACTAGATCTTGGACCCTACCCTAGATTTTGGACTTAGCCAAACAAGGTTGAAGGTTAGACCTAAAAAGATGTTTAGTATAACCCCAATGAGCTAATTCATGTATAGATCACCTTAATGTAACCTAATGTTCTAACATTAATCTTAGGTTTATAATGGAAACATAAAATATGCCACATAACTCATTTTGGTGGTAATATGAAGATAAGAAACTTAATTGGATGAATATTTTAGATAATGGGTCGTTAATGGGCCATATGACATATCTCATAAAAAGAAGTCTCAAAAATGAAAACAACCCTAAAATTCAAAATCTAGATATGAAAATTAGCTACATGTCAAATTTCATCTAATTTGAACAACCTTGAAATATTAGGATAAGTTTAGGAGAGAGAGAATGAGTAAAAGGCATAAGTAATGAATAATGTGACTACATAACTTCAAAATATGGAAATAATGGCCAATTCAATTTCAATACATCAAATATAACTTGTGGATGAAGTTTGGTCCAATTTGGATGTTGTTTGTGCAAGTTATGCAATTTTAGGTACATTCTGGACTTTTCTGCAATTTATCCGATTGGGAGGTTTCTTTGCAAATTGTCGCATGTATTATAATACTTATATATTCGCTTACCATTCTCTAGTTTTTGAACCATGGGTCACCTAGTTGCACCTTGGTTTGAAGGTGTTACTTTCTAAGGGCATTATAGGGATTACCCTCTTTATAAATGAGCTTATCTTTAAAAACTATCAACCAATGGGGTTATTTCTTTGATTGGAGGTCGGTCGGGATGGCCTATAAGTGTCCATAAACTAACATTTTATATTCAAGAATCCTCTATGAGCTGTCCTCTTGCATGGCCATGAAATCCCTAGGCTAAGGACACATGGAAAGCTCCATGGACACCTCATGCTTGACTTCTTCCTTATCCATAAAAGGTTTGCATGTCCATGGACACCCTTAGCATTGGACACATGCAAAGAAACTTCACACATCATGCTTGAATTCTTCCTTATCCATAAAGGTTTGCATGTCCATAGGCACCCTTATACATGACACATGGAAAGTCTCATAGACACCTCATACTTGGCCTCTTTCTTTATATAAGCCATATCTACCCCTTCCCAACTCCCAATCTGAGAACTCTTGCTCTCCTTTATTCCCTCTATCTTAGAGAATAATTCCTACTCTATTTTTCCATGAAGGTGTTGTCCCAAGGTAAAAGGAGGTGCCTACCTTGGTGAAGAAGGCTCCTACGGTTCCAAATTTCTCTATTTAGGATTTCTTGAGCTCCTCCTTGGTGATTTTGACCAAAACTAGAAAGTATCCTCCTTTCCCTCCCTATTTTCATGTTTTTAGTCTTCCTTATGCCTTCCTCTAGGTTGGAACCATGGTCTTCTAATGTGAAACCCCACCTATAACCCATAAACACCTCATCTCCATGTTCTTTTGTTAGGGTTTTTCACCTCTAAAGTGGAGAAGGTGCTTCTTGCTCGAGATAGGAGCTTTGTTGGGGAAACTGATCTCGCTAAGCTTGGGAACCTTATTTATTGGACATGTTTACCTTCCCTAGAGGTTCTTTGGAGGACTAGGCTTGGATCTAGGATTGACTTGGACTGTTTAGACTCTGAAGTTGAGGTATGATGTATCCCCTATTCTTCTATGTTGAGCAATTCACCTATGCTTATTCATTCCCTTTGTCCTATGGACATTAGCCTATACACTATGTCTTTTCTTTTGAAAATCATGGTTCATGTAAACTACCTTATTTGATATTGATCATGTGATCATGGATATTCTTTTAAACTCTTATCTTATGTTTTTTTCATGATGGAACTCTAAAAGATGACATGTGATGTCTTTTTCCCACTTATGAGGTGAATGTATATGTTGGTCACTTATGAGGTGACTAGTTTATATATTATAACTATACTTTCTACTTGCCTCTACATTTAACATGCTATGTGATTAAATAATACTAGAGTAATGTAATTGCATTGGGTTTTATGGCATATGTGTCATTTCCTGCCGAGCAAATGTGATATTTCCTCCTCTTTTGGGATGGAAAAGAACCTCATACCCAGGGCAAGATGTGTGATTCTTGGCCCATGTTTTATATATTTGGGAGATTGGAAGTATTCCTTTCTCTATCAGGTTTCAAGTTTATGAGACTTGTCTGCCTTTGTGTTTATATTTTTCTAGGGCTATGTTTATCTCACATGCATGTAGGTTGATGATATGGGGTGTGTGCCCTAATTCTTTACATGTTCTTGTGTGGCACAATCTTTATGTTTTATTAATGGCACATATTCTTTTGTTATCATATGATTTCAATTCCTTTTCTCTTGATACCCATTTGGGTGGTCCTTATCCTTTCTATGGGAAGCCTTTAATATTTGATGTCCTTTATTCCATATATTGCTCAATTTCCTATTTAGTATGCACATACCAGCCTTTGTTGATGTCATCTATTTTCTCTTCTTGCTGGGGTATGCTTCTGAACCTAGGTGAAGGACTTGGATGATAAGGCATGAAGTTTTGGACTAGCTTAAGGAGTTAAAGCTTGGAGACAAAGTTTTTATATGGTTTAGATTTCCCTCTACTTAGATCCTTATGTTGTATCATACATGTAAACCCTTATGGGATATTATGATGTACTTTTGTAATCTTTTGTGAAAATTAAATATAGTCATTATTTTTATTATGCTACTATACTTTCGGTTGTTTTGAATACCAATTATTGAAGTTTGATAATTTTGCACCTATTCTAGCATACCTTTGAGTGTGCTTGGAATGGATGTTTTATTCTTAAAAAAATAGTAAGGGGGTGATCACGCCTCCTTACAACATTTATTGTAACATCCCAGGATTTGAGGCCTCAGATAATATGATCTTATAAGGAATGATTAGACTACCCATATCACCAAGGTGCACCTCTTTTTTAGGATCCCATCACTAAATAACTCCATAGTTAAGCATGTTCAGCTTAAAGTAGTACTAGGATGGGTGACCAGTCGGGAAGTTGACCCCGACTGGCGTGTGAGTGAGGAAAAAGCACACACTTAAGGCTAGTAGTGGTCTATGGGGTCATTCGTCATTTCTGAAACTCCACTAGAGCCTAGGGTAGTGGGCTTGGGTGTTTACAAATGGTATTAGATCCATAACCCCTCCAGTAGGTGGGGCCCACATGGGCATGTGGCATGCTAGTGTTGAGTCATGCGGTCCGGGCATGTTGGAAAGGGATGTCCATGGTTGACGTAGCCACCCTTGTGCTGGTATTCCGTGATCGGGAGCTGGGTGTCCATGGGCCATTCTGGGTCTACACTGAAATGGGGAAATATTATGAGGCCATATAGTTGAGCCTTGACGAGGACGTCAATAGTCTAAGTGGGGGAGATTGTAACATCCTAGGATTTGAGGCCTCAGATAATATGATCGTATAAGGAATGATGGGACTATCCATATCACCAAGGTGCACCTTCTTTTTCTGAGAGCCCATCACTAAAGAACTCCATAGTTAAGTGTTTTTAGCTTGGAGTAGTACTAGGATGGGTGACCAGTCGGGAAGTTGACCCTGACTTGTCCGTGAGTGAGGGAAAAGTGTGTAGTTAAGGCTAGTGGTGGTTTGTGGGGTCAGTCGTCATTCCTGAAACTCCACTAGAGCCTAGGGCAATGGGCCTGAATGTTTACAATATTTATTTGCTTAGGTGGCATATGTCTCATATTGGTTGGGCCTTTCCCTTGTCTTTTTATGAATTTATTGAATTATTAGATGGTAAGAGAATGAATTTGTTATACATGTTCTTCATATTCCTTTTTAGAATATAACTTGATCTATTATTCAGTGGTGGCTGCCTAATCTTGTTAAATCTATTTTACCAGTTACATACATATCATTTAGCCAAATCTGCTCATCTCGTTAATATGTTATTTTACCTGTGCTTTAATAGCATTGGCATAGAGTTATATCTCTTGTCGGGACATTTGGTCTCACCCCGTGGGTCTCCACATCTTTTAGGTGACTGTGCCTGAAGAGGTAGAGGTCGTGCAGCTGAGGAAGAGAAACAACAAGAGCAGTAGCTGAAAAGGTTCGATGTGTTGCTATTCTTTTGGTGTTAGAGTCCTAGATTCGTCCCTGTACACTTAGGTCCATGGGTGTTTTGAGATGTTTTTTGGTTATGAGATCTATATGAGGTTTTTGGCTTGTATATATATGTGGAACCCGTATCTTATTGTTGGGTTTTGTGGGACAGAACAGGCAGAGGAAACAAAAATTTTATCTAACCACAAACCCATACCCATCAGATCGCATCAACAACTACTCAATAGGAAATATGGTATTAGCGATATATACCTGGTCCTGAGGCTTGCTCAACGACAATACCTAACAGCTAGTGCGGCCTTCAACCACCTAGTCTTCGACGATGTAAGGCCCCTAAACTTGCTTTATGAGTTGAATAAGCTTAAATAATATAATTTAATTCTTATAACCATAATCTTACCTTGTTATATTCTTTGAAATCATAATACAAGCTCAAGTTTCAAATTTGGTCCAATTTGGAAACTGTTTGAGAAAGTTATGCAATTTTATGCACATTTTGGACTTTTCTACAATTTACCCAATTGAGAGGTTTTCTTTGCAATTTATCACTTGGATTATGTTCCTTGGATACTCTATCATCATTCTTGGTATTTTTGAGATATGGGGCACCTATTTAAACCTTGTTTTGAAAGTGTTTTCTCCAAGGGTATTTTAGGGTTTACCCCTTCATGGATGAGCTACCTTTAGTAGCTATCAACTAATGAATTATTTGATTGATTGGAAAGTTCAACAAAGGAAAGCTAATAAGGTATATACACATGGTGGGGGATCTTCTGTGTGTGTTCTTGTATATTCTTAATAAATTAAGGCCATGGACACTTGGATAGATACTAGAACTTCAACTTTTTCTTTTTCTTTATCTTAAAGTTTCATATACTTATCCTCAAGCACCAAAATGAGCCATTTTCTCTCCACCACTTCCCTCCTTCTCCCAACCTCGTTCTCCCTCTGTGCTTCTGCAAATTTTCCTATCCAAGGAAGAAAAAAGTGGGGACCTTCTTGGAAAAAGGATCTAGGGTTGCAATTGACTTCCTTTTTGGGTTTAAAAATCTTCCTTCTAGTGATCTTGACCTAAAAGAGTAAGAATCCCCTTATTTCCTACGTTTATTTATTTTTTATCCTTCCTCCTACCTTTCTCCAGGTCGGAACCATGATGTTCCATGGTAGAAATTGCTCTAAAGCTCTAAAACCCTACCTTTCTTGCTCCTTATGCTTAAGGTTTGCTCATTTGATGAAGAAAGGTGCTAGATGGAAGAGTTCACAACTTATGCTTGGATTTCCTACCCTACATGCTCGATTTTTCTTCTATTTGGGGTTTCATCTTCTAATTATAGGAAATTTTTATAACTTGCTCCACGTTTATTGCTTACCATAAGCTTGCTAGCTCATGTTCTTGTTTGAAAATGATGATCCATGCACTAAAAAGCTATGCTTGACTTGGATTTTGATTTTATAATGTTCCCTATTCTGATTTCAGTTATAGATGAACATGTGATCATGTGTATGTTATTCCTAATGTATAATATGACTTGGATTAGTATGGTTTGGCAACTTATGGTGCTAAGCACCTATCAAACAATGGTCAATTTTAGGGTTTTAAGCAGATTTCTTCTATAAACCCATGACCCGATTATGGTACCATTGCAACAACCCTATGGTGTTGTCTTCATGACAACTGATGGTCGGGATCAAAGGTGTCATATGATGGTGACAGCCTATGGTTACCCTTTAGGTAAGGTTTTGGATCAATTAGAAGTTTAATGGTCAACCATTAAGTACCCTACTGATGTTATCAATCAATGATGACATTAGCTTAATATTTGGTGTTGATTAATGAATATAGTATTGATCTAACAACCTATGGTGATTTAATGGTCACTAATGATGGTGTATCTGGTCTCTACAACCTATGTTGATTTAAGAATTGTAGTTGTAGCATAAATTAATCCTTAGACCAATGGTTTCTTGGGTCACTTGATGCAATGGTCGGACCTATACTGTAATTGATGGTTTTAACATATGAACTTGACCCAATGGTCAAGATCTAATGTGTATTCCTACAATAAAGTGGAATTATGGATAATGTAACATGTTAGTCCTAATAATGTGATTTATAGGGTTTCCTTTATATGATCAACTTAAGGAGCTTACTTGTGACGGTGTATGTCTTATTTTAAATGAACAGTCGATTGTGGGTTTTACCCTACTCTCAATGGAACTTTTTGTGTTGTTAATCAAAGGATGTCTAGGGTTAGATGGTGACTCTTTCTAGAGAACAAATCAAGGACTTCATAGGTTGTTCATCCAAGGTGTTTACTTATGTAAACAACCAATGGTCTTACCTTTTAAACATCCAATGGTTCTGGGTGACATTGTGGTATGGTGATATGGGTTGAATGATGATGGAACAAATGGAGGGTTACCCTTAATAAGGTAGTCTTACCTATTCACTCATATGAATATAAGGGATGATAATCATATTGTGTTTATATGTAACCCTAATGAGGTATATCTTGTTATACCTAGCTTTAATACAACTAAATGATGATAATTGGGTACAAATAGACCTTGAATGATTAATACAATCATGGAGTACTCTGTTATTGTTGTTGAAACCCTATTATGTTATAACTCTATGGTTACACCTTGATTTATGTGTGGGTTCATACTTGAGAATGGTATGGAATGTGATGGTGATGCTTCACCTTATGCATCCATGATCCAATGGGGATGTTGTGAGTTAGGGTTTGGGCATAAGTGTTGATTAGTAACATTGATATAATTTATCATGTTGAACCTAACTCTAATGCAAATAGATAAAGATGAGTATTCTTGTTTAACCTTATTATATTATGGCATGATGGTGAAATAACCTCCTTAATATGATCATAACCTTAATGTGTTAATTGGTGGTTATCATAAACAGATGGTTGATACTTTCTTATGTTAAACATGTGCATTATGAATATGATGAGGGTTAATCATATCCTTGCATGTTAATGTGATAAAGGAATGTTCTTAATGTTAATATAACCCTGCTATGATTGTTTGTGAATATTTCTTAGCTCATTAATGCAATATTATGTTGATTTGGTGTATTATATATAAGTGATGTTGTTGAGCCTTGTTATAAGGCATGCAAAGATAATGATGATCTTGCAGGGAATAGTATGATGGTCTTAATGACCTTTGGGCATGGTTAAGCCCTGAATGAGGTGTAATCCTCTTATTGGTTAGATGATATGTGCAATACCTTGCCATGTTCATCTGCATGCCTCTGGGCCTGGGCTCTCCCAGTCACTAGTTAAGCCCAACCCAATAGACAATATGATATATATGCATCGTGCTTTGTACAAATCTACATACCTACCATCACACTTCTACGAGATAGACGACACATCATGATTTGTGCAAATCTATGCTTGGTCGGTCAAGTTTTTCATGCGTATTGCTATTTGAAAGCATCTTAGACTTAATATGTTTGATTGAGGGGTTTTTATATATATCATATATATACATTATATATTATATCCAATCACCACATATATAGTCTGTATCATATACATGCTATATCCCACAACGTAAAAGTGCAATATAAAATAAAAAGTGATGGTTATGGCCATGTCTACTTGTAATTCATTGGAGCCATAAGGAATTACTACCACCCAGGTCAATCACATCACATGTATGAACTTGCGGTTGATGTAGATCTGTGCTTGCCAATCTGGGTAGATCGGTTCAGCGATGGTTATGGCCATGTCTACTTGTAATTCATTGGAGCCGTAAGGAATTACTACCACCCAGGTCAATCACATCACATGTATGAACTTGCGATTGATGTAGATCTGTGCTTGCCAATCTGGGTAGATCGGTTCAACCCTTGAACTGTTCGTCTCGCCTCTTGGTCGGTCGGTTGGTCCTCCAATCCAACTGATGTTTGGATTCCTTCTAAAAGGTTGTTTGGGCCTCCAGGGATGATTGTCTGGCCTCATATCCAACCGATGTTTGGACTCCTTCTAGATGGTCAGTTGGGCCCACTGGGTGGTCGTCTGGTTCCATCGTCCTATGTCCTTCATGATCCTCCCAGACGGTCGTCTTACAAATTGGTCACCTCAACTGGCGATGAACATCTTCAACGTCGTTGCATGAAAAAGAAACTATCCTATTTCTACTTTATTACATTGAATAAGAGAAATATCGAGTTAAATTCGAGAGGAGAAAAGATAGGAAAGCATTAACTTTACATTGGGAAGAGGGAGGGAGAGGCTCAGTACATAGAACGAGATAAAAAAGAACCAAACCATCCAACCACACACAAATTTAGGGTTTAGGCCATAACCACGCTACACATCCACCATCAAAACTACTTTTAGAACGATGTGTGTGTGTGTGTGTGTGTGTATATATATATATATATATATATATATATATAGGGGGGACAACAATTGTCATAGGAACTGATTCTCAGTTGTCTATATTGTTGTGTTTAGGCCATAACCACGCTACACATCCACTTGATATATATATATATATATATATATATATATATAGGGGGGACAACAATTCTAGAAATAGTCAGCCATTCAAGCAATCAATTGCATGAATTGAATATCTAAACACTTTAGTAATCAATCCAATTTTCATTCAAGATCAAACTCCTCTTCTATATGAGTTCCTATGTGTGTGACCCTATAGGTCCCATATCACGTTGGCAGTGGTTGTCCATAACTAGCTTATGACATAACAAGCAAAGAGTGGTGCCTAGTCACACATCAGTGCTACCCAAGTGAAATGGAAAGTTGGAGAACAACTTTAACCTAAAATCCATGTAAGGTGTTGTAGTGATTGTATAATTCTTTTGTATCTGATATCCAGGATGAACTCGGGGCGTGGTTGGTCATCCTCTCAATGTTCAATCCTTGTTTCTTGAACTAAGGGCAAACTGATTGAAATAATGTGATATCAATATCATATATTAATTCACATGTACATGTGCATGTGTTTCTCAGTCTCGCTAATCAAATGTCCATGATATCATACTCCCATAGGAGGGACAAATCCCATATCTATCACTCATAGTCTATCCCCATGTGTCAAAGTCACCCAAGAATCACAATTATAACAACCCATGTTTTAGGATTGTGTTTGATGATGTCAAAGTGTTCCCAATGGCATGTGATGAGTGCAGTGATTTCAGGTCTAAGAATCACAATCACCACCTTCACTATGAGAGATGACTATGACCACAAAACCATGTGTCACTCTCAAGCTGGGTATGTCTGATACACTGTTCTCTAACATGTATCTGTGTGCTTGGTTTGATATTGCCATATCATGACTAATGAGATTTAGTCATCAACCAACTCACACTCTGATCTTATGTGTTATTGTTGTCTATCAACCTTCCACAATAACAACCGATCATGGACATAATGAGAATATGTATATGTACTCTTAACATGTGTATGATCTCATCACAAGGATCGGAACTTTATAACATGTGTCCTTGAGTAATATAATTCTCTAGACATTCACTTTGTATCCTCATTATCTCATAACTAAGTGAAACGAATGAATAGGAAGCTTGCCTTTATGTATTTTATTATTAATCATCTCCTTTTAGGTAATTATGCCATGTCAATCATCATATGATTGGCTCTATGGGCATACCTTACCAATATTAAGATCCCATGGTGATATGTGACATTCATGGTTGCCTTATGGATGGAAAAACTTTGGGTACTATGTGGTGGTTGTGTGACAAGATCACACCTTGTACGTTTTACATCTTTTGGGGTTGCAACACACCCTTATTCTTGTAGAGTTTTTTTTAACTTTATACATTGTAACTCGATTGATGCTAAAAGTCACCCGATCGGCTATCTCATCAAGTGAAACCTAATCATGTAGTTGCCATGTGCCATAGATTCAATCCCAGTGTCAGCTTTATTTGTTGGATTGGTGAAATGAGTATAACTCGGAGCGCATATTTTTTAATATGTGGGGTGCAAGTTGAGTATCTCCTTGCGTACTTAATTATAGGTTGTGTGACACGACCATGCGTGAGCCGATCTCCTTGTGATATGGATGGCCATGAGTGATCCACTCCTTCTTTAAATAACGGCCATGTGTGAGCCAGTTCTTCTACTGTTGTTACCTGTCCCAAGATGGGTTAGTTGTTTATATATTGACGGATGGCCATGCGTGAGCCGATACTTGTGTTGACTATATGTCACTCTTTTGCAGTTGACTGATATGTCTCTCCAATGTTCTCTTGAGCAGACCAAGAGGTGTTGGAGAGGTCATGGATTTCGGCTCTTCAATGGACCTTATATCGCACTAATTTTGACTTAGCAGTGGTTAGTTGGATTTGGGTAGCACGAATCAAATCCTTGGGGCATAATAAAAGATGTAACACAACCGTGTAGTATATATTTATATGCTTAGGTGACATACGTCTCACATTGGTTGAGCCTTTGCCGTATTATTGAATTATAAGACTCCTTGTTCTTGAATAATAAGACAATAAGAGAAGTCAATTGTTATACATGTTCTTCATATTCCTTTTTAGAATATAACTTGATCTACTATTCAGTGGTGTCTGCCTAATCTTTTTTGATCTATTTTATCAGTTGCATACATATCATTTAGTTGAATCTTCTCATCCTATTAATATGTTGGTTTACATGTGCTTTAATAGCATTGGTTGACATTTATATCTCTCTTTGGGACGTTTGGTCTCACCCTGTGGGTCTCCACGTCTTTTAGGTGACCATGCCCAAAGTGGTAGAGGTCATGCAGATGAGGAAGATTAGCAACAAGAGTAGTAGATGAAAAAGTTGGATGTGCTACTAGTCTTTTGGTGTTAGAGTCCTAGAGTCATCCTTCTGCACTCAGGTCTTTGGGGTATTTTTTTGTCATGAGATCTATACGAGGTTTTTGTCTTTTATATATATATATATATATATGTGTGTGTGTGTGTGTGTGTGTGTGTGTATGTGTGTGTGTGTGGAACCAGTATCTTATGGACATGAATGTTGATCTATAGTGATGTAAGCACCATGTGACATGCTATGTCCGTATGTGGCAGACTTGGTGGACTCGTATGTAATAAGTTTTTGTCTTATGGTGCTTCAATGAAATTTGTTTTAATTACCTGTGTTTTCTGGTAAACCATTTGCTTAGTGTTGTTTTCACTTTTGGTTTTGAGTAATCTCACTTTGTGGCATAATGGGGCGTCACACGAGTATTTTGAATGCGGAAAGAAGGGTCACTTGAAGAATGAGTACCCAAAGATCAAGAAGAAGAAGTCCCCATTCAAGAAGAAACACAAGGGAGAAAAATCCTACAAAGCCACTTGGGATCAATCAAAGAGTGGAAGTAGTGAAGAAGAGGAGATACAATGTCTCATGGTAAGAAAAGATGAAGAAAAAATGACGAAGTAGATATATTTGAATTAAGAATTAGTTAGTAGTCTTGAAGAAATTCATGCAAATCCATTGACTACGATAAAATATGCATTAATATACTAAAGTTTTTGATGAACTTCACATTAATATAGATTAACTTAGTTCTAAAAATGATACTCTTAAATATTGAAATATGCATTAAAGAATCGACTGAAAATTATAAGGTAAAATTACTTGTTCTTGAAAATAACAATAATGATATACTTGATAAATTGAATGATTACCAAATTCAACCTATTTTATGCACAAATTCAAATTATGATGTTTTGGTAAAAGAAAGAGATATGTTACCTTCAAATGTTTCTCAAGTAAATTTTGATATAACCAAAAAGCTTGTTGATAATGTTGAATTACAAAAACAAGTTTCTAGATTAATGAAAGGAAACAAAAGTCTCAATAATATCCTAAATAATTCTTCTAAACAAGTAGGGTGAAGAGGCCTAGGGTATGTACCAAAAAACCAACCTAAAACAAAAAGGACATATGTTCTTAAGACTAGAACTATATATGTACCTAAAACTAACGTTGTGTAAAGAAGTGAAACCACTTCTCTACTAGAAAGAAAAGACCACATCCCTTGAACCAAGCACCACGTAAAATGTTTTGCAAAAGGGATGGAGACCAATTCATTCAACATGTATGTATCATTACACAATGAGTAGCAGCGGAAAAGAAATATTATCTAACAATTACAAAGCTTGATACAACACTTCACCACAAAAGGTATCTAAAGGAAAACTAAACATAAAAGCCAAAGACCAAACCGAGGGTCATCTAACCACCTCTTCAAGCCTCCCAAGGATCAGCTACAAGGTTGATGTTGAAGTTCACTCTCCTCGATCTAACCTGGGGTTGGAAGCATACCCCAACAGAAGAAGAAGAAGAGAAAAGAAATACATCAGCAAAAAGTTGGTATGTGTATGCTAAAGGAAAACTTTGAGCAATATGAGGATATAAAGGACATCAAATGTAAAGGCTTCCCATGCAAGATATAAGGACTACCCACACAGGCATAAAAGATAAGATTTATAATAAAAGAGATACTTGCCATAAACAAAACAAATAAGATTGTGCAATACTGACACATAAGAAGGCAGTAGGGCACACACCCCACAACATCATCAACCTGCATGCATGTGAGATAAACATAGCCCAAGAACAATATAAACACAAAGGCGGCCAAGCACAAACTTGAACCTGATAGAGAAAGGAATACTGCCAATCTCCCAAATATATAAAGTTGAGTATGGATTACTGCCATACTCGATTATAGAGGAATGGTATACTGCCACCCTCCAAATAAACAATAGGGGATTACTACCCCAAAACCAAAGTAATTTACACTACTCTAGTGCTACTGAATCACATTGCATGTAAATATAGAGGCAAGTAAATAGTTTAGTCAGAAGATGAAACAAAGGTTGCCATCACACAATGGACAACGCAAACATATAACATCCACTTCACAGTGGCACATATTTTTATAAGAAACCATCATGCACCAAGGCACAAGATAAGATATCAAGAGAATATCCAAGTCCATAACAAGTAAGATAGTTCACATGAACCATGATATCAAAACATAAGACATATTGTGTAGGACAAAGTCAAAAGAAAGATAAGATAGGTGAATTGCTCAACAAAGATGAATAGGGGATACAACATACCTCAAAATCAAAGTCCAACATGTCCAAAGCACTTCTGGATCCAAAACTAGGTCACCAAAGAGCCTATTAAACACATATACTGATTTTATGTCAATTTCATACATATAGACCAAACCCTAGAAATCGCCTTTTTATATATGTGTGAATTAGGTTATGAGAACTATTCCATATTTTAGTTTATATTATTATGAATCCAAAACATATTTTATTATATTTTACGGACTTGTAAATTATTAGTTATGAATTATACAAGTTATTATCTTTTTTAATTAGATCCATTAAATCACCCTTTTAAAACATCAGATTCAGGTGAAAAAACGCATACCATTAGAAAGCCCTTATTTTTCTGATTCCAACGAGTATTTATTTGTAATTTTTGGACATACAGACAATTAGTTATACATTTTAGAAAGTCGACCAATCACAAAATTAGGAAATTCCAAATAAGCGAGGAAGAGGGGAAAAGAGAGGATCGGGCCCGTGTGACTTGGACCAATCGGACGCAGCCATATCACCTGGTCAAAGTCAGCGTGACCTGCACCAACAAGAGAAAACAAGAAGGCGAATTACCAAGGTGCCCCTACATGAGAAAATAAGGAAAGAAGGAACTTGGGAGGGAAAAACAGGGAATTGACTGGGAAGATTGTTCTTCCTCCTCCTTCGTCTGCCATGGCCGACCACAGCAACAATGAGAAGAACCTGCTTGCCTTTCGAGCTTCGTCGGTCACAGATATCGACCCCATAAGGTCTGCGGTGACCCGTCGAAGCCAACAAGGCTCAGCCCAGACTAAGAGGTGCACAGAAGCGTTGGGTCGACAAACCTCTCCGCCAGCAAACAGCACCGAAAACCAACACGGCCACTGGCCACACTGTTGGGCAAAACAACCGCAAGGGCGCGCTCGACAAACGTCAACAATCTTGAATACACCAAACCCACGGCTGTGGTTCAAAGCTGCAACAGGGAAGCTCGAAAAACTGCAAACAAAACCATATAGCACAGGTACCTAGTCGACACACCAAACCAGTCCATCACTCGACTATTTGAAGAAGGGAAAAGGTGGAAGAGAGTACCGAGATGGTATGTAAGCGTCGAATTGATCCTCTGCCTCATCTATTGCTCGCAGATACTGCCGGAGTCTAGGAATCAACCGCCGGCGAGTGTGGGTGTGGTGAAAGATTCGTGCAAAATTGAGAGCAGAGGAAACATGAGGGTAGTTAGGTGGTTCTACAGACACCCCCTTATATAAGCTTGCTCTTGGTTTGGGGCCCTACAATATGATGGCAAGTAGAGAGCTTCTTCCCAACTTGGGCATTTCCAGGAAACTCAACAAGATCGGGTAAATAAGGGCTCTTTGGGTGCGGCTAAACCCAACGAATACATAGGAGAAGAAATTTCGCGGAAAGATCAAGTATATAGAGAGAAATTGATTCCCGAAAATCACACAGCAAGCAGCGCTGGTTTCCAAAACCATCGCGAGCTGGGAGACAACTTGCGGACCGCTGGATCAAGATCGGTCTGTCGAGATCACGTGGACCAAACATAACATGTGTGTGACAAAATAAAACAGGAAAAACCTTATTCAAAACAAATTAAAATAAACTCTTTCTTTCCCAAACAAATTGGGGGTCCAAACATTATCCAATTAATGTAAAATTTGACATAGAGGTCAATTAAGGTATATAGATTATGATTATGTAATTATTTTTTCCTTTTGGAAACTTTTAATTTGTTAAATATATCAAATCATATTTTCTCTTTCCTCCTTCATTAATGGCTTTAGGATTATCCAAATTTTATGAAACTTGACCCGGAAGTCTCCCTAAGTAACTTGGATATTATTTTATCATTAATTTTGCAAGTTAATAATATTTCTTTATTTAATTAATAAATAGAAGATTTTACACACTTTCTCTCTCCTACATTTACTCATTAATCAAACATTATCCAAATTAGTTGTAAATTTTCCCAAAGGCTTATTTTTATGTTTAGAATACGAAATTGCAGTTAGTTTTCCAATTCGAGGGCATTACTATTTTATTTCACTTTATTGGCCAAATTCCTATTTTCCTTTAATAAAGATGCATTTATCTTCCAAATTAGATAATACTTGGCCCTTAAGTTACTTTTTGATTAAGAAAATGAATTTGAGTGTCAAATTATCTTGATGGGTTTCCAATTATAATTTTGGTGCAATATATTTCTAATTATCTTCTTTACCCATTAATTCCCATATCATCTTTAATTATTGCATTCATCTTCTCCTTTAAATAAAATTCAGCTTTTCTCTTATTTCTCTTATTTTAGGAAGTGCTAGAAAGTCCTAAGATGAAATATTTTATTATTTCTATTATTTAGTGACAATTTATACTTCAAGCCCATTATCAGAAAAATCCAATCTGGTGTATATGTGCATATAACCTTATATTAAGAATATATGGGGAATATTTATCCAACTAAATTCTTTTATTTTCTTATTATCCTCCAAATGAGTTATTATTAAGAACAAAATATTTTGTATTCCCTTAATTGCATGTATTAGCTTATTCTTGTTTGGCTAAGTCAAAAGGGTAAATCTATTAGGGTAGGATTCTATACCGGGTATGTTACACGTTGTAAATTCTCAAAATGTTCGAAACAGAGATAAAATATCTTTTCTCTCATGTCATTACTGTCAACATTTAGGTCATCACTCTTTCTCATGTGAACACTGAAAGAAAGAAGAAATTGACATGGTTTGGGTTCCCAAATCTCCAACTTAAGACAAGAGGATAACTTGTTGAGATTTGACTTATGCTTAATCCTGATAAACACATTTATGTGTTATTTAAACAATGGTTCACTTGACACCCATTTGCATATATTTTATTTAAATAACGATTCACTTCCATATTTTTTATTTAAACATAGATTCATTTGTATATCTTATGAAATTTATTAAAATAGAAAGTCTGGAACTACTCTTCGTCGGTAGAAACTTCGACTGAGAAACCTCTCGGTTGAAAAATAGTTCGACAGAAAATTTGTCAAAATTTTAAATTTGAATATTTCAAATCATACCTATAGAAATATTTCTGGATTAACAATATAGGTTACATGCATATCTACTTTATTTTACATTAACCACCATGTACTCTGCTTGGGTACCAAAAACCTTCTCAAAAATCACAGGATTGGGTGGTTGATAGTGAATGCTCCAAGCATATGACTGGGGATAAAAATTCTTTCAATTCACTTGAAAAGAAAAAGGGAGAATCTGTCACATTTGGAGACAATGGCAAGGGTACCATCATGGGAATAGGTAATATAAGTACTAATCTCACAAATAAGAATGTCATATTAGTAGATTGCTTACACCACGATTCGCTAAGTGTTAGTCAATTATGTAAAATTGGATATGATGTGCTTTTTAATAAAACTTGCTACAAATTTCTTGAAGAAGATACAAATAATATAGTATATGAAGGAAAAAGAGTAGGCAATCTATATGTTCTTAGGCTTAACTCTATGAAATCAATTGTTGGTAAATGCCTTATTGCAAATGATAATACTCAAAATGTATGGAATACAAGATTAGGACATGCAAGTACTCATATTATTAAAAAGTTAGTTAAACATGGTCTAGTTTGTGGTTTATCTAAAATTTCTTTTGATGATCCTAAAAATGGTGAACCTTGCACCTTCATGAAACAAATTAGAACTTCTTTTAAAGCAAAACAAATCCTTAGTACATATAGACCTCTTGAACTCAAACATATGGATTTGTTTGTACGTATGAGAACACAATCTACATGTGGAAAGAAATATAGCTTTGTAATTGTTGATGATTGAAGTAGAAACATATGGGTGGATTTTCTTTCTGGCAAGGATGATGCTAGGAAAACTTATTCAGTTTTACTCGAAAATTGAAAATCAACTTCAAAATAAAATGTGCACCATTAGGAGTGACCATGGAGGAGAATTTGAGAATCATGTATTTGAAGATTTTTTCTCATCTAAGTGGTATACTCAAAATTTTTCTACTCCGCGCATTCCACAAAAAAATGGTTTGTTAAAAAGGAATATTCATTATTTGCAATAAATGGCTAGAACCATGCGATTAGAACATGACACACCTAAAATTTTATGGGCTGAACGTGTCAATACTACATGTTATGTTTAAAATAGAATCTCAATTCATCCATAACTCAAAAAGACTCCTTATGAAATACTCTTTTCTACGAAACCAAGAGTGGATTACTTTCACACCTTTAGAACCTTGTGCTACATTTTAAACACCAAAGATGATGGAGATAAATTGGATCCTAAATCACAAAAAGGGTTCTTCTTAGGTTACTCAACCTCAGGTAAGGCCAAAATAATCTTTAATAATGTCACTAAGAAAGTAGAAGAGTCAATTCATGTAACATTTCATGAAAATCAAACAAACAATGAAATATAAAATGATATTCCATAACCAATTGAAGGTTTAACCATATCACTTAAAGAAGGTAATCATGCTGAAAATGAAGAAAGTCAAAATCAAAATGAAGAATCACATCAACTCATTCCAAGAATAATAAAAGACCATCCACAAGATCTAATAATCAATGATCCTCTTGATAAAGTAAAAATTAGATCTTCTTTTAGATATGTAGCTAACACAATTTTTGTATCCATAATTGAACCTAAAAAGGTTGATGAAGCTCTTACATATGATTATTGGATCATTTCTATGTAAGAAGAACTAAATCAATTCACTAAGAATGATGTATGGGATTTGGTTCCCAGACATAAAGATAAAACCATTAATAGAACTAAATGGGTATTTTGTAACAAGTTAATGAAGTCAGAAAAGTTGTTAGGAACAAAGCTTGATTGGCTGCTCAAGGATAAAATCAATAAGAAGGAATGGACTTTGATGAAACATATGCTCCCATAGATAGATATGAATCAATTCGCATGTTATTAGCTCTAGTTGCACATAAAAACATTAAAATCTTTCAAATGGATGTTAAAAGTGCATTTTTATATGGAACATTACAAGAAGAAGTTTAACTTTCTCAACCTCCCAATTTTGAAGATCCAAAACATTCAGATCATATTTACAAATTAAAGAAAGCACTATAGATTTAAAACAAACCCCTAGAAATTGGTATGAACGTCTCAAAAATTATCTTTTCAAAAATGATTTCTCTATGGGCAAATCATATCCTACACTATATATCAAAAAGTTGAATCGGATTTTATCATCATTCATATATATGTTGATGATATTATTTTTGGTGCTTCAAATGAATCATTTTGTACACAATTTATTGATATTATACAAAGGAATTTGAAATGGGTCTCATGGGAGAGTTAACATTTTTCTTGGATTTTTAAATTAAAAAAACACCTTGTGGTATTTTCCTCAACTAAGAAAAATATACAAAAGAACTCTTGAAACATTATAACATGGAAAATTGCAAGCATGCCTCTACTCCAATGGGCACCTCCACTAAAATTGACAAAGACGAGGATGATGAATCCATTGACAACTCCTTATATAAAGGTATGATTGGTAGTTTATTATACTTAACTGCATCTTGACTAGATATTATGTTTTTTGTTGGTTTATGCACATGATTTCAATCAAATCCTATGAATTCTCATGTGGTCGTTTGTAAAAGAATATTGAGATATTAGATGGTACTATCAACTATAGTATCTGGTACCCATGAGATCAACCATTTGACCTTAAGGCTTATACTGATGTTGACTACATTGGTTACCACCTAGATCTAAAAGTAATAATGGTGGTTGTTTTTTGCTTGAAAAATCACTCACATTTTGGTTTAGTAAGAAAAAAATATTGCTGCATTATCTACTACTGAAGCAGGATATATGGCGTCTGACTCATGTTTGTTCACAAGTCTTATGGATTCAACAAGTCTTAAATGATTATGGATTTTTGTTATCTTTAACATCGATTTTTTTTTGTGATAGTACTAGTGACATCAATTTAGCTCATAATTCTATTTTACATAATCATGCTAAACATATTGAAGTTAGACATCATTTTCTTCGTGATCATATTGCTAAAAATAACATGTCTTCATCGTGTTCATATTGAAAATCAATTAGCTGACATTTTCACAAAACCCTTTTCTTTAGAACAATTTAGAGTAATTAGGCGAAAATTAAGCATTATTCCTCTTGAAGATGTATATTTTGATCTCTTTTCTCAATGATTTTATTGCATGCACTACTAGTATTACAAATTTATTACATATTATTGTTCAAAAATGTCACTTTCGATTGACAAAAATATGGACTAAGCACTTTCTCGATCAACAAAAATCTTGAGTGATCTCTCGGTGGGAACCTCAGTCGAATGTTTTCATTTTCATCAAAAACTCTCCATCCTGTCTCCCGGTCGAGAAAATCCTAGATCGAGGCAATCTCGGTCGAAATTCTTGACCAAGCGTAAATCTAATAGTTGCCAGAATTTTGAATGACTTCGGCCAAACTAGCTGTTTGTTACTGTTGGAATGTGACCATTGGAAACCCATTCAATGAGTTTGTCGACTGAGAAGGACTCTATTTTGCTATAAATAGACATCAATTCAGCCATTATTCTCACAACTTATTGAGTAAATTTCTCTAACATCCTTTGAGCACTCCTTAGATCGTTCCTTTAGCAACTTTCATTCCCCCTCTTCAATACATATTCTTTCACAATTCTTTCTCCACTACATCAAGATGGATTCATCTTCAGCTTGTGATGGCAAGAAGCATGTTGCATCAAAGAAGGGACGTTCCACCTCAGCGGCTCCAACACTGACAGTCATCAACGAGATATCCTTCACTGACACTATTGCTGAAGAGAGCTATTGACACCTCGATTCCAAGATGCCTCTTCCTTGTCGACCGGTGGAAACAAATGACTTCTTGAAGCTCCTAAACCTTCCTCTCCTCTTCCAATTCCAAAAACTTTAGGAACTTCTTACTCCTTCATTTTCTTTCTAATAAGCACAAGTCATCCATGAATTATATTCCAACCTTGTTAGGGACACAAATGATCGTTATTCCTTCACTACCATGGCATGGGTTATAATTTGGCTTTTTTTAAATAGACATCCTAGAAACGTTAGACATAAATACCATTGAATATGCTCAATATGTTGATCTCACTACTGGCAATCCTCTCAACAAGCTTCCCACCAATCAACAAGATGAAGTAAGCCATAGTGTCATTTAAAGAACCATTTCTGTCTCCAATGCTTCTCCTCAAGAAAAAGGGTACTTATTATGTCACATCTCTAACCCCTAAATCTAGGATAGTCAACCTCATTTCTAGCCATAATATTCTTCCTAGAGCAAAAAAATGAAATCCCTCAATTTAGAATGTATCTTATATATGCAATTCTTAAACACATTCATGTCTATTTCATTGGCATTATTCTCTCAAATGTCATTGATTTCTCTAGGAGTCCACCATACGCCAATTTTGTTTGCCAAATCATTCAAAATTCCATTGGCAAAGATTTAGTTGAATTAGTCTATACCCCTGATCGGTGTCCCCAAAGAATAACCCAAAACACAATTGACAAAATCAGAATTGACTTTGGGCACAAAAGGGCTAGAACTGAAGAAGGCACATCCCAAGAAGCCATTCCTCCACCTTCTTCTCATTACTCAGTGGATAGCCTTGCAAATGATGTCTCTTATCGTAAAGGAGTAACCTATTATATTGGGAGACACTTTGACTACATCCACAATGCAATGACCTATCTCAACCAAAAGATGCAATCTTTGGCTCCAAATACTCCAGACAACTATCCCTATGCATTTAACCCATACATCAACTACACTCAAGTCCCACCTCCAACCTCCATCGAACTTACCCATACTCAATACTCCACCATGAACCTCTAAGACATAGCTGCCCATTTCTTCTTTGACAGAGCACCCACCTTTCTTGAGGCTTATGCTCTTGCCAAGACTGATGCACTAGATTGGGGAACTCTTGCAAAATACTATGACATTGCACCTTTCTATGGGCAAGATCTGGAGGTGGATATGATCCTTAAATCATTCAAGTGACATCTTTTTGTAATCATATCGATATCCTTATATATTTTCTTTGAGCAACAAAGCTATGTAATGGCTTCTGTTGTTGATGAATTGAGCCTGCTTAGGTACTTGTTCATGACTATTGTAGCTAAATTTGACATTTTTATTTAAGCATCATATTAAGAACGAGTATTCAACTAAGTGGGAGTATTCTTTTACTTTTTGGGATGACAAAGGGGGAGAAATAATTTAAAATCAAAACTTAGGAGTTTTTATGATTTTGATTGAGTTCTTGAGTTGAGAGACACATTGCCATAAACTAATTATTGCACTTTAATTTGAGATATGAATGAGATACTCCATATCTCTCTAATATAAATGTGCACACATTTTTTAGACACTCAAGGAATAGCTCACCAAGGTATAAAATTTCATTTTAAGTTTTGCTTATAGAAGTGTTTGCCATTTTCAAAAAATCGGGAGATTGTTGGTTAAATTGGACGTTATCTCATTTTATCTTTTGATGATAACAAAAATTTATTATTTGTAGATTTAACATTCTATCTAAGTGTTTCATGTACCAAGAGCATATTGGGAAAGATTAATCAAGATCGGAACATCAAATTATTGAATTGTTTTTTAAATGTGCTTATTTGTAGTACAAATATACAAGTATTTAGATTTCATGTAAAATCCAGCTATGGACCAACCTCACCTATCTCAAGCCTATTCATATGTCATAACTAAGTTTCTAGGGTAGGTAGGTCACGTCATAGGTTTTCTAAAAAAATGCACACCTATTTACATGGATTTTCCTCGACAAAGAAATGTGTCAATCAAAACACTATTGGTCAAAGAAATTTCCGACCGATACTCTCCTCAGTCGGGGATTCAGAGCATGGGAATATTTTTACAATGCATTTAGCTCTGAGTCCTTCCCGGTCGAAATCTTTGTCTACCAAGACAATCCCAATCAAAGATTTTGTAGACCGAGAAAAGATCGTTAAACTAGTTGAACAAGAAGTTAGAACAACATATAGTTGTTATAATCAAATCGCAAACTGAAACCACACTCGATCGAAAAACTTCTTGACCAAGACACTTCTAGTCAAACATTTTTTGATCGAGAATAGTTTTGGAATGCTATTTTTATTAATGACTAAATTAGTCGTTGCACCTACATTGACTCAAATATAACTGTTATTTCTCATCCTAGAGTACTCTAGACACTCCCTAAAGTTTTCCTAAACACCTGAAAATCATTTCCATAAATAGTAGTGGTCTTAGGACACCCAAATCACAACTTGTACACTTGAAATACAATACATGAGAAATTATATCTATAGCATTCTACTTGCCATCTTCTATAGTTGTTATTTCCTATCCTACCCATAGCTTCCCAACGCTATCACACATCATTGGCATATCCATTGTGTTATTGGTCCATAAGCTTGATCTAGGACATTATTGCGCTAAATTGGTGTGTTCCCTTCTCTAATCACCATTCGGTATTCTTGTGTTGTAGTTGGACTACTTCAAGGAGAGAAGGTTGTCCAGGATTTTGCAAAAGGAGTCTTCTCACAGGTGCTCTTTTGTGGCCCTCAAAGAAGTGGTGGTGAGTGAGTGCTCTTCCAAGTCCATCAAAGAAGAGATGATTCGGTGCTCTTCTGTGTCCATGAAAGAAGAGGTTGTTCATCGCTCTTTTGTGTCCATGAAATAAGAGTTTAAGCAGGTGCTCTTTCGTGGCTAGTAAAGAAGAGGGTAAATTGCAATAATTGTATTTTGTAGTTTGTCCTAATAGATAGAGAATACAATTAGTTGTTGTAAATCCTAGTTGGAAACAACTAGGTAGTGGATCAACGTCTTAGATGGAACCACTCTAAATCTCATCTCTTCTGGTTGCTTGATTATCTCTTTAATGTTGTGAGCTAACTTGTTTTATGTTTGAATAAAAATTATTAAAATATCCATGCACCTCCCCTTTAGATATTTTAGGATTGAACAACATAGGTAAGTATCAAAAGGTAGCAAAGGGTTTTGAAATTCAATAAGATTCAATATCTAATTTTGAAACTAGTAACTCAATTCTTCAATAGATATCACATGTCAATGTCTATGTTGTTGTGGAAGTCATATGTTCTCTTCATGAAAATGACAACACACCAACTATGTTTCCCAATGGGACCTCATGTCCTTCCCTATGCGTAGATCATGGAAGCGTTATTCCACTAAATTATGGGAACTAACATGTCCTTTCCAACATTTAAACAATGTGCTACTATTTTCTAGGATTTATTGTTGGTTTCTTTCAAGAAGGGGGATAAGGTTTACAAAATTTAAGTAACCAACCTATCTAATTATGCATGAAATCAATGAAGGAAATAACTTTCTAAATAAAATAGAAGTCTTGTATCTTTGGATCAAAGTATGCAAAATTGTGAATTCCAAATATTTAGCTCCAAGAATTTAATCAAATAGAGAGATCTACATACATAGAGAAGTGTTTGTCATTACGTGAATTGGAATCAAATTTGAAAATTTTGACTTGTTTAGGATTAGGGATTCTTTTCCATCTAGATTGCATACTCAAGTATATTTTTCTTTTCTATTTTTGGTCCTCAAATGTTATTTTCTGTCAAAGATAGCCCCATTTAATCAATATGGTCGAGTTTGTTCATTATATGAGTATAACTTATCAAAATACCCTTATTAGGAGTATCTAGAATTTAAAGTCAATGTACTTCACATATACACTAGTCATACACGAATACTTATACATGAATGCCAATATGTATCTTGAATAAAGTATATTTTTATTTAGTTTGAACTACCATGTAATCCAAAATAAGTAGTTACATATCAATATAAATTAGTGTCTAAATCAATGATTATCAAAATTTACAATTTGAGTCCCTTGATCTATTTTCCTTTCTAATAACTATCTTCACTACTATAGGTTCATGCTATGTTCATGTTTATCAAATGGAATCATGTTCACTCATTAAATAATGTTGCATTTTCCTCTAATTAGGCCTTTATATGATATTTCTACTATCTAATTTCATATGATTCCATATTATACCCCAGTCAAATTATATCAAAGTATATTAGTATCACTAACGAAACACAACCAAAGTACTTGACTTATAGTTAATTAAACTACTAATTTTAATACTACTAACATGCCATGATATATATATATATATATATATATATATATATATATATATATATGTATATATCAATGTTATAAAATGGAGTTATCCATTTATGGGGTCTAGAAAAGTACTATGGTTAGGCTATCATCATTTAATTCATTCACATATTTTAAACATATTTATACATGTATCTAGGGTTCAAATTTATAACAAGGATCAAGTACTATTTATGTTATTTTTAGGATTTACAATTTACTACGTTTAGTTGGTATGATTACCATGTGAGAATCTATTAGTATAATAATACTTCATGCTAATGAGGAATTACAAATCATCATATTTACCATCATTGTTGATGTATCTATATTGTGGATATGTTAAACACCAAAATCCATGTTACATAACATTATTATTTTCTAATACAAAATACGCACATCCCGTTACTATATAATACATGTAGTAAACTGACTCATTTACTTATCCAGTACTTTGCATATGCCAATATTCTAGTTAACATCCAACCCCTTATTTACTAGATCATTACGTTGAAATTTGGGCTCTTGTTACTGATATACAAAAAGAGATCATTGGCTTATAAGGTTAATACTTTATATAGACGTACATCCATCTGTATACACTTTGGATTTATAAGAATGGGTAGCTCGATAATTAGTATGACTAGATATCTATTGCGATTATCCATTCCACTTGGTGTATTATCCTAGTTAATGTGATTATTTGTCTCATTACTAAAATTTCTGAAAATAGAAAAGATCTAGGAAATGAACCTAGTGTGCTGGAATTGGTTGCTCACAGCCACTCAGTCATCCTTTCTTTTGAAATGTATATTGAAGAGTGATCTTCCTAGCAATGTGCGCTCAGCGATGGTGATGATCTGTAGTTGTGATGTTGTCCAAACCATTGGAGCAGAATCCGAGTTGAACAAACCTTTGTGAGGAGGGTTTCCTTCTTAAAATCATTGGAGTCTTCAAAGAGTTGGAGGGGCTTGGCAACAGGGCTTGTAGGTAATCATACTTTGTTAGTTGCAGGTTTCCATAGGCGGCGGTTTCAGTTCTAATTACTAGTCATTTTAGCAGTAGATGATAGCCACGCTCCCAAACTAGTGGTGGAAAGGAGATGAAGAGGTTGAAGAGGCTAGGAAAGCAAGCTTGACTAGTGTTACAGGGTGAAGAAGGGTACGTAGAGGGAGCTGGCAAGGTTAAGTGATTGTTGTGGCGTAGAAGGGGTGCCAAAATCGTTGCCTCCTACTCACGATGCAGATCCGGTAGGCAATGAGACGTCGTCAGATGTAGATCTGATACATACTTCTATTTGCAGGTCTATGGTCTAAAGGCATCGAGGGCATGGATCGAGTATGAGAAGAAGGTGACGACTATGTTGTAGGTTCGTTGCCTATCTTGCAGGTCGTTTGACGAGTAGGTGCTGGAAACCTAGTTGTGGTAACGATGAAGCAGGGTTGTGGGGTCCACTACTAAAAAATAAGGAATAGGTGACATTCAAGCATGTGAAGTATAAGCAAAAGGGTGACATGGCTACCTATCACCTTAAAAATGTATGTCACCTATAGAGTGTGGGCTTTGTGCTATGACACCTATCCGAATAAACGTCACCTCTTGGTAGTTTCCAGATTCTAAAACATGACAATAAGTGACATCATTGACAATCACCTACCCCAAAAACATAACAGCAACACATGTCACCCATTTCATAAAAGATGGTTATAGGGGACATGCATGCACGTCATGTATGTAATGCCTAACAAACGACATCAAGAACTATCTTATATCTACCACCACATCAGAAAAAAGTACATATGCATGTCACAACTCATTTTCAACATGAAAAAATAAACTATTTATAAAACGTCAGAATTGCAATTGCATAAAGAACAATCTCATTTCTTATAAAAGGTAATGTCATACATAATCAATTTTCCAACTTTTCTAATATCCAACACATACATATGACCCAAACATGAAGATAATCCGAGCCTGAAACCCATTTTTACTATAAGGTAGGTAGAAAATTCATTTTACGGTGCTTTTGTATTCACGTTGATGGACATGACATGGCAGGAAATCCTCTACCTGCCTGGAAAACATTTGCGCAACAAAGTTCTCTATAACAAACATATTGTCTCCTTTTCTTTACTGCATGACTTCTATTAGTACACTCCTCTTAAGTTGTAGAAGAGGAGATAGTGTTTTACTTCAAATTGTATGCCTTTGTGGCTTGTTGCAGCGAGAATTTGTCCACCAAATATTCCCCATGTGCCCGTTTTCTCCACTATGGTCATTGCTTCCATCACAATTTATAATTTCCAACTCACCTGAAACAATAATAATGTACATATTCTAACGTCAAATGAGATACATATTATGTCCATCTACTTGTTGGAATGAAGGATCTAGATATTACCATTTCTACGCAGAATAACTAATGATATATATTATACAATTAGTTTTAGTAGTTAGAATGTTCCCTATATTGTCAACTTGGTACTGTAAATGATAAAGGTACAAAGCATATAGTAACTCTTTTTACAAATTACCATGCCTCATGGTCAAATGATCATATTCAAAGCTTACAGCAGTATTATGTAGTTGCATGTATTCTATAGTTGCGCTAAAAACAGACAGCCGCCTCATGTGCTAACAGCATATAATGGGTGCACTAAAAGCTAACAACAGTCTCTAGTGACTGTAAATGTTATTTCATGTCTTGTGCAGCCAAACTAGTAAACTAAATGATAAATGGACACTTGCAGCACTTTTGCAGGAAGTGGGTTTGTACACTTGCGGGATTGTAAATGGAGTCCCCTGTGTTAGCCAACAATTCCATATAGATTTTACTTGCACATCATTCTAACCGAGACGTACCTTACTATATTCTTCGTTGTTGTTTTGAGTTTGTCAATGGTCCCAATGACTAATAATTTATGTTGTTTAATAGAAATACTTGAAATCTAATACAAAAATGTGGGAGTTAAATAATCTCAATAACAACAATTTACTAGCATTATCTACAATCATTGTTGGGCTTGTGGCTGTCACAAGTTTCATACATTAAATTCTACCCTGTAGAATAATATACCACAACAACATTCAAATAAACAAACCCATGGCTTTTGTAAGAACAAGCGTGGATCAATAAACAATCATCACCAAGGAGCTCGTACTAACCCCACCTCTGTACTTATTTATTGATTAAGATACAACAGATACAATCATCATCAATAATAAAAACTTACCCACTTAAGCTAATTGAAAAATTGAGCTGGTTTCATTAATCTCATGATCTCCATGCTAACCCAAAAGGCCATTTGTAGATACAAAATACAAATTAATAGCATGAAATGAGACATTCACAGGTGGAGCGGAGAATTCATTGGGTCCTTCACCACAAAACCATCCCCCTCACTTGATCCCTCTCCTCCAAACTTCCATCTCCGTCACAATTACAGACTTTCCATTTTCCCACGTCCACACCAGCCTTTAATATAGTGTCAGTGTTCTTGTTTGTTACATGTAACAGGACACCAAAAATATACCCCATAAATACGTATGTAAAATCTCCACAGACGGATCTCAACAAGTTGAGAGAGAGATAGAAGTGAGGTGGGTGGGAAATTGTGAGAGAGACAGAGAGAGGAACCAACGGGAGCTAGGGATGGGTAAGAAGTATTTCTCTTCTTATTCAAAATGGCAACCCCTCGTCTCATTCTCCTTTTCAATTTTCCCCCAAACAAGTTAAAATTCTTATGTCTCATACCCACCTACTTGAAATCCTGATATGGGGGAATTATAAATGGAGCCTCATATGTTTGGATATCCTCCAGGTTTCCACGGAAAGTGACTCACCAACATCCATGAGTCAACAAATTGGTCGCATGTGAATCTTTTTTACACTTGAGTCTATATTCTATCGTAACAACACGGTAATTCATATATATTTTGCAGCAAGGTAGGCAAGCACTACCAGAGTATATGGCTATAAGAGTAAGTAGTTTAGGACCTAGTCATAGTGACTTGGTCGTAGTGTTGAGGACTTACTTGAGATGATGCATAACTTGTAGTCACTGGATGGGGAAAGAGAGCCCAGTGTGGCTTCTAGTAGATGGAACATGATTAGGGTGCAACCTACACATTGGGATAGATCCCGAGTAACTTTTGTGGCATGTCTTGCTGAATTGTAGCTTGACTCAGAAGATGTCTGAGGCAACTACAATGAGAATTTCTTTTGATCACCAAAGAGGACATGTGCAAAATGTTGAAATATTTATGTATGGAGATAGAATGATGAAGCAAGTAGTGTAGTTGGCACACCCACAAGCTAGGTCAGTGACCATCAATGAAGGATGCACGTACAAGCGATGAGCCTCTATGTATAGCAGCATATGCAAAATGAACCAAACTCTCATTAGCCTCTTACTTATCCTCTTCATCTGTCTGGATCCTCTGATTGATGTCTCTCACACTCGTATCTCCCCGTCAACCCCAATATAATACTCGGAATATAGACAAACTTATAGTTTTATGCTAGGAAGCATGGACACTTCCTTAGGAAAGTTGTGGCCGTCCTAGACACGTGTCGGACACGGACACGGCGTGGACACAGATGGACACGCTTAAACACAGCTCAAAAGTGTCCGCTTTTTTTTAAAGCCCGGACAGGGCATGGATACAGCTTGGACAACTTGGACACGGCTTGGACACGTCGTTGACACAGCAAGCTCAAACTAATACCCTATGTAAAAGAAATATAAATTATATATCTTCTCTCTCCCTCCTCTTATTCCAGCATCACTACCATATGTCTCCTCCCCATCCTTTTCCTAAGGATTATTACATATTTATCTATTGTACATCATACATATATATATATATAATTCATCATTATATAACAAGTATTCCAAGAATTTGACATCCAAATTGATTATATTCATCATTCTTCATTCATACTTGATTTGATATTGCAAATGTATTCTAGATTAATCTACATTGATAATTTATTATCTCATAATGGAAATATGCTAGTGTTTTCTTATAAAGTTTGTGTTCATATTGTAAGTGAATTTTGGGTTTGATTTAGATTTCTTTTAAGTTTATTTATTTAAATCTCACATAATTAGTTGTTTTACAAATTTGCATAGATAGACATTATATGTATTAACTCCATGTTATGTGTATGTATACGTATGTATACATACATGTACATCATAAGTATATATTTTTCTATATATGTATACAACTATACTATACTTATACATTTATATGTATTTATGTATATATATAATTATATATATGTATGTATATGTATATGTATATGTACATGTATATGTATATGTATATGTATATGTATATGTATATGTATATGTATATGTATATGTATATGTATATGTATATGTATATGTATGTGTATATGTATGTGTGTATGTCGTCTCCAACATCGTGTATGTGTCCTATATTTTTGAAAATTGTCGTGTCTCGTGTCTTGTGTCTGTGTCTCTGTTCATGCAGTGTCCCCTGTCCGTGTGAGTATAGTCAAACATAAAATGAAAAGCAAGGATAAAGATCAAAATAATATATATACGAGTTGTGCTTAGGTTAACAACCAGTACAAATTAGCTACGAATAAGAAAAGGGTGAAATTTGACTTGATGAATACAGAAACTGTGTACTAGCATTAGGAAACATGAGATTTGACTTGGCAGAGTCAATAACATAAGAACTATGAATCTTTGACATGTATCATCATCAGGGAATCACCTAAATATATTCAACACCAGAGTGGATACTTCAATATTCCAAAGAAGTTGTTGTAACTGAATCAAGAGAAAAAGCTTGTCCTTCAAACAGTCTACTCATAGTTAGATGGTTACAACTTGCATCATTTACACATGTTCCTTCGAGGCTTCATGTATATGATAAGGTTACTTGTAGGTAAACTCATACTTGTCAAAGCGCGCGCCTAGGCGGCCGCCAAAGCGTTGAAGTGCTATACTGGCTCGCTGTGTGGGAGACGCTTAGTTTTAGAAGAAAAAAATGCCTTGGTTGCCTTGGCGTTTGAGCGATCGCTTCACGCCTTGGCGCGGTCCATTGTGTGGGACCCGATTAATGTCCTACTTAGAAACAAATACCCACGACCCACTCGCGATTCCTCTCCACTCGCGATTCATCTCCCACAAACCCCTCCCTGCTAAACCCCCGACCCCGACTCCCCTGTGATCCCCAAGCTAGTGTTTCCCTAGCTGGACGAAGCAAGGAGAAGTTGTGTCAGCAACTCCCTCGCGTCGAGGTAGGTGGTCTCCAACCTACATCGCTGCCTTGAGGGCAGTTGCGCCAAGCCGCCAAGTGTAGCGGAAGCCACCCGCGGAAGCCGCCAACTCCAGTAGCTGAAGCCAGCGATCACCGGTAACTGGTAAGTCTTTTTTTTGTGATTTCTTCTTCCATATTCTCCTCTCCATTTCTTCTCCATTGACATCTTCCTTTCTTCTCCCTCACTTATTCTTCCCCCTCCCATATGCAGCGTGGACTCTGTCCAGCTACCTTCTTCCTTGCGCCAAGGAAGAAGTGGAGCTTCTTACTGCCTTGTGACCTTGAGAAGAGTTGCGATAGTTGCCCTAAGCGGCCAACACCCAAAGGGAGCATTACAGAGCGGCAATTCCAGTAGCCGCACTCCAATAGCAGCCAACACTTTCAAGTACGTTTTTTTTACAAAATTCTTCCCTATTTTTCTTACTGATCTAGCTCCATCCCTTCCCTATTGCCTTTCTTCTACATCTCCTTCTTGTTTCCCCCTCCCAACTACAGCAAAGAACTGCTGCTACTGACTACTGACGAATTTTAGGATCAATGTCATGCTAGATTTTTTTTTCTTTATATTAATTGATCTGGTGCCACCTTAATTTTGTATGCACATCATATTATTCTTCCTTCCCATGTTCTTCTTCGTCACTAAGACCCAAGTGTGTTTTCTCCTGCTGTAATGTTTACTGTTTGGCGCCCATGTTTGCTGTCTTGTGCTACACGCCCATGTGAGGCCTCTCCCAACAAGTGGAACTTAATTACAATTTTCTATTTTGTTTTTTGGTTCTATTTTTTGTAGATCTATAGTGATGGACTCTGGTTTAGTTGGTGATATTGACGTTCCTACTTCCACCCCTCAAACGCAGTGTCGTGACCAAACCAAAACAGAGTGTCACGTCCAAAAGTTGAATGGACCATCACGACTGAAACAAGGCCAACTAACACAATCAAACACAGTGTCCCGACCATACCAAAACAAAGTGTCACGTCCAGAAGCAGAACATACCACCACAAATGAAACAAGGCCAATATCATGACAATGTCCTCTCCCAACATATCATTGTAATTGCATTTGGGAGGATATGTGACCAATATCATGATAGTGTGCTCTCACAGTAAGTCCCTGAAAATAAATTTCTGAGGAGCCAGGGCCCATATCATGATGGTGTCGTCTCACAACATGTCACTGAATATGTTTTTGGGAGGAACCAGGGCCCATATCATTATGGAATCCTCTCACATCAAGTCTTTGAAAATTCATTTGAGAGGAGCCACCTCTAATATCATGACAATGTCCTCTCCCAACATGTCATTGTAATTGCATTTGGGAGGATATGTGACCAATATCATGAAAGTGTGCTCTCACAATAAGTCCCTGAAAATAAATTTCTAAGGAGCCAGGGCCCATATCATGATGGTGTCATCTCACAACATGTCACTGAATATGTTTTTGGGAGGAACCAGGGCCCATATCATTATGGCATCCTCTCACATCAAGTATTTGAAAATACATTTGAGAGGAGCCACCTCCAATATCATGACAATGTCCTCTCCCAACATGTCATTGTAATTGCATTTGGGAGGATATGTGACTAATATCATGATATTGTGCTCTCACGGTAAGTCCCTGAAAATAAATTTCTGAGGAGCCAGGGCCCATATCATGATGGTGTCGTCTCACAACATGTCATTGAATATGTTTTTGGGAGGAACCAGGGCCAATATCATTATGGCATCCTCTCACATCAAGTCTTTGAAAATTCATTTGAGAGGAGCCACCTCCAATATCATGACAATGTCCTCTCCCAACAAGTCATTAGAAATGTATTTAGGAGGATCCACATTCCATATCATGATAATGTCCTGTCATAACAAGTCCATAGAAATATATTTTGGAGGATCCACGACTCATAACATGATAATGTCCTCTCACAACATGTTCCTCAAAACAAATTTGTGAGGATCCATGGCCCACATCATGATGATGTCCTTTCACAACAAGTCCTTCAAAATGCATTTAGGGGGAGAAATATCCCATATCATGACAATATCCTCTCACAACAAGTCCCTAGAAATACATTTAGGAGGATCCACAACTAATGCCATGACATTGTCTTCTCACAACAAGTCCCTAAAAATAAATTTATGAGGAACCAAGGCCTATATCATGATGATGTTCTCTCACAACAAGTCCCTGAATATACTTTGGGGAGGAGAGAGGGTCCATATCATGACAATATCCTCTCATAGCAAGTCCCTCAACATATATTGGGAGGTTACAAGGCCCATAACATGGCAAATATCATCCATAGAAAGTGCATAGAAGTATATTTGAGAGGATTCATGACCCATATCATGATATTGTCCTCTCAAAACAAGTCCATGGAAATGTATTACGGAGGAGCCATGACCCATATCTTGATAATGTACTCACATAGAAAGTCCCTAAAAATGTATTTGGATGGAGTTGGGGCCTATATCATGATAATGTCCTCTCATAAAAAGTATACAAAAGTTCGTTTAGGAACCAAGGCCCATAACATGACAATGTCCACTCACATCAAGTCTCCAAAAATGCATTTGGTAGGTGTCAAATCTCATATTATGACAGTGTCCTCTCATAACAAGTCCTTAAAAATGCTTTGATCAGAGACATGCATGTATGCATTGTCCTCATAGTTGTTCATAAATGAGTTGTGTATGAGTTTGGGGACAATTGAAGAACACTCAGTTGGGTGCTTGCGGAAGCCACCGTCCATTTTTATCAATTGGTGTTGGGGGTGGTGGTCTACACAATCTGTTGCCAAAGAGCAATGTGCCTAATAAGACAAAGACATGTTAGCCTTATAATGATCACAAAAGAGACTTTTATGAGTCTGGTGACAATTGTCATGTCAATATCCCCTCATGAATGACTTCGATTGAATTATAATGACTCTCAACAGCAATTTGACCAACACATGTCCTTTTTAAATAGAAGACATAAAATTCTTCATATAATTGCTCAAAAGATTACATAAAAGCTATCAACAGAAGCGCGGGCAACAAACAGGGTTGCCAATCCTTTTTGGATGGCAAATCCCAAGGACCCAAAAATAAAATCATTACATGTAGATGAAGGTGTCATAAGATTCCTATTTATTATATGTTGAAGGCATCGAAGAAGAGAAACTGCATCGTCGGCAAGCACCCCAAAGGTGTCATGGCGAAAGGTAGAAAATGATGTTGATTGGCCTCACATGTTGCTCCATGTTTATGAACTTTTTGTATTGCTGTCTCAAACACTACCTGCCCTGCTTTAAAGTTTTTTGAAAGGATACATGTCAAGGGAGAAACTCTTGTTAGGTCAACACAGGCATGTTTTTCATTCATCCAGTGAAATAAAAGAATGTCTGTAGGTCGCAACAAATGAAAACCATCAGATTAAGTGCCAAGGAAGGCCAAAGGAGCTTCTTTCAAAACCTTTAACTCAGCTCGAGAGATAATGTTGAAGAGAGCATCCCGAACAACATCATGACAAAACTTATAACCAGGCCACGAGCGGCAGTACACTGCATGATCACCAAAGGCATCAAGATCTGTGATGTTGCAAATTGGACAATGTTCATCACCTAGATACAAGGGAGTCATAAGCTGATACCGAAGGATATCTCGATACTCAATGGGTAACATAGACAGACCAAGGCCATCAATAGTAACAACCCTTAAGAAATCTTGTGTGTGATCGGCTTGTAAAGAAGTGAGAATAGCCTCCTATTGTAAGGATAAGTCTCTTGCCATGATTTGCTGGATGACCATTTTGTAGTAAGCGTCTGTCAAAATAGACTGGGTCTTTGGGGTGGCAGAAGGCGTACTTGTAAACGTATAACAACAAAAAGATGGCGGGATATTGCATATGCTAGCATGTGCTTAGACAAAGGGGAGCCCTGTAGGCACACATGTGACCTCACACAACATATGCTCTTGGAGATCTGTAGTGTGTATATGAGAGGCAACAAAAGCAAATTTACTAACATCATGAGAGGACTTGATCCCCAATCCCACTATATGCATAGGAAGTGTAGCCAAACACCATTTTACATCACCAAAACACGGGCTGTCACCAACCACAATACGCTCCAGACAATGACGAAGATCATGATAAAAAATATCCAACCCATGTGTGATAGAAGGAGGTGTTGTATGAAGACCAAACAATAGTTTGGGCATACCAACACAAGACCTAAGAAGAAGAAGCTCACATTGTGGGTCTTAGAGTGAGGACATGCGATCCATCATATCAAGGGTCTTCATCACACATTTCTGGAGAAGTTCCTTTGTAAAGGATGCATCTGTAGAAACTGGGCCACCTAGAATCTTCACTCCACGCTCTGGACGAGAGATGTCAGTAGGAAACAAGCCCACGTTCGAGCCTCGTCTAGGGTCATCAGATGACCAAAAAATCTATATCTTATTAGTATTGAGATAAGGACCATACATCGGGCATCACTCTTGAATGAGGGATAGAGCCTTCGAAACAACCTCTGTGTCCTGAATGAGGGTACCATCATCAAGGTAGAAAGAAAGGAGGTAAAGTTGACATGCATCCTTTACCTGTAAAATAAGAGGGTGGAGTCCCAGGGAAAAAAGAAGGGGGCCCAATGGGTCACCTTGTACCCCGACAGAATAAAAAAGAGGCTCGCCATGATCCATATAGAGAGGAGATGGAGAGTTGTAGCAAAACTCAACCCATCATGCAATAGAAGGGCAATGAAGATGAACCTCTCAAAATATGGTAGATCTATCAACCATGTTGAAGGCATTGTTGAAGTCAACAAGAGCCATGGTGACCTTAGTGTGGTGTTGTTATTCATAACAAGTCGAGTGACAGCATGTAGAAGGGCCTCAGCACCACCAGAAATGCCAACACCACACTGATGATCCTTAAGATAAGGGACGACATCAGAACTTACACCCTTTGCCGCAACTTTAGATACAAGGTGCCGCCAAATAGTACCCATAGCAATAGGCTGAATGCCATTGTCTAGTGTGAGAAGATGAGTCAATGGAGCACTAGAAATGTAGGGAGCTAGGGAATCTGGACAACGACCAGTGAGCCAAAGATTCACCATAGTTGAAACTGCATTCAAAAAATCATATTTCACCACAGCAACATCCCCACACATATAATCAATAAGATGTTGTGCTCATAGGCCATCACATGCGCAAGCGGTCCCTTTCTTGAATGATAAAATGGCTTCTTCAACCATGGAGCAAGAAGCAACAAATGGAGAGCTAGAAATTTCAGACTGAGGTTGTACCAAAGGCAGTGGAGGTTGAGGGTGTTTAGTTTCAAGATCTGAATGGGTAGTAGATTTTGTGGGGGCAACACCACTAGATGATAGAACACACGGTAGAAAATTGGCTATCTTTGATCTTAGACTTGGCACGTAAAATACAAGCTTCAGAAGAATGTTCTCACCTAATAGGACAACAATGAGCCAAAATTTGAGCCAAGAGTTGTTGAATGCCTTTAGATCCTGAATTCCAAGTCTCCAAAGCCTTAGGGATCATAAGTTGTTGTAGAGAGATCATTTTTGAGAAGACTGTTCTTGAGTAGACTTAGGGGAGAAGCGATACAAAACACATGTTGGAAGCAACAAAAGATGAATCCATGCATCAATAGAGCGTGGGCAAGAAGCCACCTGGAGTAAGAAAGCACGAAGAGTGTCAGCAAAGGGAAAACGAAAAAGAAGAGGGATGCTCTTTATGGTAGGGACACCCGTGCGGAAGATAGAATCTAGAAGATCTGTGTCGAGCTGTAGTTGGTCAACAGGTAGAGGCGGTGGCTCAATACGCTGACGAGTTGACAGGGTGCAAGGAACAGAATCTGGAAAGCCAAAATTGATGGGAGCAGGCAAACCAACTATCACATCGAGTGATGCCTCACCAGGTTGTCGAGGTAGAGTGGTAGTAACATCAGAGCCATCAGAAGCTTGATGAGGATATGCTTTAGACCATGGCAGGATGCCAAGGCATACACCACACATCCAATGCTTGGGAGAACAAAGAGCAAACACCAAGCCCTCCAAACATCAACATACTCCAACGCCTTACGGATTCCATCAACACGACTAAGTGAAGATAAATGAACAACCCGAAGATGATTAGCAAAATTGTTAGCTTCTAACGGTTTGCCGCGGCATGTATGGAGGCTCCTAAAAGGACATGAAACTTGTGCAGTAGGTCTAACCATGCAGGATGTAGGCCCCACACGTCAAGGGACCACAAGAACAACCTCATGACTTTTCACTTGTGACGTAGCAAGACAGTCATAATGTGTCGTTTCCAGTGTGGGAGAACTAAATTTTGCCATTAAAGAGAGCAGAACCGAGACATGGAGGGAACCCCCCCTGTATGGCGGCCAGTAGGGTAGTCCTTCCTGCTGGGTTGACCAGTGCCAAGTCTGCTTAACACATGACTATAGGGAATCATGTATGGGTTGTTGCCTCTGGGGATTGATGTCGGTCTCTATCGTATCGATCCTCAACGTGCTGAGACCTGGACAGCTAGGCACCATGGATGCTCCGAGCACGCTCGTGCCCTAATCCCTTGCTGCTATGGGCGTGGCTGCCGAAAAAAGGACAGCCACCGCTGGTCTGGCCAAGTCCAACAAAAGTCAATAAGTTGAATCAGACTTGAAGTTACCACCAGACCTTTCTGGTCACCTTCCATTCGCGTTCGAGAGACACTATGGAAGCCGGATCTAGATACTATGGTGTGGGGCAATGAGACGAGCAGAGAACCCCCGCCATCAGCGACACCAGGGTAGGTGCAATAATTAATCAGAGGTAGGTGGGAGATAAATAGAATCGTCATCGGTGCCCACGTCACGTGCAGTGGCTCAGCGCCCTCGCATTGCGACATCGTCCAATGCACGATGACCAAATAAATGTTGATATATTCCAACAAAAATACACTCAGGAGGAGCCATGACACATTTCTTCTCACAAAAAGTCCCTTTCAATACATTTCTTAGGAACTGGGGCCCATATAATGACAATGTCCACTCACAACAATTCTCTAAAAATGCATATGTGAGGGTTGGGGCCCATATCACGAGAATTTCCTCTAACAGTAAGTCCCTCTTAATGCATTTGCGAGAGTTCAAGGTCCATATCAAGACAGTGTCCTCTCATAGTAATTCTATAAAAATTCTAAGGTTAGATGACATGAATTTATGTCATCTATAACTTTGGTGACACACATACATGTCACCTAAATGTTATGTCTCCTTGTATATTACACTTGACTCATATACATGTGTAAACCTCCATTAGAACATAGGTGATTCAAATGTATGTCACCTATAGTGTGTCCTTTCAAGTATGATAAAATGTCTGTCACCTATGTTGCATAGACTATAGGTGACATACATGCATGCCACCTAAAGTATGTCACCCTTTCAAATATACAAAAATGTATGTCATCTATTTTACGTAGGCCTACACAGATTATAAGTCATGTACAAACATGTCACCTAAAGTGCATAACTTTTTACATGACTGCCACCTATACTATGTTTTTTGGTAGTGGTCAGAACTACTGCTCGCAGACTCCCTGTTTGCAGGTCCTCACTGGCCAGAGGATGGAAGGGGGTGACGGAGTCTGTTGCTGGTGAGGGGGTTTGGATAGTGTAGATTGCCGCTGATCAGAGGGGAGGCAAAGGTGGTCACCGACAGGGTGGATAAGGCAGACTGACGGTGTTGTGTTGTAGGTCTGCAACCATGATTGAACAAGAAGAGACCAACGTTGGTGGTGATTCATGTGCTGATCGAGGGCAGGTGTGGGCGGCGTCGAGGAGTCTAGGAAGAGGAGAGATATTCCTGAAGTCTTGAATCAATCATGGGGTGAACTAGAGGAGGAAGGGGTCTAATTTGCATCTGGCATGCCTGTCGTCGATGGCGTCCACACCTGGGCAGGTTGCTCGTGGTTGGGTTGAAGTTGGTATTTCTTTAGTTAGTGGCCGATGGGAGGCTTGACGCGTTGACCTACTATTAAAGTGCTATAGGGAGAGGGAGTAACAGTTCTAGGGTTTTTGAGGAATTTTTGGAAGACGAGGAGAGAAGATCGATTTGGTGAGGAAAGGAAGGTATCGAGGGTTTTGTAACAGCCGTCATTAGTGGAGTTACGTGAAGGGAAGCACAAGGGTTCGCATGAAGGTGATGAATACGTGTTACTTCAATTACTAATATGTCAAGCTAACAACTATAGTTTATATTTAACTTCCTCCTAAATCCTATAACTTCTAAACGGAAAGGCTAATTGTTTTGAGATTTTTACCATGAGTCTTTTTTCCCTAGAACTAGCCTTAAGAATTTCTACACCCATTATTTATGAACTTGTATTGACTAACTCAATCACTCTCCTCATAATAAATTTTATTATGAATTCCTTTTTAATATGGTTAATATTCTCCATTCATTCCAAATCAATAATAATCAAACTGAGAGTAACATATGGCTTGAGGTTTAATCAAGGCAGTTAGGCCCAAACACCTCAATTTAGACTATATGAATTGAAATGTGGCAAATGATACTAATTGAGGGACTACTTTGTAAATATTTCCCAATCGAGGATAATGAATGAAATAAACTCAAAAGGAGCCTATCTTGTATTGAGGATTGAAAATAAATCAAAATGATCACATAGTAGTTGGAAGGAAGGACTTGATTGTAATTGAGCTATTATTTAGGAGAATTTGTAAATGTAGACCAAGATTGACTTAGGACCCAAAATATAGTATATTACAATCGGTTGTATGCCAAGTTTAGTAAGTGTGAGTTTTGACTGACTGAGGTGTTTTTTCTTGGTCATGTCATCTCTGCAAAGGGTGTTTGTGTAGACCCTAAGAGGGTGGAGTTTGTGTTGGAGTGGGAGCAGCCCAAGACACTGACTAAGGTTTGAAGCTTCCTAGGTCTAGCTGATTATTAAACGAGGTTCATAAGAATAGTAGTATTACTTTGGACCAAGCTGACTAGGAAGGGTCTTCCTTTTATTTAGGATGACAAGTGTTAATGTTCTTTTCAGTATTTGAAGGAGAAGTTGACGAGTGATCCAGTGTTAGTGTTTCCAGAACAAGGGAAAGGATACATCATTTTTTATGATTCTTCAAAGAATGGCTTAGGATGTGTATTGATGCATGATAAGAACATAACTTTTTTGCTTCTCAATAGCTTAAGAAACACGAAGAGAACTACCCAACCCATGACCTAAAGTTAGCTGATGTAGTTCTTGCCTTAAAGATTTGGAGGAACTATATGTATATGGGAAAAGTGTCAATCATCACAAATCACAAGAACCTTCAGTATATCTTTTCAAAGTAGGAGCTGAACATGAGGCAAAGAAGGTGGATGGAGCTAATCAAGTACTATTACAGCATGATAGACTATCACCCTGGGAAGGCAAATGTGGTGTTTGATGCACTAACCAGGAAGCCATCTATGCCATCCTCTATAGATAAAGTGTAGATACACTCCATGTCATGTCACAAGAATGACATGCTAGTGTCACTTCGACAGATGAATGTGCAGTTGGAGGTTTCCTTGTTGGTATAATTGTTGGCACAACTACAAGTCAAGACGACATTGATACAACAAATTAGAGATGCACAGAAGGATGATACCATGGTACAAAACATCAAGTCAAAGTTGGACAGCATGAAGCATGATGGATTTCATGAGTTAGACGATGGGACAATGTGCTTCCACAATAGAACAGTGGTTCCAAACATTGACGGTCTGAGAGAGATCGTACTTGTGGAGGCTCATTCCTCAATGTACGCAATGCATCCTGGAAGTACCAAGATGTATCATAATATGAAATATTTGTACTAGTGGCCAGGTCTGAAACATGATGTGGAAGAACTTGTGGCCAAGTCTCCAGTTTGTCAACTAGTCAAGCTGGAGCATCAGAATCCTATAGGAACATTACAACCTTTCCCAATTCCATAGTGGAAATGGGAACATATAACCATGGAATTCATGGTTGGCCTTCCAAGGATAGTCAAGGATCATCCATTTGGGTGATCGTTGATTGACTGACAATGTTAGCTCACTTTCTTCTAGTTAAGACAACCTATACAAAAGAGAAGTTGGCACAAGTCTACGTAGATGAGATAGTTTGTTTTCATGGCATACCTATTACCATAGTGTCTGATAGAGGTCCTTAGTTTACAAACACGTTTTGGGAGCATCTGCATACATCATCAAGGACACAGTTGAGGTTCAGTACAACCTTCCACCCATCGACAGATGGTCAGTCAGAAAGGACCATTCAAACATTAGAGCATCTTTTGAGAGCGTGTGTTCTTCGATTTCATGGAAGTTGGGATATCCACCGGAGTCTAGTTGAGTTTACCAACAACAACAGCTACTAGAGAAGCATAGACATGGCACAGTATGAGGATTTATATAGTAGGCAATGTAGGTCACCTCTTTGTTGGTATGAAGAAGGTGAGTATCAACTTTTGAGTCTTGAGTTAGTACAACAGATGACAGAGAAGATCAAAGTGATCCAACAACAGTGAAAGGCATCTCAAGACAGACAGAAGTCATATGTTGATAACAATCATAGTCCGTTAGAGTTCTAAGTTGGAGATTGTGTGTATCTCAAGGTTTCCCTTTGGAAAGGTATGTTGAAGTATGGTAAGAAGGGTAATTTGGCCCTTAGATTAATGGGACCTTACCCTATCTTGGCGCGAGTTGGAAAAGTGGCGTACAAGCTAGATTTGCCACCACAGTTGCATAGGTTGCACAATGTTTTCCATGTTTCCATGATGAGGAAGTGTCACCCAGATATAGAGAAGAGGATACAACTAGTGGAGGCTGAGTTATATCAGGATGTTCCTTATATTGAGGGTCATGTGTTGATCCTAGATAGGCGAGTGCAGAAGCTTAGGAAGAAGGCATAGCCTTAGTGAGGGTGTTGTAGCATCACCGTGGCGTGGAGGAAGACACATGGGAGTTAGAAGATGAGATGCGTAGGAAGTACCCATCCTTGTTTGCATTGGATTTTAGGGGGAAAATCCTTGTTAGGGGTTTATGGTTGTAAGACTCCTGACCTAGATTTATTCTTTAACATGCTTGGTTGATTTAATTAGTTTCTTAGTTTTATAATTAAATATTAGTTTGTGTTTTTTTTGTAGCATGTCAGTGCAACTGACTACAAACTAGGAACCGAATAAAATAGGAGCGGAAAGGCTTCTGAGTCTTTTGAGTATAGAGAAAGGAGAAAACTTGGGCAATCTGTCCATTGTCCTTTGAGATCTGGCTACTTGAGGTAACACTTTGCCAACCTGTCTGTGAGTTTGTTATGATCCCTCTTCATAAAGATGACTTCTACCTGGCTTACTCGAAGGTGATGTTTAGTGGTCTAGATTTGGAGACAATACATGGGTGGCAGCTCCGTCCTTTCTTGAATCCATTGAATTGTGTTGTAGGAATCACTGACAATGACACTAGCAGGTAGATTACATCATTTGGCATATTCAATTCCTCTCAGGATGGCCTTCAGTTCTCCATACATTGGGTCTGAGCCGCGCCACCTTCTAGATTCCCCATGGATCCACTGTCCAGTAGAGTTTCTCACGATAAGACTTATAGTTTTGAGGTTGGTATTTTTGTCCACCGATATATTTATATGTAGGATGCTTGTCGAGGAGAGTAGAGTGATGGTGAGAGTGCTCAGTGAAGTAGAAGTTCTTGGGGTTGTTGAAGCTTTTTGAAAGGAATATTTGGCTGTGAGGAGGTTTGATTTGTAAGAGATTTCTAGGACCGAAGGCGGTATCTGTCTATCTTCAAAGATGGAGAGGTTTCTATCCCTCCATATACACAAATAGGTGATGGTGAAAAAGTGCATTCTAGTTCACCACCTTATGCAGGACTTTCAAATTATAATCTAGCCACTCTAATGTAGTAGTGGACTGGAATAAGAGGGAAGCCTCCTTGGGGACAAGCCTTTCCCACACTTGTACCGCCTTAGGGCAGTCTCTTATAGCACGTAATACTGATTCCTCTAGGTTTTGGTACCTAGAACAACGTGAGTCCTCTTGATATGACCATCGCTAGACCGACAAACAAATCATTACAATTAAGTAGAATTAAAACATAAACAGCGGATTAACAAAAATCACTAAAAATTAAAACCATTTACAAAGAGATCCATTTCCAGGAAACTCTTATAACAAGAAAAAAAATATTATATATATATATATATATATATATATATATATATATATATATATATATTCTGGTCTACAAAGTACGTACCATGTACCTTCTCTTCTCGAGGATTACATACAACATTTGCTCTGTTAAATCTACACATAAGCAACATAAAACCTCGAGGCATTCAATGCCAAAATCTCATATCGATTATAAAAGCACTAACTACTGACTCCAAGGACCTGAGAGTACAGAGACGACTCATAGGACTCATATATACAAGACACGACAGTCAGTATCTCCACCTGAGATGTTACTACTATCCTTGATGTTGTTGTCCTTCCCCTATTGAATGGTTTCTACCTCCTCGTCCTCGTCCACCTAAAAAGGTTGGATCCCACAGGGGTGAGACAATTGAAATTGTCCCAGCGAGAGATATAACTCTCCACCAGAAACATTATTATTGCAGATAAACAGTAATAAATTGAATAGAGGAATCTCTATTGAACAATAGGATTTAATCATTATTAAGAAGAATAGAGAAATATCATTTTTTAAAGCATTATAGCTATAAATGATAGAGTAGTAAAACATCTATTCATTTTAATAAGGAATATGAAGAACATGTATAATATTTATCCACTTTAGGATACAATAAGAAAAGTAACATCAACCAATGATTTCCATAATTCGTCCTTAAGCAATATGCTACACGGCTGATTACATTTTACAATCATTCTTATGCCCTGAGGAAGTGAGCTGTACCGCTCAAATCCAACCTTCGGTTGCGAAACCCAAAGTCGGTGCCATACAACATCGATGGAATAGTCAGACTCCTCGATCTCATCTGTCTCGGTCAGTGCAAGACCACAAGCAGGACTGCAGTCTTGTGCTTAAGTGACCTCAGTCACAGGGTTAGCTCTAATAGGCTACCCATTCTCTAGCTCGCCTTGGTACAGGTCCCGGCGCTAGTAAATCTGAGCCACGGGCCAGTTCACCGTGCTCTCCGAGCCATGAATGCAATCATGCTCTATCACATAGAGTCGTGGGCTTTTTCACCATGCTCTAATATATCTCTTGAGTCTACAACAAAAGTTGCACTCTAATCCTCACATTTTCAGCTAGGAGAAACCCCGCATATTCAACAATATACGCTCTGGATTAACCCGTAGGAGAATCTATTTCACCATCACCAGCTACTGACGATGATGGATCTATGGCCAGGTCTCTACATGATAAAATTCCACTTGATTATTTAAGTATATTACCATATTCTTTTAGCATCAGTCAAGTTTTCAAACAAGAATTATTATGACAAATGCTACAAAGAAACATGTAATACTTCTATCAAGTACTTTTCAAAACTTCATTGGGATCTCAATCCCTTATCTCATTACTGGGAATTCACATCCCTCAACAATACCATCATCATGTTTACTGGATCTGGTTATTCAAACCCTTAGTTCATCACTAAACATGGTTACCACTATTAGGTAACTATTACCTCCAGGTCATCTGACCAAGGTATTCATGATACTTGTTACACAAGCATCTCACATAGTTCACTAGGCATATTAAACTTCTTGTCACCTTTAACTAGGCAACAAATAAAATAATGGCTCACAAGGCCCATTAACATCATTACTTATACCTGGTTATGCTTATCATCTCATGATACATGTATGGTTAGTATACTTGATAACAATCATGTCCATTACTTATCAACATTATACAATACAAAGATAACATCACTATTCCCTCATTAGGGTTAGGGTTTCCCATCTTTATCAATTAGGGTTTCACATAACATCACCCTATATTAGGGTTTCACATAACATCACACTTCATTAGGGTTTCACATAACATCACCCTATATTAGGGTTTCACATAACATCACCCTTCATTAGGGTTTCACATAACATCACCCTATATTAGGGTTTCACATAACATCACCCTACATTAGGTTTTACATAACATCACCCTATATTAGGGTTTTCACATAACATCACCCTACATTAGGGTTTCACATAACATCACCCTTCATTAGGGTTTCACATAACATCACCTTGTATTAGGGTTTTCACATAACATCACCTTATATTAGGGTTAGAGTTTCCTATTTCATTTCAATTAGGGTTTCTCAACCCATTACCCAAAATTAGGGTTAGGTTTCCCCATTCCATTTCAATTAGGATTTCCCAACCCATTACCCAAAATTAGAGTTAGGGTTTCATGATCACATTATCAAAGATCAAACCTTAATTCAAAACTCCATGCATCTTGGAGAATGCATTGATATTACAATTAATATCCAAAACCCAACTTATTGCTTCACATGTCTAGAATTACATAATTCCTTCATAAGTATTTAATTAAACTTATGTATTGTAATTTTCCTTATTTATTAGGGTTTCCATTCTCCATTGATTAGGGTTTTATGATTACCTCATTAATTCAAACTCTAAGTTAGAGCTTCCACATATCTTGGAGTTCATAGCATTATATAAGTATTAAATCATACTTATCATTGATCCATGTACTTAGGAACACACATCATAATCATCATACCTTATTAGGTTGACTTAACCTCTTACTAAAGTACATGCAACTATGCTTATCATAGTGTATTGATTTCATTACTTTCATAGGCATCAAGGGATAATCACTCTAAATGTATTAATCACCTATGTACTTTAGAGGTACTTCCATTGAAATCAACCTTAAGATACTCTTCAAACACTTATGGGTTATTAGTACATACATGGTTTGAATCAATTGGACCTTCAAACGGTTTGAACCAATTGAACCTTTAAACAGTTTTCACCCTAAACCTCCAAACGGTTTGAGACTGTTTAGACCTTCAAACGGTCTGCCCTCAACCTTCAAACGGTCTTGAGGTCACTTGACCTTCAAACGGTCTTGAGGTCACTTGACCTTGAAACGTTCTTGCGGTCACTTGACCTTCAAACGGTCTTGAGGTCACTTGACCTTCAAACGGTTTGAAGACCGTTAGACCTTAAATGGTCTTGGTCTTTAATTGAACTTTAAACATTCTTGAACCTTTTGCTCATCAAACGGTTTTGAAACCATTTCAACCCAAGACCCTCAAACAGTTTGATGATTGGTTAACCCTAAACGGTTTGAGACTGTTTGATCCTCAAACAGTCTTAGACCGTTTGGTCAAATCAGAGTTAAAACCGTTTGGATCTAAATTAGGGTTTTGACATCAATTGATCTAGGGTTTTGAAACCAATTGAGTTAGGGTTCTGAAATCAATTGAATTTTATTATTTGAAGTTATTAGATCATGAGACCCATTGATCCTTGAATCCATTGAAGTCGTTTGGTCTCTAACGGTTTGAAACTATTTGACCTCTAACGGTTTTGAAACTGTTTGGTCTCTAATGGTTTGAAACTGTTTGACCAACAAAATGAAACTGTTTGTTCTTGATATTATTGAGGTGTGTGCTAATATGATGTCATCATCATCAAGCTTCAGACCTCTGAATTCCACTATATATGATGAATTCATCAATTATTCAAGAAGAAAATAAAAGATCAACATATGATGAGGAATTGAAATCAATAATAACATTGATGGGTTCAAGTTATATAACCCACCTTCAAAGTAGCTTCAAAGCTTCAAGCTTCTCATCTCTAATGGTGAAAGAAGCTCCTTCAACTATCCAAGGTTCGTTTCCAACTCTTTTGATGCAAAAGATATCCAAGGTTGAGCATTGGATGGAGGAAAGAAGAAAATGAGTGTTGAAATTCGATTTCAACCATCAATTCAAGGTTGAACATGATCATGGAGCTTAGATTCAGCTTGGGGAACGTTTTCCTCCTTCTCCTAATCTCCTTGGTCATCGGCCAAAGTAATGAAAGAAAGTGGTTTGCAAAATAGCCTTTCAAGTAAGGAGGAAAATTGAGTATATGTAATTGATTTTCTAGGAGAGAGAAAGTAGAAGAAAATTCATCCACTTTCTTGCCACATGCCCCCTTCCTTCCTTGCCTTCGAAGCCATCTTTCTTGCTCTCAAAATTCCCTCAATTATCCTTGAATTAAAAGCAACCACTTTAAGCACCTTAATCATTATAATACTATTATCCATTTTTAGTGGACATTACTTTTTAATTAACAAATGTGAGTGGATTTCTTCACCTACTTAGGATATTTCGGTGCCACTCAAGGCATTTGGAGGTCCTTTCACTATAGGATTTCAACCACAGCCTTTTTAGTTGATGGGAACCTCAATTAATATATTTAAATTTGCTACAAAATAAATTAGGGTTTCATTTATGCTTATTTCTTGATTATTTTATTATCAAGATTATCTCTCCTCAAATGTGGTTCAAACAAGGTGCCCCTTTCTTTTTATTTTCTGAAAATGATACCAAGAAACAATAGGGACATAATAGAGGTTGTATTTTACATATTCAACCCTAGGTTTTGGGTAATTTGCAAATTACACCAAAACTAGCATTCAATACACAAGCATTACTTAAACAAGCTCCTTCTTGGAACTTAGGCTTGTGGAAGCCATATCTCAGCATCATTCTCATTCTTATGATGCTATAACACTTAAGGAATATTTATCATGTAACATTTGCAAGGTAACCCCCTTAAATTGGGTAAATTGCACTTTAATCTAAAACAGGTAAAATATTGTTTCAACCTTATTCAAATAGGACCAAAATTGAAACATAAGCTCTCCTTTAGTCTTAATTACTTTTCAAAAGATAAAGACAAGAATCTAAATGACTTACTTAAGCAAAACTTCTAGGGTTAAGCCTTAACCCAAGTCAGGGATGTTACAATTATCCACCCCTAACAGGGATTTCATCCCCAAAATCATCAAGAGAAAAGAGAAGGTTACTTCCTCCTCATCTCTTCCTCCAGCTCCCATGTAGCTACTTCAATGCCACGATGATGCCAAAGAACTTTCACAAGAACTATGTCTTTCTTTTTCTAATTTTTTATTCTCCTGTCAAGAATCAATACTGGTCCCTCTACATAGGATACATATTCATTTAACTCTACCTCCACAGGTTGCAATACTAACTATGTATTAGGGTGACACTTTCTCAACATGGATATATGGAATACTGGATGCAATTTATGTAGTTCAGGTGGCAACTCCAACTTATAGGCTACCTCTCCAATTTGTTCAGTGATTGGATAAGGCCCCATAAATCTAGGAGGTAACTTACCCTTTTTCCCAAATCCAAGGACACCTTTCCAAGGTGAGACTTTGATATATACTCTGTCTCCAACTTGGAATTCTAAAGGTCTTCACTGTTTATCAGCGTATGATTTTTGTCTATCATGTGCAGCCTTTAACTGTTGTTGTATTTACTTTAATCTTCTCAGTTGTCTGTTGCACTAATTTAGGACCCAAAAGTTGGTATTCTCCTATTTCATACCAGCACAATGGAGATCTACAATGTCTACCATATAATGCTTCATATGGTGCCATATCAATATTGTGCTGATAACTATTGTTGTAAGTGAATTCTATTAAGATCAAGTGTATATCCCAACTTCCTACAAACTGAAGGACACACGCCCTAAGAAAATCCTCCAAAGTTTATATAGTCCTCTCATATTGTCCATCTATCTGTGGGTGAAAGGTGGTACTAAATCTTAACTGTGTACCCAAAGCTTTATGTAATTGTTCCCAAAAATGACTCATGAATTGGGGACCTCTATCTGAAACAATTGTAGTTGTAACCCCATGCAAACACACTAACTCATCTATATAGATTTGTGCAAGTTTCTCAATAGTATAGGTTATTTTGACAGGAAGAAAATGTGCTGACTTAGTCAACCTATCAACTATCACCCAAATGGAATCATGACTTTTGGATGTTCTGGGTAAACCAACCACAAAGTCCATGGTTACGTGATCTCATTTCCACTGTGGTATAAGTAAAGGTTGCATTGTTCCTGCGGGTTTTTGATGTTCAGCTTTAACCTGCTGACACACTGGACACCACATAACAAACTTAGCTATATCTTTCTTCAATCTGGTCCACCAATACAAATCTTTTAGGTTATGATACATTTTGGTGCTCCCTGGATGCATTGCATACATAGACAAATGAGCTTCCTCTAAGACTAACTTCCTTAAGTCATTGGCATCAGGTACTACCATCCTACCATGGTAACAGACTACCTTATCATCTGACTCGTGAAACCCATATCGTTTATCACTACCATACTCTAATCTAATCTGCTGATGGTGATGGTTCTTCTACCGAGGATGGCGATGATGGTGCTGGTTCTGCTGTTGGCACAACTGCCCCGCCTTCGGATGGTGATGAGGACTACAACCCCGGCGATGATGAGGACACAGTTGACTTCGATAGCTTAGATGTCTAGGAGGTTGTCTTAGATTATAGTCTAGCATGTCTATTATATATCTTTCTAGACTCTTTTGTATAAGCAACATCCTGGCACATTAGTCTGAGCTGTACTATTTTCTTATTCTCTGTTTTCTCGCTTTTTATGGTTGTAGTAGCTTATGAGAACCTATGTCTGTGTTGGAATATTATTGCTACACCTTGGCTATTTCCTCCTTGCTATCTTATTCTTGGTGTTTGATGAGCTATATTTTGATTCTGACTTGGATTGTATGTTTCTCCTCTATGGTTGTATGTTATATGCCTTTACGCTGTTGTTTATCATCTTTTGCATATCTGTGTGGTTGAGTCTTGGAGAAGACCTAGTTTTTGCTCTTCTACACCCCCTTCCTTTTTGATAATGTCAAAAGGGGGAGAAATATCTCTTGGTCTGAAACTCAATCATATTGTTTTTATGGTGATAATACTATTGCTTTCTTGCCTAAGTGATCCCTTTCTTGTAAATTTGTTGATTGATCATATGACATGTAAGGGATTACATATTACATGGATTTTGGTTTTTCTATGTATAGAAAACCTAACATGCAGGTGAGAGGAAGCATAAATTGAGGGGGAGAAATTCAAATTGTTCTTATCATGAATCCCCCTAATTCACAAGGCAAAGGTTTAATTTTCTTATCCTTTTCAATATGTTTGAGGAATGGTTTGTCATTGTCAAAAAGGGGGAGAATGTTGACCTAGAGGTTGTACATTACCTATATTTTGATAATGACTTAACCATTCCATTCATATGTATCTAACATGTGTGTTAAAGATTGTTTGCAAACATTAGGTACATGAAAAGGATCACATATACAAGCCCTAGAATGGGCCAAGTGCAAGCCAAATTGACTACAAGTGTGCAATTTAGGATTTCCATGTAAATCACCTTAGAACATAAATGTAATCACTTGTAACGATGAATATGCTTGTAACTTAGAAGAGAAAAATGTTTGGGACAAAATTCACCAAGTGCTAATCACTTTTATTGCAAATTAGAAAATCCATTTCAGGCACTTGGTCGGTCGAGTTTCCCACCCTAAAACTCGACCAATCATCCTGAGTCGATTTTCTGAAGATTGCAATCGGTCGAGTTGTGCACTCACAGAACTCGACCGATTGGGTAGTAGGCCAATTCCAGTTGGAATGGTCGGTCGAGTTTCCTCAGGACAAACTCGACCGATCAATTCAACATCGAATTGCCTGCTACCTGATCGGTCGAGTTACACCCATTGATACTCGACCGATTGCACTGTACAGAGTTTGCAGAAAACGTAATATGACCGTTGGTGAATTGTTTTGGGCAAAAATATAGCCGTTTTCTTAAAGGAAAAACGACCACTTATGTACCCAAGTGTCCCACAACATAAAGGGCCACCCTCAACTATAAATAGAACCCCTTGGACTTCATTCCAAGCTGCTCTTCCATTGCAAACTTGGTTCTAGCTTAGTTGAGAGTATTCCAAGCCCTTGAGCCCCTTTCTCTCTCTACCTTCAAGACAAATTCATGAGTGAGATAGGTTCCTTTGTATGAGAGTTATCCTTTGTGCTATGTAAAGCTCTCTCTTCTTTCTTCCCACCTCCAAATCAAATAGAAGATTGATTGAAGCTTCTTCTCTGAGTGAAAGAGGAGCTGTTGCTGTTCTTCTCCAAGTGAAGGGGAAGATGTGTTGCTGATCTTCTAGAGTGAAGATTGATCATTGCTCCATCTCCCTTGGTGAAGGGAAAACGTTGGCAAGCTCTCCAAGTGAAGGAGAGGTGCAAGGCAAGCTCAAGTGAGATAGGCAATTTCTGCAAGGCTGAAGACAAAGGTGAGATTGGGTAAGTCCTTTGTAGAAGGCTGAAGAATCTCGCTTTGTGGGTAAGTCCTTAGATAGGTTGAAGATCTTAGCTTGTGTAATTAAGCCCTTGGTTGTGTGGTTTATTTTTCTTGCTTTGTATGCTAGAATAAGATATCAAATTTCTACTTGCATTAGTTTTTACACTTTATTTAAATTGGTGGTCTAATCAATTTTGTGAAGTGTGTGTAGCTCTATTCACCCCCCCCCTCTCGAGCCCATCGATCCAACAAGTGGTATCAGAGCAGGTCTTCTCCAAGCTACTTCTACAAGTAGGAGAAGATGGGTGATTCGGCTCTTGGGTCACTCAACCTTGAAGGAAGCTTCTCCATGAGACCCCCGGTCTTCGACGGCACAAACTTCTTATATTGGAAGAGGAGAATGCAATTCTATCTTCAAGGGGTGAGTTTCGAAATGTGGAAGATTGTCCATCTCAAGTATGAGGATCCAAAAGGCGACATCACCACATGGACAGAAGCGGAGATGAAGCGTGCTCAACTCAATGCTAAAGCCGTGAGCATCATCTACGCCGCCCTTACACCATCGGAGTTCAACCGCATCTCTTCGTGGGACACAGCGCATGAGATATGGCACAAGTTGTGTGTCACCTATGAAGGGACTGAGCAAGTCAAGGAGGCCAAGGTCTACATGCTTGGTGGTCTTCTTGAGAACTTCAAGATGGGGAAGAATGAGAGGGTAGCGGATATGTATACAAGGTTAAATGTCATCTTAAACAGCCTTGCAGCCCTTGGAAGTGTCATGGATAGAGGTACAATCAATGCGAAGATCTTGAGATCTCTTCCAAAGAGATGGGAGCCAAAGGTCACCTCCATTGAAGAAGTCTACAAGTTAAGCGAGTTATCAACCGAGGAGCTGGTTGGTAATCTTCAAGCCCATGAACCTAGGCTTGACAAGCAAGAGGAAGAGGAGAAAAGAGAAGAGAAGGAATCAAAGAAGATTAAGGACACCGCCTTCAAAGCTCAAATTGAAGAAATGGTCCGAAAACAACAACTTGCCATGAAGTCTCCCTGCCCTTCCTCAAGTGAAGATGAAGGTGTAAATGATCATGAAGCCAACTACTCAAAAGGGAAGCACTTCAAGAGCAAGCCCTCCTCCTCGACTCCAAGGTGCTATGAGTGTGGTCAAAAAGGCCACTACAAGAGTGACTGCCCAAAGGTCAAGAAGAGCCATCATAAGAGCAGCCACAAGAAGGATGACAAGTACAAGATAGAGGCAAAGTACAAAAGAAAAGACAAGAAGGAGAAAAGGTCCAAAGATGCAGCTCATGCGGCATGGGAGTCCTCTTCTTCAAGCTCCTCAAGCTCCAAAGATGGAGAATGTCATCTTGCCCTCATGGCCTCTACAAGTGAAGATGTAGTTGAGGTAAATGAGGTAAGCAAAGTAAGTGATATTAGTTTACATGAGCTATCTAAGGAAACTCTTATTTACATGCTTAATGAATGCCAATCATCTTTTGCTAAATGTAAATCTAAAAGGAAAAGATTAGGCAAAATAGTTGATGACCTTTATGCAAAAATTGACATTCTTGATGAAAATGAAAAATTACATCTAGATAGCATAGACTCCTTGCAAGGGCAATTTCTTGACCTTGAACTCCAATATAATGGAGTAGAGGTTGAGAATGGTACATATCTTAAAACTATTGAAAATCTTAAGATAGAAAACCAAAATTGCCTAGATGAGCTTGATACTCTTAAAGTTGAAAATGTTGAACTCAAGCTTATTGACGATGCTAGGAGAGAAGAAGTCCATGCTTATCAAAGAGAAATAGTTGTTCTTAAATCTGAAAATGCTAAATTGCTTGCTCAAACAAATGATTTATCTTCTAGACCTATTTTGCCTAGAAATGAAGTTGCTAGCTTAACTCTAGAAAAAGACTCTCTTCTTACTAAAGCCCTCTGTCTTGAGGCCGACCTTTTACATACTAGAGAAGATCTTGCTAGTTTATCTACTATTGTTGTAAATCTTAGTGATGATAATGCTAAATTAAGATCTACTTTGCAAAGGTTTCTTTTGGGTAAGAAATCCCTAAATGATGTTCTAGAGCACTCTACCAAACAAGTTGGTACTAGTGGTCTAGGATATAATGGGACTACTCCAAAAGGTAAGAAGAAGAAGAAGGGTAAGAAAAAGAGTGTGGAACCTCCAATTTTCAATGGAGAATCTTCTGGCTCTAAAAACCCCATGGTTTGTATTCATTGCAAATGTGATGACCACTATTCTACCTATTGTCCTTACAAGCCTAAGGGGACCAACCCAAAGATGAAATGGGTCCCCAAGCTAACCCCAGACCCCAAAGTTTGAGTTGGGTTCCGACATCCTCTTTTCTTGCAGGTTAAAAAGAAATGGATTGTTGATAGTGGCTGCTCTAAGCATATGACTGGAGAAATCAGCCATTTCAATAAATTTGTGAAAAAGAAAGGAGGATCGGTAACCTTCAGGGACAACAAGAAGGGTAAGGTTATAGGTGAGGGTGATTTAGGCAATGAATAATGCATTAAAAATGTCTTGCTTGTTGATGGCCTACATCACAATTTAATTAGTGTTAGCCAATTATGTGATAATGGTTATCTTGTGTTATTTATTTCCTTAGAATGCTTGCTTCTAGATTCCCTGTCCTACAATGTTATATATAAGGGAACTAGAAATGGTAATCTCTATGTGATTGTTCTCGATGCTCTTAAGCCCATACTAAATAGATGCTTAGTTGTGGATAAAAATGATCTTTCGCTTTGGCATCGTCGTCTGGGTCATGTGAATTTGCATCAAATGAAGAAATTGAACAAAAAGGACTTGGTTCGATGACTTCCTAAATTGGATTTTGAAAAGGATGAGGAATGTCAACCTTGTACACAAGGGAAACAAACCAAATCCTCCTTCAAATCCAAAGGAGTCATGAGTACCAAGAGAGTTCTTGAGCTTCTTCATATTGATCTTTTCGGACCAATGAGAACACAAACGCTTCGTGGCTCCAAGTATTGTCTTGTTATTGTTGATGATTTTTCTAGATATACTTGGACTTTCTTTCTCATTTCTAAAAGCGATACACTTGATGTTTTTTTGAGCTTTTGTAAACGAGTTGAAAACGAAGCTTCTTGCCATGTTGTTTCCATCCGTAGTGATCACAGGGGAGAGTTTGAAAATGATCTTTTTGAACGTTTTTGTGAAAAATCAGGTTACTCGCACAATTTCTCTTCTCCTCGCACACCTCAACAAAATGGAGTTGTTGAGAGGAAGAATAGATCGCTACAAGAGATGGCTAGGACCATGCTTCTTGAGTTTGACACTCCTAAGAAGTTTTGGGCTGAAGCCGTTAGCACCTCATGTTTTGTGCAAAACCGAGTTTTCACACATCCAACTTTAAAGAAAACCCCCTATGAACTATGGCGTGGTAGGAAGCCGTCTATTGATTTTTTTCATGTTTTCGGATGTCCTTGTTTTGTTTTAAACACTAAGGATTCTCTCGACAAGTTTGATCCGAAATTATACAAGGCTTTCTTCCTAGGCTATAACACTACTAGCAGGGCATATAGAGTATTTAACATTGATCTATCTAAAATTGAAGAATCTATAAATGTTAAATTTATTGAGACTAACCCTGTTAGTAGCAAGCATATTGGTGATGATGATGTTGCAGATGAAATAATTCCTATCTTAAAAGATCTCAACATCAAAGACAAAGGCAAGCAGGTTGCAGAAGAAGAAAAAGAAGAAGAAAAGAAGGATCCCACTCCCCGCTTTGCAAAGAATCACCCCAAGGAGTTGATCATTGGCCATCCATTTGAGAGAGTGAGGACACGAGCTGCTCACAACAAAGAACAAGCAGATAGTGCCTTCATCTCCCAACTAGAGCCAAAGAACATCAAAGAGGCCCTTGGTGATGATAAGTGGATCCTTTCCATGCAAGAAGAGCTTGAGCAATTTGAGAAGAACCGTGTGTGGACTCTAGTGCCAAGACCAAATGATAGAAAGATCATTGGCACCAAATGGGTCTACCGCAACAAGCTTGATGAGCAAGGAAAAGTGGTAAGGAACAAAGCAAGGTTAGTAGCACAAGGTTACAACCAACAGGAAGGTATTAATTTTGATGAAACTTATGCTCCTGTTGCCAGATTAGAATCTATCTGTATGCTACTTGCTTTTGCTAGTTATAAAAATTTCTTGCTTTATCAAATGGATGTTAAAAGTGCGTTTTTGAATGGTACAATCGAGGAGGAAGTATTTGTTGCTCAACCTCCGGGCTTTGAAAATGACAAATTACCCAATCATGTTTATTTGCTACAAAAAGCTCTCTATGGACTCAAACAAGTACCTCGAGCTTGGTATGAGAAATTAAAGAACTTTTTGTTAGATAATGGGTATGTCATGGGCAAAGTTGATTCTACTTTGTTTCTAAAACTTACTTCTAACCATTTTCTTATCATACAAATATATGTTGATGATATCATTTTTGGCGGGACTGATCTTGATCTTTGCAAGGAGTCTAGTTCTCTTATGTAGAGTGAATTTGAAATGAGCATGATGGGTGAGTTGACCTTCTTCCTCGGCTTTCAAATCAAACAAACAAAGGTAGGAAACTTCATCAACCAAGGCAAATACACAACTGAACTACTCAAGCGCTTTGGGATGGAGAACATGAAGCCGATGGATACACCCATGTCAAACACCGCCAAACTTGATAAAGATGAAGAAGGTGAAAAGGTAGATGAGAATCTCTATAGAGGTATGATAGGAAGTTTACTTTACTTAACTGCCTCTAGACCTGACATTATGTTTAGTGTTGGATTGTGCGCTCGCTTTCAATCTTGCCCTAAGAAGTCACATCTCACTACTGTTAAGAGAATTTTGAGGTACTTAGCCAAAACTCAAAATTTTGGTCTATGGTATCCTAAATCAAGGGATTTTACTCTTACAGCATATAGTGATGTGGATTATGCAGGGTGTTTGATTGATAGAAAGTGCACAAGTGGCACTTGCTTCCTTCTAGGACCATGCTTAGTGTCTTGGTTCTCCAAGAAACAAAGCACAGTGGCATTATCAACTACCGAAGCTGAATACATTGCAGCCGGGAGTTGTTGTGCACAGGTCCTTTGGATGAAGCAAATGCTCCAAGACTTGAACATATTTTTTTATGCTTCTCCTATCTATTGTGATAATACTAGTGCAATTAACCTCTCTTATAATCCTATATTGCATAGTAGAGCTAAACATATAGAGGTTCTCCATCATTTTCTTCGTGACCACATTGCCAAGAAAGATATCTATATCACACATGTGGACACGGAAAATCAGTTGGCGGACATTTTTACAAAACCCCTAGCTAGAGATCAATTTAACTTTATTCGGTCTAAACTGCTCATTATTGATTTAAATGATATTGCTATGTGATCTAGCTAGTGATCTATATCCTATATGCTTGCTCATGTCATTCTTCACCTTATGTCGCCTATACATGCTTGCTTATGCTATTTTTTGTCAATCAATATGCCTAGTTTTTGCTTGTTTTTGGGTTTTTATCGAATTTCACGTTTTATCGCTAAATAGTGCCCAATGATGAGCAAAATGTGCCTAGGTATGTTATTTATGCATAATAGAATGGAAAAATAAATTTAATAGGCATGTATGTGGCTAGAATCTAAGATTTAGTGTGCTAGGTCAGGTTGACCATCGATCGAGTTTCACCCCTGAAAACTCGACCGATCAGGAGCCGAGAGTGGTTCTTCAGTGACCAATCGGTCGAGTTGTCCTGTCTCAGAACTCGACCGATCGACGGGCTGCGCCAACTTAAAACTTAGGATCGGCTGACTATTTTCCCTTGCAACTAGAAAATAGCCGACCGATTCCTCTTCTCTTGGCCCGTGCTCTCCACCCTAGCCCTAACCCTTCCCCGTTCTCAGCCCTAGGGTGCCTTAGCAGCTTGCTCCTGGCCTTCCCGAGCGACGGCTGTGTGTGCTTGTTGGGTTTTGAGGTTCGTTTTTGCCTGTGTGTGCGTTTTCTCCTCTATTTCTTGCTTCAATGGCTTCCCGCAGGAGAAAACGACCCGCCCCTAGCAATGCCCCAACTTCCTCCTCGACCCAACGGTTGATTCCCTTTGATAACACCACGTTTTCTCTCTAGAGGCTGTCAATAGGTATAAGGATCTCCTTCCTAGGTCTCCTTTTCCTTTCCGCCCCCTAGTTGGTCCAACTCGTTTTCAAAACCATATCAACTCCATCTCCCAACTTCTTGCACATCACAACCTTTCCGCCCTTGCGATCGAGAGTGACTGCTTCAACAATCAGTTAACTAGTACCAAAGCAGTTCACGAGTTCTATGCTAATCTACGCTGGAACTATGATTCGATTGTTCCTCCGCCAAATACCAAAATAGTCCTAACATCGATGATCGCCGGTCGTCGGTTTCAACTCTCCGAGGAGACTTTCAATCTCTATCTTGCCGGAGATGAAGAAACCACTACTTGGCGCCGGGGCTATGACGAGTATTTTGATCTTTTAGACCCGGAAGCCTTTTACAAACATCATGAATTGACTTTACCGGATATTCATTGATATATGAAAAAGCCTGACGTGGCCTATAAGAAGTGGTCCACCCTTCCCTCCTCCTCCCTTGACCTCCGGAAGCGCATCCTAGCCATTGTGCTTAACTGCAACATCCATCCAAAGCGCAATCAAACGGATATTGCAGAAAACACAGCGGTTTTGATGTATTGTTTGTTGAACAACATAGGTGTCAAGTGGGCTCGTTACATTCTTCATCACATGACCTGCTTTGACAAAGGCAAGAACACCAAGGGCACCCAGCCTCCCTATCCAGCCTTGATCTATGGTCTCTTCCAGTTCGCCACTGACAAATCACTCTTTTCCTACTTCCATTACCCGGTTGCTCGAAAGGGAGTGTGCATTAGTGAAACCACTCTTCTAAAGTCTGTGCCTGCCCCTGGTGCTCCTGGCTCTACCTTTGCCTCTGCCCCTGCTTCTGGTGCCCCTCCCACCTCCACCCAGGCTCCACCCCCGCATCCCCACCCTCGCCCTAGCCGTGCGTCTTTCAGAGCATCCAATGAAACCCTTCTAGGTTACATGATGCATGAACAGGCGTACAATCGCCAGGTCCAGGATCATCTCCATCAGGATTTGTGTTCGATCATGTCTACCATAAATCTATCCTACTCTTCACCCTACCCAGCATACCAGCCTTATCCGGGTAGTGCTTATGCCTCCTATGCATATGAGCATTACTTTCCTGCTCCACCACTGTATGCTGTCGAGCCTTCCGCTGCTGCTCCACCTCAGTATCCCTCCAGTGGCTCTACTCCTGCTTATCTACCGCTTCCTGCTGGCCCCCTGGCCACTCTGCTCGCGTCCTTGGGGGACTCTGCTCCTTCCTTTCTGTAGGCCCAAGAGCTCCTAGCTCTTGGCATGTCGTGGGCTGAGCAGAATGCCTGCTGGCCCGGTCGCTCCTTTGGTCCTGCTGACGAGGAGATGCCCGACCAGGATGAGGATGCCGACGAGGATGTTGATGGTGATGGTTCTTCTACCGAGGATGGCGATGATGGTGCTGGTTCTGCTGCTGGCACAACTGCCCCGCCTTCGGATGGTGATGAGGACTACAACCCCGGCGATGACGAGGACACAGTTGACTTCGATAGCTTAGATGTCTAGGAGGTTGTCTTAGATTATAGTCTAGCATGTCTATTATATATCTTTCTAGACTCTTTTGTATAAGCAACATCCTGGCACATTAGTCTGAGCTGTACTATTTTCTTGTTCTCTATTTTCTCACTTTTTATGGTTGTAGTAGCTTATGAGAACATATGTCTGTCTTGGAATATTATTGCTACACCTTGGCTATTTCTTCCGTGCTATCTTATGCTTGGTGTTTGATGAGCTATATTTTGATTCTGACTTGGATTGTATGTTTCTCCTCTATGGTTGTATGTTATATGCCTTTACGCTGTTGTTTATCATCTTTTGCATATCTGTGTGGTTGAGTCTTGGAGAAGACCTAGTTTTTGCTCTTCTACACCCCCTTCCTTTTTGATAATGTCAAAAGGGGGAGAAATATCTCTTGGTCTGAAACTCAATCATATTGTTTTTATGGTGATAATACTATTGCTTTCTTGCCTAAGTGATCCCTTTCTTGTAAATTTGTTGATTGATCATATGACATGTAAGGGATTACATATTACATGGATTTTGGTTTTGCTATGTATAGAAATCCTAACATGCAGGTGAGAGGAAGCATAAATTGAGGGGGAGAAATTCAAATTGTTCTTATCATGAATCCCCCTAATTCACAAGGCAAAGGTTTAATTTTCTTATCCTTTTCAATATGTTTGAGGAATGGTTTGTCATTGTCAAAAAGGGGGAGAATGTTGACCTAGAGGTTGTACATTACCTATATTTTGATAATGATTTAACCATTCCATTCATATGTATCTAACATGTGCGTTAAAGATTGTTTGTAGACATTAGGTACATGAAAAGGATCACATATACAAGCCCTAGAATGGGCCAAGTGCAAGCCAAATTGACTACAAGTGTGCAATTTAGGATTTCCATGTAAATCACCTTAGAACATAAATGTAATCACTTGTAACGATGAATATGCTTGTAACTTAGAAGAGAAAAATGTTTGGGACAAAATTCACCAAGTGCTAATCACTTTTATTGCAAATTAGAAAATCCAATTGAGGCACTTGGTCGGTCGAGTTTCCCACCCTGAAACTCGACCGATCATCCTGAGTCGATTTTCTGAAGATTGCAATTGGTCGAGTTGTGCACTCACAGAACGCGACCGATTGGGTAGTAGGCCAATTCCAGTTGGAATGGTCGGTCGAGTTTCCTCAGGACAAACTCGACCGATCAATTCAACATCGAATTGCCTGCTACCTGATCGGTCGAGTTACACCCATTGATACTCGACCGATTGCACTGTACGGAGTTTGCAGAAAAAGTAATATGACCGTTGGTGAATTGTTTTGGGCAAAAATATAGCTGTTTTCTTAAAGAAAAAATGACCACTTATGTACCCAAGTGTCCCACAACATAAAGGGCCACCCTCAACTATAAATAGAACCCCTTGGACTTCATTCCAAGCTGCTCTTCCATTGCAAACTTGGTTCTAGCTTAGTTGAGAGTATTCCAAGCCCTTGAGCCCCTTTCTCTCTCTACCTTCAAGACAAATTCGTGAGTGAGATAGGTTCCTTTGTATGAGAGCTATCCTTTGTGCTATGTAAAGCTCTCTCTTCTTTCTTCCCACCTCCAAATCAAATAGAAGATTGATTGAAGCTTCTTCTCCGAGTGAAAGAGGAGTTGCTGCTGTTCTTCTCCAAGTGAAGGGGAAGATGTGTTGCTGATCTTCTAGAGTGAAGATTGATCGTTGCTCCAGCTCCCTTGGTGAAGGGAAAACGTGGGCAAGCTCTCCAAGTGAAGGAGAGGTGCAAGGCAAGCTCAAGTGAGATAGGTAATTCCTGCAAGGCTGAAGACAAAGGTGAGATTGGGTAAGTCCTTTGTAGAAGGCTGAAGAATCTCGCTTTGTGGGTAAGTCCTTGGATAGGTTGAATATCTTAGCTTGTGTAATTAAGCCCTTGGTTGTGTGGTTTATGTTTCTTGTAATCTTATCGTGATAAATAAGAGGACCAAGTTGCAAATCCTAGAGTCTAACCAACTCTAGGTAGTGGACTGACATAGCTCCTAAGTTTAGGACATAGAACCACTCTAAACCACCTGTCCAAGTGCATGATATTCATTATCTCTTATCCTTGCTTTGTATGCTAGAATAAGATATCAAATTGCTACTTGCATTAGTTTTTACACTTCATTTAAATTGGTGGTCTAATCGATTTTGTGAAGTGTGTGTAGCTCTATTCACCCCCCCCCTCTAGAGCCCATCGATCCAATAGCATCTTGGAGAATGCATTGGTATTACAATTAATATCCAAAACCCAACTTATTGCTTCACGTGTCTAGAATTACATAATTCCTTCATAAGTATTTAATTAAACTTATGTATTGTAATTTTCCTTATTGATTAGGGTTTCCATTCTCCATTGATTAGGGTTTTATGATTACCTCATTAATCCAAACCCTAAGTTAGAGTTTCCATATATCTTGGAGTTCATAGCATTATATAAGTATTAAATCATACTTATCATTGATCCATGTACTTAGGAACACACATCATCATCATTATACCTTATTAGGTTGACTTAACCTCTTACTAAAGTACATGCAACTATGCTTATCATAGTGAATTGAATTCATTACTTTCATAGGCATCAAGGGATAATCACCTATGTACTTTAGAGGTACTTCCATTGAAATCAACCTTAAGATACTCTTCAACCACTTATGGGTTATTAGTACATACATGGTTTGAATCAATTGGACCTTCAAACGGTTTGAACCAATTGAACCTTTAAATGGTTTTGACCCTAAACCTCCAAACGGTTTGAGACCGTTTAGACCTTCAAATGGTCTGCCCTCAACCTTCAAACAGTCTTGAGGTCATTTGACCTTCAAACGGTCTTGAGGTCACTTGACCTTCAAACGATCTTGAGGTCACTTGTCCTTCAAACGATCATGAGGTCACTTGACCTTTAAACGATCTGAAGATCGTTAGACCTTAAATGGTCTTGGTCTCTAATTGAACTTTAAACGGTCTTGAACCTTTTGCTCATCAAACGGTTTTGAAACTATTTCAACCCAAGACCCTCAAACAGTTTTATGATTGGTTAACCCTAAACAGTTTGAGACCGTTTGATCCTCAAACGGTCTGAGACTGTTTAGTCCTCAAATGGTCTGAGACCGTTTGGTCAAATCAGAGTTGAAACTGTTTGAACCTAAATTAGGGTTTTGACATCAATTGATCTAGGGTTTTGAAACCAATTGAGCTAGGGTTCTGAAATCAATTGAATTTGATTATTTGAAGTTATTATATCATGAGACCAATTGATCCTTGAATCCATTGAATTCGTTTGGTCTCTAACGGTTTGAAACCGTTTGACCTCTAATGGTTTTGAAACGGTTCGGTCTCTAACGGTTTGAAACTTTTTGACCAACAAAATGAAACCATTTCTTCTTGATATTCTTGAGGTGTGTGCTAAGATGATGTCATCATCATCAAGCTTCAGACCTCCAAATTCCACTATCATATATATGATGAATTCGTCAATTATTCAAGAAGAAAATAAAAGATCAACATATGATGAGGAATTGAAATCAATAATAACATTGATGGGTTCAAGTTATATAACCCACCTTCAAAGTAGCTTCAAAGCTTCAAGCTTCTCGTATCTAATGGTGAAAGAAGCTCCTTCAACTATCCAAGGTTCGTTTCCAACTCTTTTGATGCAAAAGATATCCAAGGTTGAGCATTGGATGGAGGAAAGAAGAAAATGAGTGTTGAAATTCGATTTCAACCATCAATTCAAGGTTGAAGATGATCATGGATCTTAGCTTCAGCTTGGGGAACATTTTTCTCCTTCTCCTAAGCTCCTTGGTCGTCGGCCAAAGCAAGGAAAGAAAGTGGTTTGCAAAATAGCCTTTCAAGTAAGGAGAAAATTGAGTATATGTAATTGATTTTCTAGGAGAGAGAAAGTAGAAGAAAATTCATCCACTTTCTTGCCACATTCCCCATCCCTTCCTTGCCTTAGAAGCCATATTCCTTTCTCTCAAAATACTCTCAATTATCCTTGAATTAAAAGCAACCACTTTAAGCACCTTAATCATTATAATAATGTTATCCATTTTTAGTGGACATTACTTTTTATTTAACAAATGTGAGTGGATTTCTTCACCTACTTAGGATATTTCGGTGACACTCAAGGAATTTGGACGTCCTTGCACTATAGGATTTCAACCACAGCCTTTTTAGTTGATGGGCACTTCAATTAATATATTTATTTTTGCTACAAAATAAATTAGGGTTTCATTTATGCTTATTTCTTGGTTATTTTATTATCAAGATTATCTCTCCTCAAATGTGGTTCAAACAAGACGCCCCTTTCTTTTTCTTTCCTCAAAATGATACCAAGAAACAATAGGGACATAATAGAGGTGGTATTTTACATATTCAGCCCTAGGTTTTGGGTAATTTGCAAATTACACCAAAACTAGCATTCAATACACAAGAATTACTTAAATAAGCTCTTTCTTGGAACTTAGGCTTGTGGAAGCCATACCTCAGCATCATTCTCATTCTTATGATTCTATAACAGTTGAGGAATATTTATCATGTAACATTTGCAAGGTAACCCCCTTAAATTGGGTAAATTGCACTTTAGTCCAAAATAGGTAAAATATTGTTTCAACCTTATTCAAATAGGACCAAAATTGAAACATAAGCTCTCCTTTAGTCTTAATTACTTTTCAAAAGATAAAGACAATAATCTAAATGACTTACTTAAGCAAAACTTCTAGGGTTAATCCTTAACCCAGGTCAGGGATGTTATACCTCTGACATCTTGTGTTTAAACCTTAGCTCATTCGTGGGTAATCTGTTATGGTGGATTAAGCATAGAGTGGATCTCATTCTTAATTGGATTGGAAGGACCCAAATGGCAGCATAGTCAGTGACATTTTCATTGTTGTATAGGTTCGTGATGATTCTATAGGTCGAGTTAGAGGAGAAGACACCATAGGGTGAACGAAGCCAAACCCTACTGTTGTTTCCAAAGCTCAAATTAGGACGAGGCATACCAGCAATCTCCTGGATAGTTTCACTCACAAACTAGAAGTTTAGAAAGTCCATATCCCATTTCCCCTGTCAAACACAAGGCTGGAGACCATCAAGTCTTTGATGTCATCCGGTATAAGAAGTCCATGTTTTGTAATAGGAAGAAGGCCTTCTCCCACCCACACATCTGTCCAAACATTGGTCATCGTTCCTGAGATCGGAGCCACTCTAGAATCGTTCAGTATGAAGGGTATAAAGTTCCTCATTCCTTGCCATACGTGTGAGCCTGAAGAGATGTAGATGTTCCTCCTAGCATACTTTTCTCGCATCCGGTTTACCCAAGGTACATGCCTTTCTTGGATGAAATCCCAAGCTAGCTTCATGGATAAAGCCATATTGAAATCTCTAGCCTTCTTGATTCCCAGACCACCCTTGTGGAACGGTTCGATGATGTTCTTCCATACTACTAAATTCAAGCCTTTGGATACAGGTGAGCCATTCCATATAAAACTTCTTATGAGTTGATCAATGTAGTCTGTAACAGAGACCAGGAGGCAAACCATTTGCATTGTATAATAGGATTGTGATAGAAGGACCGAGTTTGCTAGAATCACTCGACCAGCTAAGGATAGGAACCTATGTTTCCAGTTCATGATATGATTATGAATTTTCTCCATGAGATATTAAAATGTACCTTGGTCTTTCTTCTATGTATGATCGGGACACCAAGGTGGCGGCCCAGAACCTTGGTTTCCTTTATGTTCAATTTCCTACAGATTTGAGCCCTAAGAGCCCTTGAGGTGTTGATGGAGAAGAAAATTGAAGATTTCTCATAGGAGAGGAATTGCCCAGAGGCTGCGCTGAAGAGATTTAGACACAGTTTGATGTCTTTGTCTTGGTGGATGGATGCTTCCCCAAATAGGTTAATATCGTCTGTTAAGAAGGCATGTGAGAATTTTAGTTTTTGTCCGGTGAGGACTACTAGCTTCCACGAACCCTTGGAGACCTCCTCATTGATAAGATGATGGAGTCTTTCTAAGCACAAGATGAAGATGTATGGGGATATAGGATCCCCTTGTTTAACTCTGCATGAAGGTTTGAAGGACCTAATTAGTTCACCATTCCAGAGGATATAGGTATTCCCCAATTTAACAATTTGCATGATAGTGTTGATGATATTGCGAGGAATGGGACTTCTGAGAAGCATATCTTTAATAAATGGCTAGCTCATCTTGTCGAAATCCTTCACAATATCCAATTTGACTATCATAAAGTGTTTGCTACATTGTTTGGACTCCATAGAGTGTATGATTTTTTAAACCAGGACAATATTGTTGCCAATGTTCCAGTTTGAGATAAAGCTAGACTAGAAAGGGGAGATGCATTTGTTGAGAAAGGGCTTGATTCTGGTTGCGATCACCTTTGAGATGAGTTTGGCACAAACATTGTTCAAAGAAATAGGTCATAGGTGCGAACAGGCTTCTGGAAACGCCACCTTTGGTATGAGGACCAGAGTCAAATCCATGCATCCTTGTTCAATAGGAGAGCCAACGAAAGGATTTTTAACAAAATCATAGACCTGGTGCTTGAGAAGATGTCAGTGTTTCTAAATGAAGGAGGCATCGATTCCATCAAGCCCCGGGGCCATGAGAGGGGCCATGGAAGTGAGGTTCTCCCAGACCTCATCGTCAATGGGAGTACTTATGAGTTTCACGACGTCAGCTTCGTTAAGGATTGGGAAGGCTCCAATGAAGGATGCACTGGCTTGTTGTCGTTCTTGATGGTTGAGTTCCTGATAAACATTAGAAAAGAATGTGAAAGTAAGACACTTTAATTGTTCTTCATCCTCCACCCAAAACCCATTTTCATCTTTCAACATAAGGATTTTATTTCTTCTTCTTTTGGCTTTAACGATAGAGTGAAAGTACTTGGTGTTAGCAAGACCCAACTTCACCCAATCGCACCTGGCTTTTTGTTTCCAGTCCATCTCTTCTCTTCTCAAGATGTAGTCCAGCTCCACTTGAAGGGACACTATTTCCCTTGCTAAGGTGTGCTCAAATCTAAGTGACAGTTGCAATTGGTTCCACTTGATTTTGTTACTCAGGTGGTCTTTTGCCCTCCTGCTTTCTCTCTTCTTATTGTTGTCCCATTTGGATGCAAGTGTTAAGAAAGTCATGCTTGCTTAGCTAAAAGGGCTACTAAGATCCCAATTCTAACTTAAGAAATTCTTGAAACCATCCATTTATTCCCAACTGGCGAAGGTGTGCTTGATCAATGTTTTCCTTCTTCTGGGTGAGGATTCAGAGATAAGGAGAGGCGCATGGTCAGAATTATTCCTCTCAAGCACCTAGATTGGGTTTGCCGATGCTAGTTCTAGCCATCCATCGTTTCCAAGAGTTTTGTCTAATCGTTCATGGAGTAGGCCTCTTCTAAAGGTGATGCATGCACCATTGGCTGCTAGGAGAGTTTGCATTATGTCATAGCATTAATAAAGTCATTATTGTTTGCCCTGTTAAAGGAAGTTCTTCCAAAATTTTCTGATTGGTACATCATCACGTTGAAATCGTCGACCACAACCCATGGACAAATGATGGATGTGGCAAACATGATGAGGTGATTCCATAGGAAGTTCCTACCACCTCTCATCGTGCCTCCATAGATGAAGGTACTGAAAAACTTATTATCTACCTTAAAATGTATAAACTGCTTGTGGGAATAGATGACTTCAAGGTTGATATCTGCCTTCCACAGGACCCAGATACCACCTACAAACCCCACGGCTTCCACCATGTGGAATTGGAAAAACCCAAGCTTCTTGATGATAGTGGTCGTTGGGGGGCCACTACACCTGGTTTCATACAACGCTACAATTGATACCAAAAACTTCTTGACTAGATCTTTCAAGGTGTTCTAGGTATCCTCATCACTGATACCCTAAATGTTCTAGCTAATGATGTTCATTGATCACTCTCCTCGAGATTGGACTTTCCCGTAGTCTATGCCTCCTTCTCAAGGACCAAGAGAAGAGAGGTTTTCCCTCATTTTCTGGTGGATGCTCAGCCCAAATCTCCAGTCTGGGGTACCTTCCTATTTTGGAGGAGGATACTTGGTAAAGATTTAACTGGGCTCTTGTATATGACGTAGCTCATACCTCATGTGTCCTGGTTGACCAAGATAAAGGATGAGGTGAGGAAGGGGTGTGTCTGTGTTTCCCACCCATGTAGTACTTCATCGCCAGAGGGTGATGTTGTAGTGTGGGCCAGATCACTCCTTGGGGTCTGGGTGTGGATTCGGAAGGGGACATAGGAGGTGGATGTGTTCCTTGGTTGTGTGACTATCCCCGTGTCTCTAGAGCTTTTGGAAGCCTTGCCTTGCTTCTTTCTTTGACCCCAATCAATGCTTGCGACCCTTTCAGCTACTGTGTCTACATCAATGACTTCAATAACCTCGTCGTCCCCCTCATGATCCAGTAGGCCTTGAAATATGTTGCCCGTTTGAGTGGCTTTCTTCTGGGTGCCATTAGTGGCTGGTTTTTGTTGCTTTCATGGGAGAGTGGATAGCTTACAAGAAGCCTTCACACCTCTGTAAGTAGTCTAGAACTAATCTACTTGCCTTTACATTGTCTCTTATAACCACATTTATTCTTTAATACGCTTCATGCAGTCCTTTTTTAGGTGTCCCGCCCTACCACAATGCATGCATATAAAATGTATGTTCTCATATTCTATCTTGTACTTGATCCTATCAATTAAGATGAAGGGAATAAGGGTGATTTCCATGTTGAGTTCCACATAAATACGTGCAAAGCAGCCTTGTCACTATAGTGTTATGTTCATATCCACCTTTAAGGTTTTACCCAGGCGATCTTCAATTTCTCTTAAAAGAATCTCTAGGTATAAGTGGATGGGCATGTTAGGGATCCTGACTCAGGCCACCAACCGAGGAGGCATGGTGTTGTGTGGTGAAAAGTTTGGGGACCATCACTGGTGTTACACCCCGATCTCACAATTACCATTAATCATGAGATTAGGGCATAAATTGAGGATTTAACGTAATACAAAGATCACCCTTAACTTTTTCTTCTTTTTCAAACACTTTGTTTTCTCGCATTGAACCACATAAAGTAACTTTACAAGGGAATCTAAACATTGATTTCTCTAATCTAATTTCAACAGTAAAAATGCATGTATGAACATTCATTATGTTTCTCATACTTTAAGCACATAAGACTTGTTGATTCGCATATATTGCTAAAAGAGGAATAATTTTATACATCATCATTTCCAACTCTCTCTTATTTCTTTACAAGGACCAAGAGTGACAAGGACCGACTGAACTTAACTATACTCAGACTTAACTCTTGTGGCAGATCTACTCTGATGCAATGATATCTTCAAGTCCATGTGGTTTCCATAAAAAAAATTGTGAGTAGAGGGGTGATCCTACTCGCTCAGTGAATGAGTACTTCAAAGAAACAGTCTAAAGCACTGATATAATTACATATATACTTTTGAGCAACCGATATCAATTATAATAGTAGTAAGCTTTAAAGAATCTAATAATTGACAATCATAAATATAGCAAGATGCTCTAGATATCTACAAGAGTGAATCAATATATGAAATGCTTGATTGATCATAAAGAGAACTAAAAATTCAAAAACATATAAAGAATAATTGAATAACTACACACCCTTGTTTAAGCTCTCATTCATCTTATTATGCCCTAAACCCACATGAGGTGTACCACAACATGTGAAAGAATCACAGCAGGCCACGATCTCAGTGTACAAGACTTAGCTGACACACCCGGGATGCTAAGCCTAACAACGTCGCTGGTCTACAATAGGAAAATGGCTCTCTGGCCTCAGCACACCTATGGGTCATAAAACTCGACTCCGCCTCTCAACCTGGGTACACAGGCGGTGAGTCAAGCCACCTATTGGCTTTTCTGTACTCTAGTACCACCAGGATCTCTGGTTGATGTTGGACACTACGTACTGTATTTTTAAGGAGACTTATGGTATGTATGCCCTGAGCGCCAATCATGGGATGATTGGTGGGATACATTAAGATTGATTTGATAAACATCAAAAGGCAAGCTTCCAATTCTTTCTAGTTCAATCATATGAGATAGTGATAAAATAGATTGAATGTCTAAAGAATGACAGTACTCAATGACGTATGCTTTCACGTTGAGGACCTGAACGATGAGATCATACGGATGCTAAGAGTTTGTACATTCTTGTTATGTCCCTAGTCGGATGTCATTGTGGAAGGTAGATAGACAGCAATGACACACAAGACTAGATTGTGGTGTTGGTTGATGACAGAATCTCATTAGTCATGATATAGAGATATCAAACCAAACACATAGGTACTTGTTAGAGAACAAGTGTACCAGACAGACCCACCGTGAGTTTGACACATAGAACCATGACATGGTAGGCACAGTCAGTACTCACGGTGATGGTGGTGAGTGTGATTCTTTGACCTAAAATCACTACACTCAACACATGTCGTTGGGTACACTTTGACATCATCAAACGCAGTCCTGAAACATGGGTTGTTATAAAGGTGATGATTGGGTGGCTTTGACACATGGGGCTTTTGAGGGGTGAGTGATAGATATGGGATTTGTCCCTCCTGAGGGAGTTTGATATCCATGGCCACTTGATGAGTAGGATTGAGAAAGGCGTGCACGCATGTGTGAATCAGTATGTGATATTGATGTCATACAAATCTCTTCCAATCTAGTCTGAGATCAAGAAAGTGAATGAACGTTGACAGGATGATTGTTTTGTGCCTTGAGTTCATTCGGGATATCAGTGAGAAAGGAATTATACACTCACTGTAACACCATTCACGGATTGTAGGATTGAAAGTTGTTCTCCAACTTTCTATTTCACTTGGGTAGCACTGATGTGTGACTAGGCACCGCTCTTTGCTTGTGAAGTCATAAGTGTTGTGGACTTTCACTGCCAACGTGAAATGGACCTGCAGGGTCACACACATAGGATTTAACCTGGAAGAGGAGTTTTGTCCACAAACAATGTTTAGATTGATTACTAAAGGAGTTTAGTAGTTCAATTAAACACTCAATTAATTGATAGCTCAATGTCATAATGTTCAAGGTATTGGACATATTGATTGGAGTATCAGATTGATTGAAACTGCAATTGATTGATTCTGTACAATCTGCATTCCCAACCGATCGGCTCATGTGATGAACCGATCGGCTGATCTTGGTGAACCGATCAGCTCAAGTTGTGAGTCGATCTGCTCATGGACAGGGTGAAACGATTGCTTCAAGTGTTGAAATGATCGGTTCAACTGTTGCAACCGAGCAAGTTGGGAAAGTAGGATTGGTGACAAATTTCCTTTCATTTCACTTGCCCAATTTGATTGGAACAAGGATTGGTATTTGATACCAATTAGAAACAAAAGAAGAAAAGTCAATCGGGAACTGACCAGGACCACGAACCGATCGGTTTAGAAGTGAACCGACCATTTCATGGGTCCCAACCGATCAGTTGAGGTGTCAACCGACCGGCTCAGGTCCCCAACCGACTGTTTCAGAAATGAAACGATCGGTTCAGGTTGCGTAGTTGATTATTTTTGTGGAAAATCTAGAACCCTTCTACTCCTGCTTTAGTCCCGCATTGCCATGGATAGAGAACCCTGTCCCATGACCCTCCTATATATATAGGGGTATTGGGGGCTTCTCAAAGAACAACACAGTGCAACCAGTTGCTCTGTAAAGTTGTCGTTCTCTCTGGTTTTGGTAACCGAGAGAGCCCGAGCAAGTGCTACCCGATAAGGGAGGCACAGTAAGGGAAAGATAATTGCAGAAAGTGACTGGTGGAAGGAGAGTGTGTCGGCAACTAGTACGCTAACAGGAGGGTGTGACTCCTTCCAATTCCTTGTGGGACAAGGAGATTGGAGTTCTAGGTGGTCCGTGTGGACTAATTCAGAGGCGGGAGATTTCTACCGCTCGGAGGACAGCTGTCAATCTCGACAGTCTCGGTGAGACCAGGAGTCGTCAGTCCCAGTGCGACCAGGAGCTGCACAGACACCGTCCAAGACTGGAGGTTAAGACCGCACAAGTCGCGAGGTATTGTCGCCGAGCAAGCCTCGGGACAAGGTATGATTCCACAAACCATCCTTTCCTATTGTATAGACGTTGACGCGTTTCCTTGTTCTGGGTATGGGGAGGAGAAAATTTTTGTTTCCACAGCCTTCTCTGCCTCCCCTAAAACCCAACAGTGGTATCAGAGCCACGTCAACTGCTCTATACTTTAGGATTATCGATATGATCGATTTTGGTTTGTCGCATTTATTTATTGCATACGATGCGAATAAAATTGGCTTTATGCATGTCCAATCCTAAATCCACAAATCCCAATTTACATATATGATATGTATTATGAATGCACTCGATATGTGTCACCCTTAAACGAGTTTTGTGGTGGATGTATAGCATGGTTATGGTCAATAAACCCTATCTGTGTATGGTTGTATGTGGTTGCTTACATCTTGGTCTGTGCACCGATCTTCCTTCTCCTATTCCTGATGTAACTCGAAATAATTTGAGATTTTCTTTCCTACCTTTGCTCCCCTAGAATGTAACTCGAGGTTTCTCTTTTTACAATGTAAAATAGGATAGAATTTTATTTCCTGTTATGTCAAAGAACAGAGGACATCCTGACGACAGCTGAGACGATTGGTTCAAGGCGTGAACCGATCAGTTGACATTCCAGATGATCGGTTCAAGGAGTGAGTCGATCGGTTGATGACCCGTTCGAGGAGCGAGACGAGCGGGTGGCAGCCATGATGAGATGCACGACGACCAGGTGAACTGATCGGTTGGAGGAGCCAACCGATCGGCTGGTGGCACCCAGCCGACCGGCCTGATGGCGAGCCGATCAGTCATGTGATGAGTTGATCAAACCCAGAAAGGCAAAGCACAGAGTTCATCTTGTACAAGTTGCATGTGATGTAGACCTAGATGACCGTGATTCCTCTTGGCTCGAGGAATCACATTAGGATGGCCATAATCATCGCTTTTATCGTTTTACATGTTTTCTGTGGGATATAGCATGTATATGATATGTACTATGTATTGTGGTGATTGGATATGTATATGTATATAAAAACCAAATCCCTCATCAAATATTAAGTTTTAGATGCCTTCCAAATATGACACATGTGAAAAGCTTGATCGACCAAGTGTGGGCACACCCTAGCGTGGTGCACCGTCTATCTCGTGGAAGCGTGAAGAATGGATATGTGGGTCTGCCCTAGCAGGGTGCATATTCATCGTGTTTGCTTTGGGACGGACTTAACAAGGTGATCTAGATGGGATCTAGTACCTCGAGGCATGGAGATGATCATGGAAAGGAGTTTCATATGACATCTTATCAAGAGTAGCATATGATGCAGTTGGCAAGAGTTGCCTACCTGAGAGATCTATGTTGTGGGTGACAGCCCTAGCTGGTCCATGACTTAGAGGATTTCAAGATCTTGCCCACTAGAAGGTTGTACATTGCAATCTTCCGAATTGATGGTGAGGGCTATCAATTTGAACTAAAATAGTGTGAGCAATAATTAATTAAAGGCCTAATTATATCGTAAACTTTTCAAATCAATCAAATAAGTCAAAAATGAGTTTTGGACTAAAATTGCATATTTTCCTTTTGTAGTACAAATGACAACAAACAACAATCATTTTTCTTTGCGATCGGTCCTTGAAAAGGACAAGCTAAATGGGACAAACTTCCACGACTGGTACAGTACATTGAGAATTGTTCTCACTCAAGAGCGAAAGCTCTATGTCCTGGATACTCCAATTCCAGAGGAACCTGCTCCAAATGCACCAAAGGTAGAAAGGGATGCTTACAAGAAGCATTATGATGATGCCATTGATGCAAAGTGCTTGATGTTGTGCTCTATGAACAATGAGTTGCAGAGACAACATGAGAACATGGGTGTCATTGAGATGATTCATCATCTTAGGAACATGTATGAAGATCAAGCACGACAAGAGAGATATAATGTCTCAAGGGCACTGTTCAAGTGCATCATGACAGAAGGAGATCCAGTTGGTCCTCACACACTCAAGATGATTGGGTATGTAGAAAACCTGACAAAACTGGGATTTCCACTGAGCCAAGAGTTGGCTACTGACGTGATACTGCAATCGTTGCCAGAATCCTACAGTCAATTTGTGATAAACTACAACATGAACAATTTTGATAGGCCACTGTCAGAGTTGTTGGGCATGTTGAGGACAGTCGAGACACAGATGAAGAAGGACAAGCCTAAGTCTGTGATGGTGATCACAAGCAAGAAAGGCAAGTCCAATCACAAGGGTAAGGGCAAAGCTAAGAAAGGTTATGATGCTATCCAGGAGCCCAAGTCATCTTCAGCTCTCAAGGCCAAGGGAGGCGTGACCAAGAAAGGCAATTGCCACCATTGTCAAAAGCCAGGACATTGGAAAAGGAATTGTCCTCTCTATCTGGAAGAACAAAAGAAGAAGGAGGTGACAGACGTCTCTACTTAAATGTGTCATGAAAGTAAACTTGTAACACTTTTGAGGTATATGATACCAAGATGTAAAGTGTAAAGCACTCAATAAATGGGGCAAGTGTTGCCACCATAGATAGGAGTCCTTTAGTTTATTTTCAGCCTAAAAGGCATGTAATACAGTTATGAACTGCTATTTCATATTTGCCAATAGATAGAAACACTTTATTTTTGCATATTGTATGACAATGATGGCAATCATTAAAGAGATGTTTCAATTTCTAAAGATATGATCTTTGTGGCAATGCCTTGTTTATCTTGTGGTATTTGATATGCATAAGATAAAATGATACCTAAAAGTTATAGATAACTCAAACAATCAAATTAGCATAAATCATGAGAAATTCATATCTAGTTTCCCTGTGATGGATAAATCTAGACTCTTTTGGTTAGAGAACCAGTAAGAGACATGAATATCTTGGACATGATTAATCAATCTTCACTAAAGGTAGTGGGAGAATGATTATCCTATTAGGCATGATACATGTGATGTATTTACATACCTATTGGAACAAATGCTAATACTTTAATTGGTGTTTAGAGAAATACCAATATGAATATCTTGAAGTGTTCAAGATTATCATAGATGAAGTGCAAATTTGGTAAAGTGTTAATTCTTGATGAGATCAATGAATAAAATACTTGGACCAAATGTTTGAGATCCTTATGAGTGATTATGATAGTGTATCATAGTGAACTCATGATTAAGGCATGGTGATGTCTAAATCAACAAGGAATCATACTCTAAGGAGTTAGAGAATGATTATCAAATAACTGAATTCTTCTTAATAAAAGAATTCCCCACACTAATAAAGGACATTAAGAATCACAAGGAGTTGTGAGTTCTTATATCCTTGATGGATACACCTCGTTTATCTATGTGATGAGTTGTTCATGTGATGATTCAACTATCTACATGAATATGAGGAACCAAATTTTGAGTTATGGTTTATGACCATTACATCCTAAATGACATCCATGTGAACCATAAGGTATGACCTTGATGGTAGCACCCATTGGATGAAATCCATAAGTGCAAATGAATCTTAAGTGTTAAGACACATGGATAACATTTTGAGAAGGATGATGCTTGTTGATTGCAACTTAATGACTAATACATTTGGCATATGGATACTAAAACCGCATTCCTATGAGGAATAAAACAAGGATGTGTACGTGACACAACCTATAAGGTTTATGAATCCACTAATGCAAATGAAGTCTATAAGTTACAATGGACCAATCAATGTGATTGATTGAGTACAAGCAACTCAGAATTGGATCTTTACTTTCATGATATAGTCAAAGGGTTTGACAGATATGTCAAAGATAAAGAAGGGATCTGTGATTTAGTGGGAGCGTATTCACATTCCACATGTTGATGTGAAATAGAAATGTTCTAGAATGGAAATCCAAAAGTGGAAATTATCTTTAAGGAAGATAGAGATGTTTCCTATGTGATAGGAATAGATATCTATAGAGATAGTTCTCGAAAACCTCTTGACCTAAAAAGAGAAAGCATACATTGGCAATCTGTACTGAAGGATTCAATATGCACAGATTCAGTGGGAGAAAACTTGTCCATGATTATATGGAGTTAGTATCCCAAGGCCAAGTGTCCAATTCTTATGAAGAATGGGAACACTAAGAATAGATGTGGATCTATCATGTATGTAATCATCCCATTATCTTGCATGGCAAGAACAAAATGCATTCATCATCTTGTATGTAGGACATGGCAATATGATGTGCTCATCCTGATAACTCGTATGTGGGACATGACGAGTGGATGTATGTCTGCTTCCAGTAAGGGTTACTGGAATACCATGAGAACTTGATAAGTACTTGGGAAGTACTAGTTCTATGGAGATAAGGAAGAGTTCAATGTAAAGAGTTACATTGATGTGAACTACCGAAAGGACAGAAAATTAATCGCAAAATATATATAGGATATATATAAAGGTGAAAGTTTGTTGATAATTGGAAGTGTTCCAATAAAACCATTTAAAAGGGAAATGTCGAGTATCTATATGTTGGAGAACAGCAGTGGATACTATATGGATCTGGAAGTTCATGAGATGAACTTATAGATATTCCACTCATTGATGACAAGTATGGAATCCTTGATCATGCAATGTGGCTAAAGGTTAGCAAAGGAATACTAGATCACATATTACGGCAAATCCATCTCATATGTGTGACGTACAGCAAAGAGATGTGATACATGCAATTTATACTGACTTTGGCAAGGTGTTTCCATAACTCACTATGTTCGCACTAGAGCACAGTAACATGTGGGACATGTTTGAAGATCACTATGAATATGATTCAAGGGTGATTGGCTCGCAGTGCAAGTGGGAGTCTGTTGGTATGTATCCCCTGAGAGCCAATCATGGGATGATTGGTGGGATACATTAAGATTGATTTGATAAACATCAAAAGGCAAGCTTCTAATTCTTTCTGGTTCAATCATATGAGATAGTGATAGAACAGATTGAATGTCTAGAGAATGACAGTACTCAATGACGTATGCTTTCAGGTTGAGGACCTGAACGATGAGATCATACGGATGCTAAGAGTTTGTACATTCTTGTTATGTCCCTAGTCGGATGTCATTGTGGAAGGTAGATAGATAGCAATGACACACAAGACTAGATTGTGGTGTTGGTTGATGACAGAATCTCATTAGTCATGATATAGAGATATCAAACCAAACACATAGGTACTTGTTAGAGAACAAGTGTACCGGACAGACCCACCGTGAGTTTTACACATGGAACCATGACATGGTAGTCACAGTCAGTACTCACAGTGATGGTGGTGAGTGTGATTCTTTGACCTAAAATCACAACACTCAACACATGTCGTTGGGCACACTTTCACATCATCAAACGCAGTCCTGAAACATGGGTTGTTATAAAGGTGATGATTGGGTGGCTTTGACACATGGGGCTTTTGAGGGGTGAGTGATAGATATGGGATTTGTCCCTCCTGAGGGAGTTTGATATCCATGGCCACTTGATGAGTAGGATTGAGAAAGGCGTGCACACATGTGTGAATCAGTATGTGATATTGATGTCATACATATCTCTTCCAATCTACTCTGAGATCAAGAAAGTGAATGAACGTTGATAGGATGACTGTTCCCTGCCTCGAGTTCATTCGGGATATCAGTGACAAAGGAATTATACACTCACTGTAACACCATTCACGGAATGTAGGATTGAAAGTTGTTCTCCAACTTTCTATTTCACTTGGGTAGCACTGATGTGTGACTAGGCACCGCTCTTTGCTTGTGAAGTCATAAGTGTGATGGACTTTCACTGCCAACGTGAAATGGACATGCAGGGTCACACACATAGGATTTAACCTGGAAGAGGATTTTTGTCCACAAATAATGTTTAGATTGATTACTAAAGGAGTTTAGTAGTTAAATTAAACACTCAATTAATTGATAGCTCAATATCATAATGTTCAAGGTGTTGGACATATTGATTGGAGTATCAGATTGATTGAAACTGCAATTGACTGATTCTACACAATCTGCATTCCCAATCGATCGGCTCAAGTGATGAACCGATCGGCTAAGCTTGGTGAACCGATCGGCTCATGGACAGGGTGAAACGATTGCTTCAAGTGTTGAAATGATCGGTTCAACTGTTGCAACCGAGCAAGTTGGGAAAGTAGGATTGGTGAGAAATTTCCTTACGTTTCACTTGCCCAATTTGATTGGAACAAGGATTGGTATTTGATATCGATTAGAAATAAAAGAAGAAAAGTCAATTGGGAACTGACCAGGACCACGAACTGACCGGTTCAGAAGTGAACCGACCATTTCATGGGTCCCAACCGATCGGTTGAGGTGTCAACTGACCGGCTCAGGTCCCCAACCGACCGTTTCAGAAATGAAACGATCGGTTCAGGTTGCGTAGTTGATTGTTTTTGTGGAAAATATCGAACCCTTCTACTCCTACTTTAGTCCCGCATTGCCCGGGATAGAGAACCATGTTCCATGACCCTCCTATATATAGGGGTATTGGGGGCTTCTCAAAGAACAACACAGTGCAACCAGTTGCTCTATAAAGTTGTCGTTCTCTCTGGTTTTGGTAACCGAGAGAGATCGAGCAAGTGCTACCCGATAAGGGAGGCACAACAAGGGAAAGACAACTGCAGAAAGCGACTGGTGGTAGGAGAGTGTGTCGGCAACTAGTACGCTGACAGGAGGGTGTGACTCCTTCCAATTCCTTGTGGGACAAGGAGATTGGAGTTCCAGGTGGTCCATGTGGACTACTTCAGAGGTGGGAGATTTCTACCGCTCAGAGGACAGCTGTCAATCCCGACAGTCCCGGTGAGACCAGGAGTCATCAGTCCCGGTGCGACCAGGAGCTGCACAGACACTGTCCAAGACCGGAGGTGAAGACCGTGCAAGCCGCGAGGTATTGTCGCCGAGCAAGCCTCGGGACAAGGTATGATTCCACAAACCATCCTTTCCTATTGTATAGACGTTGACGCGTTTCCTTGTTCTAGGTATGGGGAGGAGAAAATTTTTGTTTCTGCTGCCTTCTCTGCCTCCCCTAAAACCCAATAGAGACTTCCACTAGGGATTCGTCCCCCGTATCACCTATTAGTACGTTCTGACCCCCGTATACTAGACACTGCCAGGGTTAGGTCATTTCATCCCTATGGCGCAGACCTCTCATAGGGAATCTATAGTGTTTAGGGAATCTACATGTCTAATTCACTCTTTACATTCACAATTCAATCATTACATTACATGTCTTAGTTTAGCTCTATAAACCATTCATTTCACAGACCATCTGATAAATTTACCACAACTGAATTGTTAAGCATCACACATCTCATACTGAGAACATTGATATCACAATACTTGATTCATTGAACACCCTATCCTTAGGGTTTTATTTACCTCATTCACTTATCACATGGTTCTCATAAGGATTTCATGCGACATAAACATTCACTGAATAAAGACTACTATCAACAAATCATATAAAATCTATATATGTATGAAACCTTGGAACTGAGTTGAATTTGGGTTTCCATGCCATTCACTGAGATAACATGCATCAATAATAAAATTGAATAAATAAAGTCTATCATGTCAAGAAAATCCATTCAAATGGATTTCACGATATCTATTCGCAAATATCCAACTTTCCTCGCATCTAGGGTTTCACCCTCTTTACTGAGATATCAAACAAAGATTATTCACCTTAAATGAAATCCATGATAGTATCTGACATATATGTACTATGAACTCAGATAAACAATCATTCATAACCAACAGAATCTAGATAAACAAATTTCTCCATTTAATTATACAGCAATTTCAGTCACAGGCAAATTCTCTATATTTTAGTTTACTCTTATAACCTTTGTGAATACTTAGGGAATTCTCGTTAGGATGTATTGTATACATTTCTAATATGATTTTATTACCTAAAATTCATCCAAACAGAGGAAGAATCTGTTTCATATCATTTTGCAACAACTTAGATCAAACACACAATTCAGGGTTTGTAGTCGCATACTAAGCAATTAAAGATTATGGATGATTTAATCAATTTTTGTACAATATACTATTTAAAACAAGTTCCCACTCACCCTAATGTGTGAAAACACCTTAAAAATGCAGCTCATCACTAAAAATCTTGATCTCATATCAAATCCCTAGCAATTCACCTGATTCTTCTTCCTTTCAACTCGGAAACCCTAAAAATGAGGGGTTATGAAGAAAGAGTGAGAAAAGGGGAAGTTTTGATACCATTTCGGATCAAATCAGCGGAGGGATGGAATATTGACATGTGAGAGAATATTCACCATTAAAGTCTATGTAAAGAAGCTAAACTTACATGATTTCATCATTCCTCGGGCCGCAAAACCCTAGGTCAGCATCTCCATCATTTTCTCCTCTCAAACCCTAACTCTCCATCTCTCTCTAGGATTTCGTTTCTCTGGATTGAATCACAAATGATGAGAGCTCCTTGTGTGTTAGGTTGACCATATAGAGCAATTTAGCTGCTTGGGTCAATTGCACATTGACCCCTCACTATACTTTCTCTTATTTCAGCTGAATTTTATGTCATAAAAATATTACTATAATTCATTTACAGGTAATGTCTAGACACATCCAAAAATTATGAGAATTTTACATTTTATTTATTATTGAGGTTCATATCTCTGATTAAAATTTCAGTTCATTTAGAGTTACCAATAAATAAATAAAAATAAAACACTACACTGCTAAAAAGCACTCTGTCAGCATTTTGGTCAAAGTATAGTTCTACCGAGAACCACATTCAAAGAACACTCAAATATTCTGAAATTTTTCTCCAATATAAATGATTGACTTATCCATATCATATCCAAAATTCAATTAAATACAAAAATTTTAGAAAATATGAAAAATCATTTACCACACTGCTATCCTGATCAAATTCCATATTCATGTACTATCAAAACCCTAATTTTTGCCGATTAGGGTTTACATTTCTCAAACCCTAATTCTTCAAACTAAAACCATAGTTAGAGTTTCTTCTTAGGTTTGAAACATCACAATTGATCTACTATCATTAATCAAGTCTAAACAATTTTCAATCTAATTAAGCATGTAATCATTCAGGTAAACCCTAGTTTACCAATTAAGCACAAATGTGGTCATTAAAATTTCTCACCCCCTTAAAAAGTTTCATCCCCGAAACATAAATATGCAAACAAAGTATATTAAAAGTTTATTTTAAGCTTCTAAAATCTTACATGTCATTACATTCTTGTATTTTATACTTGAATGTAGTTTTCAACGTTAAGTCCTTTATTTCTTTTCTAATCACAACATGTTAAAATAGTTCTCAATGATAACAAACAAATTCTCTATGCCACAATCAATCATAGGATAGAGAGAGAAACAACCATTTCAATATTTTCATACTCTTGAGGTGTTACCTCAATATTGATAATCTGATCCAACTATCTCAATTCATACGGCTCAATATGTACTATTGTTATGTATTACTTCTAAGTCACAAAAGAGAGTTCACCATGTTGTTTTGAATTTTACTATTGTGCTACTCAAATAGCAAAACAGTCTTGAGTTAGAAGACTAGATTCAACAGCAATTGTGCAATACTACTCACAGCATCCCCATTGCATCATGGATGCATAAGGTGAAGCATTACCATCACATTCCATATTATTCTCAAGTATGAACCCACACATAATTCAAGGTGTAACCATCGGGTTATAGCATACTAGGGTTTCAACAATAGTAACAAAGTACTCCATGATTGTATTAGTCATTCAAGGACTATTCATACCCAATTACCATCACTTAGTTATATTAAAGCTAGGTATAACAACCTATACCTCATCAGGGTTACATATCAATACAATATGGTTATCATCCCTTCTATTCATATGAGTGAATAGGTAAGACTACCTTATTCAGGGTAACCCTTCATTTGTTCCATCATTATTCAACCCTTATCACCGTACCACAATTATACAATACTAAGAAGGATTACTGGTATGAATGACTACAACTATCAGACACCTTTAATTAACATATTGCTTGCACATGTACACTGAAATCATACCTAGAACCATTTTACATCCCTTAATATACCTTCAACAAATTATACTTCTAAAAACAAATTCACATATTACTAAAAGTCATTGTTTTCTCTTATCTCTCTCCTCATTTACTACTACTTACTTTTTGATACTTATCCTTTTCATTTTAATCATGTAGATTAAACATTTATAAAATTGAAGCATACAAGGTACAAATAGATTATTCATCATTCTTTCTATCACTACAAGAATTTATCTCATATCGCACTTCACTCATATTGTAGTTCTCCTTTTGTTCAAAACACACTTGTTACATTTCAAATTTATATATTACTCTTTACTCCGAATCATTTCCATATTGTTTATCTACCTTTCATATTAGCTATATTTAAACCTTGGATTTCTATCAGTGCTAGTTTACTTCTCATAGTGCAAATCTCATGATCTTGTTTTATAGAGATGCTAGTATTCAAAGTCAAATCACTAGTGACATCCATTGAACTACTACAACTCTAAACATTCTAGGGTTTGGTCCTTATGAGTAGCATGACATTATTGTGATGTGACTTTGCTCCCTTAATTTGAAATTCAAACTTTGGATATCTCACGTTTTACTAAAGTATTCTTTATCTTATCGATTGAATTTCCTTTCTCTTACTTGGCCATTCAGATAGATTACATTCTCAATTACCCTGCTAGGGTTTCATCATCATATTGTGTGTCATTATTACATTCACTAGATGTCTCTACCACAGTAGTTATGCATCATATATGATTCATTTTCCTATCACTTCATTCCCACATTGCTCTTATTAAGGAAGATATGAAAGAGAAGATGATTCTAAGACTTTAGAATTCTTATCTTCAAACATTCAATAATACATTTCTCATATGTAGGTTTAATTAATTATCAACAAGGATACTTGACTAATTAGCACTTTCTTGAATCTCACAACCTCTTTCTTTTATAATCTATATTACTCCGTTATGTTTTAAACCCTTCTTTACTTTCCATAATCCCCTTACCATATACTACTATTCCACATGTCATCTTTAACTTCTAGTTTTCTCTTATGATCATGTTGCTTATTTTATGTGTATGATCATGTATACCATGTTGCATATATTTCCTTTTATCCTTCTACTAATGTGAAGTTGACATTCTAAATCAATAATCTCTCTACTAGTATCACCTCATGTTTAATACATAACATATCCTTCATTTTAAATCAAATGGCTCATGCATGGGTGAAACATAGTTTCTCTTTCAATCAAGTTTTTCCTTCCTAAATATAGTCTACCTTTGTATGACTTATTCATTTATTTAGTTACACTTTTGTTCTTCTTTTAGAAACTAGTTTGTTGTTCTATAGAGAATTAGAATCCAAAGGCAATAAGGATGAATGTATTAAACTTATTAATAAAGGTATACATTCCATGCTCTCAATTATATCATAACCCTCATTCCTTAATCAAGCTCATTATTTCCAACATTTCTCTTTGTTTCAACTAAGTTTCTTATCCTAGTTTTATGATTTACATGCTCATCTAGTTCTCTTCACTTTAACTCTTCTTAAGACTCTTCACTTCTATGCACTTATTGTATACTTAGCTCTTTTCTTCTATTTTCCCTTTTCCTTAGAGTACTTAAAAACATTATACTCGGTTATATAACCCATTCCTCATGATTGATTCTTACTATCTTGGCCCCTTACATACTTTTCTCATATCATTTCCATATTTCATATTTAGAGTTCATATAATACTAATAATTAAACTTAATCTGAACCTTATGTCGTGTTCCTTTATTCCCAATTAAGGGTTTCTCATATGAGGCCCCAAAGTTGGATCTTAGATATCAGTTACAACTGATTCTTAGTTATCCCAGTCTTTCCCTTATACTTCAAAATCTTAGAGTATATATATTCATACTAGAATTTGGATCTAATCTATCCAGAATTTACTCTTGTTATGTTACTAATAGGAGTCATTACTGCCATCCGGACCAGGCCAAACCTTCAGTCCTGAAGCTAAGAGCTACTCAGGATTACTCAACTCCTATTCATCTCAAATGTGTGGAAGAAAACCTATCCACTTAGGAAAGCTCATTCAAAGATCATTTCTAGTCTACTTGATACAAAGAATGTAATCAATAAATGCTATAACTGCATAGTGTACAACAAATCTTAAAGACCCATATATATTTCAAAATACTGAATATCTGAATTCAAACATATAAGAGCTTTTCTATTCATCTCCAATAAAACAACAATATGAAATGAAAGTTCTATCTCATTTTATATGTATGCTATTAATTCATGTTACTTATCTTGTTTCTAACCCTAGTATTTCTAGGGTTCCTCTCTAGACCATCCTTCCATTGTATACCTGGCAAGGGTATACATGAAAGAATAGATAGAGTAGCTTGATACTGGTTGATCCAAGTACTCAGATACTGAGCCAGGATATCCAAATACTCAAATCCCTAGAGCTAACATCATAACATATCATATCTGCCACACTTATGGCTCTAACTTACTAACTTAATGGTCCCTAACAACTCAGCCTAAGATCTGATACCAAGTTGTTACACCCCGATCTCACAATTACCATTAATCATGAGATTTGGGAATAAATTGAGGATTTAACGTAATACAAAGATCACCCTTAACTTTTTCTTCTTTTTCAAACTCTTTGTTTTCTCGCATTGAACCACATAAACTAACTTTACAAGGGAATCTAAACATTGATTTATCTAATCTGATTTCAACAGTAAAAATGCATGTATGAACATTCATTATGTTTCTCATACTTTAAGCACATAAGACTTGTTGATTCGCATATATTGCTAAAAGAGGAATAATTTTATACATCATCATTTACAACTCTCTCTTATTTCTTTACAAGGACGTAGAGTGACAAGGATCGACTGAACTTAACTATACTCAGATTTAACTCTTGTGGCAGATCTACTCTGATGCAATGATATCTTCAAGTCCACATGGTTTTCCTAAAAAAATTATGAGTAGAGGGGTGAGCCTACTCGCTCAGTGAATGAGTACTTTAAAGAAACAGTCTAAAGCACTGATATAATTACAGATATACTTTTGAGAAACCGATATCAATTATAACAGCAGTAAGCTTTAAAGAATCTAATAATTGACAATCATAAATATGGCAGGAAACTCTAGATATCTACAAGAGTGAATCAATATATGAAATGCTTGATTGCTCATAAAGAGAACTAAAAATTCAGAAACATACAAAGAATAATTGAATAACTGCACACACTTGTTTAACCTCTCATTCATCTTATTATGCCTTGAACCCACATGAGGTGTACCACAACATGTGAAAGAATCACAGCAAGCTACAATCTCACTGTACAAGACTTAGCTGACACACCCGAGATGCTAAGCCTAACAATGTCACTGGTCTACAACAGAAAAATGGCTCTCTGGCCTCCGTACACCTATGGGTCGTAAAACTGGAACCCACCTCTCAACCTGGGGACACAGGCGGTGAGTCAAGCCATCTATTGGATTTTCTGTACTCTAGTACCATCAGGATCTCTAGTTGATGTTGGACACTACAAACTGTATTTTTAAGGAGACTTTCACTAGGTCTTCGTCCCTCATACCACCTGTTAGTATGTTCCGACCCCCGTATACTGGACACTGCCAGGGTTAGGTCATTTCATCCCTACAGTGCAGACCTCTCATAGGGAATCTACAGTGTTCATGGCATCTACCTGTCTAATTCACTCTTTACATTCACAATTCAATCATCACATTACATGTCTTAGTTTAGCTCTGTAAACCATCCGTTTCACAAACCATCTAATAAATTTACCACAACTAAATTATTAAGCATCACAAATATAATACTGAGAACATTGATATCACAATACTTGATTCAGTGAACACCCTATCCTTAGGGTTTCATTTACCTCATTCACTTATCACATGGCTCTCATAAGGATTTCATGTGACATAAACATTCACTGAATAAAGACTACTATCAACAAATCATGTAAAATCAATATATGTATGAAACCTTGGAACTGAGTTGAATTTGGGTTTCCATGCCATTCACTGATATAACATGCATCAATAATAAAATTGAATAAATAGAGTATATCATGTCAAGAAAATCCATTCAAATGGATTTCACGATATCTATTCGCAAATATCCAACTTTCCTCACATCTAGAGTTTCACCCTCTTTAATGAGATATCAAACAAACACTATTCACCTTATATGAAATCCAAGATAGTATCTGACATATATGTACTATGAATTTAGATAAACAATCATTCATAACCAAGGGAATCCAGATAAACAAATTTCTCTATTTAATTATACAATAATTTCAGTCATAGGCAAATTCCCTATATTTTAGTTTACTCTTATAACCTCTGTGAATACTTAGGGAGTTCTCATTAGGATGTATTGTATACATTTCTAATATGATTTTATCATCTGAAATTCATCCAAACATAGGAAGAATCTGTTTCATATCATTTTGCAACAGCTTAGATCAAACACACAATTCAGGGTTTGTAGTCGCATACTAAGCAATTAAAGATTATGGATGATTTAATCAATTTTTGTACAATATACTATTTAAAGGAAGTTCCCACTCACCCTAAGGTGTGAAAACACCTTAAAACATAGCTCATCCCTGAAAATCTCGATCTCATATCAAATCCCTAGCAATTCACCTGATTCTTCTTCCTTTCAACTCGGAAACCCTAGAAATGAGGGATTATGAAGAAAGAGTAAGAAAAGGGGAAGTTTTGATACCATTTTGGATCTAATCAGAGGAGGGACTGAATCTTGGCATGTGAGAGAAGATTCACCATTAATGTCTATGCAAAGAAGCTAAACTTACATGATTCCATCATTCCTCAGACCGCAAAACCCTAGGTCAGCATCTCCATCACTTTCTCCTCTCAAACCCTAACTCTCCCTCTCTCTGTAGGATTTCATTTCTATGGATTGAATCATGAATTATGAGATCTCCTTGTGTGTTAGTTTGACCATATAGAGCAATTGAGCTACTTGGGTCAATTGCACATTGACCCCTCACTATACTTTCTCTTATTTCAGCTGAATTTTCTATCTTAAAAATATTACTGTAATTTATCGACTGATAAGATCTAAATGCATCCAAAAACAAAATTTTACATGTTATTTACGATTTAGTTTCAGATCTCCAGTTAAAATTTCAGATCATTTGCTATTACCAATAAATAAGTAAAAATAAAACACTACACTACTAAAAAGTACTTAGTCAGCATTTTGGTCAAAGTATAGTTTGACTGAGAACCACATTCAAAGAACACTCAAATATTCTGAAATTTTTCTCCAATATGCATGATTGAGTTATCCATATCATATCCAAAATTTAAGTAAATAAAAATTTGTAGAAAATATGAAAAATCATTTACCACACTGCTATCATGATCAAATTCCATATTCATGTACTATCAAAACCCTAATTTTTTCCGATTAGGGTTTACATTTCTTAAGCCCTAATTCTTCAAACTAAAATCATAGTTAGAGTTTCTTATTAGGTTTGAAACATCACAATTGATCTACAATCATTAATCAAGTCTAAACGATGTTCAATCTAATCAAGCATGTAATCATTCAGGTAAACCCTAGTTTACCAATTAAGCACAAATGTGGTCATTACAACTGGATTTTCAGACAGGGGCCATAGATGGGCCAAGGTTCGCCAGCTAGGGTGTTGATGTAGTCCTCCTTAGACTATAGTTATACAATGTAATATTCATTTGCTACATCAATTAGGTTAAACCCGCCTAGCGGTTTCCATAACTTGTTGATTCTATCATGAAGCATGAGGTAGCCTATTTCCCATGATAGCAGCTTGACGACCACAGTGTACTGCCAAGGTTTAAGCAGTTCCTCCATAGATTCATTGTGGAGTCAAAAAGCAAGGAACCCCTGCTCCGTTGAGATGGCAATATCTGATGGTTGCAGGTGAACACCACATGAATCCACATCTATCATTATGAAGCTTTGCAAATTAGTATGTGTTCCCTTTTCCAAGGAATCCTTGTAGGAAGTCCCAGTGGTGAGTGTTGGTTATTTAGGTGGTTGTGTCCATCACCAGACAAGGGAAGGAACTGGGCGGGGGTCCCGTTGTTGTCCATGTCCATAGAACTTGGGGTAGTTCTCTGTGTTGGTTGGTTCTGCTACTCGCTTCAGAAGACAAGGTTTAGGCCGAAGGATCCGAGGGGGATGGAGTTCGAACGGCACAAAAGGTTGCCATCCCCGTCATCATCTGGAAGTTTGAGGTCACTTGTGTGGTCATCGTCAGTCACCTAAGATGTTTCCCTAGCCTCCATCCAATTTTAGAGATTTAGTTTATGTTTTGATAACATGTGACAAAGATATATTTCAATTTTGGTCCAGTTTGGACTTTGTTTGCTTAAGCTTTTGCAATTTATGTTCTTCTATTGGACTTAACACAGTTTTCTTTTCCTAAGGATCTGTCCATAATTTTAACACATGGATGTTGTGCTTCATAAGTGCTCTTCATATATTTAATGTGGTTGCACCTTTGGATGATAGGGTGCACCATCATATGTTGCTTCTTTTCCTTCAAGGTTGAGAACAAATGGTTTCACACCTAAGGACTTGAATTGATGTTTCATCCATCTATTGTGAGGATCCAATGATTTTACCATGTCGGTGAATCATCCAATGGTTTCTCCTTGTAGTTATAGAACCAATGGTTTCTCTTGTGGCCCTAAAATCGATGGTTCTCCTTATTGTATGCACAATCTGATGGAGGATTAGGTTTTGTAAATGGTAAAGTATACCACACAAACTTGTGGTTTCTCTGATGGTGCAACTTGATGGTTTCACCAAGGCACAATCTGATAGGTCTCCTTGGAGACAAACCAATGGGAGTTATGATAATGCATGGAAAAGGAAGATTTTAGGTTTTAACACATGGCAAGTCAGATTTCAGCCTTTGATCATCTTTCTCTCTCACCTTGGGTATTTATACCCCTCTCCCCTCCTTCAAACAAACCTTTCTCTTTCTCTGTTACACCCTGATCTCACAATTACCACTAATCACGAGATTATGGTATAATTTGAGGATTTAACGTAATACAAAAATCACCCTTAACTTTTTCTTCCTTTTCAAACTCTTTGTTTTCTCGCAATGAACCACATAAACTAACTTTACAACAGAATTAAACTTTCATTTCTTTAATATAATCTCAACATTTAATGATACACATCCATACATTCATTATGTTTCTCAAACTTCCATGTACATACGACATGACAATCATTTGCATTCTCTCCTATTAAGGAAACAAACATACAAAACATCATTTACAACTCTCTCTCAGATCTATACAAGGATCTAGAGTGATAGGAACCGACTGAACTTAACTATACTCAGACTTAACTCTTGTGGCAGATCTACTCTGATGCAATGATATCTTCTTCAAGTCCATGTGATTTCCCTAAAATTGTGAGTAGATGGGTGAGCCTACTCGCTCAGTGAATGAGTACTTCAAAGAAATAGTCTAAAGCACTGATATAATTACATATATACTTTTGAGCAATTGATATCAATTATAAAGCAGAAAGCTTTAGAGAGTCTAATAATTGACAATCATAAATATGGCAGGATACTCTAAATATCTATAAGAGTGAATCAATATATAAAATGCTTGATTGATCATAAAGAAAACTAATAATTTAGAAACATACAAATAATAATTGAATAAATGTACACACTTGTTTTGTGGGGTCTGGTCTCCAAACCATGACATAAACACGATTAAAACTTAGCGGAAGCAAATCGGTAATCAGCGGAAGACAAAAATCACGGGAAATTAAAAACTTTTCGAGATAAGAACTTGGATCCATAAAACTTCTTTCATAAAGAGAGATAAACTGTTTACATCTCAGGATAATTACTTCTTGAGTAATTATATACATCAAGATACAAAATCTCAAGATCACTGAACAAAAGACTCCAAGACCTGAGAGTACAGAGGACACATAGGAGTGACTCTAACTACACCACATGGCAAGACAATCTCCACCTGAGATTACTGCTGCCCCTGGTGCTGCTGCTGAGACTGGTCACCTGTAGGCTGGTTCCTTCATCTCCGACGTCCACCTAAAAAGTTGAAGCCTACGGGGTGAGACAATTATACATAATTGTCCCAGCGAGAGTTATAACTCTTCGCCAGAAGCTCTATTATAACATCAAAGATTACTTTAAACAGTAAATCCTTCAAAGCATTCTATAACAGTTGCAGGTATAACAAGATCTCTAAAATTTAGGAGAAATGGAGAATATCAGCATTATTGCAATGTAACATCAATCAACTAACTTGGAGTCATCTCTAACAAGTTATACTACATGGTTGATTATGTTTTACAAACAACATTATGCCCTGTGGAGATGAGGCTTACCACTCATACTCCAACTGATCGCTGAGAAGTCACATCAGTATCATACATAGGTCATTAAGAGAGCCGGATTCTCATGACCTTCACCTTCCTCAGTCAGTAAGAGGATCACTTGTAGGACATCTCGTGTCTCTACTACTATAGCTCACCAGGGTAAACTGGTCCTTCGCTATTCTAGAGTCACAGTGGCGTTCTGTACTCTCTTCGTCATCAGGAGGTTTCATATTTACCTACCACTGATACGGATATCTGTGCTTTCTTCGTCATCAGGAGGTTTCATGTTTACCTACCACTGATACGGTATGGAACTATAGTGAAGGATGGATGGATTCCACATCTACATCACTTTCCTACACTAGGATGTAAGGTTCTACACATCCATGTACCCCACATACTCAAAAGTATGTGCTCCAGGAGTTCCCTAAGGAAAACCTATTTCACCATCACTTAATTTCTGACAATGATGGATCTATGATCAGGGCTCTACATTATACTTGATTAGTTAGGTACATTCAGTATTCTTTAACAGCATACATTGTTCTTCAAACAATAACAGTAGCATAGCAGTTATAAAAGAAGAATACTAAATGTAACAGGCCTAACTCATATCAATCATTATTTCTCATTATCCTCATCACAAGTCATCTCTAAGGCATGACCTTGATAGTATTCATGGCTCTCATAGCCCATTATCAGCATAGGATGCCTCTGGCAAGGCATCAGATTACTTTACTTATTCATAAGGCTAACAATATGCCTTCAATGAATATAACATCAACATCCATACCTGGATATGATTACCTTCATATCAGAACCTGCATGATTAATACATCTGATAAAGGTAATACAACAATAAGGAATGTACTTCCTACTCTTGTCATAAGAGTTAAATCTTTAATTCAAATCAAATAGAGTTTAATACTCAAAAGCATGCCATTACCCTTGAATTAGGGTTTACTATTCACATTACATGTCATCACCCTTGAATTAGGGTTTACTATTCACATCCAGGTGAATTAAACTCATAACATCATCATGTATGAGTAACATCTTCATTGATGCTCTTGGATTAGTTAAAGGTTCATCATTTATCATAATTAGGGTTTCTATGACCTCACCCAGGTGGACCATACCCTAATTATGCTTACTTATGTGCATTGGAGATGCTTTACTCGAGTTTCCACTTAAAAAGGGTAATTTCTCTCTCTAGAAGTACTTTCTCTCTCTAGAAGTACTTTCTCTCTCATCATAATGTTAGGTGATGTCAACATCACTCTAAAACCAGTTAGATTGAGTCATCATAGGCTAACATAGCCAAAAGCATCACCATTATGTGATTAGAGTTACTTTCTCTCTCTAGGGTACTTTCTCTCTCTAGAGTACTCTCTCTTTCATCATACTAATGGTTGATGGTAACATTAGACTAGATCAAGTTGGATAGAGTCATTATGACTAAAAACATCATTCTCATGTAATTAGGGTTTGAATTGAGCAAGGTATAACTTAATTGACCCTTCAGGGGTATTTTGGTAATTCACCCCATTGATCATCATCATGGTCCAAACCTTAGTCAATTAACCCCTTACTATCCTAGATTATTATTAGGGTTTGATTTAGGCAACATTGAACCATTTACATCATCAAATGATAGAATGAGGTCAACCTTGAATCACATTGATTGATTTCAATCATTAATCATCAATTGAGTTGAGATCGGTTGAAAGTGTTGACCGTTTGCTTGCTTTGACTTTCCAAGACCGCGAGCCTCCTTCTAACTCCAAGACCATGAGCCATCATGCATTCAAGACCGCGAGCCTCTTCAAGGGGTTCAAGACCGCGAAGCCTTCCATTGGTTCAAGTTAAAGTTGAGACCGCGAAGATCAATTTGATGTTGAGTCAGCGAAGAGGTGTTGACCGTTTAGTTAGTTTGACCTCAGGACCGTAAGGCCCTTCGTGGTCTTGAGACCGCGAGCCTCCTCTCGGTCTTGAGACCGTGAGCCCCCTCACGGTCTTGAAACCGCGAGCCCTCTCACGGTCTTGAGACCGCGAGGCTCTCATGGTCTCAGCCGCTTGGCCCTTCAACAAAGCTCAAAGGTGCAACCAATAATGTCAAACGATGTTGAAGCCTTCAAAAGGTCCAATCTATGTTGACCACCTATGGATTAGGTTAATAAAGATTATTCTTGACCAATTGGTCAACCAATTGACCCTCAATTGTTGACCAAGTAGGATTGAAATCGATTCAATTAGGGTCTATCAATGTTCACCCATCAACACTCAACAATGTGCATCAACACAAGGTTGAACCCTTCAATTGAGCTCCAATTGGGCCCAAACTTGGCCCAAACGGTCTTGAGGTCATGTGTGTGGACCCCACATGGTCTTAAGACCGCTTTCCCAAGATTTCATCAAAGTCTAAGGTGATTTGATAGGGGTTGAACCATGATTGAACCACAAAATAGAATTTTGATTAAATTGATAACTTATTTGCAATTGGGTCCTCAATTGGTCAAATTACTCAACCCTAGACCTTCAAACGGTCTTGGGTGATTGTCCTCTCGGTCTTGAGACCGTTTGGATGAGTTCCAAACGGTCTTGAGACCGTTTGCCCATCCAATTTTTGGATTCTAGTGCAGATTCATCAAGGTCTGACCCATTGAGTTGATGATCATGTCAATATTTAATTGCAATGTAATTTGGTGTAATTGTACCTTAAATTGGTCAACTATCCTTGACCCCAGACCTCCAAACGGTCTTGGTTGATTTCCCTCGCGGTCTTGAGACCGTTTGGTGACCCCCAAACGGTCTTGAGACCGTTTAGGTCAATCAACCCTAAAAACCCTAATTAGGTCACCATAATTTCAGTACTGATTTTACCTAGGGTTAGCCCTAGTATTCACCCTTCAACTCTTAGCCCGTTTGGAATTAGAACATAAAACTTGGTGAGTTGTTAATTAACATTATTTTGAACAGTAATCTCATACGTTCAATGCTTAGTCAACGACCTTACACGGTCTTGAGACCGTTTTCCCAAAAAGGCAATTTCAGACCGTTTGAAAATCAGTAATTAATTCATTTAAAGTTGTGACTTAAAAAGGTCATATCGCCCGATTCCTTTGGAGTTAGTCTCCCAAATTTTGAGGGTAATTATCCTATATAATTAAGAACAGGTTTCTTATACGTTACATGCCCGTTAAATGGGGCCAAACGGTCTTGAGACCGTTTGCCCTGTCGCGGTCTCGATACCGTTTGCTCACCTCGCGGTCTTGAGTCCGAGAGAGCAAACTGTTAGGACCGTTTAAGGAAAAGAAAAGCGGTGGGTTTTTCTTGGAAATCACGCCTTCATCTCCTAGCTCAATAACAGTACGAATATCCCATGGGTTTGCTTGCAAAATAGCAAGGAAAAGTAGGGAAATACTAAGAGCTATCATTAAAACGCATATAAAGATGCACATAGTAAAGCATAGGTTTAGAGTTATAAAACCCGCCTAAAGCTTGCTTCTTGAGCTCCAAGCTTTCAAGATCCAAGATCTAATGGCGTCCTTGAGTTCTTACAGGTTGGCCAAGGTGAAAACTCCAAGGAAGGATGAAAAGAGACGGCTAGAAAGGTAGGGTTTCAAGAGTTAGCCATGAAGATGACCTTGAATTCGAGTTTTAACCATGGAATTAGGCAAGAAGAGGGGTTTAAACCTACCTTGCACCCCTTGGTCGTCCTCCTTAGCTCCAAGGCAGTCCTTGGTCGTCTTTGGTGAAATGAAACAGTAAGGGAACGAAGGGTGAGTTCCCTTGCAACTAAGGGAAGGAGAGCTTATATACATGGGGTAGGATTTTCAACATTAGTTCATAAGTTGTCCATAATTCCAATTAGGTCCCTCCTTCTTTACTTGATCGTCCCTTCCTCTTTATTCTAAGGACAAACCTTCTCTTAAGGTCTTAGGAAAAGAAGGTAAAGGAGAGCAAGCTAATACTGAGGTACATACATAAAGAAATATTACACATATGCCCTGATTATTCAATCACAAGGCATGTCTCATAACTTGATAATTCAATTGAGGTGACTTCCTCATCATTTCTTCTCTAAATGATGGAAAAAGTCTAAAAAGATACATTAGATGACATATTTCACAATTTGTATCCCTTAATTTGGGTAAATTGCATTTTACCCCAATTTAAGGTTTCAAGCACTGGGATTGCTTCCACAGCTGCACCTTGGTGCCCTAGCTTGGGAAATCCCTCAAACTTTACCAAAAAGATTCTCATGATGTCTCATCATTAGAGGAACATCTCAACATGTGCAAATTGCAAACTAACCCTTTTAACTGGGTAAATTGCACATAGGTCCCTGTATATCAAAACAATGCTACAACTTTAAATAAAAAGGAGAAAATACTGAAATATATGTTTCTGAGAAACTTAATTACATGCTCAGAGTTAATCACAAAGATTTAATCACATATTTAGGAAAAATACCTAGGGTTAACTCATAACCCAGGTCAGGGATGTTACAAATTATCCACCCCTTACAAGGATTTCGTCCCCGAAATCAATAAAACATACTAAGAGAAAAGGGTAGGACACTTCCTTCTCATCTCATCCTCTAACTCCCAAGTGGCTTCTTCAACACCACGATGGTTCCAGAGGAATTTCACAAGACTTATATCTTTCTTCTTTAACTTTTTAATTCGTTTATCAAGGATTGACACTGGTCCCTCCTCATAGGATATGTCATCATTCAATTCTACCTCCATAGGTTGTAGAACTGACTCGGTGTCTGGGTGACATTTCTTCAACATAGAAATGTGAAACACAGGATGTAACCTCTGTAATTCTGGGGGAAGCTCTAGTTTATATGCTACCTTTCCAATCTGTTCAATGATTGGATAAGGCCCCATATATCTAGGAGCTAACTTCCCTTTCCTTCCAAAACGAAGGACCCCTTTCCAAGGTGAGACCTTAAGATACACTTTGTCTCCAACCTGGAACTCTAAGGGTCTATGACGTTTGTCAGCATAAGATTTCTGCCTATCCTGAGCAGTCTTAATCTTATGTTGTATAACTTTAATCTTTTCTGTGGTTTGCTGCACCAGGTCAGGACCTAACAAATGGTGCTCACCAGTCTCAAACCAACACAAGGGTGATCTACAACGTCTACCATATAAGGCTTCATAAGGTGCCATATCAATACTATGCTGATAGCTATTGTTATAGGCAAACTCTATCAAGCTTAGGTGTAGATCCCAACTTCCGGTGAACTGGAGGACACATGCTCTCAACAAGTCTTCTAGGGTCTGTATGGTCCTTTCCGACTGTCCATCAGTCTGCGGATGAAAGGCCGTACTAAACCTTAGCTTGGTGCCTAAGGCTCTGTGTAACTGTTCCCAAAAATGACTCGTAAACTGAGGACCTCTGTCAGAAACTAGTGTGACAGGAACTCCGTGCAAACGCACTATCTCTTGAACATACAACTCTGATAACCTTTCAGCAGAATAGGTTGTTTTGACGGGTAAGAAATGTGCTGTCTTAGTCAACCTATAAACAATTACCCAAATGGAATCATGTCCTTTGCTTGTCCTGGGTAGGCCAACAACAAAGTCCATGGTCACATGGTCCCACTTCCACTGTGATATGGGTAAAGGTTGCATTGTTCCTGCAGGCTTCTGGTGTTCAGCTTTAACTTGCTGACATACAGGACACCTCAGAACAAACTCTGCAACGTCCTTCTTCATCCCAGACCACCAATACAGATCTTTCAAATTCCGATACATCTTGGTGCTCCCTGGATGCATAGCATACATGGAAGAATGGGCTTCTTCCAGGACTAACTTTCTCAAGTTGTCCACATCTGGCACTATCATTCTTCCATTATAACAAGCTACTTGATCTTTTGAGTCATGAAAACCATCTAGCTTCTCATTTCCATACTCAGATCTTATATGTTGAATTGCAGCATCACCTAGCTGTGCCTCTTTAATCTGCTCCCTTAGAGTAGGTTTAATATGCATCTCAGCTAACAAACCGGTTAACAATGACACCTTCAACTGTACATTGTCTTGCCTTAAAGAGATAAGCATATCTCTTCTAGAGCATACTAAAGAGTTTAGTTGTGCTCTATTCATGGTTGATGTTGCTGATTTCCTACTCAAGGCATCTGCAACAACATTGGCCTTGCCTGGATGGTAATCAATTGTACAGTCGTAGTCCTTGATTAATTCCATACAGCGACGTTGCCTCATGTTGAGCTCATGCTGAGAGAAGATATACTTAAGGTTTTTGTGGTCTGTGAAAATCTGGAATGTCTCTCCGTAGAGATAATGTCTCCAGATCTTCAAAGCATGAACCACAGTAGCTAACTCTAGATCGTGTGTTGGATAATTCTCCTCGTGTTTCTTAAGCTGTCGGGAAGCAAAAGAAATCACTTGTTTATCCTGCATCAACACACATCCAAGCCCATTCTTGGAAGCATCACAGAAAACTACATATCCTTTTCCTTGTTCAGGTAGCACTAGCACAGGTGCACTTGTCAACTTCTCCTTCAGTAACTGGAAAGATTGTTGACACTTATCACTCCAAGAAAAAGGAACATCTTTCCGGGTTAACTTGGTCAAAGGTAAAGCTATAGAACTAAAGTTCTTAATGAACCTTCGATAATAGCCAGCTAACCCCAAGAAACTTCGAATTTCCATCGGTGTCTTTGGTTGTTCCCATTGTAGAACAGATTCTACCTTTGTAGGGTCAACACGAATTCCCGAGGCGGATATTACATGTCCAAGAAAAGATACCTCCGGTAGCCAGAACTCACACTTGCTAAACTTAGCGTATAGCTTATGTTCTCTTAGCAAGGTCAAAGCTTGGCGAAGATGCTGCTCATGCTGCTGAGCATCCTTACTATAAATCAGAATGTCATCTATGAAGACGACAACACACTGATCAAGGAAAGGTCAAAAAACTCTATTCATGAGTTCCATAAATGCAGCTGGTGCATTGGTTAGTCCAAACGACATAACCGTGAACTCATAGTGACCATATCTTGTCCTAAAGGCAGACTTGGATATGTCACTATCCTTAATACGAAGTTGGTGATATCTAGACCTCAAGTCTATCTTTGAAAAGACTGTTGCACCACGCAACTGGTCAAAGAGATCATCAATCCTCGGCAGAGGATACTTATTCTTTATTGTTACTTTATTGAGTTGTCTATAGTCGATGCACAACCGCATTGACCCATCTTTCTTTTTAACAAACAAGACCGGAGCACCCCAAGGTGAAGTACTCGGTCAGATAAAACCTCTCTCAAGTAGCTCTTGAATCTGTTTCTTGAGTTCTGCCATCTCGGCAGGCGCCATCCTATACGGAGTTTGAGCTATGGGTTTCGTATATGGGATCAGATTAATTTCAAAATCAATCTCCCGAGGTGGTGGTATACCAGGAAGTTCTTCAGGAAACACATCCTCAAATTCCCCGACTATGGGAACCTTAGCAGGATTGGTCCTTTCCTTGGTAACATCTACCACATGGGCTAAGAATGCATAACATCCTTGCCTCAACAGCTTATCAGCAACCATAGCTGACACAAGACAGGTGGGCAGAATCTTTCTTTCGCCTTGAAAGATCCATGTGTTGCTTTCATCAGCAAACACAGCCAACTTGGACTCACAATCCAAGACAACTTTATACCTTTCTAAGGTATCCATCCCGAGGATTATATCAAATCCCTGCATATCAAGTGGTATAAGATCCACTTGAATGCGATGGTCAGAAAAGAAAAGGATGCAGGGAGAACATACCTCCTGCAAAATGGCAGACCCACTCAACAGAGTCCCTAACAACAAACTATTTGCTCTATGGCTAACAGTCACATTGTAGTTACGAATCACTTCACGAGTGATGAAAGAGTGTGTAGCACCCGGATCAATCAGAACAGATACATCACAGGATATAGACATATCATAATATAAAAGTTTCATCTGACATGCCACTACCCGTGGATTGACCACTGCCTCAGGTGGGTTCATAGCATAGAACCTCGCAGTCGCCTGGTGTTGAGGTGGTGCTGATGATCCAGCTTGAGACGCTTGTCCACGTCCTCGAGATGCCCCTTGATGTTGTCTATTCTGAGATCCTTGTTGATTCTGTCTCGGGGTTTGTTGTGTCACACCGATAGGCCTAGAACGGAAATCCTTCATCAAGTGTCCCACCTTACCACAGTTGTAGCAATTCTTCTCCTGTTGATGTGGTCTAGGTGGTCCAGTAACTGACATTGATGCAGAACTGTGCGTCCCTTGAAGCGGTTGACTCCGCCCTCTACCTCTTCTTGGTGTCCATTGAGTTTGAAAACTCGATCTGGGTGGTGGAGGGTTAGGTGCAGAGAATCTAGGTTTCTTGGAATCCCTAGATGAAGAACCCTGGAACTGTGGATATCTTTTATGGGTTTGTCTTTTCTCAACCACATATCTCTCTATCCTTCAGACTGACTCAACGAAGGTAGAGAATCTCTCTCTGTTTTCTAAGGCAGACACAGGGGTTGACATATCAGAATTCAAACCCTTCTCAAATCTTCTGATTCTTTCCTCATCCGTAGCAGCCATGTGCGGACAGAACCGCAACAACTCCATAAACTTAGCTTCATACTCACTAATGTTCATCATACCCTGTCTTAGTTTATCAAACTGAGAGATCTTCTCATCTAGGAAGGTCTTTGGAAAATATCTATTGATAAATTCCCGACGAAACTCTTCCCATGAGAACTCTACTCCAGGTCTCTTCTGCTCTTCCATGTTCCACCAGTGACCAGCACTGCCTTTGAGAAGATAGACAGCATGTCTAACCTTCTCAACTTCTGGAATCATAAGAATCCTGAAAGCCTTCTCCAACTCTGTCAACCATAAGTCAGCATCTGCAGGGTCGGCAGTTCCGAAGTACTCGGTAGCTCCGACACGACGAAGTCGTTCGAATGTTTTACCGATACCTTGTGCTTCAGGCTGGGCAGGTGCCCTAGGTGCAGGAATGGGCATCCTATCGGTTATATGTGTCATGGCAGTCATGAACTGCCCGAACATCGTCTGTACAGCTGGATCACTCATGTCAGCTGGGTCGAACTGGGGTGGCTCTCTTGGCGACTCAGGTGCAGGTTGTTCTATTCTCGGAACTCTTGCACCGCCTCGAGGCACACTAGTACTACTCTCTGCCACGTGCTCATCACGATGTTCTGACATTCTTATGTATCTTCTTCTCCTGAGGAGCAGAAGATTCTATTAGATGAGGAAGGAGTACTAAAGGTAGACTCGACATCCTAAGTCCTATGCCTCTGTAGACTCAACTGAACCTGGAGCTCTGATACCACTAGTTGTGGGGTCTGATCTCCAAACCATGACATAAACACGATTAAAACTTAGCGGAAGCGAATCGGTAATCAGCGGAAGACAAAAATCATGGGAAATTAAAAACTTTTCGAGATAAGAACTTGGATCCATAAAACTTCTTTCATAAAGAGAGATAAACTGTTTACATCTCAGGATAATTACTTCTTGAGTAATTATATACATCAAGATACAAAATCTCAAGATCACTGAACAAAAGACTCCAAGACCTGAGAGTACAGAGGACACATAGGAGTGACTCTAACTACACCACATGGCAAGACAATCTCCACCTGAGATTACTGCTGCCCCTGGTGCTGCTGCTGAGACTGGTCACCTGTAGGCTGGTTCCTTCATCTCCGACGTCCACCTAAAAAGTTGAAGCCTACGGGGTGAGACAATTATACATAATTGTCCCAGCGAGAGTTATAACTCTTCGCCAGAAGCTCTATTATAACATCAAAGATTACTTTAAACAGTAAATCCTTCAAAGCATTCTATAACAGTTGCAGGTATAACAAGATCTCTACAATTTAGGAGAAATGGAGAATATCAACATTATTGCAATGTAACATCAATCAACTAACTTGGAGTCATCTCTAACAAGTTATACTACATGGTTGATTATGTTTTACAAACAACATTATGACCTGTGGAGATGAGGCTTACCACTCATACTCCAACTGATCGCTGAGAAGTCACATCAGTATCATACATAGGTCATTAAGAGAGCCAGATTCTCATGACCTTCACCTTCCTCAGTCAGTAAGAGGATCACTTGTAGGACATCTCGTGTCTCTACTACTATAGCTCACCAGGGTAAACTGGTCCTTCTCTATTCTAGAGTCACAGTGGCATTCTGTACTCTCTTCGTCATCAGGAGGTTTCATATTTACCTACGACTGATACGGATATCTGTGCTTTCTTCGTCATCAGGAGGTTTCATGTTTACCTACCACTGATACGGTATGGGACTATAGTGAAGGATGGATGGATTCCACATCTACATCACTTTCGTACACTAGGATGTAAGGTTCTACACATCCATGTACCCCACATACTCAAAAGTATGTGCTCCAGGAGTTCCCTAAGGAAAACCTGTTTCACCATCACTTAATTTCTGACAATGATGGATCTATGATCAGGGCTCTACATTATACTTGATTAGTTAGGTACATTCAGTATTCTTTAACAGCATACATTGTTCTTCAAACAATAACAGTAGCATAGTAGTTATAAAAGAAGAATACTAAATGTAACAGGCCTAACTCATATCAATCATTATTTCTCATTATCCTCATCACAAGTCATCTCTAAGGCATGACCTTGATGGTATTCATGGCTCTCATAGCCCATTATCAGCATAGGATGCCTCTGGAAAGGCATCAGATTACTTTACTTATTCATAAGGCTAACAACATGCCTTCAATGAATATAACATCAACATCCATACCTGGATATGATTACCTTCATATCAGAACCTGCATGATTAATACATCTGATAAAGGTAATACAACAATAAGGAATGTACTTCCTACTCTTGTCATAAGAGTTAAATCTTTAATTCAAATCAAATAGAGTTTAATACTCAAAAGCATGCCATTACCCTTGAATTAGGGTTTACTATTCACATTACATGTCATCACCCTTGAATTAGGGTTTACTATTCACATCCAGGTGAATTAAACTCATAACATCATCATGTATGAGTAACATCTTCATTGATGCTCTTGGATTAGTTAAAGGTTCATCATTTATCATAATTAGGGTTTCTATGACCTCACCCAGGTGGACCATACCCTAATTATGCTTACTTATGTGCATTGGAGATGCTTTACTCGAGTTTCCACTTAAAAAGGGTACTTTCTCTCTCTAGAAGTACTTTCTCTCTCTAGAAGTACTTTCTCTCTCATCATAATGTTAGGTGATGTCAACATCACTCTAAAACCAGTTAGATTGAGTCATCATAGGCTAACATAGCCAAAAGCATCACCATTATGTGATTAGAGTTACTTTCTCTCTCTAGGGTACTTTCTCTCTCTAGAGTACTCTCTCTTTCATCATACTAATGGTTGATGGTAACATTAGACTAGATCAAGTTGGATAGAGTCATTATGACTAAAAACATCATTCTCATGTAATTAGGGTTTGAATTGAGCAAGGTATAACTTAATTGACCCTTCAGGGGTATTTTGGTAATTCACCCCATTGATCATCATCATGGTCCAAACCTTAGTCAATTAACCCCTTACTATCCTAGATTATTATTAGGGTTTGATTTGGGCAACATTGAACCATTTACATCATCAAATGATAGAATGAGGTCAACCTTGAATCACATTGATTGATTTCAATCATTAATCATCAATTGAGTTGAGATCGATTGAAAGTGTTGACCGTTTGCTTGCTTTGACTTTCCAAGACCGCGAGCCTCCTTCTAACTCCAAGATCGCGAGCCATCATGCATTCAAGACCGCGAGCCTCTTCAAGGGGTTCAAGACCGCGAAGCCTTCCATTGGTTCAAGTTAAAGTTGAGACCGCGAAGATCAATTTGATGTTGAGTCCGCGAAGAGGTGTTGCCGTTTAGCTAGTTTGACCTCAGGACCGCGAGGCCCTTCGCGGTCTTGAGACCGCGAGCCTCCTCTCAGTCTTGAGACCGTGAGCCCCCTCACTGTCTTGAGACCGCGAGCCCTCTCACGGTCTTGAGACCGCGAGCCCTCTCACGGTCTTGAGACCGCGAGGCTCTCATGGTCTCAGCCGCTTGGCCCTTCAACAAAGCTCAAAGGTGCAACCAATAATGTCAAACGATGTTGAAGCCTTCAAAAGGTCCAATCTATGTTGACCACCTATGGATTAGGTTAATCAATATTATGCTTTACCAATTGGTCAACCAATTGACCCTCAATTGTTGACCAAGTAGGATTGAAATCGATTCAATTAGGGTCTATCAATGTTCACCCATCAACACTCAACAATGTGCATCAACACAAGGTTGAACCCTTCAATTGAGCTCCAATTGGGCCCAAACTTGGCCCAAACGGTCTTGAGGTCATGTGGGTGGAGCCCACATGGTCTTAAGACCTCTTTCCCAAGATTGCATCAAAGTCTAAGGTGATTTGATAGGGGTTGAACCATGATTGAACCACAAAATAGAATTTTGATTAAATTGATAACTTATTTGCAATTGGGTCCTCAATTGGTCAAATTACTCAACCCTAGACCTTCAAACGGTCTTGGGTGATTGTCCTCTCGGTCTTGAGACCGTTTGGATGAGTTCCAAACGGTCTTGAGACCGTTTGCCCATCCAATTTTTGGATTCTAGTGCAGATTCATCAAGGTCTGACCCATTGAGTTGATGATCATGTCAATATTTAATTGCAATGTAATTCGGTGTAATTGTACCTTCAATTGGTCAACTATCCTTGACCCCAGACCTCCAAACGGTCTTGGTTGATTGCCCTCGCGGTCTTGAGACCGTTTGGTGACCCCCAAACGGTCTTGAGACCGTTTAGGTCAATCAACCCTAAAAACCCTAATTAGGTCACCATAATTTCAGTACTGATTTTACCTAGGGTTAGCCCTAGTATTCACCCTTCAACTCTTAGCCCGTTTGGAATTAGACCATCAAACTTGGTGAGTTGTTAATTAACATTATTTTGAACAGTAATATCATACGGTCAACGCTTAGTCAACGACCTTACACGGTCTTGAGACCGTTTTCCCAAAAAGGCAATTTCAGACCGTTTGAAAATCAGTAATTAATTCATTTAAAGTTGTGACTTAAAAAGGTCATATCTCCCGATTCCTTTGGAGTTAGTCTCCCAAATTTTGAGGGTAATTAGCCTATATAATTAGGAACAGGTTTCTTATACGGTCCACGCCCGGTCAACGGGGCTAAACGGTCTTGAGACCGTTTTCCTTGTCGCGGTCTCGAGACCGTTTGCTCACCTCGCGGTCTTGAGTCCGAGAGAGCAAACTGTTAGGACCGTTTAAGGAAAAGAAAAGCGGTGGGTTTTTCTTGGAAATCACGCCTTCATCTCCTAGATCAAGAACAGTACGAATATCCCATGGGTTTGCTTGCAAAATAGCAGGGAAAAGTAGGGAAATACTAAGATCTATCATTAAAACGCATATAAAGATGCACATAGTAAAGCATAGGTTTAGAGTTATAAAACCCGCCTAAAGCTTGCTTCTTGAGCTCCAAGCTTTCAAGCTCCAAGCTCTAATGGCGTCCTTGAGTTCTTACAGGTTGGCCAAGGTGAAAACTCCAAGGAAGGATGAAAAGAGACGGCTAGAAAGGTAGGGTTTCAAGAGTTAGCCATGAAGATGACCTTGAATTCGAGTTTTAACCATGGAATTAGGCAAGAAGAGGGGTTTAAACCTACCTTGCACCCCTTGGTCGTCCTCCTTAGCTCCAAGGAAGTCCTTGGTCGTCTTTGGTGAAATGAAACAGTAAGGGAACGAAGGGTGAGTTCCCTTGCAACTAAGGGAAGGAGAGCTTATATACATGGGGTAGGATTTTCAACATTAGTTCATAAGTTGTCCATAATTCCAATTAGGTCCCTCCTTCTTTACTTGATCGTCCCTTCCTCTTTATTCTAAGGACAAACCTTCTCTTAAGGTATTAGGAAAAGAAGGTAAAGGAGAGCAAGCTAATACTGAGGTACATACATAAAGAAATATTACACATATGCCCTGATTATTCAATCTCAAGGCATGTCTCATAACTTGATAATTCAATTGAGGTGACTTCCTCATCATTTCTTCTCTAAATGATGGCAAAAGTCTAAAAAGATACATCAGATGACATATTTCACAATTTGTATCCCTTAATTTGGGTAAATTGCATTTTACCCCAATTTAAGGTTTCAAGCACTGGGATTGCTTCCACAGCTGCACCTTGGTGCCCTAGCTTGGGAAATCCCTCAAACTTTACCAAAAAGATTCTCATGATGTCTCATCATTAGAGTAACATCTCAACATGTGCAAATTGCAAACTAACCCTTTTAACTGGGTAAATTGCACATAGGTCCATGTATATCAAAACAATGCTACAACTTTAAATAAAAAGGAGCAAATACTGAAATATATGTTTCTGAGAAACTTAATTACATGCTCAGAGTTAATCACAAAGATTTAATCACATATTTAGGCAAAATACCTAGGGTTAACTCATAACCCAGGTCAGGGATGTTACATGTTTGACCTCTCATTCATTTTATTATGCCCTGATCATATGCAGTGTACTCTACATATGAAGACTCATAGTGTACTACGATCACAATGTACAAGACTTAGCAGACACACCCGAGAAATGCTAAGTCTGACTATTCTCCTGGTCTTCAATAGGGAAATGGCTCTCTGGCCTAAACTGGACTCCTCCTCTAACCTGAGCACACAGGTGGAGAGTCAAGCCACCTCTTGGCTTTTCTGTACTCTAGTGCCACCAGGACTTATGGTTGATGTTGGACACTGCAAACTATTTTTTTAAGGAGACTTCCACTAGGGCTTCGTCCCCCATGCCACCTGATAGCACGTTCCGACTCTCATATACTGGACACTGTCAGGGTTAGGTCATTTCACTCCTAAGGCGCAGACCTCACATAGGGGTTGTATGGTGTTCAGGGCTCCTAAGTCTATTATTTTATTATTCGTACAAAGCTCTTTCTACATTGTACCCTTCTCTTACTTATACTTGACTCGGGTATATCTATGGTGTTGCATCTACTTATTTGAAGTTATAATACAACATGTATATCATTCTAAACTTGGCAGAGTAGTATATTCAAAATATTGTAATATACTGAGTAATCAACATATTATACATGCAGGCAGACTAAAATTCTTAAATAAATAGATTGCATGTCCACTTGACACATACACACTAGAATCGTGCATATCAAACCAAATCTTGAGTTGTGCATCTCATAACTCAATTAATAGTTAATTACTTATCATGACAAGAATTATTAATAATAACTGAGAACATTGATATCACAATACTTGATTCATTGAACACCCTACCCTTAGGGTTTCATTTAATCACCACAAATGCTACAAAGAAAGGTGTAATACATCTATCACGTACTTTTCAAATATTTAAAACACATGATACCTGGGATCTCAATCCCTTATCACAATACTTGGAATTCTCATCCCTTCACATCATTATTATGATTATTAGATCTGGGTATTCAAACCCCTAGATCATCACATAGCATTGTTACCTCTGTAACAGGTAACCATTACCTCTAGATCCTTAGACCAAGGTATTCATTTCACTGGTTGTACAAGTATTCTCATGGCTTACAAGGCCATCACACATCTTGTCACCTCTCACTAGGCAACAACTTATTCACATGGCTCCCATAAAGATTTCATGCGACATAAACATTCATTGAATAAAGACTACTATCAACAAATCATATAAAATCAATATATGTATGAAACCTTGGAACTAAGTTGAATTTGGGTTTCCATGCCATTCAGTAGGATATTATGCATCAATAATAACATTGAATAAATAAAGTCTATCATGTCAAGAAAATCCCTTCAAATGGATTTCACGATATCTATTCACAAATATCCAACTTTCCTCGCATCTAGGGTTTCACCCTCTTTACTGAGATATCAAACAAACACTATTCACTTTGAACGAAATCCAAGATAGTATTTGACATATATGCACTATGAATTTAGATAAACAATCATTCATAACCAAGGGGATCTAGATAAGCAATTTTCTCTATTTACTTATACAGCAAATTTCAATCATAGACAAATTCCCTATATTTCAGTTTACTCTTATAACCTCTGTGAATACTTAGGGAATTCTTATTGGGATATATTGTATACATTTCTAAAATGATTTTATCATCTGAACTTCATCCAAATAGAGGAAGAATCCATTTCATATCATTTTGCAACAACTTAGAACAAATAGACAATTTAGGGTTTGTAGTCGCATACTAGCAATTAAAGATTATGGATGAATTAACTAATTTTCGTGCAATATACTATTTAAAGGAAGTTCCCACTCACCCTAAGGTGTTAAAACACCTTAAAAACATATCTCATCCCTGAAAATATCGATCTCATATCAAATCCCTAGCAATTCACCCAATTCTTCTTCCTTTCAACTCGGAAACCCTAAAAATGAGGGATTATGAAGAAAGACTGAGAAAATGGGAAGTTTTGATAAAATTTTGGATCAAATCATAGGAGGGACGGAATTTTGACATGTGAGAGAAGATTCACCATGAAACTATATCCAAAGAAGTTAAACTTACATGATTTCATCATTCCTCGGACCGCAAAACCCTAGGTCATCATCTCCATCATTTTCTCCTCTCAAACCCTAACTCTCCATCTCTCTCTAGGATTTCATTTCTCTGGATTGAACCAAGAATTATGAGAGATCTTTGTGTGTTAGGTTGATCATATATAGCAATTGAGCTGCTTGGGTCAATTGCACTTTGACCCCTCACTAAACTTTTTCTTATTTCATCAGACTTTTCTGTAATAAAAAGGTTTCTGTAATTCGTGTATTGCAGAGATCAATACTTATTCAAAAATTATGATAATTTATCATGTTGTGTATAATTGAGTTACTAATCTTCAATTAAAATTTGAGATCATTACATGCTCCCATTAAATAACTAAAAATCGAATAGTGCACTGCTATCCAGAATTTTATAGAAATGTCAGTTACTGTAATTCATCTACTGATAAGGTCTAAATGCATCCAAAAATTATCAAAATTTTACATGTTTTTTATAATTGAGTTTTATATCTTAATTTAAAATTTCAGATCATTTGGAGTTACCAATAAATAAATAAAAATCAAACAATATACTATTGAACAACATTCTGTCACCATGGTCGGTTGAAGTATATCTCGACCGAGAATGACTTTCAAAGAACATTCAAAATTCTGAAATTTTTCACTAAAATGAACGATTGAGTTATACATATTATATCCAAATTTCAATTAAATCTAAATTACATATAAAATATGATAAATTATTTACCATACTACTATCGTGATCAAATTCCATACTCATGTACCATCAAAACCCTAATTTTAGCCAACTAGGGTTTATATATCTCAAACCCTAATTTCTCAAACAATAGAACACTTAACATTCTTATTAGGTTTAAAACATCATAATTGAATTATCATCATTAATTAGATTTAAGAAACGATCCATCCAATTAAGCATATAATCATCCATGTATACCCTAGTTTACCAATTAAGCTCGTATACAGTCATAACAATTCTTCCCCCCCTTTAAAAGGTTTCGTCCCCGAAACATAAATGTGCAAGAAAAGTACTTTCAAGGTCTAAACATAAATGTGCAAGAAAAGTACTTTCAAGGTCTATTTTAAGCTTCTGAAATCTTACATGTCATTATATTCTTGTATTTCATACTTGAATGCAGTTTTCAACATTAAGTCCTTTATTTCTTTTCTAATCACAATATGTTAAATCATGACTTCTCAATGATAACAAATGAATTCTCTATGTCACAATCAAACATAGGATAGAGAGAGAAACAACCATTTCAATATTTTCATACTCTTGAGGTGTTACCTCAACATTGATAATCTGATCCAACTATCTCAATTCATACGGCTCAATATGTACTATTGTTATATATTACCTCTAAGTCACAAAAGAGAGTTTGCCATGTTGTTTTGAATTTTTTACTATTGTGCTACTCAAATAGCAAAATAGTCTTGAGTTGAAAGACTAGATTCAACAACAATTTTACAATACTACTCACGGCATCCCCACTGGATCATGGATGCATAAGGCGAAGCATTACCATCACATTCCATACTATTCTCAAATATGAACCCACACATAATTCAAGGTGTAACCATCGGGTTATAGCATACTAAGGTTTCAAAAATAGTAACATAGTATTCCATAATTGTAGTAGTCATTCAAGGACTATTCATACCCAATTACCATCACTTAATTATATTAAAGCTAGGTATAACAAGCTATACCTCATTAGGGTTACATATCAATACAATATGGTTATCATCCCTTCTATTCATATGAGTGAATAGGTAAGACTACCTTATTCAAGGTAATCCTCCATTTCTTTTATCATCATTTGAACCATATCACCATACAATAATTGTAAAATACTAAGATGGATTACTGGTATGAATGACTACACAAATTAACATATTGCTTGTACATGTACACTGAAATCATATGTATAACTAATTTACATCCCTTAATATACCTTCAACAAATTATACTTCTAAAAACAAATTCACATATTACTAAAAGCCATTGTTTTCTCTTATCTCTCTTCTCATTCATTACTACTTACTTTTTGCTACTTATCCTTCTCATTTTAATCATGTAGATTAAACATCCCTAAAATTGAAACATACAAGGTATGAATAGATTATTCATTATTTTTACTATCACTGCAAGAATTTATTTCATATCACACTTCACTCATATTGTATTTCTCCTTTTGTTCAAAACACACTTGTTACATTTCAAATTTATGTCTTACTCTTTGCTCTGAATCATTTTCATATTGTTCATCAACCTTTCATATTAGCTAAAATTACTATCAATGCTAGTTTACTTCTCATAGTGCAAATCGCATGATCTTGTTTTATAGGGATGCTAGTATTCAAAGTCAAATTACTAGTGACAACCCTTGAACTACTACAACTCTAAGCATTCTAGGGTTTGGTCCTTATCAGTAGCACGATGTTATTGTATGTGACTTTGCTCCCTTAATTTAAAGTCAAAATTTGGATCTTACAAGTTTTACTAAAGTCTTCCTTATCTTATCAATTGAATTTCCTTACTTTTACTTGTCCATTCAGATAGATTACATTCTCAATTTACCCTTCTAGGGTTTAATCATCATATTGTGTGTCATTATTACATTCACTAGATGCCTCTACAATGATGGTTATGCATCAAATATGATTCATTTTCTTATCACTTCATTCCCACATTGCTCTAATTAAGGAAGATATGAAAGGGAAGATGATTCTGAGACGTAGAATTCTTATCTTCAAACATTCATTAATACATTTCTCATATGTAGGTTTAATTAGTTATCAATAAGGATACTTGACTAATTTGCACTTTCTTGATTCTCGCAACCTCTTTCTTTTATAATCTATATTACTCCATTATGTTTCAAACCCTTCCTTACTTTCCATAATCCCTTTACCATATACTGCTATTCCACATGTCATTTTTAACTTCTAGTTTTCTCTTATGATCATGTTGCTTCTTTTAGGTGTATGATCATGCATACCATGATGCATATATTTCTTTTTATCCTTCTACTAATGTGAAGTTGAAATTCTAAATCAATAATCTCCCTACTAGTTTCAACTCAGGTTTAATACATTACATATCCTTCATTTTAAATCAAACGGCTCATGCATGGGTCAAACTTAGTATCTCTTTTAATCAAGTTTTTACCTCTTGAATATAGTCTACCTTTGTATGACTTATTCATTGGTTAAGCTACACGTTTGTTCTTCTTTTAGAAATTAGTTTGTTGTTCTATAGAGACTTAGAATCCAAAGGAAGTAGGATGAATGTATTAAACTTATTAATAAAGGTATACATTCCATGCTCTCAATTATATCATAACCCTCATTCCTTAATCAAGCTCATTATTTCCAACATTTATCTTTGTTTCAACTAAGTTTCTTATCCTAGTTTTATGATTTACATGCTCATCTAGTTCTCTTCACTTTAACTTTTCTAAAGAATCTTCACTTCTATGTACTTATCGAATACTTAACTCTTTTCTTCTATTTTCCCTTTGCTTTGGAGTACATAAAAACATTGTACTCGATTATATAATCCATTCCTCATGATTGATTCTTAATATCTTGGCCCTTACATACTTTTCTCATATCTTTTCCATATTTCATATTTAGAGTTCATATAATACTAATGATTAAACTTAATTAGAACCTTATGTCGTGTTCCTTTATTCCCAATTAAGGGTTTCTCATATGAGGCCTCAAAGTTGGATCTCATATATCAGTTCCAAATGATTCTTAGCTATTCTAATCTTTCCCATATGTTTCAACATCTTATTATATGTACATTCTCACTATGATGTGGGTCTAATTTATTTGGAGTCTACTCTTATTATATTTTCAATAGGATTCATTATATCCTAGTAACGCACCCTACCAGTCGGACCAGGCCAAACCTACAATCCTAAAGCCAAGAGCTTCTCAAGATTAGCTAACTCATATTAATCTCAAACATGTGGAAAGAATATACACTTAGAAAAGCTCATTCAAAGATCATTTCTAGTCTACTTGATACAAAGAATGTAATCAATAAATTCTACAACTGCATAGTGTACAACAAATCTTAAAGACCCATATATATTTCAAAACATTGAATATCTAAATTCAAACATATAAGAGCTTTTCTATTCATCTCAAATAAAACAACAACATGAAATGAAAGTTCTATCTCATTTTATATTTATGCTCTTAATTCATGTTACTTGTCTTGTTTCTAACCCTAATATTTCTAGGGTTCCTCTCTAGACCATCCTTCCACTGTATACCAGGCCAGGGTATACATGAAAGAATAGACATAGTAACTTGATACTAGTTGATCCAAGTACTCAGATATTGGGCCAGGATATCCAAATACTCAAATCCCTAGAGCTAACATCATGACATCTCCTATCTACCACACTTATGACTCTAACTTACTAACTTAATGGTCCCTGACGACTCAACCTAAGCTCTAATACCAAAGTTGTTACACCCTGATCTCACAATTACCACTAATCATGAGATTAGGGTATAATTTGAGGATTTAACGTAATACAAAAATCACCCTTAACTTTTTCTTCCTTTTCAAACTCTTTGTTTTCTCGCATTGAACCACATAAACTAACTTTACAAGAGAATTAAACTTTCATTTCTCTAATATAATCTCAACATTTAATGATACACATCCATACATTCATTATGTTTCTCACACTTCCATGTACATAGGACATGACAATCATTTGCATTCTCCCCTATTAAGGAAACAAACATATAAAACATCATTTACAACTCTCTCTCAGATCTATACAAGGACCTAGAGTGACATGGACCGACTGAACTTAACTATACTCAGACTTAACTCTTATGGAAGATCTACTCTGATGCAATGATATCTTCTTCAAGTCCATGTGATTTCCCTAAAATTTGTGAGTAGAGGGGTGAGCCTACTCGCTCAGTGAATGAGTATTTCAAAGAAATAGTCTAAAGCACCGATATAATTACAGATATACTTTTGAGCAATTGATATCAATTATAATAGTAGAAAGCTTTACAGAGTCTAATAATTGACAATCATAAATATGGCAGGATACTCTAAATATCTATAAGAGTGAATCAATATATAAAATTCTTGATTGATCTTAAAGAGAACTAATAATTTAGAAACATACAAAGAATAATTGAATAATTGTACACATTTGTTTGACCTCTCATTCATTTTATTATGCCCTGATCATATGCAGTGTACTCTACATATGAAGACTCATAGTGCACTACGATCACACCGTACAAGACTTAGCGGACACACCCGGGAAATGCTAAGTCTGACTACTCTCATGGTCTGCAATAGGGAAATGGCTCTCTGGCCTAAACTGGACTCCTCCTCTAACCTGAGCACACAGGCAGAGAGTCAAGCCACCTCTTGGCTTTTCTGTACTCTAGTGCCACCAGGACTTCTGGTTGATGTTGGACACTGCAAACTATAATTTAAGAAGACTTCCACTAGAGCTTCGTCCCCCATGCCACCTGATAGCACGTTTCGACCCCCGTATACTAGATGCTTCCAGGGTTAGGTCATTTCACCCCTATGGCGTAGACCTCACATAGGGGTTTTACGGTGTTCAGGGCTCCTAAATCTATTATTTTATTATTCCTAGAAATCTCTTTCTACATTGTACCCTTCTCTTACTTATACTTGACTCTGGTATCTTTATGGTCCCGCATCTACTTATTTGAAGGTATAATACAACATGTATATCATTCTAAACTTGGCAGATTAGTATATTCAAAACATTATAATATACTGAGTAATCAACATACTATACATACATTTGAAGGTATATTCACAATACTTGATTCATTGAACACCCTACCCTTAGGGTTTCATTTAATCACCACAAATGCTGCAAAAGAAAGGTGTAATACATCTATCATGTACTTTTCAATTCTTTAAAACACATGATACCTGGAATTTCAATCCCTTATCACATTAATGGGAATTCTCATCCCTTCACATCATTATCATGATTACTGGATCTGGTTATTCAAAACCTTACATCATCACATAGCATTGTTACCTCTATAACAAGTAACCATTACCTCTAGGTACTTAGACCAGGGTATTCATTTCACTGGTTGTACAAGTATTCTCATGGCTCACAAGGCCATCACACATCTTGTTACCTCTCACTAGGCAACAACTTATTCACATGGCTCCCATAAAGATTTCATGCGACATAAACATTCATTGAATAAAGACTATTATCAACAAATCATATAAAATCAATATATGTATGAAACTTTGGAACTGATTTGAATTTGGGTTTCCATGACATTCACTAGGATATCATTCATCAATAATAATATTGAATAAATAAAGTCTATCATGTCAAGAAAATCCCTTCAAATGGATTTCACGATATATATTCGCAAATATCCAACTTTCCTCGAATCTAGGGTTTCACCCTCTTTACTGAGATATCAAACAAACACTATTCACTTTGAATGAAATCAAAGATAGTATCTGACATATATGTACTATGAATTTAGATAAACAATTATTCATAACCAAGGGGATCTAGATAAGCAATTTTCTCTATTTACTTATACAGCAAATTTCAGTCATAGACAAATTCCCTATATTTCAGTTTGCTCTTATAACCTCTGTGAATACTTAGGGAATTCTCATTAGGATGTATTGTGTACATTTATAATATGATTTTATCATCTGAACTTCATCCAAACAGAGGAAGAATCCATTTCATATCATTTTGCAACAACTTAGAACAAATAGACAATTCAGGGTTTGTAGTCGCATACTAGCAATTAAAGATTATGGATGAATTAACCAATTTGCATGCAATATACTATTTAGAGGAAGTTCCCACTCACCCTAAGGTGTTAAAACACCTTAAAAACGTAGCTCATCCCTGAAAATCTCGATCTCATATCAAATCCCTAGCAATTCACCCAATTCTTCTTCCTTTCAACTCGGAAACCCTAAAAATGAGGGATTATGAAGAAAGAGTGAGAAAAGGGGAAGTTTTGATACCATTTTGGATCAAATAAGAGTAAGGACGGAATTTTGACATGTGAGAGAAGAATCACCATGAAACTATATCCAAAGAAGTTAAACGTACATGATTTCATCATTCCTTGGACCGCAAAACCCTAGGTCAGTATCTCCATCATTTTCTCCTCTCAAACCCTAACTCTCCCTCTCTCTCTAGGATTTCGTTTATCTGGATTGAACCACGAATTATGAGAGATCCTTGTGTGTTAGGTTGATCATATAGAGCTACTTGGGTCAATTGCACTTTGACCCCTCACTAAACTTTTTCTTATTTCAGCAAATTTTTATGTCATAAAAAGGTTTCTGTAATTCGTGTATTTAAGAGGTCAAACCTTATCCAAAAATTATGATAATTTATAATGTTGTGTATAATTGAGTTATTAAGTTTCATTTAAAATTTGATATCATTTAAATCTCCCATTAAATAATTAAAAATCAAATAGTGAACTGCTATCCAGAATTCTACAAAATGTCAGTTACAGTAATTCGTCTACTGATAAGGACTAAATGTGTTACACCCCCAATTTTTGGGTTCAATTTGTGAGAAATATAATTTCTCATATTAAATATAATTGAAAAAATAATGATGTAATTTGTTTTGAATAAATAGATTTCATTTATAATAGCCTTGATGTTTGTGTTGTGGGCTTTATTGGCTATTGGGTCCAAATAACAAGAAAATTGAACTAGTGAATGAATACTTGAGAAAAGAAAAAGGTGGAAACCTCTAGAAGGCAAATACAAAGAGGGATTTCTTTCCTATTGGGTTCCTTGGGTTCCAAGGAGTCCAAAGTTGCAAAGAAAAGGCAATAAGAAAAGAAAAGATTAATTAAGTATTTCTTTATTAAGAAAGAAATTGAAAATAATGATAAAATGTGGGAAATGAATGAAAAGAAGCATAAATGAGATTTCTTGATGGAAATTCGTATCCCAAGGATTCTTAATATTAAAAGGAATACCAATGAGGAAAATAAAAGAGAAATAAAGAGAAATCCTCAAAAAGAGATATTTAAATGAGAAATAAACAAGATAATGTGAAATAATGCATATAGATGCATCTAGAAGGATAAAAAGTATCCTTGAAAAAGGAATTTCGAAATCATAGAGTTTCTTGGGATCCAAGGAGTCCCAATAAAGAAAGAGGAAAGAGAAAATACCAATAAAGTCAAATAATAAGATAATATGATGCATAATGAATGATTATGAGGTATTGTTAAAAATAAGTATTGTTTCAACAAAAGGAAATATAATTTCGTGGTTAATGGATTAAAATGCAAGAACAATGATAATAAGAGAAAGGATTTTCGTTTTTCCAATTATCCATGAAATAAAGCTTAATAAAAGGTTAATGAGGAGAGAGAATAATACTTCTCCTAGAAGGAATATGAATCCTTTTTAAAGGGGCTCTTTGAGTCGTGTATAAGCCTACCTATGGCTTCGTTTCTCACCCCTATATAAGAGGTAGAGCCCTGGTTCTAAGAGAAGGAGAATCCCACATTTCTCTAACCTCTTCTCCTTCTTCTTCCATGCTAACCCTAACCAAGTGAGCACATAGCGGTTTCGGGGACTTTAGTGGCTGTGGCACGATCTTGGTGGAGGCACGAAGCTGCTCCTAGGATCAAGGGTGGTTTTCCACCTTTCCCTGGCCGCCACCGTCGCACAACAACCTGCAACATGGCTGCCAGGCCGGCCGCAGATGATAGGCTCATCCAGCATAGGCCAACCACCCTGGCTGCGTGAAAGGGGCACCATCAGGTGCATGGGAGCATGGTGGAGGGAGGCGGAGGCTGAAGGACCATCGTCGGCACCCTGGAGACCAAGGATGGAGGAGGAAAGCTCCCCCGAGTCGCTGCAGGCGGTGACCTAGGGTTGCTCGCGAGGTAGGAGAAGCACGGGCAGTTTTGATGAATATACCCTCTGCGAGATACAACGTCAATCGACTTAAGGGAGGGCATAACATACTTTTCGAAATGTTTTCCATCGCGTGAGCTTTGCATGGAAACAGCCACGTGGCGCTCTCTGATTGGCCAAGTAAGTGAAACTTTGCTAAATTCGTAATTAAATATTGGTAACTCCGATTAGGACAAGTAATATATGAATTTTGATCAGGAGAACGAGAGGAATCCAATAAAAATGATATTAAAGATTGATTCCGTTCCTAATTGCAAAAGTACTATAAGTTGATGAAAAGTGCATTAAAGTTAGGTTAAAAACCCTTTTTGTGATTAAAGGTTGAATCTAGCATGCTTAATGGGTTAATCAAAGTATTAATAACATGTTGAATGATAATGTTAGATTCGAACCTGATCTAGATGTAAAATTGCATGATTTAGAGTTTTTACCCCATATGAGAATGATTAAGTATTTAGAGACCCTAATTTAGGGTAAAAGAGGATAATATCATATATAATTGAAAAGATGTAAAAATAGGTTGATAAATGATGGTTCTAATCTATTTCGAGCTTTAGAGTTCCTAATTATGGATAAAAACCCTAAATGTAGTAATTAGGGTTTTCTCATGAATAAAAGGTAGATTATGGCAAATCGAGTTCATATGTGATTAAACCATAGTGAATTTTGAATTAATGATAAATGTGTATAATGATCTTGTCATGGATTAAAAGAATAAAAATAGTAGATTTAATATAAAAGAAGCTTAATGAGAGTAATTGATGGTTAGTGGTACTCTTAATCTGAGAATAGTGTTATATGTGGATAAGATAACCTTAATATTAAAGAAAACAGGAGATAATAAGGGTTTATGAGTAATGGTATAAAATTAGGGTTTGAAATAGTAAAATATGAAGGGAAACCCTAATTGCAATGGAAACCCTAAAAGTGAATTAGAAACCCTAGGAGGCGAGCTAGGTTTAATAGATCTTGATGACATGAGTAATAAAAAGGGAATTACATGATTATTTCAGGATCTTGTTGAAAATGCTTGCTTGCTTGGATTCTTATTTGCATGGATATTTCTATTCAGATCATCAAATCAGGTATGTGGTTACGCTTATGATTATCCCGAATAGTTTTCCAGGGATTTTATCGACGTTTCCCTCGTGGCTTGAAATAACTGTTGGATGCTTTTATTTCATGCAACTATAGAGTGACTATGACAATCACTATGAATATACATGTATAACTGGCTAGATCTGGGACCACCTCTGTGGCTTGTAAAGGCTAAAAAGGGGTAACCTAGAGTAAGGTCTAGGTTATTGTGGGTTAGAAATTGGGCTACCAAGTGTAGTGCCATGAGACCCATTAGTATGCCATGAGTTAAGGAGTGGGCTACTTACGAGTAGTGCCATGTGACTGAACCCTAGAAACTGGTTCACTTATAGGTGGGACCATGAGGGGTTTAATGAGGATCTACCATAAGGAAGGTGGTATCCAGGTCCACGACAGGGATAGCACAGAGGATAGGGTACTCATGGATCGCGAAGTTATATTTAAAACGTAATCTTGGTTGTTAAATGATTAATTGAATGATTATGTTGTTATCATAGTTGCATGTTTATTGTTTCCCCCACATACCAGCTTTGGCTGACTGACGTTTTGTTTGTCGGTGTTTTAGGTACAAGCCAAAAGGACAAATAGTAAATCGTCATATGGTGAAACACATGAAGTAAAATATAAGGAGGATTAGTTAGAATAGAATCCATAAGTGGATAGAAGTTTAGAGATCCAAGTTTTCAAAAAGGTATGCAAAAGTTTATTTTCTTACAGTTTTCCTGTTTAGTCTGTTAAAATTTGATAATTATTCTTGGTTAATTGCCGAACCTTTGATCCGGAAGTTATGGGTGCGGCTTCGACCTCTCGGTCTCCCTTAATTGGGGGTTATCGGGAGGTGGGGTCATAACATTTGGTATCAGAGCATAAGTTCCTCACTTAACCTTTAATAATTATTAAATTTTACATACTCCATAGAACCCAAGGGAGTTATTAGAGGATTATCTGAAAGACGGAGGTGTCTAGAAAAGGATCACGACCGGGGGCTGGCAAAATTTTCCTCTGCACCGCTAGTCGGAATACAAGGACTCCCGGATTCGTGTGACTGCCTGGCCAAAGTCTTAGGGTATGAATCGAAATAAGATACCTTTAGGACTTTCTCATCTTATTCATCCCTTCTCATCACAAAATTCTATTAAGGACCTTAAGGATTAGGGTTTTCTCTTCTCCTCACCCTCTTGAGGTATGGGTAAGGTTAATAAGGTCTAAGGAATCCTCCACCAAATTAATGAAAAGTATGTAAATAAGATGTCATGGACATAAACTTAATAGATTGAGAGCAAACTAAAGAATAGATATGTAAATAAAATGTTCTATAGGCCTTATAAGCCTTCATTTGCTTTGTTGCTTAGTGAGAGGTAACCTATAATTAATGAGTCATGTGTGTCACATGATGTGCTAATTATCTTAGATTATTTATGAGATTCATAAGCCATAATATGCCTTATTGCCTATTAAGGGGTAATTAGAGGTGGTATGAACTTTGTGAACTATGTGCAATGCTTTGTGTAACAAGAATTATAATGTCTCTGGGTCAGATGATATGAAAGTATGAAGTTACCTAATAAGCTGTAACAAGTGTTTTATGGTGAGTAATGGGTTCAGATACCCAGATTCTATAATCATGATAATGAACTTATTAAAAAGTGGAAATGTACTTCATGAGTTGAGGGACTAAGATCCCAACACATTGTGAAAGAGTATGGCTACAGGCCATGACTCCCCAATGAAAATGCCAGGCATTAGATATATGATCTAAGCCTGAAGAGAGTTAATGATGTGGTAATGATTCTATAGTGAATAAATGTTATACATGTTCTTCATATTCCTTAAAGGATAAGTGACATGTTGTTCTATCAAATTATAGCTATATTGGTTTTAATAAGAATGATGTTCCAATCTGTTAGACATTGAATTAACTGCTACCAAATAAATATAATTCCATTGTGTATATTTATCTTCTTAAGCTACAATAATAATGTTTCTAGCAGAGAGTTATATCTCTCACTGGGGCAATTTATAATTGTCTCACCCCCGTGGGAATCACATTTTTTTAGGTGGACGCGGACGAGGAGGTAGGAATCCTTCAGTAGGTGAAGGGCAGCAACAACAGCAGCAGGGACAGCAGTGAAGTCTCAGGTGGAGACATTGGTTGTTATGCCTTGTATAGATATAGATAGAGTCCTATGTGTCGTCTCTATACTCTCAGGTCCTCAGAGTAGTAGTTAGTGCTTTCGAGATTTTGGCTCCGTGCCTTGAGATTTTATACCGCCAGTGTTTAGCTTGACATGATAGTTAATGCTTGTAATTCTCAAAAGGGGATGATACAGAATATGTACCTGTGAACAAGAATGTAATTATGTTACTTTGGATCTATGTGAGAAATTTTTCCTTTGATGGATCTTTTGATAAAAAGGTTTTAATTTTAGTGATTTTTTGGTAATCTGCTACTTAGTGAACGCTTCCGCATTAGTTAATTATGTTTTTGAGAGTTGTATGCCACAATTAAGTGGTATCAGAGCTATGGGTTCACTGAGTCTACAGAGACATAGGACTAAGGTTGTAGAGTCTATTCTAAGTGTTTTCTAGCTTATCTGATAGTATCTTCTTCTCACATAGAAGAAGAAGAACTTGAAGATGTCTGGACCACATGAAGAACATGCTGCTGAGGGAAGCACTGCTGCACCAGGAGGAGGTGCAGGAGACCATGATAGAGAGGAGCCCGTACCTGAACAACCCCAGTTCAATCAAGCTGACATGGGGAACCCAGCCCTCCAAGCCATGTTTGGGCAGTTTATGGCTGCCATGACTCACATGATAGATAGGATGCAAATACCTACACCTAGGGCATCAGCTCACCATGAGGGATATGGAGCCGGCAAGACTTTTGAGAGACTTCGTCATGTTGGAGCCATAGATTATGCTGGTACATTTGATCCAGCAGATGCTGATTTGTGGCTGACAGAACTGGAAAAGGCTTTCAAGATCCTTGATATCCCTGAAGCTGAAAAGGTAAGACATGTTGTGTACCTCCTAAAAGGGAGTGCTAGTCATTGGTGGATGATGGAAGAAGATAAGAGACCACGTGAAGAAATTGGATGGGAGGTTTTCCAACAAGAATTCGTCAGTAGATACTTCCCTAAGACGTATCTAGATGAGAAGATCTCTCAATTTGAGAGGATCAAACAAGGACAGATGAATGTTAGCAAATATGAAGCTAAGTTCATGGAGTTGTTGCAGTTTTGTCCGCAAATGGCAGTTAGTGATGAGGAAAGAATTCGGCATTTTGAGAAGGGGTTGAACGCTGAACTAACCACTCATGTGTCTGCTTTAGAGAACAGGGAGAGGTTTGCTACCTTTGTGGAGTCAGTAAGGAGGATAGAGAGGTCTGAAATCGAGAAACGACAGACTAGTGGCAAGAAGGTGTACACCTAGACTAAAAAACAAAGGTCCGAAAGTTTTAAAAAGCAGAGATTTTCTACATCGACAGCACCATCAAGATTCCATACCCAGACACAATGGATGTCAAGTAGGGATAGGGATCGTAGTAATGTTCCAAATAGAGCCTCCAACATAGCATCAACATCGGTAACTGAACCTCACAGACCTTATTTTGCACCTAGGATCTGTTATCAATGTAGACAACCAGGACATCTAGTAAAGGACTGTCCAGGTGGGAATTCAATGATGACTCAACCTCAGGGGTAGAGTCAGCAAGGATCACAAAGGAGGAAGTTTTCTAGTAACAACAAAGGACATGGACAGACATCCCAGATAGGTCAGATGAAATAAATTCATTCTGATATTTCATTTCCTAATTCTATGTGTTAAGGATATAAAAGTAGTTATTTCTGAACTTCCTTTAACTAGTCCTATAAGGACACAAGGAAGATGAGAATCTACATCTTACTCAGTATTTCTTAAAATGCTTTATAATCTCTCTTATCTTTGTGATATAAGATGAGATATAGAAGTGATGCCTAGAGAAAATCTAGGAAATGGAAAATCATGTGTGTATAATGATATGAAAAGTGAGGAATATGATAGCAAATAAAGTGCATACTACCTAATCTCAATACTTATATACCCTGGCTAGGTATATGATTATTGAAGATAAGGCAAGTATGAAACTCTTAGATTGTTATCTTTTTTATTACTTTGATCAAGTAGTCATTCTGAAACAATCTAGAGAGTATAATGTAATAAAAAAGGAAAATCTATGTGAACATTCCCAACTAAAAAGAAGAGCTATGTGAACATTCTCAACAAAAAGGAAAAGCTATGTGAACATTCCCAACTAAAAAGAATAGCTATGTGAACATTCTCAAAAAGGAAAAGCTATGTGAACATTCCTAACTAAAAAGAAGAGCTATGTGAACATTCTCAACTAAAAGGAAAAGCTATGTGAACATTCCCAACTAAAAGGAAAAGCTATGTGAACATTCCCAACTAAAAAGAAGAGCTATGTGAACATTCTCAACTAAAAGGAAAAGCTATGTGAACATTCCCAACTAAAAGGAAAAGCTATGTGAACATTCCCAACTAAAAAGAAGAGCTATGTGAACATTCTCAACAAAAAGGAAAAGCTATGTGAACATTCCCAACTAAAAAGAAGAGCTATGTGAATATTCTCAACAAAAAGGAAAAGCTATGTGAACATTCCCAACTGAAAATAAGAGCTATGTGAACATTCTCAAAAAGGAAAAGCTATGTGAACATTCCTAACTAAAAAGAAGAGCTATGTGAACATTCTCAACTAAAAGGAAAAGCTATGTGAACATTCCCAACAAAAAGGAAAAGCTAAGTGAACATTCCCAATTACATAGAGTTTGCTAAGTGAACTTTATGAATAAAGGATTACTGAGTGAATTATCTCTGTTAGATATATATGTTTTTCCTTTTGATAAATATTCTTGGGTGATGATAGAAGTAAGCTATTTTATGCTTTTTCCTTTCAATAATATGGACATCATATGTTTGGGGTTTATGCTTTGCATAAACATAAACATTGATAAGGTTGAACTAATGAAAGGAACCTTGTGTGGATTACAGATCCATCATACCTCCATGATATTAAGATATTATGTGGAAACTTGAGAGTATGACTAATGAATAAATATGTTCCTCCTTTTTCCTGGGATTTCGGGGACGAAATCCTTGTAAGGGGTGGATAATTTGTAACATCCCTGACTTGGGTTATGTGTTAACCCTAGATGTTTTGCCTAATAAGGTTGAGTAAATATTTAATGTTATCTTGTGAAGAGTATTTAGGGTTCATGAGAAACTTATGTTTCAATTTTGGTCCTGTTTGAACCATGTTGAAGCAATGTTTGCTTATTTTGGACTAAAGTACAAACTACCCAAGTTGAGGGGTTAAATTGCAAATGTTGCATGATAAGATGTTCCTCTGATGTTGATACATCATAAAAATGAATATGATGTAGTGGTATGGTTTTCACAAGCTTGGGCACCAAGATTAAGCTTGTAAAGCAATCCTTGTGCATTAAAACCTAGTTTTGGTGTAATGTGCAAATTACCCAACACCTAGGGTTCAATATGCAAATTACCACTTCAATAAGGTCCCTAATGTTTCTTGGAATCACTTAGAGAAAATAAAAATGAGAGGGTCGCCTCATTTGAATTAAGTTGGAGGAGAGAGAATCTTGATATTAAAATAATCAAGATTTAATCCTAAGTGAAACCCTAATTCAATTTAGGGAAAAAATGAATGTATTAATTAAAGGGATTTCAACCAAAATTAAAATGGTTGAATTCAGATGTGTGTGGATGAGCTTAAAGACTTGAAAAGGCATGAGAATATCCTAAGGAGGTGAAATTCCACTCACCATTATAATAAGAAAAAGAATTTCCACTCAAATATGGATATTCTTATTATAAGGGTTAAGGTGCTTAATTTCTTTTCCCTTAATTCATGGATAATGGAAGGGAAATCGGTGGGGATAGAGATTCCCTTGCATGCAAGAAACCAAGGGTGAAGTGGTGGCAACAATTTTGGAATTAAAAGACTTTTATAAAGAATTTTCTCTCTCATCAATTTTCTTATAAAAGTACCCTTTCCAAGCCAAAACAAAGGCTTTTTCAGATTCTTTTCTTTTCCCTTGCTTGGAAAACGACCAAGGAGTTGTGGAGGATCAGGAGGACGACCCCCAACCTGTTGTTAAGGTTCTTGACCTCCTTTCACCTTGAATCCATGGTGAAAATCGAAAATCAATGTATGAATTCTTCATATCTCGATCCCCTCTTCAATTCTAACTAATTCTTTTCACTCAAAGCTTGAGGACGACCCTTGGAATAGTGAAAGGAGTTGCATCCACCATTGTTTCCGTGAGCTTGGAGCTCTGGAGATCAATTGGAGGCGGGTTTTATAACTTGAACCCTTAATTTTATTATTGCAATCAATTCCTTATCAATTGGCGATCATTTCTACATTTCTGAAATTAAGTTTGGTTGATTGATGCAATCTCCATGGAAATTACAGTACATTTCGTGAGTTTGGAGCTTGATGATGATGAAATCATCATAAGCACACACCTCCCCAAATATCTAGGGCAAACGGTTTCAATGTTGAGTCCAAACGGTTTCACCAAACCGTTTGGTGGTTTGGTTTCCAAACCGTTTGAGATGGTTGACCATTTGAAGATATATGTTGTGGTTCTTGGATCTTAATCCAATGGTTTCAATTGGTTTGATCTTGAAGGTTTCAATTGTGAATGATTCCTTAATTGCAAACCCTAATCGACTAAGTGTTGAATTTCCAATTGTTTGAGATGATGTTTTGGGTTGATTGACCCAAACGATTTCAAAACCGTTTGGGGATCACCCAAATGGTCTCAAGACTGTTTGGGGGTCACCCAAGACCATTTGGAGGTCTAGGGTTAAGTATGTCTAAGTGTTTGAAGGTCCAAAGGTACCAAATTGAATTGCAACTAAGTGTTGATTTGATAATCAATCCAATGGTCCAAAACCCTAATTGGATGTCATGGTTTTGATGATGGAATGGGCAAACGGTCTCAAGACCATTTGGAGATTAACCAAACGGTCTCAAGACCATTTGGTGGTCATTCAAGACCGTTTGAGGTCAGGTCATATCATGTGATGATGATAGTTCATTGATTTCAATTGATTTGGTTCCACAATGTCAACCATTGATGGATCCTCGATTTCAAACCCTAAGTGATGGTTTCTTAATTATCAAACCTAGTTCAGTTGGTTTCAAAACCCTAAATTGAAGGTCTAATTGAATGGTGATTCATTAGTCCAATTGATGAATACTTTAGTGGTTCAATTTATAATTGGTCCATGGATTGAAACCTTGAGTTGATTGAGTGTTGAAGTACCTTTTTGGTCCATGCAGTTTTGAGAAGGTTTGGACCAAACGGTCTCAAGACCGTTTGGGACCAAACGGTCTCAAACCGTTTGGAGACCCAAAGTGGAAACGGTTTCAATACCTACTTTGTCCAATTAGTTTCAAGTATAACTTGTTCAATTGGTTTTCAACCAATTGATGTATGACAACCAAGATCATTGAGGGTCTAAGTAATTAACTTTGTGAAGATCAACATGGTTAATCCATTTGAACATCTCATGTAATTGAAGGTCCAATATGGTGAACCTATTTAGATACTTAATGCAATTGAAGATTTCAATGGTTAACCCAATTGATCACTTTGTGGAATTGAAAGTTTAATTGGTCAATTCTTTTGAATTCCTTATATAATTGATGGTTTAATTGATTAGACCATTTGGACATCTAATATGATCAAAGGTCAATCAACTATGTTATTATTAAAGATGTAGACCCATGATGATTGTGAAGGTTAACCCTAGCTATGTGTACTCAAGTGAAGAGTTGACCCGGATTAATCTTGGAGTAGTTAACATCCTAAAGAGGATGAGAGAGAGAATGAGAGAGATGAATGCTTATATAATTAAGCCCTAATTCTCTCATTATGAGTAAACTATGTGATAAGGGTTGATCCATAATAATGAGATCATGAAACCCTAATCAATGAGCCCTAACCCTAATTAGAGCAATGCTATGTGTGAAACCCTAATTAGAGCAACGCTATGTGTGAAACCCTAATTAGAGCAATGTTATGTGTGAAACCCTAATTAGAGCAATGCTATGTGTGAAACCCTAATTAGAGCAATGATACCCTAATTAGAGCAATGCTATGTGTGAAACCCTAATTAGAGCAGTGCTATGTGTGAAACCCTAATTAGAGCAGTGCTATGTGTGAAACCCTAATTAGAGCAGTGCTATGTGTGAAACCCTAATTAGAGCAGTGCTATGTGTGAAACCCTAATTAGAGCAATGCTATGTGTGAAACCCTAATTAGAGAAATGCTATGTGTGAAATCCTAATTAGAGTAATGCTATGTGTGAAACCCTAATTAGAGCAATGCTATGTGTGAAACCCTAATTAGAGCAAAGCTATATGTGAAACCCTAATTAGAGCAATGCTATGTGTGAAGCCCTAATTAGAGCAATGCTATGTGTGAAACCCTAATTAGAGCAAAGATATATACGTGTGAAACCCTAATCTAGGGCAAAGCTGAGTGTTATCATAAATCCAGGGTGATGATGTAACCCTAATTGAGTGTAACAATGAAGGAAACCCTAATTAAATGGGAATTGTACATCCTAACCCTAATTTGGGTATGAGGTAAGAGAAACCTTACTTGGATGTGAATAGAAAACCTTAATCCCTAAAATGGGGTAAGGTGCATGAAACCCTAATATAGGGTAGTGCCACTAATCCTATGTGAAGACCTAGCACTGAGTGATATATTGTGAAATCTTAATTTCACATAACACTAGGTGAAACCCTGATATAGAAGGGTGATTATATGAAACTCTATTGAAGAGTAATACTATGTGAAATCCATAAATGTATGGAATATTCTATGTGAATCCTCAAATTATAAATATGGAGAATACTATTCCTAATAATGGAACAGTGATTAATGTTATGACAAATGCAACACCTAGAGAGGTTGATAATGAATATCCTTATATTAATAGTTCCTAACTCAAGGATGAGTCCATAGTATTAGCAATGGTTGTATAATCTAAGTGAGTGACTAATGACCAATACTTTACATGATAAATGTGATGAACTGGTGGATAAAGTATTAGGATGGGGAATACCCTAATACAAACTAAGTGTATGAACTCAAGTAAGATAAAGGTGTTGAGGGAAGTGATACATCAAGATATGATAGATATCACATCCAACACCCCAATACTGGTATACCTTGATGTGTTATAAGTCCAGGATAATTGGATGAATGACACATGAGATGTGTCATGTCAATGGTTACATTGAGATGTAATGTACTCTGTTGAATGTAGGCTAACATGCCTTATGAAAAGGTTAATCCAAACCTATAAACTATGATGTAATCATATTCTAGCAAAGATGAGAGAGAAACTCATGTTGTGTGTTGATAATTCATTTAATGGTGAATGAAGAGAATAAATAAGTATGAATGAATACTTATGTTATCCATATTGATTTCCTTGCTATGTGAAACCCTGATACAAGTTAATGCTATGTGAACCCTAATACAGGGTAATGCTATGTGAAGCCCTAATACAAATTAATGAACCCTAATGCAGGGTAATGCTATGTGAAACCTTAATACAGGGTGATGCTATGTGAAGATCTAATACAGAGTAATCCTATGTGAAGCTCAAATACATACTAATGGGTTATGAATGTAATAAGATAACCCTTATATTGCATAGTACTGATATGTAATGGTATCATGATTACTAATCATGCATATATGTTGATATGATGAGCGTAGCCAGGTATGAGCTATGATGCTATGTATATTGAAAATGTTCTATAGGTCTTATAAGCCTTCATTTGCTTTGTTGCTTAGTGAGAGGTAACCTACAATTAATGAGTCATGTGTGTCACATGATGTGCTAATTATCTTAGATTGTTTATGAGCTTCATAAGCCATAATATGCCTTATTTCCTATTAAGGGGTAATAAGAGGTGGTATGAACTTTGTGAACTATGTGCAATGCTTTGTGTAACAAGAATTATAATGTCTCTGGGTCAGATGATATGAAGGTATGAAGTTACCTAATAAGCTGTAACAAGTGTTCTATGGTGAGTAATGGGTTCAGATACCCAGATTCTATAATCATGATAATGAACTTATTAAGAAGTGGAAATATACTTGATGAGTTGAGGGACTAAGATCCCAACACATTGTGAAAGAGTATGGCTACAGGCCATGACTCCCCAATGACAATGCCAGGCATTAGATATATGATCTAAGCCTGAAGAGAGTTAATGATGTGGTAATGATTCTATAGTGAATAAATGTTATACATGTTCTTCATATTCCTTAAAGGATAAGTGACATGTTGTTCTATCAAATTATAGTTGTATTGATTTTGATAAGAATGATGTTCTAATCTGTTATACGTTGAATTAACTGCTACCAAACAAATATAATTCCTTTGTGTATATTTATCTTCTTAAGCTGCAATAATAATGTTTCTGGCGGAGAGTTATATCTCTCGCTGGGGCAATTTACAATTGTCTCACCCCCGTGGGAATCACATTTTTTTTAGGTGGACGCAGACGAGGAGGAAGGAATCCTTCAGTAGGTGAAGGGAAGCAACAACAACAGTAGGGATAGCAGTGAAGTCTTAGGTGGAGACACTGGTTGTTATGCCTTGTATAGATATAGATAGAGTCCTATGTGTCGTCTCTGTACTCTCAGGTCCTCGGAGTAGTAGTTAGTGCTTTCGAGATTTTGGCTCAGTGCCTCAAGATTTTATACTGCCTGTGTTTAGCTTGACAGGACAGTAAATGCTTGTAATTCTCAAAAGGAGATGATACAGAATATGTACCTGTGAACAAGAATGTAATTATGTTACTTTGGATCTATGTGAGAAAGTTTTCCTTTGATGGATCTTTTGATAAAAAGGTTTTAATTTTTAGTGATTTTTTGGTAATCCACTGCTTAGTGAACGCTTCCGCATTAGTTAATTATGTTTTTGAGAGTTGTATGCCACAATTAAGTGGTATCAGAGCTCTGGGTTCGCTGAGTCTACAAAGACATATGACTAAGGTTGTAGAGTCTATTCTAAGTGTCTTCCAGCTTATCTGATAGTATCTTCTTCTCACATAGGAGAAGAAGAACTTGAAGATATCTGGACCAAATGAAGAACATGTTGCTGAGGGCAGCACTGTTGCACCAGGAGGAGGTGCAGGAGACCATGATAGAGAGGAGCCTGTACCTGAACAACCCCAGTTCAATCAAGCTGACATGGGGAACCCAGCCCTCCAAGCCATGTTTGGGAAGTTTATGGCTGCCATGACTCACATGACAGATAGGATGCAAATACCTGCACCTAGGGCATCATCTCACCATGAGGAATATGGATCCGTCAAGACTTTTGAGAGACTTCGTCGGGTTGGAGCCATAGATTATGCCGGTACATCTGATCCAGCAGATGCTGATTTGTGGCTGACAGAACTGGAAAAGGCTTTCAAGATCCTTGATATCCCTGAAGTTGAAAAGGTAAGACATGTTGTGTACCTCCTAAAAGGGAGTGTTGGTCATTGGTGGATGATTGAAGAAGATAAAAGACCAGGTGAAGAAATTGGATGGGAGGTTTTCCGATGAGAATTCGTCAGCATATACTTCCCTAAGACGTATCTAGATGAGAAGATCTCTCAATTTGAGAGGATCAAACAAGGACTGATGAATGTTAGCGAATATGAAGCTAAGTTCATGGAGTTGTTGTGGTTTTGTCCGCAAATGGCAGTTAGTGATGAGGAAAGAATTCGACATTTTGAGAAGGGGTTGAACGTTGAACTAACCACTCCTGTGTCTGCTTTAGAGAACGGGGAGGTTTACTACCTTTGTGGAGTCAGTAAGGAGGATAGAGAGGTCTGAAATCGAGAAACGACAGACTAGTGGCAAGAAGGTGTACACCCAGACTCAAAAACAAAGGTTCGAAAGTTTTAAAAAGCTGAGATTTTCTGCATCGGCAGCACCATCAAGATTCCATACTCAGACACAATGGATGTCAAGTAGGGATAGGGATCGTAATAATGTTCCAAATAGAGCCTCCAACATAGCATCAACATCAGTAACTGGACCTCACAGACCCTATTTTGCACCTAGGATCTGTTATCAATGTAGACAACCGGGACATCTAGTAAGGGATTGTCCAGGTGGGAATTCAATGATGACTCAACCTCAGGGGTAGAGTCAGCAAGGATCACAAAGGAGGAAGTTTTCTAGTAACAACAAAGGATGTGGATAGACATCCCAAATAGGTTAGATGAAATAAATTCATTCTGATATTTCATTTCCTAATTCTATGTGTTAAGGATATAAAAGTAGTTATTTTTGAACTTCCTTTGACTAGTCCTATAAGGACACAAGGAAGATGAGAATCTACATCTTACGCAGTATTTCTTAAAATGCTTTATAATCTCTCTTATCTTTGTGATACAAGATGAGATATAGAAGTGATGCCCGGAGAAAATCTAGGAAATGGAAAATCATGTGTGTATAATGATATAAAAAGTGAGGAATATGATAGCAAATAAAGTGCATAATACCTAATCTCAATACTTATATACCCTGGCCAGGTATATGATTATTGAAGATAAGGAAAGTATGAAACTCTTAGATTGTTATCTTTTTTATTACTCTGATCAAGTAGTCATTCTGAAACAATCTAGAGAGTATAATGTAATCAAAAAGGAAAAGCTATGTGAACATTCCCAACTAAAAAGAAGAGCTATGTGAACATTCTCAACAAAAAGGAAAAGCTATGTGAACATTCCCAACTAAAAAGAAGAGCTATGTGAACATTTTCAAAAAGAAAAAGCTATGTGAACATTCCTAACTAAAAAGAAGAGTTATGTGAACATTCTCAACTAAAAGGAAAAGCTATGTGAACATTCCCAACTAAAAGGAAAAGCTATGTGAACATTCCCAACTAAAAAGAAGAGCTATGTGAACATTTTCAACTAAAAGGAAAAGCTACGTGAACATTCCCAACTAAAAGGAAAAGCTATGTGAACATTCCCAACTAAAAAGAAGAGCTATGTGAACATTCTCAACAAAAAGGAAAAGCTATGTGAACATTCCCAACTAAAAAGAAGAGCTATGTGAACATTCTCAACAAAAAGGAAAAGCTATGTGAACATTCCCAACTAAAAAGAAGAGCTATGTGAACATTCTCAACAAAAAGGAAAAGCTATGTGAACATTCCCAACTAAAAAGAAGAGCTATGTGAACATTCTCAAAAAGGAAAAGCTATGTGAACATTCTTAACTAAAAAGAAGAGCTATGTGAACATTCTCAACTAAAAGGAAAATCTATGATAATTATTATTGGTTAATTGTCGAACCTTTGATCTGGAAGTTATGGGTGCGGCTTCGACCTCTCGGTCTCCCTTAATTGGGGGTTATCGGGAGGTGGGGTCGTAACAAAATGCATCCAAAAATTATGAAAATTTTACATATTGTTTAGATTAATTTTCAGATCTCCAGTTAAAATTTGAGATCATTTGGAGTTACCAATAAATAATTAAAAATCAAACAATATACTAATGAACAACCATCTGTCAGCATGGTCAATTTAAGTATATCTCGACCGAGAATGACTTTCAAAGAACATACCAAAATTCTGAAATTTTTCACTAAAATGCACGATTGAGTTATACATATTATATCCAAATTTCAATTAAATCCAAATTACATATAAAATATGATAAATTATTTACCGTACTACTATCTTGATCAAATTCCATACTCATGTACCATCAAAACCCTAATTTCAGCCAACTAGGGTTTATATTTCTCAAACCTTAATTTCTCAAACAATAGAGCACTTAACATTCTTATTAGGTTTAAAACATCATAATTGAATTATCATCATTAATTAGATTTAAGAAATGAGCAATCCAATTAAGCATATAATCATCCAGGTAAACCCTAGTTTACCATTTAAGCTCGGATATGGTCATAACATTCTCCCTCATGTTCTTGCTGCTAGAGAGATCTAAACCCATCATTTTTTGAAGTGAGAGCTCCTTGAGGATGAAGCTTGGATAGATCTTGGATGCATGTTGCTTTAGGTCTTGGATCAAGCTTCTCTAGGGTTGTTTGGACCTTCTAACCTAGTTTCTTGCCTTATACATGTAAGATCTTCTTCCCTAATCTAGTTTTCTTACTATTTTTTTCTTCTCTCTTCATCTATGGGAAGAACCTTGGTGTACTTGATCAAAACTCGTGCAAGTGGTTGAAGAACCCCTTTTCTTCTCTCTTTTGCCCTAGATCTACCCTATTCTTGAATATAGGAGCTACCTTGGAGCTTTGGGAGTGCAAAGCTAGGGTTTCACCTTTTCTTCTTCGAGATATCTAGATGTTTAGACGTACTTTTTCATTTTGAGGTAAATTATACAACTTTTCAACCTGTTTCTTGCCTAATTTTGACTTATTCTATATAGATCTTACCCTAGAAACTTGGTTTTATGAAGAAAGATGGTCTTTTTTACACTATTTTGCTTATACATGTGATATTTGTGCGTTGTTAAACTATCCTTAGATCATATGAGTGTTCCTTCTTATATTATGGACTTCCTTTATTTTGATGGTATGAAATGATGGTTTTTACTTAGCATAAAGAACTGGTTTCCCTAGGCGTAGGAACTGATGGTTTTCACTTAGTAGTAAAATTGATGGTTTTACTTAGTGTGTGAACCGATGGCTTTACTTATTCTATGAATTGATGATTCCTTTAAGTCCAAGAAAGGATGGCTTTACATTACATGGACCAATGGTCTCACTTGGTGAATGAACCAATGTCTATACTTGGTGTGTGAAATGATGGATTCACTTAGTGTAGAAGTCAATGGTTTTACTTAGTAGATGAAATGATGGTTTTATTTAGTGTCCGAACCAATGGTTTTATTTGATATATAAATTGATGACTTTTTGCTGACCATGAACTGATGGGTATGCTAAGTATTAGAGATGATGTTTTTTCTAAAATCACTAAATGAACCGATGGTTCGCCTATGTGTGTTGATGAACTGATGGTTTAACTATGTATGTTTATTTGGTGATACAAATCTGATCCACACCTTTGAACCTTTCTTGTAATGGTTGACTGATGATGGCTTAATACTTCTACCTTCTATTGATGTTGAAATGATGAATGGATACATTCATAATGCTAAAGGTAACTCTGTTATGTTACTCTTGGGAGGTCATAACTCCTATGATTGATGAACAAATGCTAAGTCTAAAAGTAACAAGTTTATTTATGATATTTTAAACCTTCTGCAAAAGTCTCAAATGATAATGAAGTGTTTATAGGAAAGCTAGTTTGGCTTGAATGGCTTTGTTGGCTATTTTGAATCCCTAATCGAACCCTCTTCATGGTTGAATGTGGACTAGTATATTGTGATTTTGTTACAAAAAATATGTTTCATATGTTTTATATCTTCTAGAATTGTTACATACCACTCATTTTATAGGAACAATATAGTGGTTTGTATGTAACTTGGTCGATGCAGTTTGAAAATACTCAACTGGCTTAATTAATCAAGTGAAACCCTAATCACGTAGTGCCTTGATTCTATAGAATTATTCCAATGTCAACACTTGCTGGATAGTAAAATGAGTATTTCAGAAGGGAAACTCATAGTCGTATATTGTTGAGTATGTGCTGGTGCATGGAGAGTATATCCTTGTCATCTGAATCCCAAGGTTTTGGAGAGTGGTCGAGGTTGTGTCTCAGATGCATACATATGTGATTGAGCATGAATGCAGTCGTAACTCAGATTTTAGGGTTGAATACCCTAGTTACTAGTGTTGTGGCATGTGTTCCCAGGGTGGGCTAGGCTATTTGTAGTTATACTACTATGTCACTACGGTGGACTCATACTATCCAAGGGGAAAAATCCTAGGATTCCAATTCTCCTAGATCTTTATGGGGTTGATTGCAACTTTGCAATGGTCAACTGGTGTTTGAGTGGTACACCTCAAGCTACCTAGGGCTGGATAAAATATGTAATTCAATCGTGTAGTGTATCTATTAGGGTTACTTGGCAACTCACATTGGATGATATTCCTTGATTTTCCTCTTTTAATGTTCAAATGATATATAATGCAAAAAGAGTAATCAACTACTTACGGTTGTAGCTCTATCTGATCCGTTGTCAATTATATTAATCTTACAATTATGTAATAGTATATATTTTAATTATTTTATCACATAATATGTTGCAAGCTATAGACATTTTTGAGAGTTATATCTCTCATTGGGACATGGGTCTCACCTCATGGGTCACCACATCTTTTTAGGTGATCGTCAGTAACATTGTCAGACCCTAGCAGTGAGGAGGAGCGGTTTGGAGATCGATAGAGGAAGAAGGTTGGCTAGTTATTTAGTGTGTCCTAGAGTTGTCCCTATACTCTCAGATATGGATGGGGAAGTTTTGTAGATAATGTACATTGACTCGAGTTTTTGGTAGTGTAATGATGCTTGTAAATGTTATAAATATGTGGATAATATATTTTGTATACATGTTGTGGCTAAGTCCACATGACATGTATAAGATACATGGTACAATATATGTTTTTATGCAAAATGTTGGACCTCTATGTAAATGTTCTTCGACATGGTAAGAAAGTTTAATTTGGTTTTAATTATGCACCTTTTTAGTAATATGATTAATTAGTGATTGATCATGTTTTGGTTTTGAGTAATATCATTTAGAATGGTGGGTTGCCACAATTTTCCCACTGTCCTTCTTCCCTTCTAGCTATTTGATCTTTTGTAGGATTTCAAGCAGTACGGGATCTACGGAAATAGGTGGTTGTGCAACAACTTCTTGGCGTGCAACCAACACATGTATAACTAGCAGTTTGATTGTCATTGGTGGTGTCATACATATAGGTGGTGGGAACACATACCCTCCTCCCATGCAAGGGTTGTACTAGGAGTGAGGTGGTGGGTATGTGGAGTGCAATCTGGGGACTGGTCCTCGACCATTCAGATGTTGCATTTGAACCTTCATAATGGTGTTGGACATTTGAGGTCTCCTTGTGTGGGTATGGCTTCTTCTCCTTTATTCTCTCCTTTAGTTTTTCCTTCAGGTTTGAGTACGGGAATTTCCACCTCCTGAGGTATTGGGACAGATCCAATATTTGCAAAGGGCAAACTCTCATAGAGCCCTATCTGGAGTGCTTCTGGCTAGGGCAAAAGGAATCCCCACTAGTTGTATGGGAAGAATGGGGTAGATGATCCTTGTCCAACAAACCCTGGATAATTCCATCCTCTCGTAAAGGCTGAGCTTGATGGAGACAGAAAAGACATGTTGAAAGGTTGCTCAAATTGAGGTCCTTCTTGGGTAACTCTAGCTTCAAGCATGGCGGTGGCTTCCTTCAACTTTTCTACCTCTTTTGATTTTTCTAGCTTGTTGTGGATGATGCCAACCTTGGAGGTACCATCTGATTGGCAATCTACACAACTGCTCACACCCATCTGGATTTCTCATTGACGAGATGGGGTGAGGTACGAACTTCTTGCTACTTTGTGATGTCCTACAACATTAGAAGAAAAATGACATATGCTTTGGGACGGATCCCCCTACACACATTATGTTAGTCAAGAAAAAAGGCCTAGTCTTCGATAGGAGGGAGCTCACGAAAGGGATTCTCCTAGATTTTTTTACATTCTTCTCATGTTGAAAAGCACACGTAGAACTATTCTTGCTTTTGGTAGTTGTTCCTGGCTCTAGCTTGGACTATATGTGGGAGCTTTTCCACTTTTGTATGAAACATGTTGCCAATGCCATGAAAAAAAAGAAAGAAAAGATCATGGAAGTGTAGCTCCTTTGGGAATTTCTCCAAAAGAATTATTCAAAGTAAGATAGTATGTTGGGAATGAGTGGTTGATCAAGAGTAAGGTGACCCTTTCTGGACCATCGAATATGCTTAATCAATCATTCTTCTTCCCCATGGCATCCTCATTCAAAGGGATTACCAAATTGAAACCCTTGGCAACATCCATGACACCTGGTTTCCTCCTTGCTTGAAGGTTTTCTATGGATATTTCTTGTGAGGAACAATGGGCAAAGAGGAGACATGGGCTTGGCTCCTCCTTTTTGTGGTGTTCAACAAGAGGTTGTGGTGTAGTTTTGGGTCATAGTCCAGAATTGTATTTAGGAAGATGAAGCGTATGATTGGGCCAATTTTAGGTCGTGGTCCAGTACCTAAAATTATTTGAATGTTAAAGTGCCATTAGTTTAAGGTCATAATCTAGGACCATGGTGGGGTGGACCCGACATTGGCGAACAATGTCTTGCACGTGTGGAGGACCCCCCCTATTCACCCAAGTTTCAAGGATAGGTTCCCCTTTTTAGTTAGCTAACCTTTAGAAAATATTGTTTGAGATTGTTAATATTTGACAAAGATCGTTTGAGAATGTTAATATTTGAAAAAGATTATTTGAGATTATAAATCTTTGAGATTGTTAATCTTTGAAAAAGATTGTTTGATATTGTTATCTTTGAGATTGTTAATCTTTGTAATATTAATCTCTGGAAGAGATTGTTAATCTTTGAAAAAAATTATTTAAGATTGTTAATCTTTAAAAAATATTGTTAATCTTTGAAAGATATTCTTAACCATTAAGATAATTACTCTTTGAAATAGATCGTTTGAATCTGTATATTAAAAGGGGTTAGAAACAATATCAATTTTATTTCGACAGCGAAGACAAGATATATGCACAGGCAGCAGACATCCCCCTATAACCCATGAGTTTAGTTCCATGTTACGTCCTCACTCAAGCATGACATGCATAGGAGGGGTTGGTCCTTATATTCTTTACTAATAGTTGACACTCATCAAGGGGTAACCCGAGTTCAACGGATAAAGGTACTACTACTAAAACACCTCATGACTATGGCATACCTAATGAGTCATGAATGTTAGGAGAGTGGGACGTTTTCAATGCATTTGTACGTCCAACTTAGTGTTGCGTCGACACCTTTACCAGAATCCCACATCATTTCAATGGATCCAACATGAGTTTGGCACCCGTTCCATGACCCAAGTGTATATAGGAGTCTGAAGTGTGTGTGATGAGTTTTAACAATTTCGGGAGCAAGCCCATAGTTCATGATAGTCATAGATGTGTAGATAAATAAATAATAGCAGCATGTTACTAGAAAAGACTAGACTTCATTTCTAACTTACACTTGCTATTCATCCTTTGTTGTTTTGTTTGTTATTTTGTTTTTTTTTAAGCAAGGGAATCAAAAAGACAAAACCCTAAAATGAAAGTGCAACCAAAACCATTATCACTAGGAGACCAAGGTGTCCAAAATGGAAAAACAGGATTAGGATCAAGCATCCTGAAGAAAAAAGAAGACATGGGCAGGGGATGGCGGATCGCCTCGATCCGACCACCCAGAGTGGGCGGATCAGATTGATCCACCACCCCCTATTCCTAGCATGCCATAGGAGAAAAAAAGCAAAGGGAAATAGAGAAGAAAAAAACATGAGGATGCTCAATCCTTGAAACAGAACAACAACAGTTTCACTCATATTGACTTGGTTTTACTCCCCAACGGAGTCGCCAGTTTGTCGCACCCTACCTAAAAAAGGGAAAATAGATATATTCAGGGAATAAAGCTCCTCCCTTTTATGGTAGTGAAATGTCACACAAAAAATAAAAACTTGTTTAGAGTGGCCACCACATTTTGTGCAAAAAAATGAGGAAAAAGGTGTGTCAATGAAGCCATAGAGGATTCTAAGCGATTATCTGTGTTGGATAAAAAAGAGGGAACAAAAGTGAACCAAAGATCAAATCAGATGATCTAGTTATGAGTAGGGAAGGATTAGCACCCCATCTCACTCAAAAAACCCAGTAGCAAGCACGATAATGTAATGAAAAGATTGTGCAACTCATGATTTATTTGTTTAAAGAAACAAAACAAGATAAAAAGTGACATTTGTTGTGGGCAGACTTTTAGGGCTAGATATATTTGTGTCTTTCCCTTCATTCCCTTGAAAGTCCTAATTTCTATGTTATGTTGCGGTCCTAATCACCTTAGGACCTCCCATGATGGGGATCTATCATTGGTGATTAGGACTGATGCATAGGATGTTAGAGATGTGTTTATAGAAACTAGATCTGGGTTTCCAAAAATAATTAAAATAGCAACAACTATAAGAGAAGCAAAGTAGTTATAGTAGATAATAATTCTGATGCATCAGTGGATCATGCCAGGTGCAGTAGTTATAGATTAGATAGAAACTTATAATAGACTCAACACTTATGTGAAACAGTTAGAGAAGATTATCGTTCTACATAATCTAGTAGAGCACTACCATTTTACATATTCTAGCAGAGCACATGGTGTTAGAGGAAGGATCTTCTAATCACTGGCAATATGAAAATAAAGAGAGAGGAAGTCAATTCTTTGGTTTCAGGAGAGATGAGAGGGGCTTGGAAAACATTGGATATGGGGTCTATTTATAGTATGAGATTAGAGTTTGGGATTCTGTGTAGAACGATGGGAAAGATGTGGCAGATCGTGTTGATGTGCTACACATGGGACACGACTTGAGGTGATCTGCCCACACGGCACTGACATATGGCTTTGATCCGCCCGGTGTCCCGGGGTAAAAAAAAGAAAATTTCTCATTTTCCAGTAATTTTAGGATTATTCTAGAAAAAATTGGAGAAAGCTTGTATAGAAAGATAAATCAGGGTAATATCCCAGATTTGTTGAAAAAAGACAATTGAAAAGAGAACATTTAATTCTTGACAATTCAATTTGGCAATTTGTGAAAAGATAGTCTATTTAAGGAAGAATTGAAGGATAATTGAACTTCAGTCTAAAAGAATGTTTCTTTGCAAAAGAGCCCGGACAGGGTGAAAATGAGCAAAAAAGTGTTTTAGATAAGAAGATAAATGTGGAAATTGGGTAGGATGCAGAACATATTTAATTATTTGTGAGAGAATTGACATCAATCATGAGTTTCTACCGAGTGAGTAAAATAGTGTGTCAACGCTTATCGTGTTATACAATTTTTTTCTAGAAAAAATGTCAAGGATAACTAAACTTAAAGTTTCATGTGAAACTTTATGATCAAAAAATTATAACACAAACTATTCAATTGTTAAAAAGTATGGTGCCTTTTTTTCTATAGTTGTAACACAAACAACACCTTGCTATGATCTAGGTAAGCCAAACCCTCTTAAAAAGGAGAATTTTTTATTGATTTTTTAAAATGTTATGTTGATTGTCTAGTAGTTCATATTCCATGGAACATCTGGCTTGCTCACAATCTTAGATTCTTTACCAATTTCATCATTGTTGGTAGATGGAATGACTTCAGTATATGGATACCACATGTGTGTAAGTGTTGCTTCATCAACACTCAATATCAAAACTAGCACTAGTGTTTATTTTCATCTCCAAATATGATGAACTCTCTCCTTTGGGATGATCAACTTTGAGTCTGATGTGAATGCCACAGTTACCTAACTGGTAACCAACCTTCGATTCCATGATTACCACTTGATCCATGTTGAACATATCTGGTTATATATGTCCAAAGTGGTCCTCCTTGTACATATGTACGACCCCCATCTTGGACAACCCTAACCTCTAGAAAGATTTTTCTATTTGGCTCTCTCTAACTCATATTGGCTAGGGTTTCTCTTCTTTTATGGGAGGGATTCCACTACATACTGGGCTTGGGGGACTTTCTAGTTCTTTGTATTCGTGTTTTCTTTTTCTCTCTCACCAGATATGCTCTGGTTATAATATATGCATGATGATTGGATGATCGAAAAAATTGTTGCCATCATTAGTTGACTTTCTTTATGCAATTGACCACGTGGGTTGTGATAAAGTATAGATTTTATTCCTGAAAATCCCCTCACTTTTTTCGGTATTCTGTAAAACCCCCTATGTTATCAGATGTCCCTATAACCTCCCTCTTTTTCACCTTAATTTCCTAGAAATCCCCTATGAATAACTGCCATTACCAATGTCGTTATATTTGTTGTGTCCTTTCTATTTCTAACTGTTCTGCAACATTTTTACTATGCATACTAATATATTCTAAAACAAGTTATTAGTTCCGCTTCATAATGTTTAACGTATATCTAACCATATACCAATATATTTTAAAACTAAATATTACATTTTAGCAATAGTAATAATGATATATTTTAATAAATTTTAAGGTATTATTGAACAATGGATCTTGGGGATAGGTACATGGTGATTAGGGATGATCATCGGATTGGGATTGACCAGCCAATATATGTTTGGATTCACATAACTTAACCCCAACTTGCTCCACATAACTTATATTAGTGGGTCGGGCCAGAATATGTGACCCATATATATTGTTATGTCAACCAAGTTGAGGCTGAGGTAAACCGATGTATGAAAACCAAGACACTTAGACTCGTTAAACACACATACATACATACATACATACATACATATATACATACATACATACATACATACATACATACATACATACATAACTACACCGATAAGGAGTGGCTCAAGTAGTCAAGCACGGTGTCTCCCCATGAAGGGGTCTGGGTTCAAATCCCAGTTGCCGCCTTGATTTACCACCCTCCCGGGCATTCGGCCTCTGCCACGGGCATGGGAGAGGGGGAGGGGAGAAATCTTTCTCTCTTAATTACATACATACATAACTACATACATGTCGATAAGGAGTGGCTCAAGTGGTCAAGCACGATGTCTCCTCACGAAGGGACCCAGGTTCAAATCCCAGCTGCCGCCTTGGTTTACCACCCTCCCGGACATTCGACCTCCATCACGGGTGTGGGAGAGGGGGAGATAATGCCTCTCTTTATCCCATACATAACTACATACATACATACATACATACATACATACCTAGGTAAGCCAATGCACTCGAGTGAACTAGTTTTTACAAATATACAGTCTATATCGGCAAATAGCACTGGGGTGAAAGGATGTGATTTGTACACTTGAGTGTATTATATCCCAATTCTCTCTCTCTCTCTCTATATATATATATATATACATATATATAGAGTTGGATTAGAATACACTCAAGTGTACAGATCACACCATACACCCTAGTGGTGTTTGCCTATCTAGACAATGGCAGAGGAGGGGGAGCTGGGGTCATGCCCTCCCAAACTTTAAGTTTTTTTCCTTATATAATTATACACTTAATAATTATCCTCAAAATATAATCTGAGTTTCTATTCCCATCCATCCATTTTTTTTCTCCAAAAACTATTAGATTAACATCCCGGTCCCTTATTAACTCAAAATTTAACTCACAAACTTTGACTTGCGTTCCCAACAAGGATGTGAACAATCTCCAACTTGAATGCGGTCCTGGAGTCATAACTATTTACCAGAAAAGAATTACAATGGATAATGAATACTCTATTTAAAAAATAACAACCATTATGATTCCAAAGAGGGTTGCCGACTGTGTTTCCACAAAATTGAAATATATGATATGCTTGCATAGCGGCAATCAAACACAAACATATACTCAGTTTCAAATCTGGCAACTTGTCGTTGCACATTGACATTGCGCCGACCGATGACCACTCTAGAGTCTTGTTATTAGGAATTTTTTACTACTGCAAGGGATTCATATCCTATTATATGGTGAGACACATGTACGATGATGAGTCAATGATGCACACATATTGAAGATTCATAGAATTGTAACTTATTGCTTTCTACTAGCACTGCAAGAATCTCTTACAACATCAAGATGGAGAGTCATGTAAGTGGTAATCCAACAACTTAGATGTGGTGACACAACTATATTAGAGATTCATTAATCTATGTTCCGCATCCATTCATCAAAGCAAAGTCATCTCTTACAATGTCATTGGGACGAAGTTTTATTTAGTGTTCTTCGGTTCAACTTAATCAAAATCTAGAAAACCTCACATCATTCCAGTTGTAAGTATTTTATTTATTGATATTTTCCATCTATGTTATGCTTGTTTGATTAGCATGATATACATTTTTTACTCAAGTAATTACAAAACCCAACCATATATTATCATTCTTTTTTAATATCTATTTATTTGTGAGTATGATAGTGTACAATTATGGAAATGATATAGTGTCCCAATTTTATTCAACCCTTGCATGCTCTTTCTTGGTTTATTTTTACTTTAATTTATATAATTAACTTTGTTTTGATCGTTTCGAATAATCTACAATACAAACAATGTCATATACTTTTATTCAATATTACATAATAAAAAATTATCATACTACTTTTGAAAAATTAAATATAATATCTTATGTATATTAAAAATTAATCTATTATTCATCAGGCTTGAGTCATGGCAAAGAAGGGAACAATTAATTTCTTTTTTTTTTCCAAAAAATCAAATGAAGAAGAAATCACATTCATATCAAATGTTGGGATCAATGTTCCTCCCATGGAACCTCACATTAATTTTTGTGATCCCCCTTTACATAATCCCAATGAAGCGATGCATATTAATCCTTCAAATAAGCATCCAAGAACAAAACAAGAAGATATAAATGACCAGTCTGTGGTTTGTGATCCTGCTTTAAGGAATTAAATTTGGGGTTTTCCTCTTTCAAAACAAGATGAAATGTGACGTGCCTACATTATTGTTGGCCCATACCAACAACATCTACAAAATTATCTAGAATCAAGGCTAGAGAAGCACCCATGTCAATTTCAAGCCTCTTGGTTTCATAAATTCCCTACATGGATAGAGTATTCTCCATCTAAAAATGTTGTATTTTGCTTACCTTGTTTTTATTTTTCCATACCTCCATCTATACGACTTGGATCATCTACATGCAAAATTGAGCGATTCTAGAACTGGAAGAAGGTTGGGGGAGTTAACTATGCATTCTTGATGCATGTTGGCACTGATCCTTGTTTTCCTCATAACATAGTTGAAAAGGCATGTAAGAAGTTGGTGAGCCAAAGAGGCCATATTGACAAAGTCATGGAATGACAATTATCACAAAAGATCTTATCAAATCGATTGCATCTACAAACATCGAGATTGTTCGATGGCTCGCTCTTCAAGCTTGCACATTTAGAGGACATGACGAATCTTCACCTTCCATAAACAGAGGCAATTTCATCCAGATGATTTTACGTTTATCTGAGTATAATAGTGATGTTGCTAAAGTTGTCCTAGATAATGCTCCAGAAAATGCTAAATATGCATCACCCTTAATTCAAAAGGAGATACTACACACTATTTCATCAAAAGTTCAAAAAGCTATCAGAGAAGAAATATCAATGACACCATATTGCATATTAGTGGATGAGTCACGAGATGAATCAAGAAGGGAGCAACTAGCTATTGTTGTTAGGTTTGTGGATGAAAATGTATTTGTTAGAGAGTCTTTTCTTGATATAATGCATGTTTAAGATACAAGTGCTCTTACATTGAAAAGAAAGATCTCTTGTGCATTATCTCAACATGATTTGAGTATGAGATCTATACGAGGTCAAGGATATGATGGTGCAAGTAACATGCATGGTGAATGGAATGGTTTTCAGGCCTTAATCTTGAAATAATGTGCATCATCCTATTATGTCCATTGTTTTGCACACAGACTCCAATTAGATGTGGTCGCAACTTCTAGAGATGTGATTCTTGTTCATCAATGTTTTACAAAATTAACAACCATTATTACTATTGTTGGAGCCTATTGCAAGTGCAATGATGAACTACACAATGCACAATATAATGAAAATGTTGAAAAAATAGCTAAAGGTGGTCTTGAAATAGGAAGGGGACTCAACTAGATACGTACCTTGCAATGCCCTGGTGAGACTCGATGGAGTTCACACTATTCCTCAGTGTGTAGCCTAATTTACATGTGTGATTCAACATGAGTTGTGTTATGTAATACCATAAAAAATGGAGCTACTTACTCTCAACGTGGAGATGCAAATGCGACATATACCACCATTATAACATATGAATTTGTCTTTATACTACTATTAATGAGAGAAGTCTTAGGGATAAGTGATGCTCTTTGTCAAGCTTTGCAATGTCAAGATCAAGATATAGTGAATGCCATGAGTTTGGTCAAAAGTACCAAGTCACTTATTCAGATGATGAGGGAAGATGGTTGGATGAACTTCATGGACTCTGTAAACACCTTTTGCTTTGAACATAAAGTACAAATTCCTGACTTAGAATCTCGTTACCTTAGTCGTGCATGTGTTCGACATCAATTAGATGAAATCATGATAGAACATCACTTTTGCGTTGATATTTTTACTATTGTGATGGATTCTCAACTACTTGAGTTGAATAATAGATTCAATGAACATGCAATAGAGCTTCTTCGTCTTACAACATCATTAGACCCAAGAGATGTTTATAAATCTTTTATTGTTGATGATATATACAAACTTGTTGGTAAATATTATCCAGAAGATTTGAATGATGAAGATAGAGATGCATTGATGTTTGAACTGAAATATTACAAAATTGGAGTGATTTCTGATCCTGACATGCAAAATCTTAGCACAATTTCAGACTTATGCCAGACGTTAATTCTAACTAGAAAGGCAAAAAATTACAAGCAGATCTACAAAGTGATTTGGCTTGTGTTGACACTTTTGGTTTCAAGTGATTCAGCTTGTGTTGACACTTTCCATTTCAACTACTACTACTGAAAGGGCATTTTCTGGTATGAAACTTGTCATAAGATAAGATTGTTCAATAAAATTGAGGGACAAATTCTTTGCCAATTGTATGATTACATATATTGAGAAGGAATTAGCCAGAAAGACCACAAATGATGACAAAATTGATGAGTTCTATGCTTTGAAGAATCGCAAAGCATAACTCAAATAATCTATTGTATTCGTGCAATTATTTTGTTATATTGTTTTATGTAGAACAACTCAAATATTCTACTATAACTGCATCATCACATGTTTAAAACTATTCAAATTATTTTTGTTCTTATTCATTGCCCCCACCCCCAATGTTTGATTCCTGGTTCTGCCCATGTATCTAGACCATATATTTGAAAAATATAATCCATTGATCTTAGACCACATACAAAATTTGAGTCCATTTGGATGAGTGTGAGTCAGTAATTGAAAAACAATAAAATTGACACACATAACTAATAAGTGTGCAAATGAGCTCAAATTTATTATATAGTATGTTTTTAAGATATTTAAGAACATCAGTGATTTAGATTTCCAAAATAATTGCTTTATGATGGAAAATAATTGATGCATACAACGTCTCCAGTACACTCAAATGTATTGCATCTTAACTCTCTCTCTCCTTTTCTTTATATATATATATATATATATATATATATATATATATATAGAGAGAGAGAGAGAGAGAGAGAGAGGCTAGTGTACACTCGAGTGTACCGTAGGCACCGTACACCTCAATCATTTTTAAAGATGCAATAACTTTTTGAAAAATCTAAACCGTTGATCTTCTTAAATATCTTAAGAACATACTATATAATAAATTTCATCTCATTTAGATACTTATAGGTCTTGCATCTAAAGGAGGAAAAAATCATGCATTTCAAATTAGTTTTGTGCGTCGATTTTGTTGTCCTTGGATGAGTGACTTACACTCATCCAAATGAGCTCAAATTTTATATGTGGCCTATTATTATTGTAACCATGAAGATCAATAGATTATATTTTGGAAAAACATGGTCTAGATAGGCAAACACCATTGGGGTGTACAACATGATCTGTACACTCGAGTGTATTCTAGCCTGACTATATATATATATTATATTATATTATATATATTATATTTTTTTTGATCGTACATATATATTATACATATTATATATATGACACGATCCAGTGAGAAACAAATCTTGGTGAGAGCATGAGAGGCATTTGAATAACTTTTCACATAGATCAATTTTTCATAATCCAACCATATAGATTACAAGTATACCTAAATATTTACCTTCCTACAAAATTTTATCACCATCCAATTTGTAGATAATTTACAACAAAAGAATACTTTTCAACACTCTATATTGAATTTCAGGTTGGCCGTTGGATGTTAAAAGTGTATATTTTACATATAGACATGCAAATAATGTCTGATTGTAATCATTTTTTTATGAGAAGGTAAATGAAATGATGCTTTTTCCATCTATACTGTTGGATTTTAAGAAACAATTTCGAATTTATAGTTATTCAAATGCCTCTCATGCTCTCACCATAGGATGTTTCTCACCGGATCGCTACCCTATATATATGTGCGCGTGTGTGTGTTTAACGAGTCCAAGTATCTAAGTTTCTAGGCATGTGTTTACATGAGTCCTAAGTCAGTCCACATAAAAATATATGAGATAAAATTTTCAATCTGACCCATCAATGTAAGTTATGTAGAGCAAGTTGGGGTTAGGTAATGGGGGCCTAGAGGTTTAGTCCGACACGGTTTGATGACCATCCCTAACTACAATGCACCTCATTCCAATACTCAATACTAAAACAAAACCTTAAACTTTATTATAAACCTGAATACATAAATGATATATTTGTATTACTATTGTTAAAAAGTAAATATTTAGTACTAGAATATGTTGATATATGGTTAGGTATACGTTAAACTTTACGACACAGAACAATTATACATCTTGTTTTAGAATATATTGGTGTGTAATGTTGAAAATTTGATTAATAATTATAGGAAAAAAATCAAAATGACACCGTTTGATAAAAATAATTATGAGAATAACACCTCCGTGAAAATAATTCCCTAACTAGCCCACTAATCTGAGAAAACGTCACATGAATTGGCATTTTTCTGATGGAGGTTGTGAAAACGCCACAATAATTGGAGCTTTTAGTTTAAAAAAAAGCAAAAAAAATGCCAAAAGGGTTGGCGTTTTCACCCAAAAGTGTTGGGTGAAAGCACCAACTTTCTTGACGTTTTTGCATTTTTTTAAAATTTTGATTGAAAGCTCCAAATGCACTGGAGTTTTCACAATTTTGATCAGAAAAACGTCAATTCAAATGGTGTTTTATCATAAAAATGCCAATTCAAATGACATTTTATCAGAAAAGTGAGCTATTTTGAGAATTATTTTTGTAGATGTGGTATTCCCAGAATTATTTATATAAACTGTACCATTTTCTTTTTTCCATAATTATATTGTTGATATGAATCTAAAGTGGACTCTTGTTCGGCGTGCATAGTTAAAACATTGCCAAATAGACAAGGTTCAGCAAAGTTAACGGCATTGGTAACGGCAGTTAGTCATGGATTTTTTTAGGAATTTAAGATAAAAGAGAGGGGGTTTTAGGAATTTCTGATAATAGAGGGGGCTTTGAAGAATATCAACGAAAGTGAGGGGTTTAAAAAAACTCCAAAGTACAGTTCTGGCGGATGCATCTCTTAAATAGCTCACACGTGAATGCATAAAGTAGAAAGACACTTCAATCAGCTTACTTTGATTAACGAGAAAAGAATATATCGGCAAAGCTATACTAATTTGTGAATGCAATTAATCTATATTAATAATATAACAACAGTGCCGTCTGATTTCTTCCAATTTAGGCACGAGGGCTTGAAATAAAAGGACCCACGTAGCTGACAAGGATCGGTTTTCGAAAATAGAATTCCAGAAAATGGCAGGATAATAGAGTCCTTGAAAATAATATCGGAGCTAGAGGTCTGGCTGCAAGCTTGGATCCTTCAATTTTTGGCATCCACTTTCTTTTCCATATATAAATAATCTCGCTGGATCCAACTTGTGGGAGATCAGCTTTATTTTGATTTGACCACTCCTGGAAGTAATAAACCAAAAGGTTTGGTTTGCTTCATAAAAAAATCGTCTGGCCGGAAATGAAAAAGGAGAGCCGTTGAAAGGCGAAGAAAGCAAGCGACCAAAAAAGACCTTACACCGCCGCTACCTAGAATCTTTCATTTTTGGAACAAGAAAAAGGTCTGGAAGGGAAGAAGCAGGCTGAAAAAAAAAGGGTGAATAAGAGAGGAGAGGAGGCGACGTCTGGAGGAAGAAACCCTATCAGTGCTCTGAGATCTGTCGCTTGGCATGGTAGCTCGGACTCGGCGCCACCTCCTCCTTTCTTCCGAATAATTTGTGGGCTTCCTAGGGCGTGGCGTTCGCTGATCGCCGCTTCGACAGCGTCGGCATTCAGATCCTCCTGGATTTTAGGTCCCCGTGCTTCGTGTTCCTTTGCCATTGCTGGCAGTGGGCGGACAAAAGGTGCCACCTTTCCCAAGGAGGGACTCGGCGTTGTTGGTCACCTATCAGTTCTATTCTTAAAAGAGACCCCCTTGGATATACCCAATACACCTAACTCGGTCCTCGTCAGGGAAGAACAGGTTATACTTTCGTGATCCCTTGCCTCGTTGGCCGGAGTATTGAGAAATATTACTCAAGATATTGATGTATATTGCCAGCGTTCCGGCGGTGATACCATAGATCATTTGTTTTCCCCTGCTTTGGTGTCTTCCCTGACATTGACTCGTAGCTTTTGATGGTATTGATCGATTGTTCTGCTGAACGCCTAGAAGCATAGGTCATAATTCCATTCCAACCACGGCTTTTCCATCGAGCCGGCCACTCCACTTTGCCTGAGAGCGTAGGACTTTTTTTGTTTTTGGACTGGGTTTAGCCACCATGTTGTGGTTGGTCATTGATTTCACCATTTGACATCCTTACGTTGTAGAGGAGCGAAAGCTTGCCCTCCTCGTCTAGCTCGACCCCAGCTGGACCACCCTTCAACCTACCAGTATCCCGATGGCTTTGAACAGAATAGTGTTCTCCCCTTGCTACTGCAGATTCAACTCTTCCAGCCCACTCCAAAACGATGACAACTTTTTGCTCCCGAGGAAGCTTCCCATGGATCTGGGAAGCATATCTGACGCTTGTACCGCCAAGGCTAAGTATCCCAAGAGTTCCCTAGACGATCGGGACGGCATTTTCAGGAAGTTAAACGATGACAATGGTAAGGCTCGTGCGGTGGCGCCAAGCCGTCAGCTTTTCCGTGATACGGATCCTGGTCCTGGAGTGGGTCTGGGCCTGGGATTTGTCAACGGGCACGGTTCCCCGAGGCCTAGACGGTCTCTCGGAGTCCCACTTCGTGAGAAGCTGGTTGTTGCTGTTGATGTCGACGAAGGTACGAGGTATCACCCTTTTTTCTTTGTTCGTGAGCATGATCTTCTCCCTTCCGGTTTTCCTCGTGTGATTGCTTAAAGCTTAATGAAATGGCCGCGTTAATCTTGATCGTGTGGTCTTTAATCTATATTGTCTTGGCCTATCACTGTCGGAACTTCAACCTATGCGTGAGTTAATTAGTTAATTAAGCAATCCCAAGTCAAATGATAGTTCTCTGTCAGCAAGGAAACAGCTTACGCATGCTCATTCTAATGGTTCTTACAACTACTATTGTTAATTCTTTTACTAATCTAATTGACTCGGGGACGTTGATACTATTATAAAGTTTTTTCATTCATTCACCATGAAACACACGCTGTTGACAGTAGTGCTTTGAGCCTTTGAGTCAATTACAAACTTGTGCTTCTAACGATTTTTTTTTGTTTTGTTTTAATGCGCTCGCAGCTGTTAGCAAGTTAGTATTTGTTATCTAATTTTAATGTAATGAACTATGGGTAAAAATCTATTAATTTTCAGAAACGAAACAAAACAGTTTTATCTTTCTCATACCTGCCTTTTAATGTAACAGTCCTAGGAAACTTCCTTTCAGCTCTGAACAAATTCATAGCAGACCGCTATTCTTCTCATCACTCGGTTTCAGAGTACTATGTATACGAATTCTTCAAGGTAAACCTTGAGCCTATTGTTTGATAATTTTTTCTCAGATCGAATAATCTTCCAAATTTTCCATTCAAATGATTCCTGGATTTGTACTCATTAACTCTCAAGTAAATGAAGTTTATATTTCTTTCATAATTTAATTGTTCATCTTATTCCATGTCATTCCAGATCTGGAACTGCTCGCGCTCTGAATGTAATATTCAGTACTGTAACATCTCAATTTTATCTTATATAGCATTGAATCAGCTTAATGTGTAGTTTTGCACCTGACATTATACTCCTGAAGATGCTTATTATATTTTAACATGTGATCTTGTATTGCAGCCAACCACCGTGTTCACGAGTTTTTTGGAACTTCTTACTTTAAGAACGGCATCCATCCTATTCCTGGTGCCCAACATGTTCTAAATAAGCTATCCCCTTTCTGTGACTTATCAGTAGTAACGTATGTTCCCTTTTTGCATATTGTCATTCTCAAATTAGATAACTTGCTGCAATTCTTCTGTTTACAGCCGTTAAGAATGTTTTTCTTTTTCTTTCTCAGATCTAGGCAAAATGTAATCAAAGATCACACCCTTGAGTGGATTGAAAAGCATTATCCAAGATTGTTTCAAGGAATACACTTTGGCAACCATTTTGCTCTAGATGGGAAATCTCGACCTAAATCAGAGATTTGCAGGTAAAGGAACAATTTGTGATGTTGAAGTTGACATGGCTCATATATTCTTATTTAGTGTCACTTTGTTACTTTGTCTTTTATATGGTTTAATATCACAGTATCTCAACTAGGAGGTTGATTTACTTGTTTTTTTAGCGAGACCCATACTAGAAGCCCAATATACTAGGTTGAGAAGTGGGAAAAAGGGAAAAGGAAGAAAGAGGAAGAAATAGGTTCATCTGGCTGGGATAATGAATTTTCTTCCTTTTAATTAATACTGGATTTTGCTTTGCTCAATCTTGGAAGTAGTCTGTGTATTTTGAAAAACGTGTTTGTATAAATCGGGGAAGCATTTATAGCTCTAGGTATGGTTTAGTTTTAAGTATAATTTGCATGTACAATTTGCACAATGTGTTGTAAGTTCATCAATAATATGTCAAGAACATAGTATAGGACGTCGACTTAGAGTCTGTTTTGACAGGTGTGGAAATGGAAGTTTGCTGAGAAAATTTCGGATTAAAACTTCGATGCAAATCAGGCTAAAGTTAAATATATAGAAATTGTGATTAAATTAGGTTAACCATCAGATTTAGCTAATAAACATATTAAATATGTAAACTCTTCAATAATAAATGTTAAAATACACATCTAAAGACTCTTGACTAATAGTTTTTGAATTCGTTATTATTGAAGTTTTTTGTTTAACAGAGAGAGTTGATGTCAAATAACAAGTAACTAGCAACAAGTTTCAAGTTACAAGCTTATAATACCAAGCAATATGGTTATAAATACTAGATAAATCATATACCAGTGTTCCACTTAAATCCTTAACTTTTTCCTATTTAGTTTATCATGTTTTCAGTATCTTTTTGAATTGTTTATTAAAAGAATGATGATGAACGAACATCATTTTATCAAATTTGTGTAAGCACACACAACTTTGGTGGTTGGTATATCACTTCTACATGAATTATAATAGCACTAGGTATTAGAATCCCAACACATGAATATATTTTTTAAAATTACATTTGGTATAACAACGTTAGTATTTATTTATCACATTTTCAGTATTGTTTGAATTGCATATTAAAAGAATGATGATGAACAACATCATTTATCAGATTTGCGTAAGCATCACAAGTTTGGTGGTTGGTATAGCATGTCTACACAAATTATAATAGCATTAGGCATTTGAATATTTTTCAAAATTGCGTTGGTACATCACGCCTAGTAATTGCTTTATATCACGTTTTTAATTTCTTTTTGAATTGCATATTAAAAGAATAATAAAGAACATTATTTTATCAAATTGTAAGCATGCACAACTTTGGTGGTTGGAATAACACATATGCACAGATTATAATATCATTAAGTATGAGAATCCCCAACACATGAATGTATGTTTTAAAATTGCATTTGGGTAAACGTGGTAAAATAGGAGAGAAGAAATGATGTTAGATGACTGGAAATAGTTTGATCTGATAGAGGATGGATAGATGTAGTAGTCTTAGCTTTAAAACAAAAAATATCAAATTAAGATACTCATCTTTAGTTCTAGTGGGGGTTATCCCAAGGTAGAAGTAGCAACAAGCGTTACACCACGAGAACAACAATATTCTTGAAGTTGATCGACATCTAAATCAGTCATTGACTTTCCTACTTTTTCTATAGGGTTTGATCGACAATGTCAATATTAGGGTAGACATCATTGATGTGGATTAAAATGTTGTTGAAGTTTATGAATATTGGAAGTTTACCTATATTAGACTTCGCTGGTTGTTGACATTGACAAAATCGACCAATTTTCGGTAGATGTCAACAATTTTTAGTACTATGTTGAAGAATAAAAAAATGCTGGTCTCACTCCAATGCTCACAGATGGAAGGAAATTTGTAATTGTTGCTAATTGAAAAAAAAAGATGTGCTCTTTTTTTATCTACAGCAGAGTTGATGTAAAAGAGTTGAACAAGTGGGTAGTGGAGCTTTACTTGATGGGGAGTCTTCATGAGTTGAAGAACTCAGATTAGATTGAAGAATAAAAAAATGCTGGTCTCACTCCAATGCTCACTGATGGAAGGAAATTTGTAATTGTTGCTAATTGAAAAAAAAAGATGTGCTCTTTTTTTATCTACAGCAGAGTTGATGTAAAAGAGTTGAACAAGTGGGTAGTGGAGCTTTACTTGATGGGGAGTCTTCATGAGTTGAAGAACTCAGATTAGATTGAAGAAGAAAAGCCATTGGATATTGTATCTCCCTCCCTCCAACGACATGTAGTAGATATTTCAGTTTGCATGGCCCACCCATTTAGTCACGCGCTATTCAAGAAGTTCCACATTTTTGACTCTACTCTCCGTTGCCACTTGCCTATTGCTCTTCTTCCCGCAGCCCTTGACCTCCGCTCCACCTTATATCCCTTCCTTAGTTCCTTGCAATTTGTTTTAGAATCACAGCCGCTCTAGTGACCCTACTGTGTTGCCTCCGTTTCTCAGCTATTTCTAGTTCGAAAGACTAGTAGTGTCTTGTCCACGTGAATTAGAATGACTTGAGCAGGTCCCATTAATTCTGAGCCCCAGCTGCCAATGTGCCTTTGTCAATGCAAACATAAAGATGCCCAAGTTTTTAGGTCCCTAATGCCCTCCCCCATTGAAACCTGGCTTTTCTCACCAAGGTAAATGTGGATAGGCATACATTTTAGAGTATTGATATAGATCATACCCGTTCGACCAAGATTCACACCTAGACCTCGATTAACACAAAAGTGGAATACGAAACAACTTTTAGTGCTGTACAAAGAGTTTTTTTGCACAGTTTCAAAGTTGAAAAGTCTTCAAACGTGAGAGAATGGGGTAATATATAAGTATTAAACAATACTGAAATCTATTTTATATAGTTTTGTAAGTTATAGTTTTAGATAATATTTGTGTATCTTATATTTATATATCTTATAGTGAGTAATTTAAATTCAACAGTTCTTATAAATAAGTATTACAAATGTAATATGTTTTTTCAAAAGAAACAATACTCATTAATAAGTACTACAATACCTACTTTAAACTTTAACAATGCTAGAAATACTTGTACGATTTATTGTGCCACTTTCTCTCTCTATCCATTACCTTTTTTTGTATTTAGTACACACTTTCTCTCCGCCCATTATCTTATTCTTTCTATTTAATACACCTCTCTATGCCCACTATCTCTTTTTTTTCTTCTATTTATTACGCATTCCCTCTCAGCAACTATTTTCTTCTTTTTATTAATTGCAATCTCTCTCTCCATCCAATATCTCCCTCTTTTTTTCATTTCACTTTTTCTCTATCCACTAACATGTATTAGTCTATCTCTCTCCAGCCTTGAAGTAATTATGGAAATCTTTTTGATCGAGACGGGTATAGAGTTTGGTGTAGTTGGTATTGAATAAATAATTTTTCTTACATTTTATACGGCGTCATAATGGGTATTCTAAATGTGGTTCTAGTGTTTAAAACGGCTTCAGGCTGCTTTTTGGTATCCTACTGGAATTATAAACCATTTCCTAATTTGACTCAGTTTACTTTATGTGAGTATCCAGTAGGGGTAGACCTGTAGTTCCTGTTGATGGAGAGAACCTATATAATAGATCAGACTTTACGATCTAAACCTCGAAATGGTGAGATCACTTGTTTGTATACTTTTTGTAGTTTATTTTTAGTTTAGGTCTCATTATGCTGGGTTGAATTGGAAGGTGATAATTGGTTTTACATGGTGTTTCTTGGAGTCGTTATTTGATTATATTTACTTTGGAAACCTTGGTGTATTTGATTTGCTGTTTTAGTACAAAACCTAGCTTGTTTTTTCTAGGGCAAAACAGATATGGGACCGCCATATATTAACTAGATAAAATGGTTACATGGGACCCGGCCCCCATACAATACAACGGTGTAGCACATGTGGATAACCAAAAGAACAGGTTCAAACTCCACTTCTTACGGAGATAGCTTATACGAAATAAAATCATCCGTAGAAAAGAACAATACAAAAATATCAGTGGGGAAAGAACCAAAGGAACCACTGAAAAGACGAAGAGTTTGGGCGTCCTTCAGTAGGCTCGCTTTAAGTTGCCGCATGAATCATGCAGGGCGTGCCTCACATATCTCTCTTTTAACTTTGATCTGGGCATCCATATATATAGAGTGCACGAGATAACATGTCCTTTACTTGATCTTGGTTACAAATACTATGATAATTAAGCTTTTCCTGGTCATAAAGTTTCATTCACGAGGAAGCTTAAATTTCTTTGCTTTAGCAATCTAATATTACAAATCTCTCAATTTATATCATCCTGATTTTGCAGGTCTTTAGGTGCGCAAGTCCTTATTGATGACAATCCACAGTATGCAATTGAATGTGCTGAAGCGGGCATCAGAGTCCTGCTTTTTGACCTTGATAATTCATATCCGTGGTCCAAGTCTGATACTGCGGCATCACACCCGCTTGTAACCAAGGTTCATAACTGGGATGAAGTGGAGCAAAATCTATTCTCCCTTGTTGTGATGTAGAACTTAATCAAGAGGCTATACATATTTGTTTAGGCATTTGTTCTAAGTATGTCTGCTTTAGCACGTCCACATTGACTCTTACAGGAAGAAGAGATTATACTCGTTAGTAGTTGGGTGGTTGGGCTAAGGTGCACAGTGCGAAGTGGGGTCGCTTCAGAGCAAAGACTGCCTAGGAGCCATTGCTGAAAATGTATATATGTGAACAATTTATACTTGTAGATTAAACATGTATATAGTTGGGGCGTATACTGTTAACTTCTTTTGGTATTCGGTGGCGTTTCAGTTTTCTGTCTGAACGTGTAGTTGCACATAGGCCAACGAAAACGAACAATATTCTCATCCTAGTCTATTTTCAGCGGCAAGTTAGAAAGTGAAAGCGTGGTTAAAAGGAGGAGTGGGATCCCTTTCAATCAAATTTGCGTGGGACCTGATATGTGATGATGTGATAGGCGGTCAATTGTCCTCAATGGCGTACACGATGTGAATTGTTATGTCCAGAGCACAATATTTGTCGAACTTATCACGGAAGAAAACATCTATTGGGACGAGACGAACAAATAAAAATCCACATAATCAACAAAAACAAGTCACACAATTGACATGTGGTTTTAGTAAGATGTTCTACATCCACAGGTCAGGACTATAATCCAGTACATTGACGTTTGTGCGAGGGACTCACGAACATGAAACTTCTCAATACTGGTGGTTCTCGCTTGAATGTGGCTTATGTAGTGTTAATTTTAGGAGGCAATAATGTCCATATTAAGAATGATTCAGTAGGATATGGAAAACAAATTAGTTCATACTGAGTAGGAGATCAACTTGTTTTCGAGGCACAATATGAATGGCGACCCACATAAAACTGTAGCCCCTAATAATATCACACGACAAACATGCAAAACTAGTGGCATGCTTGGATGCACCCGTTGGTATTGTAGTTAATCAAAATATGTAGTACGCGTTGATGGATTCCAGAAGGCTGGAATTTAAAACAGGGGAATTAGGAAAAGGTCGTCGTGTATATGTTTAAGTGTTTATAGAGAAAACGTATAGGCTGTAGAGAGAATTGGGCCTTGTGGCCCGTGTCTCATTACATATATCAAGCTACATGAGTATGGGACACATTGTACATGAAAGAGAGGCGGAAGAATAATACAGAGACTGGACAACTGAAGATTTACTCCTTAACACCTTCCCTCAAGCCGATTCTGGTATAAGTGCGAGCCCAGTTTGCAAGTGAGAAGTTCAAAGATAGATGTGTCAACAACCTCTGTGAACATATTGGCCATCTGATCCTTCACTCTTAAAAGTTTTGTGACTATATCTCCAGGCACCACTTTTTCCCTGATCAGTTCAATATGTTTTGTTTGATTTTGTAGAACATGAATTACAGTTAGATATAAAACATTCATATTGTCGGAATAGTATTGTTGGTGGTTGTTGAGCTATGCGTAATCCTCTCAGTAAGTGAGAGAGTCAAGTGAGCTCTGCAGCAGTTAGTGACAAAGATCGATATTTAATCAATGTGCTAGATTTAGCAACTGTAGTTTGTTTCTTCGAAGACCATGCTATACAAGTCCTGCCGAGAAAGATTATGAATCCACTTGTGCTTCTCTTGGTAAGAGGACATCTAGCTCAATCAACATCTGAACATCCAGTAATAGTGAGAGTAGAATCTGAGTAAATTTGAAATTCCTTTGACAATGTGCCTCTAACATATCTCGGAATTCATCTAACCAGGGACATGTGAATGGTTGATGGATTATGTAGGAACCGACAAGTTAGGTTGTCACCGTAAGTGATATTAGGACAAGTTAGAGTAAGATTCCGAAGTGTTAGAGTAAGATTCCGAAGTGATCCCACAATCCTTGTGTATATACTTAAGTTACTGAGAGCTTCACCTTTCCATTTCACATGATTATGGGGAAAGAACTCACAAAAGTTGAAATGGGTTTACACTCTTCCACGTTCTCTCAGTGGAGAAAATCATAAGCATACTTCCATCAATGTAGCCATAAACTTGACTTATTTGTTTTGACATGAATTCCTAAGAAATAGTGCATGGTTCCAAGAATTTTGACAGAAAATTCCATTTCTTGTTGATGAACAATCCCCTCAATAAGTTTGTTGTTGGTTCCTGTTACTAAATACCATCAACATAAGGTAGAAGATAGATTACATCATTATCTTTTGTCAGAACAAAGAGGGGCAGATCAATTGAACTTGACATGAAACCTAGTTCAAGTAAGCAATAATTGATTCTATTGTACCAGTCATGTGGTGCCTATTTTAAACCATAAAGAGCCTTGTGAGGCTTACAGATATGATTAGATAATCCATTGGCAATAAATCCTAGAGGTTGTCATTTGTAAACATACATATAAAATGTTCCATTGAGAAATGTGTTACATACATCTACTTGTTTTATTTCCCATTTCATAATCACAACAACAGAGAGAACAATTTTGATAGTGAGGACTTGTTGACAAGGCTGAATGTTTCAATATAGTATATCCATTATTCTTGATGGAATTCTTTAGCCACTACCCTTGCCTTTAACGAGTCAAGATATCGATCAAGATTTAATTTAATTTTGAATACCCATCTGATCACGACATTCATATCAAGAGTTCTCCCAACAAGAGTCTAGGCATCATTATTATGTAGTGCTTCAAGCTCTCCACTCACTGCTTGTTTCCAACATGTATGTTGTAGCACAAATATTTCTACGGGTAGTCGGTATCAACATAGTGTTTAAAGCATATTTTGGATTTGGTTTTAGGATACCCGCCTTACTTTTTGTTGTCATGCCATGATTATTAATATGCCTTTGATATCAACATTCTTTTCTTGTTACTTAGTGTCATTATTGTTCTAAGAACTCAGTTCATTGACATTGCTCATATTGACCAAATTAACAATGTTTTCTTCGGTTATGGGAATGGATTCATAAGAACTACTATCTTGAATGTCGAGAACAAAATCTTTTTGAGAAGCATCATTGTTAGTGTTAATAGATGTGTCATGATTAATAACTTCAAAACCATGTAGATTAAGTGCATTACGACATACTTGTCTTGTCTCAGTGCATGGCATGTTAGACTTAATATTGACAAGAAGTAAGTTTGTAGTAATTTTTACTATTATACTGCCATTATCTCCTTTACCTTTATAAGAGTTGTCATTCTGTTGTCTCACTAGTATCTTTCAATTCAAAAAAGTTTAGATCTTCATTTGTAGGAATTTGTTGCGTATTTTCTATTTAAATGGGAAGTTACCTTCATCAAACACAACACATCTTGTCACATAGGTTCTCTCAATAGAGGAATGACAACATTGGTATCCCTTATATTGAGAACTGTAGTCAATGAAGATGCATAGAAGGGACCTGGGGGTCCAATTTATCTCTTATATAGCCTCATAAATAAGGATAACATATAGATCCAAATACTCTTTGACTATAGCATGGGTTCTTGTGATACAAAACTTTATGCAAAGATTTTAAGTTTACTATAGTGGTGGGTAATCTATTCATCAAGCAGTTAACAGTACAAAAGGCATGAGAGTAAAACTATTTAGGGAGACCAGCTTCAAACATCATTGCTAACCCAATTCAACTATATGTCCGTGTTTGCGTTCAACAAAACCATTTTGAGATAAGTCATGAGTACATGAGACATGATTTCTTTTTCATTAAAAATGATGCAAATTCTGGTTAATAAACTCACCACCACCATCACTTTGACAATTCTAATATGAAAATTGAATTGTGCAAAAATCATAACATGAAATGCAATGAACATAGAACTTTTATTCTTTAAAGAAAATATCCAACTAAACCTTGAATAGTCATCAGTAAGAAGCACATAGCAACAATAGCCATTGAGTGAAGGCACACAAATCTCACCCCATACATCACAATGTAACTTCTAGAAAGGAGCTACATAACGTGTATCTTTGTAGATAATAGGTTGTTTTATACTTTTAATAAGTTCACAAATACTACAAATATCACTATAGGATGACAAGATGGTAACTAGTTTGTCCTTATTTAGTTGAGAAACAACAACTTTGTTCGGGTGACCAAACCTTATGTGCTACATATCTCATGTATTCTTTATGAATATATTTGAGAAGCAGACTTGCTTGAAGAGCATGTTATTCAATTCAATGACTGGTAGAAGATACATTCTATTTATACACATCCCTTGGGACAAGATGCTTTTAGTCATGGAGTCCTTAACATAAATAATGTCATTAGAAAAAAAATATAACACAAAAATGAAGAAGTCTTTAGACACAAATAGAAGTCTTCTTTTGATTTTAGGAATAATGAAAATGTCTTTCAAATGAATGGGGGCAATATTGTCAATGCATCCATCACTTGTTTGAATGATATGAATGGATTGACCATTACCTACCATAATAGTTATTATCATTGTAGGATCTTAGATTATAGAGATTACCTTTGTTCAGACACACATGATATGTTACTCCTAAGTGGACGTGCCATTCATCTAAGCCAGCTTCACTGATCCTTCGAATAGCTAAAGCAATGGTGTTGTCAACTAGAGTTTTAGGAACATTGTCATTTTGATATGAGTTATGAAACCTATGCCAAAACTTTAGTGGATCGTGATCTCTTTTCCTATAGATCAGGTAGTAAAGAGGTGTCTTGGTGTAATGTTCTTTTGAGTTGTTGTTTATACCTCTAGTTTGTTGTGTATCTTGAGTAAATCCTCAACACCATGAGATGAGTCAAAGTGAAGTCTACACATGTTCACTACCTAATATTCATTGTACGTAGTTGTTGTTCTAATTTCTTCCTCATCCTCTTAATCTCCGTCTTCTTATTCCAATGTAGATGTTGTCATTTTGGAACTGTTGATGATTGTCATTCACTCGATTCACACTAGCATCGTGACCATATTTATTATTGTAGAAGACAATAGATGAGTTGTAACTAGGTTTGCATGCCTTTATCCTCTCATAATCTTGCACAAGTGAAATTTTATCACGACATGCATGAATGGGAGGCTTTAACATAAAAATAATGAACCCTTCACATCAAGATAGTTGAGAGCATTGAGAAGAGTGAACACCCTTTCTAGGTTAGTCACTATATAGCAAATGACATTCGACTATTCACATATGTTCTTGAACTTTCTAAGATAGGTTTCGAGAGAATAATAACCTTTGAGAAAGGTTCTAAGATGTAACTTAAGTTAGAATTCATGAGATTTTTAGGATTTAACAAACTTCTTGTTTAGGCCAATGTCTTGTAGTCAATTGTTTCTCCCACAACCTCCTCTGTAAGAGATCTGGAGATCCAACCTTTAAGAAACATGTCAGTTCTCATCCAAGATTTGTAGTGTGGGTTAATGTTAGGATTTCCTATTTCATCTTAGACTATGGGAGGTGGTTGAGTTTTTGTTCCTTCTAATAAGCCTTCTAGGCAACCTGACTCATCTAGGGTTTGATATGTAATTCCTAGAAAAGGAAGTTATTGAGGTTTAGTTGATGGAGAGAAAATTAGATGCACTAAGGATGATGGGGGTAGGGATACCCCGATATTGTTGTGAAGGTGATGAAACTCGTGATTCCTCTATTTCCATGTTGATGCCATGGAAGGGATATTAACTTGAGGAACTCGAGGTTTGTGCGGAAATGAAACTCCTTTGATTTAATGTGAGATTAGATCCTCCTATTGAAGATGGCCTTCCAACAATCGAGATTGATGATGATGGAGGCTCCCTAGCAGTGTAGATCTTCTGAACTTATGGATTGCTTCTGAGGAAGAAGCGTGGTTTTGAATTGCTGAGGAGGATGAATGAGAAGATACTGATGTGTTGAATATCACAGGCAATTTTATATTGATTCTTGTTCACTATTTGTTCATTTTCATATTAATTGTGCGTGATTTACTCTCATTAGCCTGTGATACTTTGTATCAAATAAATATAATTTTACTGGTTCTGAATGATCATGATATTTCAAGAGTTTATGTTTGGATTTTATGAATTTCAAAATTTTTATAAGAAACTACACATCTCGGTACTACCGAATTTAGAGTCAGTGGTACTGACACATGCTCAGTTTGGAAAATAAAGAAATCAAGAATACTTGGTAGTACCGACACTCAGAGTCGATACTACCGACAACATCACAACATTTTTCTAAAGATTAATTGAAGCAACTCGGTACTATCGACAGAGGTTGACAATACCGACAACTTGCCTGGTGGCCGCAACAATAAAGGAGCTGGTAGCACCGATACCTAATCGGTAGTACCGACATGTCAGGATTAGGAAGATATGAAAATATCATCTAATATGAAGGTTGAGGGATTATTTCGTCCTAAGTCACTTCTATGACTTAGGGGAATTCGGCCAACCCTATCTATCATGTTCTTTTGCATTGGACGGTAGCCGAGAGCAAGGAGAGGAGAAAGCGGAGAAGAAGACTACATTCTGGACAATTCATGCACTTCCAGCAGACGGATTTACAACTGAAAGGTAGCAAATCGGCACATGCACGAGAAGGGATCTTTTGGACCGTCTAATTTAGGGGTTATTTAATTCTATTAATGTTTCCCACATTTTTTTCTCCTCTTCTATGTTTTTGACCATAGAAACCATGTAGGGCTAAACCCCTTGTTCCTTAGGACCCGGGAGTAGCCTGATGATGCATTATAATTGATGTTATGCATTAATATTTCAATTTCTCTCAATTTATGTACTTATTTCTATGTGATTTCAATGAACTATCCATGCTTGATCACCATAGGTAGTTAATTATACCTTTAATTACTTTTGAAAATGAAATTAATGGTTAAAAAAATCATAGAAATACACATTTTATTTTTTCCTTTAAGAAATATGACTTAAAAACATGAAGAGATTATCCATAGGTTTCGTCAAAGTGCCTGACTAATTACACAATCGATACGAGAGTGGGATTGGTATTAGATTAGCTAGTGAATTACACTACGAGAGAGGGTAATTCTTGCTACAAGCTCTTAGTCCAGAGGTAGAAGAGAAATGCATTAATGTTATTATGTTAATTGCAATATTAACCGAGGTGAAACTGTAATCCTAAGGAATTCTATCCAATTACAATCAATCACCATTAATTCTAGATTCACTTCCTGCATTCGTAGTTAATTAAACAACCAATTCAAAGTTTTCTTCGGTCTAGCTAAATGTATTACAATTAGTAGTTATTTCTGAGTTTAACATTTCCCCGTATTCGATATTCGAACCTCATTGGTCTATATCACTCCGATAGCATACACTTACATTTTAGGGCGTATAGAAAATACCTATCAAGTTTTTGGTGCCGTTGCCAGGGAAACGGAAATATTCAGCACTACGAGTGCTATGATCGGCCACTTTGGGCCACACTTCTCACTTTTTTATTATCCGTTCAAGCTAAATTTTAAATATCATTTCTTCAAATCATTATTATCCATTCTCACATTGTATCAATAATTTCAGGCACTAGTATATGGTGCACACTAGAGCCCACGACTACTGAGAGTCATCTCCACGGGCTTTAGTCAGACAAAGCTGTTACGTCAAGGAAGGGAGTTCAATCACTTAGGGGGGAGACTGATTCCAACTCCACAACTAGTCACTCATATACCTCCACTAGAGGAATCAGAAGAACAACCAGAGATGGTAGAAGAGCAGACAATTTGAGAGAAGATCAAGGCATCTTCCTTAACAACTCAACTTGGGCCAATCAAGTGACAAGCAACTAATGTGGGAAACTACAAGATCAATCCTAGGCTGGTGGCGTTAGTCAAGCAACAAGCCTTCCATGGCCACAATACTGAAGATCCAATGACATACATCAACAATTTCATTGAAAGTTGTGACATGGTGAAGATAGATCGAGTGCCAATGACTATGATCTACTTAAAGCTTTTTCCATCGTCACTGGAAGATGGTTCCAAGTCTTGGTTTTACAACTTGGAAGATGAGTCTATTGAAACATGGGATCAAATGATTGACGCCTTCTTGGAGCGCTATTTCCCTCCTTAAAAGAAGAACAAGTTGACCAAAAAGATCTACAACTTCAAACAACAAGCAGATGAGTCATATTTTGAGGCATGGGAGAGGTTCCTAAACATGCTGAGAAAGGTTCTACACCATGGTATCAACTTGTTAGGCCAGTCAAAGATATTTTATTATGGGCTGCATCAAGGGGAAAGGACCACATTGGAAATCACATGGACACGCTTCTTCCTCAACAATAAGCCATCCAAATGTCACAAGATCCTTAAAAACATGGCAAAGAATCAATCATGGGGAGAATAACGTGAGCGTCCAACAACTGTCAAAAGTGTTGGAGGGTCCAAGGTGATTTCTACTTTGAATGAGAAATTGGATTTGATCGCCTAGAAGTTATGTGCTAAGGATGGAAGCTCTTCAGGAAGAGAAGAAGAGGAGTTCCTACTTGCACATCAACAACGCTACAGAGGAGGAAATGACTACTCATGGAGATAGGATCCAAAATTTCCATGGAGGGATCCCAACGACTTCCAGCAAGATCCTTCTCAAGCTCAGCAAGGCAAGCCACAATAAGGTGTTCCAGAACAAAAATACCAACCAGACAGGGGCCCTAGTAAGATAGACCACATAGAGGACATGCTAGGTAAGCTGGTTAGCCATAATGAAGTACTCATTGGCCAGACTCAAAGGGAACTATAAATTAAGGAGCACACATTCATAACATTGAGATGCAGATTTCTCAGATTACGACAGAGGTCACATCCTTGATGAAACCTACTCAAAATGGGTTCCCAAGAAACACCAACATAGATACTAACAATCAACATGTAAAGGCAGTGATGTTGCGCAGTAGGAAGAAGTTGTTGAATGAGTAGAACATGGTTCCAGAAATAAAGGACAAATAGGATGATAAAGGCTCACCGATACTGTTGCAATTGATTTAGTTGAGCCAGAGACTATAGTAGATGACAAGATAGTTGATGCTAAAAATCATGAACCTGAGGAGACAAGGAAGGAAGTGTACATTCCACCTCAACACAGGAAATTGGTGCAACCAACACCCTTCTAGAACAAATTTTAGAAGTTTATAGGCAACTCTATGAAGCTTCATGTCAATATCCAACTCATTGATGCAATCGAGAAGATTCCTTCCTATGAAAAATTTATGAAGGAGTTGATCAATAATAAGAAGAGGATAGATGATTCGGAGGTGGTAGCCCTGAAAGAGCAAGTTAGTGCATTTATTCTGCGAACATTGCCACCAAAATGACATGATTCAGGCTGTTTCAACATCTCATGTTACAGTGGGAGGACAAAATTTAGAGAAGCTTTGTGTGACTCATGTGAAATCATCAATCTCATTCCCTTAACCACTTTCAAGAATCTAGGTCTTAAGGAGTCGAGGAAAAGCAATATGACCATTCAGCTTGCATACAACTCAGTGGTGAGGCCTTACGGTATTTGCAAGGATGTTCGTGTCAAGGTGGACATGTTCGTATTTCCAGCAGACTTTGTTGTCATGGAGATGCAAGATGGTCAGGGAAACAAACTATTACTCGGGAGGCCATTCCAAGCCATAACTGATATGATAATGAAATATTGATTCCCAAGGCCACACAGACTACGAAAGGGAATGTACAGTGTCACATGCTACAACAGGTCCAAGAAAAGTGTCATTATTTCTGGGGAAGTCGTTTCTTGATATGATCATGTGATGACACATGTCCACAAAGGCACACTGGCAGTGGACATCTTAGAGAACACAAAAGAAATCTCTTTGACAAAGGCAATTCAATAATCTAATGATGAAGATGAGTACTATTTCCCAACAACAATTGAGGAGGCGGCTTCTACTGCTCTTGTTCAAGCACATATGTAGTTGCCTTTGGAGGCATATCTGATGAATCTGGTAGGTGACTATATACCCAACACATTTTGTTGGAGGAGTGTGTCTTGTTTCTCAAGGCACTATCATGTTATTACCCCATGCACTTCAAGGATCTAGGATCACCCCCTCCACCTTTGGTCCCTTCTTTGCTGAGTCCCCTGGAGCTAGAGATGAAGCCACTGCCACCGCACTTGAAGTACACTTTCTTGGAAGCAGATGAGAAGCTCCTAGTCATCATTTCTGCATCACTAAGCATTCAGGAAGAGGAGCAGCTACTTGTGGTTCTTAAAAACCATCAAGTAACTTTCAGATGGTCTGTGACAAACATAAAGGGGATCTCACCTAGTTTTTCCAACACAAGATCAGATTGGAGGAAGGAGCTAAGTCAATTGTGCAACCTCAGTGGTGACTCAACCCCATCATGACTAAGGTAGTGAAAAAGGAGGTAGTGAAAATTTTATCTACATGTATTATATATGCTATCTCTGACTCGAACTGGGTTAGTCCAACCCAGGTGGTTCCTAAGAAAGAGGGGATAACAGTCACAACTAACTCAAATGATGAATTAATTTCGAATAGGTTGGTGAATGGGTGGCATGTTTGTATCGATTATTGATGTTTGAATGCCGCAATTTGAAGGGTCATTTCCCGCTTCCTTTTATCGATCAAATTCTTGAGCGGCTCGTTGACCGCTCTCATTTTTGTTTCTCGACGGCTATTCCGGGTACATTCATATTTCCATCCAACCACAAGATCAAGAAAAGTCTACCTTCACTTGTCCTTATGGCATTTTTACATATCATCGGATGCCGTTCGGTCTTTGCAATGACCAACTACCTTCTAATGATGCATTCTCACCATTTGTTCTGATATGGTAGAGTGATATTTGGAGGTATTCATGAATGATTTTTTGGTTAACAGGAAATCATTTAAGGATTGCCTTGCCAATCTTGATAAAGTGCTACAGAGATGTGAGGACATTCACCTAGTTTTGAACTGGGAAAAATGTCATACGATGGTGAGTGAGAGAATCGTGTTGGGACACAAGGTGTCTAGTAAAGGAATGGAGGTTGATCCGGTAAAGATAGAATTCATATCCAAGATATCCCCACCATCATTGGTGAAGGGAGTGAGGAGCTTTTTAGGACATGTTGGGCTTTACCGAAGATTTATAAAGGATTTTTCAAAATTTTCCAAACCACTCTCTTATTTGTTAGAAAAGGACGTTGATTTTAATTTTGACGAACAATGTTTGAAGGCGTTTGAGGTGTTGAAGGAGAAGCTAGTCTATGCACAAATTGTCCAGGCTCCAGATTGGAGCCAACCTTTTGAGTTGATGTGTGACACATCAGATTACACAGTGGGGGTTGTTCTAGACCAATGCCGAGATAAGGTCCCGCGATTATCTATTATGCATCTAAAATCTTAATGATGCCCACTTGAATTACACAACTACAAACAAATAGTTATTTGCAATTGTTTTTGCTTTTGAGAAGTTCTGCCAATATTTGATAGGGGCAAAGGTTTCTATTTGGATTGATCATGTAACCATTAATTTTTTTCTATAGAAAAAGGATGCTAAGCATAGGTTTATTAGGTGGATATTGCTTTTGCAGGAATTTGATATTGAAATCAAATACAAAGTAGGTATAAAAATGTGGTGGCTAATCACCTATCTAGTCTTGAAAGGGTGGATGTGAAAGTCATAGATATACCTATAGTGGAAGATTTACCTAATGAGTAGCTCTTTGCTATGAAAAGCAAAGATCCATGATTTGCAGACATTGCAAACTACTTGTCTTGTGGGGAGTTGTCAGAAGGTTGGGATATCATGAGAAGAAGAAATTCTTACACTCCTTGAGGTACTACATCTGGGATGATCCCATTTTGCTTAAGCAATGTAGGGATGGTATATTAAGAAAATGTGTGTTGGAGTGTGAGTTTGAGAGAATATTGTCACATTTTCATTCTTTACCTATCGGGGGTCATCATCTTAGTTCTAGGACTGCGGCCAAGGTTTTATAATGTGGTTTCTATTGTCCTACACTTTTTAAGGATGCATATAACTTTGTTCTTCATTGTGATGCATGTCAATGTGCATGTAATATTTTAAAAAGACATGAGATTCCTCTAAATGTTTTTCAGGAAGTTGAGGTGTTTGATTTATGGGGCATTGATTTCAAGGGCCCTTTTGTGTTTTCTAATTCAAACTTATACATTTTACATAATGTTGATTATGTATCTAAGTGGGTGGAAGCAATTCCAACCCACACCAATGATGCCCAAGTGGTATGCCGTTTTGTGAAGGATCATATCGTTTATAGGTTTGAGATGCCCAGGTTGATCATTAGTGATGGTGGATCTCATTTCACCAATAAGAAATTTGGGGCACTTTTGTGTATGGAGTCAAGCATAGGGTAGGTACTCTATACCATCCCCAAACCCAAGGGCAAGTTGAGGTGTCCAATTTATAGATCAAGAAAATCTTAGAAAAGCCAGTCTCAACAAACATGATAAATTGGAGTATATTGTTTAATGATTCTCTATGGGCATATAGGACCGCCTATAAGACACCTATATGACCCACTCTATTTAGGTTGGTCTATGGACGAGCTTGTCACTTACCTGTAGAGTTAGAGCACAAAGCGAGATGGGCATTAAGGAAATTTAACTACAATTTGGATGCCACAGGAAGAAAGAGGATGTTGGAATTAAATGAGATGGATGAGCTTAGGTTTGATGCATATCAAAGCTCAAGGATCTATAAAGAAAGAACCAAAAAGATCCATGATTGCCACATTCTACATAGGGTTTTCACTCTGGGACAAAAGGTTCTTTTATTCAATTCTAGGTTGAAGTTACATCCCGGTAAGTTGAGGTCTAGATGGAGTGGGTGTTTTGATGTAGTTAAGGTTTTTCCCCATGGGGCGGTAGAAATTAGCAATGAGAGTGAGCCATTCCTTGTTAATGGCCAGTGGCTTAAACACTACTTTGGGGGAGATGTGGTGAGGAAAGAGGATGAGCTGAAGCTCATTGAGCTTCACTGATGGGTTCATTAGGATCATCAAGCCTATGACGTAAAACAAAGATGCTTGTTGGGAGGCAACCCAATCATCATTTTTCATTGTTTAAATTCATTTTTGTAGTTTCATAGCCTTCATTTTTTGTTTTCTTAGTTTTAATGTAAAAAAGGTACTGTGATCAATTTTGTTTGGTGTGCAGGCTGAGTACCAGTCGGTACTATTGACCACAAATCAGTACTACTGACAAGTTCACAGGGAAAAGGATTGAGTTGACAGAATAACTTGGTACTGCCGACCACAATGTCGCTAGAACCGATGACATTACAGAGAGATGAGAAAAATTTTCAAATTAAATCGGTACTACCGACCTTGAAGTCGTTAGCACCTACATTATGTAGAGAAGGAGTCGAGCAAACTGATAAGGACTAGGTACTACCGACACAAATTCGATAGTACTGACAAAGAGGGGCGCTCCAGTTTTGCAATATTGAGTTCTCGCTCGGAAGCACTGATAAATTTGAACTAGTTGGTACTACCCACCCAAAAGTCGGTACTATTGATACCTAAAGACATGAGATCCACGAGAGAACCAATCTGACGATCAAGAATCTATGCATCAGATGGTCGGTACCACCGATCCATGGGATGAGTGGGTACTACCAACACACCATCGTTACTATCGACAACATGCGATCCGCGCTAATGACATCAACAAATCAGGACCGTCGGTAGCACTGAGCACACATATTTGAGACAAAAAGTGGGTACTCCCAACCCCACATCGATAGTACCGACATGATGGTAGAGAAGTGGATGCATCTATATAAGGAGGGGTTGTGATTCATTTCTCTTAACACCTTCTCTACTCCTCCTTCAAGCAAGCACATGCGAACATCTCCAGATGTTTAGACTCTACAACGAGCACTATTTTTCTCGAACCCCTCTCTAGTACCAAAGATGGCACCTAGGAGAGAAGCTTCTTCATCATCGAGGACTCCAAACTTGGTTTGAATCACACACCCCAACGCCGACATCAACATGATATATGAAGATCTGCAGAAGAGGGACATGGTGCCAACACGACATGGCCACCGTTCTTTAATCACCTCCATAGGCTTCACCGACAACATGCACTTGGTCTATGAGTGTTAAGGGCTGGTAGGGACCATCCCTTCTTCAACAACTGACTGACCTTCCCATATCTCGTCTGTGATTTGTGGCTTCATTGGAGGTCTATATTATCCTTGAGCATGGGAATGGCTGGATGAATGGTCGCGTCCGCTTCCGCCTTTACAACTTCAACTATACTCTAACGCTGTAACAATTTAACACCATATATGGATGGTTGAGTGAAGGAGATCATTACTCCCCCGACAACTTTAAGTTCGAGGTGTCATGGGAGCTATTTTTAGAAGTGCCAGAAAGGCCAACATATTAGTTGGCACACAAACTCCATCAACAACACCGAGCATCCCTTTGCTCGCATACTTCATTTCCTCCTCACCAACATTTTTTTTGCCAAATCTACCCAGGGACAAGGGAAGGTTCAGAAGGCTGACCTCTACTTTCTCTACAAGCTACTTGAGCTAGGACCAAAGAGTCTGGACTTTGGTGCCTTCTTCCTTCAGCACATGATGGGGGTAAAGTGATGGTGCAAAGGAAACCTCCCATTCATTTTGGAGGATTGATCACGCTAACAGTTCTCCATCTCAACCTCGACCTCTCCAATGCCAAATCTCTAAAGGTGACACCAAATCTTGATCTAAAGCACTTCAGTAGAGCCAACGTTGTCAACATATGCCAGGGTATTGTACACGCATGTTGTACAGTAGGTACTCAATACAAGGAACGGGCACTTCCAGATGCCGTCTTTGACTTATAGGGAATCCACCTTATGCGATGGCCTGTAGATAGATCACCAGATGAGGAGGAAGAAGATGCTACAATAGAAGACCAACAACAGAAGTAGGATGAGGAAGACAGGGAGGAGGAACCAACCATACCCATCATGAGGAGGCAAGTACCACACAAGTGTCCATGACCTTATGTAGCCTCCATTTGTTCTACTCCACCGCCATCGTAGGAGGATGATCCATATTCCATGGCTGGAATGTACATGATGCTGCAGAGATACAACAAGGGCAGCAACAACATATGGAGACCTTGGTAGGGATTCCACGACGTGCAAGGACGTCTCTACCACAATCAACATGCGATATTTGAGAATGAGAAACTTCTCTTGGCCAACAAAGAGAACATGCACATGTGCCTGCAGAGGATAGAGGGGTACCATCAACGTTCTTCAATCACTATTGGAACCAAGGATACTTTAGTGATTATCCAAACCTCCACCAATGCCACAGTAACCGCCAAGTTTTTAGGGGATGTTCTACCCCTTTGATCCCACCATGAAACATCCTCCACCACCCATGTGATCCGGTACCACTATTTCCACCTCTTAAGTTTGATTTTTGACTATGTGGACATAGTCAAGTTCAAGCTTGGGGGGGGGGGTTGTTGGAACAATCTCCATCCTTAGTTTTTATTTTCTTTAGTCTTTGTTTTATTTATTTGTTTTTAAGATTCTATCTTAGGATCCACTATCCATCTAATGTAAAAGTAGAGTTTAATTCATGGTTCATGTCAACATCATATGCTCTCATTTGTGTGCAATGGAAAATAAAAAATAATTTTTTGGCTTAGTTGTGAATTCTTTGAGTTGCATCACTTAGAGGAAGTGTATGGGCTAGTTAGCATAAGGACATTTAATATGAATGGACATATTAATTATTCATGTAATGTGGATGAATATGGTGTTTGAGCCTAACTTGGTCAAACAATTAACATGATCTTTAATGGAAATTTAAGAAAGAAACCCTAAGGTTAATCTGTACACATGTCATTAGAGAGGGACATATCATAATTTCATGAAAGGCATTGTCTCTTAGTTATGTGATTCCATCCATTTTCCATTTATTTTTACTCCCCACCTTAAGATGATCAAGTAAGTCTAAATTTTTTCCTCTTGTTTGCATTACATGTCATGATAGGTTACATAATAGCTAGTTCCTTTTCGATTGCATCAGTTAGAAAACAATGAATTTTTTTTAATATGCATAAACAATTTCTATGCATATCATTTAGTTGCATAAACAAATACATGTAGATAGCATGCATTCATCATTCATTTTCATATCATGTGGGTATCATTTTACTTCGAACTTTGAGTGTAGGGATACACATCCATATGCTCACAAAAAAAGAAAACGAATGATATGTTAGTAAAGCCCAAGCACAACATTCCATCATGCTAGAATAATGGGCCAATGGAAAAAGAAGAAGAAGAAAAGTTTGTTAATGTTTTAAAGTTAAGAGGGAGAAAGGATGCCTTTAACTCTTCATAAAAATATGGAAACATTCACATGATGCATTTTCCTCCTTAGTTGATTCTCATTTGTTTGATGAAATTGTTTGATACACACATCATTTCACTCATAATATTAGGCATTAGGATTCTTTCATTGTGCATTCTCTTCACCATACATGTTCATCATGTTTTATTTTTGCATAAATAATTCAGATGTTACTTGTGAATCTTCACGGAAACCTAGTTTATACTATCCATTGCTTTTATTGGTAGTCCAGTTAAATGATTATTCTCCTCATTAACTCTTATAAGGAGAACTGCTTCCAAGTAGTTGGTAGTTAGGGAAGAGCAATGTAGAATAGGGAATCACAAGATGCACCAAGTGAATGCCTGATTGATTATAATGTTAACTTCTCTCTTGATAGTGTTCATTGATCTAAGGGTGGCCAACTTTTATGGAAGTTTTTGGTTACTATAGAGTAGTTGATTGTTCAGTGAGCAATAAAGGCTAGTTTGGGACCACCAGGTGGGGATAGTTGAGAAATAAAATTCATAGTTTATGCCCTTTTTCTAACTCATCTCAAACAGATCCGTGGGTGTGTTGCTCGAGGATGAGCAACATTTAAGCTTAGAAGAGTTTGATGCACTGAATATTTATCATTTTCACAGACCATTTTATATTGATTCTTGTGCACTATTTTATCATTTTCATATTAATTGTGCATGGTTTACTCTCATTAGCCTGTGATACTTAATTGCATCAAATAAATGTAATTTTAATGGTTCCGAATGATTTTTGATATTTTTTTTTGGATAAGTCAGGAGATCATTTATTCATCCTATTCTCCTCTTGCAGGAAGTAACTCAGAGTTAATAACATTGTCAGCTAGGAAAGTAAATTTGGTAGAACTTCTACCATTACAGAGGGGGAAGGTGATAGGATGATGACCCACACGGTCGAGTGGAGGGTTCGTGTAGGTACGACACTCCTTGAAGGTTTTTAGATGATGCTTCGCCAGGGCATCAGCTAGAGCATTGTTTTCTCTAGGAAGATTAACGATCTGTACACCAGGATTCCTGTTGGTGACTTTGTTAATGGACTGAGTCCAAGTGTAAAAAGCTGGATACCGATCAGGATTTCCCTCAATAGCTTTAGTGGCTTGAGCACTATCTGTGACTACTATAATAGACTCTCTCCCAACTACGATATTGACTTTCAGTGCAAGATCTATGGCTCGAAGTTCAACTTCAGTAACAGATTCAACTAGGATGTTTAAGGCTACACCTCCTATCCAGGTTTTATTTTCTTGTAGGACAACCGCAGCAATAGCAGCTCGTTTATCTTTTACAGTAGCATCTACATACACCATATTTTGTCCAACAGGATGGTGTGTCATTTCTTCATCCGACTGGTTGTTCTGGTGAGTTGCCTTGAGTTTAATATGTCTGCCTTTTTCAATGTTGTTGCAGATGTTGTTAATTTGATTGACTTGCTGTATAGTGCTTGTGGAGATATTATCAAAGACCATTGTATTTCTCGCCTTCCAGATTATCCAATAGGTAGAAGCAAACCAGATGGTATATTCATGCTTTCCTTTCAGGTACTTCATGAACCATTGCTGAATGGTAGTATGGAGGGAGTTATCTCCCATGTTACTGTCGTGCTTCATCCATACGTCTTGTGCATAAGGACAGGACCATAAGGCATGAATGGTATCCTCCTCTGCTGCCTCACACCTCGGGCAAATGGCACAGTCTGTAAAGGTACATTGCTTGTGCCTATCATTGGTCATAATTGCTTCATGTGCAGTGAGCCAGAGAAACGTTTTAATTTTGCTGGGTACCTGCAGGTCCCAGATAGCCGGCCAGAGTTTATTCGCAGGATATTGAATCTCATCTTTGATAAGTTCATAGGCTGAGGAGGTGGTGTAACGACCACTATCGCTGTGCATCCAGCTCCAGACGTCGTCGCCCTTGCTTCCTTCTGGGATGGGCAGGTCAGCAATGCGTCGGACACAATGATCAGGAAGATAGTTCAGTAGAAACTCTATATCCCACTCACCACTTAAGTTGCGCAGGCATCCCACTGTGAGATCGGAGACCTCAGTACAAATTGGTTTGATACTCACTGATTGCAGGTCACAAAAGCCTGGGACCTAGTGATCAGTCCAGATGAGTGTATTACCCCCATTGTTAACTGTTTTGATACAGTTAGCTTTGATGAACTCCATTCCCGAATGGACACCTCTCCAGAACGGGGTGGCTCTAGTACTTGAAGTTGCATTGAAGTTCTTATACTTGTAAATTAGCCCCTTGTCCCACAAAGAATGTTTATTGTTGAGAAGCTTCCACGTATTTTTCCATAGGAGAGCTTTGTTCCAAACTGACAGGGACTTGATACCCATGCCTCCATTGTTAATGCTGGTGCTAACTTTGCTCCAATTGACTAAAGAGATAGGTTTTTCTTTTTTACCTCCTCCCCAAATGAAGTTTCGAATGGATCTATCAAGTCTCTTACACGTTAGAGCTGGGATACTGGCCGTTTGCATCACATATGTAGGTAAGGATACCAGGACAGATTTGGCTAGACAAATGCGTCCTGCCAAGGACAGAGATTTTGCAGTCCAACCATTGATTTTAGCCTCCATATTGTTGGTCAGGAAAGAATAAGTATGCATGGTGACTCTTTTGTGTAGAAGAGGTACTCCCAAGTATCTACCTAAGTCATCAATTTCCATGATACCACTGGCTCTGCAAGTGACTGCTCGTGTAGCTCTATCGACTGAAGCAACAAAGAATATTTTTGATTTATCTATAGAAATTTGTTGTCCCGAAGCCTCCTCAAACATCTTGAAGCATTGAGTGATGACCGCGATCTGTTCTAGAGATGCCTTGACGAAGATAACGATATCATCTGCAAAGCTGATGTGGGAGATATGTGGGCCTTGTTGAGACATTTTGATCGATGTCCATTGTTTAGTAGCAACATAGTGGTTGATGAGTTGGGTTAGGCGTTCCATACAGAGAACAAAGAGATACGGTGATAATGGGTCTCCCTGGCGGAGTCCCCTGGAAGTCTTGAAAGGAGGAAGAGATTCACCATTAAAACAGATACTCGTGCTACCCGTGGAGATGGAATTCATGATATAAGCTGCAATGTTCGGAGGCCAAGTCATTTTGTTGACAGTGTTCGCAATGAACTTCCAGGACATGCGATCGTAAGCTTTAGAAAGATCGACTTTTATGGCCATGTAAGGAGCACTGGATTTCCATCTCAAATTGTGTATAATTTCCTGGACGATGACTATGTTATCGGAGATGCATCTGCCTGGAATGAAGCTGGCTTGTACATGTGATATCCATTGAGGCATGAATTTTTTCACTCTTCCCACGACGACCTTAGACGCCAGTTTAAGGTAGACGTTATTAAGAGTAATGGGTCTGAAATCACTGCATCTAGCCGGGTGCTTTACCTTAGGAATGAGAGCAATGCTTGCGTCAGCTACCTCATCGGGGATTTTATTGCCATTTAACATACTTCTGATAAGAAGTAAGACAGAATTTCGGATACGCTTCCAGTTTGTCTTAACAAAATGCATATCAACGCCATCAGGACCGACAGCTTTAAAAGGATCAGATGCTTTAACAATCTTCCAAACTTCATATTCAGTAGCATCTTCCCCTACTCTTCGAATTTGATTCACATGGAGCGGTTTAAAGTAGGCAGGAATGTTGTCCATCGCTTGAGTGGTAGGAGGATGTGTTTCTGTCAGCATGTTTTCAAAGTGATTGAAGATAAGTTTTTTTACTTCGGTGCTGTCCGAAACCCACAGGCCTTGGCCATTTTTGAGACTTCTGACAGTGTTCAATCTTCTCCTATTATTGACATAGGTGTGATAAAATCTAGTATTATTGTCCCCATCCACGAGCCAATTGATATGGCTTTTCTATTTCCAGTCTTCTTCTTCTTTTTGGAGGATGTCTTCCAGTTGGCCTTCAAGATTAATGCACTCCCGGTCTCTCATTTCAGTATAATTTGTTTCCAGAGATCGTTGGGTATGAGTTATTTGACTAATGAGTTGTTGTTTAACTTTGCCTTGGGTCCGCCTAGTTCTGGTATCCCACTTGGTAACGAAACCTTTTGCTTTTTTAAGGGCCGTGTGAAACTGGATGTCAGGATCCCAATGTAGTTCCATAATGCTGTGGAAAGTAGGATCATTATTCCATGATGCGCGGGTTCTGAATCTGGCAACCTGCTTTGGTTTATTTGAATTAAGTACAACAATGGGGTTGTGATAAGATCCGAACTGAGGAAGATTCTCACAGATAAAATTAGGATAGTGTTGTATCCACTCCTTATTGGACAAGGCGCGATCAAGTTTTTCATGCAGCAACCCCTTCTTGTAGGTGAACGCATATCCGGTGCTGCCTATGTCGGCAATGCCAGCTTGAATGAGTGCATTCCTGAACCGTGCAGCTTCAGCCATGTTAAACCTATTGCTGCCCAGCTTCTCGTCTGGGTTTAACATGCAGTTAAAGTCACCCATAGTAATCCATGTCTTGCTTATATTGTGGCTCAGCCTTATTATGTGATCCCAAAGGATGGGGCGGCCTGCAGGGTTGGGTGATGCATATATGAATGTGCAGAGAGTGTCCCCATTGATACATCAATGAACAAAATATTTGTGGCTTTCCAAAATCTGGATATCTGATGGAGTTTTGCAACACCACTAAAAATCCTAAGGTGATGAATCCTTAGGTTTAGCCTTGCTAGTACTATGGTAAGAACTCCACCCACGTGTGTTAAGACACGCGGAAGTCTTATCGTAGTATAGTTAAGGGTCGAATCCTCGGGACAACGGTCTTGACGAAGTCAAGATGGAAAACGTTTTAGTTCTACTTAACTACTTAACAGTTGATATTTAGATCGAAAGTTTGATGTTGGTTCTAAAGCTAGATGCGAGGAAAGCAAAGCAAGAAGGTAAAGATTAAAGTTGTAAACAAATGATAAAAACCACTAGGATGTTATCGGGTTTCACACCACTACACATGGATCAAGTCATGCAACATAATAAAACAACCTGCAAAAAGGGTCAAATCAGTTAGTATCTTGTAGTCCTAGCTTCCTTTCGGATAACTAGCCACGAGAAGCGTGGAGTATTGCAATGCCGGCCATCCCATAACGAATGGTCACATGCCTTGCATTACTCCTTCATGAAATGTGTTCCTCGACCTTACCAAGGTTGCACTTCCATACGTCAACTGATTCCATTTCATAGTATGAAAGTGCAACGATGGGGGTGAGTTTACTCCACTCCTGAAAACACTTCTAGACACCGAAACAGACGTATGGTGACTACATACATCCATAACCAACATTCAATCGACATTTAGATCTAAGGGTATAAACGTAGACAATTCATACCAAAAGACAATATGTAACACAAGTTGATGATCAAGCAACTAGTATTCATTAAGCGATTGAAGTCAAACTGAAAGGAAGAGTATCTTTATTACAAGTTGTTGAATTACATCGCATGAAATGAAAACATGGGTAGCAGGGCTACTCCCCGCACCCTAGTGAAAGAAACTACTCGCTCATGGCAAAGGAGGTGAGAAGAGAGAGAAAGAACGTCATCTCCACGGTGGAGGGAAGGTTGAACCCTTGGTGAAGAGAGCAACGATCTTCGCACTTCGTGGTTGCTTTGATGAAGGATTTTCTCTTCCCACCTTCTTTGTTGAAGAGATGGAAAGAAGAGAGAGAAGGAAGCTTGATGATGAGCACGGATCCCAAAACTAGCAGCCTTGGGGCAGTGGACGGAAGATCAGAATGCTCTGGGTCTGGAGAGGCAGCCTTTGGGCGTCTTGGAATTCGATCCCCCTTGAAGTGACCTTTGAGGTCCTATTTATAGGCTTCAAGTGGCTTCTCGCGGTCTTGGGATCGTGAGGCTTCTCGCGGTCTTGGGATCGTGAGGCTTGTCGCGGTCTTGGGACCGTGAGGCTTGTCGCGGTCTTGGGACCGTGAGGCTTGTCGCGGTCTTGGGACCGTGAGGCTTCTCGCGGTCTTGGGACCGTGAGGCTTCTCGCGGTCTTGGGACCGTGAGGCTTGTCGCGGTCTTGGGACCGTGAGGCTTCTCGCGGTCTTGGGACCGTGAGGCTTCTCGCGGTCTTGGGACCGTGAGGCTTGTCGCGGTCTTGGGACCGTGAGGCTTCTCGCGGTCTTGGGACCGTGAGGCTTCTCGCGGTCTTGGGACCGTGAGGCTTCTCGCGGTCTTGGGACCGTGAGGCTTCTCGCGGTCTTGGGACCGTGAGGAGTCTTTGTGAATTTTTTTGTGTTTTCTGTAATGAAAAAGAGGAAAAGTTATTTACTGCAATAAAGTAAGGAGGTTTAATGATTCTATTTAGTTTATCTAAGAGAAAGTATGGAAAACTAAAGAAAAAGGCTAAAATAAACTACTAAAATAGGAGGTTATCAATATCGCATTCATCTTCATTCCACAACACCCATATTCCTCCAGAAAATCCGTTAGCCTCTACTCTGTGTGAGCTAGAGAAACCGATTTCGTTGATGGCAATGTGTGCCTCCTTTCCTGAAATGCGGGGTTCAATAATAGACACAAGCTTTACTTTGTGTTCAACAACTAGGTGTTTGAGGAAGTGCCTGGCTTTCCTCTTGCCGGCACCCCTTATATTCCAGATTATTGTATTGATCATGAAGAGACTGGTATTATCTAGGTGGTGGAGTTCCTCCTTCATTGTCCTCAGAGCCTTTCCTCATTCTCCCTCTTGTGACGTATGAGTGCTCGTTTTGTGGGCTGCCTAGCACTGACTGGAGTGACTTCTCTTTCGCTTTCCTGCCTTGAATCACATATTTCTTTGCTCCGGCATTTGTTTTATTACTGTCCATAGGAATGATACTATTTCCCTCAGTGGCATTTGTAGGTGTTGCTGCAGTGTTATTATCTAGTCTCCCTTCAATTACTTCGTTACCTACTGGTGTAACAGCAGTATGTTTGGGTGCAGCGTTAGGCTGGCTTGGTGCCATCGGGGGTTCTTGGATATCTTCAGTGCTGGGAGGCGTTTCCACTCCCTTTTTGGTGGAGACATAGACATCTTCATTCCTTCTTTGCTTCTTCCTCCAGGTTTTAGGTCCGCGTGTATCATCAGTGGTAGCCTGAGTTGTGTGAATGTCATCCATTTCCTCAGCATCATTGATCTTCCCTTTGTCATCCTCTTCCAGGACTTGAAATTTGTTTCCGGAGTCTCTAGCCTGGCTTTTTTTCGGATCCTTATTTCGATGTGGCCTTTGGGTTTTGACATTTTTTCTGTAGTACACTTGCCATTTCTCTTCTTCCTCTAACCATATGACCCTGGATTCGTCTTCGGCAAGGTTAACATTAGGGTTAGATGGTTCTTTATTAGAACCCTCACAGTCCGCTATGTCGTGCCCGAGTCTCCCACACTTGAAGCACATGTTTGGCAGCGATTCATATTCAATCTTGTACTCTCGACCATTGATAATTATGGCAGGGTGAATAGGTTTTTCTGTTTCGATTTCAACTGCTAATCTAGCAAATCTGCTTCTGGTTCTGTTAGTGGAGTGGTCATCTACTCTCACTAGTCATCCGACAGCTTCACCTATTCTTTGAAAGATCTCTGTATTGTAGTAGTGGATAGGAAGACCCATGACGCGAATCCATGTGACGATGCCTTAGAGGGTTCAAAGTACCCATCCCAAGGCCAGATCTGCAGACAACTTCCAAATAACGACCACGGTCCTTTTGTGAGAACGTTTTCTTGATCCACTCTGCTGTAAAACTGCACCACGTAATGTTGCTCGGCGAGTTCATAGAGTTCGAAACGGCCCGCCGGGTTCCAGAGGAGTTTCAATCTCTCGGCCATGGTGAGAAATCCGACATGCTTATCAATAAGTTTGACTATGACAGCATACTTGAAAGGCCTGCTCAAAATTTCTTCTGCTTCCGGTGCGACGTAGATCTCAGGGACGCCTCTGTCGTAGACAAGTTCAACATCTTCCGGGTTGACAATCTCCTCCAGTTCATCGTCTATATAGAACAGATCCGTGGCTGTGCCTCCGCCGTTCCCTGTGACGGCTTGTTTGAAGGATTTCTTGACTGCTGTCGCTTCGCCCACCAGGGTAGGGTCTCCATCGCCGTGTGTGGTCTGATCCACTTCCATCTGGTTTCTGTCTTCTGTCCTCTCGTTAGGGCTCCCCCCTCGCATCCCCTTATACGTTAAGTTGATACAAACCTTCTGTAGGTTCGTCTGCCCCGCTAGTTTGGACGGCTTCGAAGACGGTGTAGATCTGGAGCCTTTGTTACTTGTTCCCCCACCATCGTCTTCTAGGGTTGAACGCGAAACACCTATTGCGCCGCCGCCCCCACACTCCCCTCGCTGGAATTCATCTGTTATTGGTATTTTTGATATTGCAAGAGCTTATGTTCATATTTTATGAATTTCACGAATTTTTACAAGAATCTACATAGCTCCGTACTACTGACTTTGGAGTAGGTGGTATCAGCACATAGTTTGGAAAAGAAAGGAATCGAGAAGGCTCGGTAGTATCGACACTCAAAGTCGATACTACAGACAACATTACAATGTTTTGCTCAAGATTAATTGAAGCAACTCAATACTTTTGAAAGAGGCTCGGTAGTACTGACAACTTGCTAGGTGGCTGTAACAATTAAAGGAGTCGATATTATCGACACCTAGTCATAGTACCAACATGTCGGGATTAGACATATATGAATATAGCATCTAATCCCACAGTTGAGGGATTATTTTGCCCTAAGTCACTTCTATGACTTAGGGGGAATTTGGCCAACCCTATCTATCACATTCTTTTGCATTGGACGACAACTGAGAGCAAAGAGAGGAGAAAGCAGAGAAGATGACTATGTTCTGGATGATCCAGGCACTTCCAACAGAAAAATTTGTAGCCGAAAGGTAGAAAACTGACACATGCATGAGAAGAGATCTTTTCAACAGTCTACTTTAGGGGTTCTTTAATTCTATTAATGTTTCCCACATTTTTATTCTTGTCTTATACATTTTTGATCATGGAAACCATGTGGGTCGAAACCCCTTATTCCTTAGGACTTGGGAGTAGCCCGGTGATGCATTGTAATTGGCGTTATGCATAAATATATGAATTTCTCTCAATTTTTGGACTTATTTCTATGCGATTGCAATAAACTATCTATGCTTGATCACCATAGGTAGTTAATTAGACCTTTAATTGCTTTGAAAAAGGAAACCAATGATCGAAAAATCATAGAAATACACATTTTATATCATCCTTTGAAAAGGTGACTTACGAACATGAATTGATTACCCAGAGGTTTTGTTAAAGTGCCTGACTAATTACACAATCGATAAAGAGTGAGATTGGTATTAGATTAGGTAGTGAATTACACTATGAGAGTGGGTAATTCTTGCTACATGCTCTTAGTCTAGGGGTAGAAGAGAAATGGATTAATGTTATTCTATTAATTGTAATGTTAACCGAGGTGAAACTGTAATCCTAAAGAATTCCATCCAATTGCAATTAATCACCATTAATTCTAGATTCACTTTCTACATTCATAGTTAATTAAACAACCAATTCAAAGTTTTCTTCAATCTAGCTGAATGTAATATACTTAGTAGTAGTTTCTGAGTTTAATGTTTCCCCGTGTCTGATGTTCGAGCCTCATTGGCCTATATTATTCCAATAGCATACACTTGCATTTTAGGGCATATAGAAAATACCTATAATATACCATGATCTAATTTCTTAAACATGATCAAGGAATCGACTAGGACATAGAACAAAAGGGGTAGATAAGAGGATAATTTGAGGAATAAGCTTGAATTAGAAGATATTTGCATGGAAATGGTAGATAAAACCCTAGGGGCGGATCCCTGGGGATGAATTTCTCAGAACCACTTTAATACCATGATGGATTGTGGAAGATAGCAAAATCCAATACAAAGAGAGCTGGAAAGGGAAATCATGCATATATTTACTATCTTTATGCCCTTGTATTTATAAAGAAAGGGTACATGTTTTAAAGAATGGGCCTTAAAGACTTGTGGACCCTATCTCATTTCATGCTATCAAGCCACATGAGTGTGGGCCACATTCTACATGTCTGAGAGGCAAAAAAATGATATAGAGACTCGACAACTTCAGACTTATTCTTCAACACATGTAGACAAGCATTATCAATTACACCCTCTTGGCATTACGGTTTGTAAAATAGGCAATATGATTGGATCCAGATTGGGGTTTTCCTTTATATCACATATGCATAATTATATCTAAATTTTCTTAAGATTGAATCAATCTTGATTGTGGTGTTTTCTACATCAACTGTAAAGACATGATCTTTATGATCAAATATTTACAAGATTAAATCATAAAATATAAATAAATGTTTTTACAATCATACTTTACATAGAGTCACGGTATGACGTCCAATCATGCTAAATGAGATTACTAAAAAAATACATGATAAACTATGAAAAACCACAACACTAGAAAAAAGGGTAAATTAAAACCAATTTAAACATTACCATCATGTTCAAAAATATTTACATAAGGTCCAACAACTTGTATATCAACACATACCACATTAGGTGTTTACATGTATGACCAGTGGTCTCAGTCACAACCTATATACAAAATAATGATCCACATATATATGCCATATACAAACATCAACATACTACCAAAACTTGAGTCGATGTACATATAATCTACAAAACATCCCCTACCTGGACCTGAGAGTATATGGACCACTCTAAGACACTTCTATATACTATCCAAACTTCTGCTCGTATGACTCTCCAAGATGCTATTCCTCACCACCACGATCCCGACAATGTTGTTGGTGATCACCTAAATATATGTGGTGACCCACGAGGTGAGACCAATGTCCCAGTGCGTGAGAACGCGTTACTCTAAACAAGATTACTCAAAACATATAACATAATCAATCACCAATTAACCACATGCCCAAAAATATGGGTAAATTAAAACAGATTTCAACGTCAGCACCTGCTCAGAAACATTTGCATAAGAACCCAACATCTTTCTTTTATCCATACTATGCCAAGAATTTGATACAAATTATTCTATCACCTTAGCTACAACATATATACATAGGAGAACAATATTTGTATATGCCACACAACAAACATTAACATGCTTACAAAATTCCAATTCCTTTGAAACACCATATACAAACTTTTCTTGCCCGGACCTGAGAGTACAAGGACAACTCTAGGACACACCAGACATCTAATAAATTTTCTCACATATTCATTACTATAGCTCCTCTTTGCTGCCACAAGCTTGTTATCGTCACTTCCAATTACCTAAAAAGATGTGGCGAACCATAAGGGTGAGACCCATGTCCCAGCAAGAGATATAACCTACAACAATGCTTATGATTACAACATTTTATATAGCAGATAACTAAGAAGTTGAAGTATTTAATAATCAATTGAATAGATTGAACAGTTCAAGTATACTAAACAAAGTAAGCAAATCATCTTAGCAACAAGTATGATCATCAATGCATATATATATTACAAATAAATCCATTTCTCTGGATAGATATATCTACTCAAATATCATCAAATTGCATCTAATAATAATCATTATCATTAATCTGACTATCATCATATTCCTTGGTAACAATATAAGAAATCTAGTAGCATAAGTATCTCTGACATCATGAATATGTCTAGTAACATAACATGGCTATCAATATTGGCATCTCAAATAAAGGGAACATATCTATATTATAAGTACAACTAACATCATAGCACAATTAACTGCATATGCATGATTAGCAGTTTAACCATGTATAATTACAAAGGCATGGCTAGCAATATTAAACATAGTTAGTAACATCATCTTAACCATCAGTGTCAGTATATTTGACAACATAAGCATGTTTACAACATGAGCATAACCACAACATAAGCATATATATTATCTCTTATCATACTAAATATGATCTCAATGAAAAGAAAGCAAACAAGGGTTATCATCCAATATGAAGCATTGTGTATAAACCTAAACAGATATGCTACACGACTATCTTACATCTTTGATTATGCCCTGAGGAATTTGAGGATACCACTCAAAATCCAACTGACCACTGCTAAGTCGAAATCAGTGCCATACAAGATCTAGGAAGAGCCGAACTCCTAAGATCTTCTCCGCCCCCGGTCAGTACGGGTCTACCACAACAACACATAAGGTCAAGCTGCTAAAAACCTAGTCCATCCTTGGTACATGTCACAACACTAGTGAAAGGAGGTGGGTACGGATACCCTACCATCCGAGGTACAACCACAGTTGTCATCCAATCTCTTCACATATATAATCACATCAGATATATGAGGCATGAACATAGCCATCCTCCACAACCTGCATTGTGGATGACAAGGATATATCCTCAACTTGCCACCCCCACATACTCAATAGTATGTGCTCTGAGTTTCCCTTAGGAATACTCGTTTCACCATCTGGCAAGTTCTGACACTCAGATGGATCTATGGCACATGGCACTACATGATTAGAGTTTCACTTGATTAGTTATGCCAATTGGGTGAATTAAGGATGAATCAAACAAGTGGACATACAAACCCTAATTCACTTCTAAAAATATAAATATCACAACTTTAAAAGATATAAAATGTGTGAAACATAATTTCTCATCTCATCATCACATGGTACTATTCACTTTCCATTCATGAGACCACACTAGTCATCATATTATTATAAGATATAAATCCTTTTCACAATATCACAGGGTACCAACCCTTATCAACACAAGAGGATTACACCTCATTCAGGTCTCAACCATGCCCAAAGGTCATTAAGACCATCATACTATTATAGGATATAAATCCTTTTCACAATATCATAGGGTATCAACCCTTATCAACACAAGAGGATTACACCTCATTCAGGGCTCAACCATGCTCAAAGGTCATTGAGACCATCATACTATTCCCTACAAGATCATCATTATCTTTCCATGCCTTATAACAAGGCTCAACAACATCACTTACATATAATACACCAGATCAGTGCAATATTGCATTAATGGGCTAGGAGATATTCATAAATAATCATAGCAGGGTTATAATAACATTAAGAATATTCCTTTATTACATCAACATGCAAGAAATATAGATATGATTAACCCTCATCATATTCATAATGCACATGTTTAGTATACGAAAGTATCAACCATGTGGTTATGTTAACCACCAATTAACACATTAAGGTTATGATCATATTAAGGAGGTTATTTCACCATCATGCCATCATATAAGAAGGTTAAACATGAATACTCATCTTTATCTATTTGCATTAGAGTTAGGTTCAACAAGATAAATTATATTAATGTTACTAATCATCACTCATACCCAAACCCTAACTCATGGCATGCCCATTAGATCATGGATGGATAAGGTGAAGCATCACCATCACATTCCATATTATTCTCAAATATGAACCCACACATAAATCATGGTGTAATCATCGGGTTATAGCATACTAGGGTTTCAACAACAATAAGAGAGTACTCCATGATTGTATTAGTCATTCAAGGACTATTCATACCCAATTACCATCATATAGTTATATTAAAGCTAGGTATAACAAGCTATACCTCATTAGGGTTACATATCAACACAATATGGTTATAATCCCTTCTATTCATATTGGTGAATAGGTAAGACTACCTTATTAAGGGTAACCCTCCATTTGTTCCATCATCAACCCATATCACCATACCACAATGTCACCCAGAACCATTGGATGTTTAAAAGGTAAGACCATTGGTTGTTTACATAAGTAAACACCTTGGATAACCACCAATGACGTCCTTGATTTTTGCTCTAGAAAGGGTCACCATGTAACCCTAGACATCCCTTTATTAACAAAAAAAGAAGTTCCATTAAGAGTAGGGTAAAACCCACAATCGATTGTTCATTTAAAACAAGCCATCCATTGTCAACAAGTAAGCTCCTTAAGTTGATCATAGAAAGGAAACCATCTAAATCACATTATTAGGACCAACATATTACATTAGCCATCATTCCACTTTATGGGAGGAATAAACATTAGATCTTGACCATTGGGTCAAGTTCATATGTTCAAACCATCAATTACAGTATAGGTCTGACCATTGCATCAAGTGACCCAAAAAACCATTGGTCTAAGGCTTAATTGATGCTACAACTATATGATTAACTCACCATAGGTTGTGGAGACCTGATACACCATCATTAGTGACCATTAAGTCACCATAGGTTGTTAGATCAACACTATATTCATTAATCAACATCAAATATTAAGCTAATGTCATAATTGATTGATAACATCAGTAGGGTACTTAATGGTTAATCATTAAACTTTTAATTGATCCAAAACCTGACCTAAGGGGGTGATCGTAGGTTGTCACCATCATCTGACACCTTTGATCTCGACCATCAGTTGTCATGAAGACAACACCATAGGGTTGTTGCAATAGTACCATCATCGGGTCATGGGTTTATAGAAGAAATCATCTTAAAACCCTAAAATTGACCATTGGTTGATAGGTGCTTAGCACCATAGGTTGTCAAACCAACCTGATCGAAGTCATATTATACCTTAGGAATAACGTACACATGATCACAGGTTCATATAAAACTGAAATCAGAACAAGGAATATTATAAAAATTGAAATCCAAGTCAAGCATAGCTTTTTAGTGCATGGATCATCATTTAAAAGAAAGAACATGAGCTAACGAGCTTATGGTAAGCAATAAACATGGAGCAAGTTATAAAACTTGCCTCTAATTAGGAGATAAACTCCCAAATAGAAGAAAACACGAGCAGGTAGGGTAGGAAATCCAAGTATAAGCTGTGAACTCATCCATCTAGCTCCTTTCTTCATCAAATGAGCAAACCCTAAGCATAAGGAGCAAGAAAGGTAGGGTTTTAGAGCTTTAGAGAAAATTCTACCATGGAACAACAAGGTTCTGACCTGAAGAAAGGTAGGAGGAAGGATAACAAAGAAATAAATGGAGTAAAGAAGGGGATTCTTACTCTTTTAGGTCAAGATCACTAGAAGGAAGCTTTTCAAACCCTAAAAGGAAGTCAATTGCAACCCTAGATTCTTTTTTTCCAAGACGATCCCCTCTTTCTTCTTCCTTGGACAAGAAATTCGAAGCAGCACAGAGGGAGGACGAGGTTCATAGAAGGAGGGAAGTGATGGAAAGCAAATGGCTCATTTTGGTCAGTACCCCTCATAAATTTAATAGGGGCGTACAACCAAGAAAATATGTGAGTGCAATTCAAAACATGCAATTAATGTAATTGCAACCAAAGAAAATAAAAGATCTCTAGTCAAATAGAGGAGAGATCACTTTCTTCCATACCTTCCTTTACTCCTTTTTTTATACCTAGGGAAGTCTCCATACCCCCAATTAACCAAAAAGCAAAACCGTGGTCTTGTACAAACTCTCATAAGAACATGTGAGAGTACCAATACAGAAGGGATATAACATCTATTTTCTTACAAGTCTTGAAATGGAGGCAAGTTGTGAAGCAAAACTCAAGTGAAGAATATAAGAAAATTGTGTTATTTGGTTGTAGGAAATCAGTATTGTTTAGTCATGTATAATGTCTAGGACAAGGTAGTGCCATGCGAGCAAGGTGAACAAGGTGCCATTATAAATTGGTGGGTTCCTATCATTTTGTGTTGCTTGTCGATGAGCAACGATCAAGTTTGGTGTATATTGATGACTGCATATTCATCCCTTTTTGTCGCATCTTTTAGATCATTTATTTAGGAAATTATGTTGATTTTTCTCAATTGTAGGAACTAATTGCAATTTCCTTGCTTTTATCTCCTTAATTAGATCTTTTGTAATTTTTTGTTCTTATTTTGTAGATTTCATGCCCATTCTCACTCTTTAAACCCCAAGTTCAAGGATGCACTTCATTTACCAAAGGTTTAGAAAGTTAAGAAGCTTTTCTTTAGCTTCCCTGAAGAGAATTCAATAAACTTACCCCCTCCGGTCGATTGGCTCAATAGCAAATTTAGAAGGATCTGTGACACTAACCTGTCAACTGGCCATCCAGTCAATCTATTCAACCTCATCGAGGATGACAAATTTTCATGATCTAACTGTTCAACTTGCCTCTAGCTAGTCAACTGATTTCCTTAGAGCCAAATTATCTAGTGAACTAGTTAAACCTTCCCTGCTTAGAAGTTACATAATAATTAATCCAGTCGATTGACTGGACAACCAATTGATCGACTGACGCACCAATTCCAAAAAAAAAAACTAGCAGACGCCAGGCCCTTCTCTAGGGTGCTTCCTCTACTATAAAAGGAGGGGGGAGTGCCAAAACAAATCCTCAAACCCCTTGTCATCTCAAATTTCTTTCCCATAGAAGAAAGCAAGGAAAGGAGAGATGGAGTCTGGAAAGTATTCCTAGTAACATGATCATTATTCTTCCTATCCTTGTTCTTATTTCTATGAGAGATATGAAGTATCCTTCTTTTGAAGGGACATGGGGAATATCCCCATGAACCCATAACTTATCTTAGCTAAACATTGATTATGTTAAATAAATAAAAGATGTGTCTCCATTCATTTTAAAATGTGAATTATGAACTCATCATTTGTTCTTCATGACCGTTATGATCCATAACAATGAGACCCCAAACTTATAGACCAGAACATAGAATGGGACTCACAAGTTCCTTAACGAGACCCCACACAAAAACTTGTTGGATGATTGAACCATGAACTATAGAACACCGAGACCCTATGTCATGGGTAGCTTGATCCATGGAATTTGTTGTTGAAAGGAAAAAATATATATGATCCTAATTTAAAATTTATTTAAAATGAATTAAAAATGGCAATATAACTATGAAGGCTTGTGCGTGTGAAACCCATGATTCCAACAATCTTATCAATTGAGTTAAAACCCAACCTTAATTAGTATTTAATATCTACAAGTTTACGTTCTTATTTAGTTTTAATCCATTGATAATTTAGTTTACTTCTGAAAATTTATTTTCTTGTTTTAGTTTAATCACTCCCTTTAAAATTGGATTCTAAACATTGTTCATCGCAACTGGTTTGTATTAACTCTTAATAATGCAATTCCATGAGACCGATACCTTTGTATACCAAAATGAATTACCTTGTGAATTGATATCTGTCAAAATATTAAAATCTATGGAAAATTTACCTTGTGAATTGATAGACATCAAAAGGTTAAACTCTATGGAAAATTTCCCTCATGAATTTATTGTGTTGGTGACGAAATATGAATGACCAATACACATATTTGTATTTAGGTGATTGAAAAGATGTTAGTCAGACCTTAGAAGTATTGCAGGATAACTAGGTATGACTTGAAGGTATGTGCTCTTTTCCTATTTATATGTACATTACAATTGACTATGACATGATTTTCCCATAATGAGGCAAAACTATTCTTAGTTGATTTATCTTATCATTCCGTTGAGATTCCTTTACTCCTAAAATATAATTCTATTGTTTCACTGGATATGTTGTTCATGCTTTACATTTGGTCTATGACTCCACTTGCCTTATGCTTTGAAGAAGTTGATTAATGATCAGATTATATCTTTCTATACACTCTCTGTCATGCGTTCATGTTATGTAGACCATTTATCTCATGTAGTGATAACCATTAGGGCATGTTTTTCCACCATAATTGTGCTGTTTCCACCTGTCTTTATATGAGTGCATGTTGTTCCACCCTGGGTGTGTTGTTCCACCCATTTACTTGTTAGTGCATGTTGTTCTTCCTAGGGTGTGTTGATCCACCCATTTACTTATTAGGGTGTGCTATTCCACCTAGGGTCTCCTGTTCCACCAGTGTACTTATTAGGGCGTGCTATTCCACCCAGGGTGTGCTGTTTCACCCATTTACTTATTAGGGCACATTGTTTCACCAATTTACTTATCAAGGTGCGCCGTTCTGCCCAGGGTGTGCTGTTCCACCCATTTACTATTTAGGGTGTGCTTTTGGGCCCAGGGTTTGTTGTTCCACCTGGTTATTTATTAGGGGGTGCTGCTCCGTCCAGGGTGCACGATTCCACCCCTTTATTTGTTAGGGCATGCTATTCCACTCAGAGTGTGCTTTCTCCACCCATTTACTTTGGCCAATGACTAGTGGTGTCTTGAACCTACTTTATACTTATAGTCTATCTCATATATGCATGAAACTATGTTTATTGTGATACTATGAAATGATTATGACCAAACTCCTATTGATGTTATGTTATTCTTTATCTGCCTCATTCTCTTTCTATTCTTTAAATCACCAACTTATTGATAGCCCCCTCTTGAATGGACACCCCCACTTTTACACCTATATGAAATTTCCAAATATTATTTCAATGCACATACTTAGAAGTGTTCTGACACATAACTTTTGTTTCAATTGCTAGATGTTTTTCCCAAAACCACCCAGGCGTAGGATTGCTAAATGAATAAGACTAAGGAAGATTGCTTACATGATGTGGAATTAAGGATAACTTGGAATAGATTGGTTTCCCTTTGCAATTGTCCGTATTATATGTACATCTTTTTGTATTGTCTTGCCACCTTTTATGGTGAGGAACAATTAGTTATGAATTATCATGTAACTCAGTAATAATTTTGTTTTATTTGATTAATTATTACATGGATCTTGTATTATACCATTTGAGTGGATCCCCTCTTGGGTCCCACTCTTTTACATAGATAAGTCTAAAATACATGAAATTCAACTAAGTATGTTCTTGAGGTATGTTATATTCTAATATAAAATTCAGTAATTTTGTTAGTCATGCTACTTGGATAGGAAAAAGTATTTGAATACTAACTTCCTAGTCATTCCTAGACTGATATACAATGATTCATCAAGGTTGAAGGTAAAATTCTTTCTCTCTTATAAAATTGAAATTGGATCAAGAAATTTATCTGAGAATATTACCCTTCAACCTTGGTGGTGGCTCTCCTTGTAAAGATGACAACAGAGCATAAAATCAATTGTAGACCTCATTGTAGTTCTGAGAATCAAGGTCAACAACCATGAGAGTAGGGTTTTTCTCTTAACTTCAACTGCTTCAAGTGTTGATGTTGGTGGTGGCAATGTGATATGGATTATAGAGCTCGTCGAGGGGTGAATAGGTAAGGGTGTAGTTCACTCAGAGTCTGAAGTTCCACATATTCATATTTGAATCAACAAATGGAAGGTTATTACCTTGAGGAGGAGGTTACTTAGTATCTTGGGTTGGGTTGAATGGACAATAAGGTGATACAAGGGTATGGGTTGAAAAAGGTGTAAGGGTTTCTAAAAGAGATTTTGAAATTGTTGGGGAGACCAAGCACTCAAGTTTGTAGGTTTTTCGTTGACTGATAGGGTTGTAAGCTTGTTGTGGTTGGCCATATGAGAGATATAGGGATATATATATGTATATGGATTCTTGTGGAGAGCGTTTGTGTATAAGGAAATTATGACAACTGAGAGTGTTCTTGTTCATCTATTGTTTTGAATGAACATCTGACTAAACTTTTGACTCCTTTGCATGCCATTTTCTATTCATCTAGGGGGTGGTGACCACAACACTTATTTTTATGGTTTAAAGATCTCATGATTCTTGTTATTAAGAGAGGAATTTGAAGTCAAAGGGGAGGGATACAAGTCAAATTTTTATAGTATCATTAAGAACAAGGTAGCCTTGTCTCCTTTCCTGTAGCTACCTCTTCCAATATTACCATAGAAGGATGGCTGTCATCTCTTTCTAATTATCCTATTACATATTATTGGTCAAAGAATAATCATTACAAGATTTATTTTTATATTGTATATATAATATTTTTACACCTGTCTTCTATTTGAAATATTTTCTCCTTAGTTCTATATTCTATCTCACAAATTTATAAAAAATGCCAATTCCATATGTCAAATCTTGTCAAATGACCCATATGTTTTTGAATGTTAATTACTCCAACTTTGTTATTCATTAATTAAATATATATATTTATAAAAGACTCCAAATCCAATAGCTGGTAATATTGAGTTACTTGGTTTATGAAAGGTTTATTTGATGTATGTATACTCCAATATTTTTAATTACGTGAGATTATGTTGAGGTGGTTTTGTGAGGTCAAATTTAGGGACTAGATTGAAACAATTTTTTAGATGAGTAGTATTTAAGTATTTAGACACAATAAATTTAAATATTGATCAAGAAATTGAACTTGAGGTTTTCAGCTAGGATAATTGTTTATTATAGCTAAAATGGATTTTATCTTCCAAAATGAAGTATATTACACATCCTATAGTTCAATCATCATTTAAGATACACTAGATGAGATGTAGTATATTCCTAATCATGAAATATGCATTAGCATAGTAAAGGATAACTTGGAATAGTTACATTGTCTGATTGATCAAAATCCTAACACCATTTGTAAGGAGTGGGACTCGAGAGGGAAGCCACTCCCTACTTAATCTAAGGAAGAAGCATATTCAATTCCAAAAATACTAACATGTACAAATAAAGGAGGTATTATATTTCATTCCTCAATAAGTGTGATACAAAAAGACATAATGAGTCAATAGTCAGGGAATGTTAGAGTATTACATTATTATCAAAGTTCCAAAAATTTCTCACTATAGGAGATAACTTATGATGACAGAAACGAACAACAATTTATGCTAAGGACCAATTTATAAAGTAACTTGGAAATCTCAAGCTATCCTTCAAATTATTTATATAAGGTATAAGGTTTTCCTGAGTCATTATTGTCTTAAATATCTACATCTATATGGTTTGGGAACAACACTAAAAAAAGGATGAGAAAGGTATCATCAAAAAAATACTATGCATGTGCACAATTGAAACACCTGGGCATTATAAGGTATTCTAAGTCCAAGGAGGATGTTACCATACAAGATGGGCCTATAAGAAATTTGGGTATGCTCATGATAAATTTTGAAAATAGAATAGTTATTTCAAGAAAAAGTAATAAAAGATTGAGATATTTTCAATTTTGAGAAACAAATCATGAATATAGATTTCCTTACTTTTTATCATTTTATAGTTAACCATATATGTGAAATGCATACTGAAATCACAAAAACTATAATAATATAAAGTGGCACCATAAACCATAAACCTTGTTATGACGGATAAAACCTTAGTTTCACACATTTAAAACTTGATAAGGGGAATGAAACCCTAGTATGTGGAATGAGTAATAAAATCTTAGTGCGTAAATATATATTATGTGGTATGGGGACTAAAATCCCAGTGCCTAACAATATGAATAAACCTCAATACCTAACACATGATTAAAATACTAATAAATATTACTAGCCATATTTTAGATGCATAATAGAGTAGGCAAGTTCTCAAGTTCAATCCAATTACTATTCAAGTGCATAAAGGGTGGCAACTATCCAACATATAGAATTTGGATTCACATGAACATGATTTCAATAATCCTTATTAAAGAAATCAGTGGACAATAGTCGATATTCAAAAAGGAGTTCAAGATATTCAAAAAGTGGAGTATTAATTGAATTATGCACTATTAATACAATTGAAGATCTATTCATTACATGCCAGATAAAATATGAAAAGAGAACATATCTGATCTTCATGATTAAATATGAAATTCATTGATATGTTTTGATCCACAAAGTTAAGTTGTCATCCTAGAAGAACATTGGGTATGCTAGTCAAATGAAATAGAAAACGTGTATACATTCCTAGTAAAGCTATACATGTTGCTCTTACTCTATTCATATCACTTACATAGTAGGATATTTAGTCTTATTGAAGGAACATATGATCCATTAGATATCTATTTTAGTTATAAGACCTATTGTTACTCATACGGGTATATAAATGGATAGTTTACATATGTGTGGGTAATAATATGCATTCCTCCAATTAGGTATTAAAATTTCATTCTTTATCTACAACTATATGATTCAGTATTATTCCTAGAACCATATGAAGCATCCTTACTAATATGTATGTATTTCATTTTATTTAGTTATGAATGTTAATTTAGTACAAGTAAGCATTATAGGGATGATTTGTGTTAAATTCTGATATAGTGCATACACACATGGCATCCATACTCTATAAGGCAACGTTCTTAAGAATATTTTCTCTTATTTACCATTTCATTCAATGTAGATCAACAGAGGATATATTTAATTCGTATATCCATATCTATTTATACTTACTATATATATATATATATATATATATATATATATATATATATATATATAACAAGCACAAACACATACTCATAAACTCATATATACACATACATACATATATATACAATTATTAACATATATATGTTAATATATATATATGTATATATACATACATATAATTAATATTAATATGTATACACATATGACAAAATAGGAATGTTCTTCTCCAAGGGAGTTACTAAATGGCTACAGAAGTAGATCAGTGAAATGGAAGGCATTCAACAAACAACTAATATTGGGAGATATCTTGGAGTTCCCTTAATACATAAAAGGGTGAACAAAGAAACTTATCCATATATCTTGCTTAAAGTTGATAATAAAGCCAATGGGTGGGCTGCTAAAATGCTGAGTATAGCTGGGAGACTTTGCCTGGTGAAATTTGTGTTAGTGACTATGCTGACTTATACTATGCAGACTTACCTTTTATGAGTTAGCCTATGTGATAGGATAGATCAATCCTAAAGATGATTCTTATGGGGTGGCAGGATCTGATGCACTAAATATTATTCGCTTTTGACATGCTATTTTATTATGTATTTTATGCATATTTGTTCATTTTGACATTATATGTGCATTATTTGTCATCATTGGTCCGTGATGTTTACTTGCATCAAGTATTAGCTATTTCTACTATTTCATATTGATTTATCATAATTTATGGGACTTATGTTCTTGGTTTTTATTTTCAAATGAATTGGCAAGTCCTGGATCAACTTGGTGCTTCCAACAACATTGTCAGTGGTACTAAAAATTGAAGAAAAGGATAGACATGAGTCAAAGAAGCTCGGTGGTACCAATAAAAGAATCAGTACTACCGACTTGATCAATAGTAATGCAACCAAAGTCATTCGGTGCCACTGACCTCTAGTCGGTGGTACTGACTTGGACCTGGGAACATTGTCACGAGATGTCAGGGAGAAAATCAGTGATATCAATGCTTCAGTCGGTAGTACCAACATTCACAGGGAGTCATGATGCAGAAGAGGGCTCGTTGCTACAAACATCTTATCAGTGGTACTAACTTGTCAAGATAAGACGAGATTAAAGACCATGATTGATCCAACGACCACGACTTAACGACACCCTAAGTCCATCTTATGACTAGGGAGGATTTTGCCCAGAACTCATAAATCACACTGGAGTTTGTTGCACGATAGGAGAAAGCCATGAGAAGAGAAAGGAGAGGAGAAAGCTCAAGAATCTCTGATAGACGGATTTGCAATTAGAGGACAGAAAATCACCACATTCTTCAGAGGTAGTCATCTCTGCATCTTCTTCTCCACGGGTTTCTATTAATTATTTAATATTTTCCTCACCTTCAACTTCTCTATCTATGTGTATGGAAACTAAAATCATACTTAATCACCTAATTCCGTAGGATCCCAGAATAGCCCAATTATGTACTTTACTTGACAATTATGAGTTAATATATATGTTTTTCCTAATCTCTAGACATAATTCTATGATTGCTTCATGAATTATCTATTCTTAATCACCATAGTTGATTTTTAGACCATTAATTTCTTTGAGAGAGGGATTAAGGGTTATATAAGTCATATATTTACATAGCCTAGACCGTACCTTGAGAGAGGGATTATGATTGTGAAGGATATAGCCCAGAGGATTCATTAAAGAACCTGACTAATAATTAAACCACTACATGAGTGGGGTTTTTATTATATTAGGTAGTGAATTACACTGTGAGAGAAGGTAATTGTTGAGATGGGTCCATTGCTCCAGTGTTAGGAAAACTAAATATTGATAAATAATGTTAATTGCAGTATAAACCATGGTGAAACTGTATTCATAGGGAATACATTCCATTTGTGATCACAACCTCAATAATTTAGCTTTATTTCTTGAGATTAGTCAATTAATCACTAGATCACCTTTTACAATAGGTCTACATAATCAAGTCATAGTTAGTAGTAGTCTTTGGATTTACATTTCCCCGAGTTCGATATATGGGCCTCTTTTGGCCTATATTACTTCAATATATGCACTTGCATTTAATACATGTAGTAAACACGCATCGAGTTTTTGGCGTGTTGCCGGGGAAATGGTATATCCAACACAATGAGTTTTGTGACCGGCCACTCTAGGCCACACATTTAATCTTTTTTTTCATTTTGTTTTTACAACTATTTTTCCTTAAGCCAAAATTCAATTCTACATTCTATCACTAGTATTCATTTCTTACATTGTTCTCACTATTTGCAAGTACTAGTGCATGGTTCAGACCACAACCACCAACAGAGAGTATCCTCCACAGAGTTCCAGCCAAGAGGAACTCTTGCGCAGAGCAAGGGAGTACAATGATTTTGTGGGAGGACTTATCCCAACTCCACTACCACAAGTGACACAACCAGAACGAACAAAAATGGGTGACAGTAATGTGGAAGCTAAAGAGCAGACTGTCTGGGAGAAAATTAATCCATCCTCAACCACAATTCAGTTAGGACCAATAAAAAGGCAGGTAGTAAATGTGGTAAACTATAAAATTGATCCAAGTCTAGCGACTCTTATAAAATCACAAGATTTTCACTAGCATAGCATCAAGGATCCAATGTCTCACATCAATAATTTCATGGAAAGTTTTGACATGCTGAAGATTCACAAACTCCCAATGATAGTGATTTATCTAAAGTTATTTTCTTACTTTCTGGAAGATAAAGCAAAAGTATGGTTTCTAAGCCTTCCTCTAGAATCAATGGAAACCTGGGATCAAATGATTGATGTCTTCTTTGAATGCTATTTTCCACCCCAAAAATGAATGAGCTAGTTGGGAAGATCTATAACTTTAAGAAGTATGTAGAGGAGTCTTATTTTGAGGCCTGGGAGAGATTCTAGAACATGTGGAAGAAGGTCCCTCATCATAGGATTGACCTTTATAACCAAGAAAAAACTTTCTACTACGAGATGCATAAGGGAGAAAGAACCTCACCTGATAGAGCAAGATCATGATTTTTCCTCAACAACAAGGCGTCCATGTGTCATGAAATTCTAAAGAACATGGCTAAGAATCAGTCATGAGGAGTGGAAAGAGAATCTACAACAACATTCAAAGGGGTCAGAGAGTCCAAAGTCATAACGTCACCGAGTGAGAAGTTGTACAACCTTTGAAAAAAGTTAGATAAAAAACCAGGAAGTTCATCTGGAAGCGAGGAAGAAGAATGCATGTATATGCGACAGTAGAACTACATGGGAAGCAATGAATATTCATGGAGGAAGGATCCCAACAACTTTCAACAAGTGTCGGCTCAAGCACAATAGGCCAAGCCACAACAAGGCAGTATACATTAGCAACATCACCATGACATGGCCCCCAACAAGATAGACAACATAGAAGACATGATAGAAAAGTTGGTCAGTTAGAATGATACAATCATAGGCCAAACCCAGTGGGATTTGTAGAATCAAGTAGCACATATCTACAACATAGACAACCATATTTCTCAATTAGTAGAAGAGGTTGTATCCTTGAGGAAGCTAGGACAACATGGATTCCCAATAATACTCACATTATGTCTAGTAACCAGTAGGTGAAGGCAATGTTACTCTGTAATGGGAAGAAATTGTTGAATGAACAAAAGAACATCCCATAAGCATACAACACAATAGGTAACACGGGACCAATGTTGGCTACTAATGCCCTTGATCCAGACACCACATCATAGGAGAAGCAAGCATTAGAGGAAAATGGAGAGTCAAAGGAAACTAAGAAGGACACATATGCTCCACCTCACTAAAGGAATTTGGTGACTCCAGTGCCATTTCCAAACAACTTGAAGGTAAAGAAGGTTGACCAACAATTCAAGAAGTTTCTACATACTTTCATAAAACTTAATGTCAGCATACCTCTGGTATATGCAATAGAGAAGATCACATCCTATGGTAAATTTTTGAAGGACTTAATCAATAAAAAGAGGAGGACAACTGATTCAGATGTAGTGGTGTTAATGGAAGAATCAATGCACTTATTCAGAGGAGATATCCATAGAAGAGGCAAGATCTAGGCTTCTTTAATATACCATGTTACATCATCAAGATCAAGTTTGGTGAGGCTCTATGCAACTCATGGGAAAGCATAAATGTCATGCCCTTGACAACATTCAAGAAATTGGGGTTGAAGGAATCCAGACATAGAAACATGACCATACAATTGGTTGACAATTCAATGGTGAGGCCAATTGGTATATGTGAGGATGTGTCAATCAAGGTGGACAAATTTGTTTTTTCAGCAGACTTTGTAGTTATGGAAATACATGAGATCATGGCAATGAAGTATTGTTAAGGAGGATGTTCCAAGCTACATCAGACATGATCCTAGAGATGGGTAGAGGAAGATTGACACTTGGCATTCAGGATGACCTCTTTGAAATAAAAATGCCAGAATCTAAACAAATAATTGGTGATAAGGCACATTATCACATGTTGTAATAGTTGAACACCGAGGTGTCTTTATTTCTAGGGAAGCCATTTTTGGATATGGCTCATGTCATGACAAAGGCACAAAAAGGAACTTTGGTAGTGGATATCATGGAGAATACCAAGGAGGTTTCTTTGACAAGGGCAATATAGTATCCTGATGATCTAGAGAAGGAATCGTGCCCAATGACAATCGAAGAGGCAACATATTCTACTCTCATCGAAGCATATCCACAACTATCATTAGAGGCGCACATTATGAATGTGACGGATGATTACATTCATTGTCTTTCTTTGAAGGAGTATGTTTTGTTTCTGAGGACATTGTCATGCTTTTACACCAGACACCATGAAGATTTAGGGCCACCTCTTCCACCATTAATTCCATCACTATAGTGTTCTCTAGAGCTTGAGTTGAAGCCGAACCTCCGCATATGAAGTACATTTCTTAGCAAAAAATGAGAAACTTCTAGTCATCATTTCATCCTCATTAAGAATGCAAGAGGAGGACCAGCTTCTTGTAGTGCTAAAGAAGCACTGAGCAACATTTGGGTGGTCTATTGCCGAAATGAAGGGGATATCCCCTATATTTTGCCAGTACAAGATCATAATTGAAGAAGGAGCCAAACCTATACTACAACCTCAACGATGTCTAAATCCAATCATGTCTGAGGTAGTAATGAAAGAGGTAGTGAAGCTTCTATTAGTGGGTATAATCTATTCTAGATCTGATTCAAATTGGGTTAGTCCAACCTAAGGTATTCCTAAGAAAGGGGGAATAACGGTTACATAAAATTCGGTGAGTGAATTGATGTCTACTAGATTAGTGAATGGGTGGCATGTGTGTATGGATTATCGCGTATGGAATGCCACCATGCTTAAATATCACTTTCCACTTCTCTTGATTGATCAAAAACTTGAACGGAACACTGACTGCTCTTATTTCTATTTTCTTGATGGGTATTCTGGGTATAACTAGATTTCTATCAAGACACACGACCAAGAGAAGTCTACCATCACTTATATTTATGGAAGGTTTGCATACCGTCGAATGCCATTGGCCTTTGTAATGCACAAGGAATTTTTTAGAGATGAATGCTCACTATTTTCTCAGATATGGTAGATTGTTGTCTTGAGGTCTTTATGGTTGGTTTTTTGGTGTACGGAGAGCCTTTTGGAGACTGGCTTGGCAGTTTTGACAAAGTTTTGCAAAGGTGTGAGGACACTCACCTAGTGTTGAATTGGGAGAAGTGCCACATGATGGTGAGTGAAGGGATAGTTTTGGGCTACAAGGTGTCCAATAGAGGAATGGAGGTCGATCCAGTAAAGATTTAAGTGATCTTAAATCTACCTCCACCATAGTTGGTTAAGGGGAATAGGAGTTTTCCAGGACACATCAACTTTTATCGATGTTTTATAAAAGATTTCTCAAAGATTGCAAGGCCACTTGCTAAATTGTTAGATAAAGACACCGAGTTTAATTTTGATGAGTGGTGTGTGAAATATTTTGATATGTTGAAGGAGAAATTGGTCTCCATGCCTATGGTATATGCTCTATATTGGAGCCAACCATTTGAGCTCATGGGTGACACATCAGACTATGCGATAATGACTGTGCTAGGAAAATGCAGAGATAAAGCTCACAACATTATTTATTATGCGTCAAAAACCCTTAATGATGCCAATTTAATTTAATTAAACTACAACCAAAAAATAGATTTTGGCTATGGTGTTTGCTTTTGAAAAAATTCACCAATACTTGGTTAGGGATAGGGTGATAGTTTGGAAAAACCATGCAACGAGAAAATATTTGTTGCAAAATAAAGATGCCAAGCCTAGATTGATAATATGTGTTTTGCTACTATAGGAGTTTGATATAGAAATCAAGGATACAAGGACAAAATTGTGGTACACTATCATTTTCTCTAGGTTGGAAAGAGTGGGTAAGAGGGACTTAAAGATACCCATTGTTGAGGAGTTTTCCGATGAGCAATTATTTTCCATGAAAAACAAAGACCCGTGGTTTGCTAATATTATGAAATACTTGGTATGTGGCAAACTGCCAAAAGATTGGGGGTATCAAGGTAAAAAGAAAAATTTCCACTCATTGAGGTTTTACGTGTGGGATGACCCTATCTACTCAAACAATGTAGGGATGGGATTTTGAGAAAGTGTGTGCCGGAGTGTAAGATTGAGAGTATCTTGGAACATTGTCAGTCCCTACCTACTGGGGGACACCATGCTAGCTCTATGACAATGGCCAAGGTGTTAGAAAGTGGTTTCTATTGGTCTTTGTTATCTTAAGATGCTTATAATTTTGTGCAAAATTGTGATGCATGTCAGCGAGCAGGGTATTTATCTAGAAGAAACAAAATGCCCCTATATGTTTTATAGGAAGTTGAGGTTTTTTATTTATGGGGAATTGATTTAATGAGACCCTTTGTGTCTTCTAATTCTAGTTTGTATATTTTGCTTGCAGTTGATTATGTGTCTACATGGGTGGAAGCAATTCCAACTAGCACCAGTGATGCATAGGTGTCTTGAAAATTTTTTAATGACCATATTTTCTGTAGGTTTAGAGTATCTAGGGTGATGATAAGTGATGGGGGATCTCACTTCATTAATAAGAAGTTCAAAGCTTTATTTAGTAAGTATGGAGTGAGGCATATAGTAGGAACCCCATACCATCCACATACCCAAGGTTAAGTTCAGGTGTCTAATAGAGAGATTAAGAATATCTTAGAAAAAATAGTCTCAACAAATAGGACCAATTGGAGCATGTAATTAAATGACGTTCTTTGGGCATACATGGCATCCTATAAAACACCTATAGGAACAACCCCATTTAAGCTAGTTTATGGGAGATCTTGTCATTTATCTATAGAGTTGAAACACAAAGCCAAGTGGGCTTTGAGGAAGCTAAATTTCAATCTTAATCTTGCAGGAAAGAAGCACATGTTGGAGCTCAATGAATTGGATGAGCTCAGGCTAGATTCCTATGAAATCTCAAGAATATATAAGGACATAACCCAGAAGGTCCATGACCTCCATATATTGCATAGAGTGTTCACTCTAGGACAGAAGGTGCTTCTATTAAATTCTAGGATATAATGTCATCTGGGGAAATTAAAGTCTAGATGGAGTGGCACATATGTGATGGTTAATGCATTCCCTCATGGAGCAGTGGAGAAGAGTAATGGGGATGATCCATTTCTTGTAAATGGGAAACAGTTGAAACACTACTATGAGGGAGAACTGATACATGAGAGAGAGGAGCTGAATCTCCTTGAGCTTCATTTATGTCTTACATGATCTGATCGTCAAGCCTATGATGTAAAACAAGGGAGCTTTTTTGGGAGGCAACCCAATTTTATTTCCTTGCACTTTAGGTTTTGTCTTTTACATTCTTTTTAGGAGTTTTCATTGTTATCATTCACATTTAAATTATTAGATATTTTTTTAGATATAAAAAGGTACCTTGATTCTCTATGTTTGTTGTGTAGGTAGTGGAAAAGTCAGTACCACTGACACCTATTTTGGTGGCACTAAGACCAAAATGAAAAATCAACAAGAGAGTTTCAAGAGCTAGTCGGTACCATCGACAAGCCTGTCAGTAGTAGAAAAATTGAAAGAAAGTTAGATGGACAAGCGTTAACAACTTGGTACCACCAACCCATGAAGTTGGTGGCTCCAATATTTTCGATAGGGGTGGCCAAAATATATTTTGGTACCACCGATAGAACAGTCGGAAACATCAATTTCTTGCAGGGCTAAAGCCCAATTCACTGTGTTGGTTTAGTACTACTGACACTCTGTATGTAGCACCAACACCCAATGACACTCCAAATTTGTGATATTGAGGCATTGCTCAAGATTACTGAGGGAATCAATGGCTCGGTACCACAGACCCGTAAAGTCAGTGGCATCAAAATTTTTTCACAGTGGCGACTAAAATGCAATTTTGTACCACTGACAAGGTAGTCGGTGGTACCGACACCTCAAAAAATAGAATCCATGGATGCACAGTTTGATCAGCAATATCTTCTCCATCCAATGGTCAGTGATACCAATCCGAGAACACATTCCAAAAGTCTATACTATCGACATGGCATCAGTACTTTCGAAGCAGAGCAATCTTTGTGTCTCTACATCGACTGGCAGGAGTTGTTAGTATCCATAAGAAATATTAATTTCTCACAGATCAGGGGGGATGAATCAGATCCACAGACACACCTGTCCGCAGTACTGACGTGACACGTCAGGGTAGTTCATGGGCTATAAAAGGAGAGGTGTGGGTTGTGATTCAAACACACCCACACCATCTTCCTTGCAATCACAGAGGCATCAGAGCTCCTAGGCAACCATAGTCTTCTCCACACTCACTTCTTCATCTCTTTTCTCTTCTGAACCTATGGTGAAAAGGAGGTCATCATCATCGGTGGAAGGAGTCAACCTGATGGTGCCTAAACTGGTACACATGGCTTACGTCAATGATGACCAAAGGAAGATTTGAACCAACTTGATGAGGAGGGATCTCATACCAACACAGAATGGTGACCTTGCCTTCTTCAACTATGCAGGCTTCACCGGGAGTCTCCAACAAGTTTGTGTTGGCCAGGACATGGTGGGAGATCACCCCTTCTTCGGTGATTGGCCCACATACCAGGAGATTGTCTGTGAGTTCCTAGAATCTTTGAAGTCTTAATGCATACCTAAGCATAGGGAAGGATGGGTGCACTTTTGCCTCTACAACACCACCCACCACTTCACATCGGTAGAGTTCAACACCATCTATGGGTGTCCAACAGGGGATGTGGAGTATATGCTCGACAACACCTGGGAATGGAGTCTCATGACAGACCTGCTGCAAGGATTCACCATCAAGTGGCACATGTCTTTTGTCATGGATATCTAACATCCATTTGCTCAGATTTTGGACTGGTATCTTGCCAACACTATCTTCACTAGGTAGACACAAGGGTAGGGGAAGGTGAAACAAGCCAATCTTTACATCCTTTAAGAATTTTTGTCTAAAGGGGAGGAGAAGGTCAACCTTGGCTCCTTTATGCAACACATGCTGGCAGTCATGCGTCAGGTGCAGAGGAAGCCCCCAATACACTTTGGATGGCTTATTACACAAATGGAAATGAACCTCAACCTTGACCTCTCCTCCTCCAACCCTTTAAGGACCTCCTCCAAGATGAATTTCAAACATTTCAAGACGGATCATCTTGTCAGCAAGTGGGAGGGCAAGGTGTTTGCTTGTTGCGTAGTAGATGACCAACTGTGGGAAAGGGCCCTTTTTGACCCCATTTTCAGTCTACAAGGGGTTCATTTCTTGGGGTGGTCAAAAAAGGATGCATATGAGGTAGAGGAGGAGCATGGCAACCCCGAGCCAGAGCAGAGTGGAGATGTTGAAGAGGAGGAGGAAACCATGCCATTCACACAACGGTGGGTCATCTACCAGTCTTCACGAAGAGATGGAGAATCAAGCTCTGCCACTCCACCACCTGCTCAACAAGATGATCCTTATTCTATGACATGTATGCATAGTTTTCTGCAATCTATTCAACATGGGGAGGAACAACACTCGACAACATTGGCATAAATCCACGATGTATAGGGGCGCTTCTATAGCAACAACAAGAAATTTATGACAATGAGAATCTTCTCCAGGACAACTAGGAGAATATGCACACTTGCCTGCAATAGATTGAGCACTACCAGTAGCCACTCTACAATCATTACTGGAGCCAGGGCTAGTTTGTGAACTACTCACAGCTTCCAGAGATGCCAACTCAGCAACCCAACCTAACTAGAATTTTCTACCCGCCATATCCAAACATGCCACCACCATCATTTTGATTTGGTACCACTGTTCCACCTCTTTGATTGGATGTTGACTATGAGGACATTGTCAAGTTCTAGATTAGGGTGGTGCTGTAATAACTCTATCTTGATTTGCTTTTTAGTTTTATCATTCTGAGTTTGTAGGATCCACAACTATTTAGTGTAATCATGGAGCATTATTATCATGATTTCTGACTTCATCATAGAAGTGTGTTGTTTTGTGCTTTTGCAGTAAAGATGTGATTTTTTTTAAAAAATGCCATATTTTTGAAAGCTTAGTTGCAAATTCTAAAGTAAGCAACACCTAGAGGAAGTGTATGGGTTAGTCATCTTGAAGGCATCTGGTATGAATGGAAAATCATAATTATCTGTAAATTGAGGATAAAGATTGGGTTTGAGACCAAACCAACCAAACAATTAATGAGACCTTAAATGAGATTTTTTGAAAGAAATCTTAAGGTTATTCTGTACACAGGTTAATAGGAGAGTGCAATATTAGAGTTTAAGAAAGGCATTGTCTCTTAATCTTGTGATTCCATCCACTTTTCATACATTTGATCCACCACCTTAAGATGATGAAGTAACCTAAATTGTTTCCTCTTGTTTGCATTGCAGAGCATAATACTTAGTTTCCTTTTATTGCATTAGTTACAAAATGAAAAACAATGTGCATATCAATTAGTTGCATAACAACACAATTCATGTAGATTGCATATCATATGCATGATTCATTCTTTCATCATGTACCCATGCTGTCTTCCTATAGAAATAAAGTGAAAGGATACACATCCATCCCCCTCAAAATTAAATGAAAAATATGAGTTGTTATAGTGAAGCACGAGCATACTCTTGAACCATGCTAAATTAGTGGGTCAATGAAAAAAAGAGAAGAAAAGATATTTTGAAATAAAGAGGGAGAAAGGATTCCCTAAGCTCAGTTCTGAATTTTTCTTCATAAAAAATGGATATAGTCACATGATGTATTCTCTTAAAACGTTCTCATCAAACATATGAGATTTTCAGTGCATGCATCATTCCACCCAAACAGTAGGCATTAGGAGTCATGCATTTCTTACTTCTTTGATTTTATAGGTTCATCATGTTTATTTGTGCATAAAAGATTCAAAAGTTACTTTTAATTTTTCATAAGCAACCTATTTAATTCCATCCACTTATCTTTATGGTAGTCCACATATATGATTGATCCCATCATTCTCATATGGGGAACTACTTCCAATTAGTTTGGTAGGTAGAAAAGAGCAATGTAGACATGAAATCACATGATGCACCAAGCGAATGCCCTGTTGACTATGATATTAACTACTCTATTGATAGTGTTTCACTAATGTAGGGGTGGGCATCTTTAATGAACATTTTTGGTAACTTGAGATTAGTTATTTGTTCAGTGGTCGGTAAGGGCCATTTTGGGACTACCAGGTGGGGGTAGTTGAGAAGTGAAGTTCATATTAATTGTCCTTTTGCTAACTTGTATCAAACCGATCCAAGGATAGTGTTTCTGGGGGGTGAGAAACATTTAATCTTAGGGGATTTTGATGCACTGAATATTATTCACTTTTCACAGGCTATTTTATTAGGTATTTCACGCATATTTGCTCATTTTGACATTATATGTGTATGGTTTGTCATCATTGGTATGTGACATACATTTGCAGCAAGTATTAGCTACTATTTCATATTGATTTATCATAATTTATGAGACTTATATTCTTTGTTTAAATTTTTAGGTGAATTAACAAGTCCAAGATCATCTTGGTGCTACCGATATCATTGTTGGTGGTATTGAAAATAGAAGAAAAGGACATACATGAGTAGAAGAACATCGATGGTACCAAAAAAAGAATCGATGCTACTGATTTGATTAGTAGTAGCACAACCAAAGCCGTTTGGTGCCACCAACCTCCAGTTAGTGGTACCAACTTGTACCTAGGAAAATCATTAGGAAATGTCTGGGAGCAACTCAGTTCTATCGATGCTTCAGTCAGTAGTATCGACACTCATAGAGGGTCACAATCCTAAAGAGGGCTCAGTGCCACCGACGTCCTATCAGTGGTACCAACTTGTCACGATTAGACAAGATTTAAGATTGTAATTGATCCAACGAACTCAACTAAATGATGCCCTAAGTCAATCTTATGACTAGGGAGGACTTTGGCCATACCTAACAATCACGTTGGAGTCCATTGCACAAAAAGAGAGAGATATGTGAGAATAGAAAGGAGAGGAGAAAGCAATGTTCTAGACAATTTGAGCAGCTCAGGTGGACAAATATGCAGCCAAAGGACAAAAAATCACCATGTACATTAGAGGGAGTCATCCAGATCTTCTTCTCCAGGGTTTTCCATTAATTCATAAATGTTTTCCTCACCTTCATCTTTTCCATCTATGTCTATGGCAACTGAAATCATGTGGGGCTAGTTTCCTAATTCCTTAGGATTCGGGAGTAGCCCATTATGTGTAGTACTTGACAATTATCAGTTAATACATATGTTTTTCCTAATTTCTGGACATAATTGTATGGTTTCTTCACAAATTATCTATGTTTGATCACCATAGTTAATTTCTTAGACCGTTAATTGCTTTGAGAGATAGATTAAGGGTTGGATCAATTGTAGATTTACATAACCTAGACCACGCCTTGAGAGAGGTCTTACGGATGTGAAGGGTATATCCCATAGGATTCATTAAAGCACCTAACTAGTAATTAAACCACTATGAGAGTGGGGCTTGTATTATATTAGGTAGAGAATTATGATGCGAGAGCATGCAATTCTTTCTAGAGGTCACTTGGTCCATGGTTAGGAAACTAAATATTGATAAATAATGTTAATTGCAATATAAACCATGGTGAAACTGTATTCCTAGGGAATCCATTCCATTTTTTATTACAACCTCAATAATTCAGCTTTAATTATTATAGTTAGTCAGTTAATCACTCAATCACCTTTTTCAATAGGTCTATCTGATTGAGTCATAGTTAGTAGTAGTCTTTAGATTCATGTTTCCCCATGTTCGATATCTAGGCCTCTTCTGGCCTATATTACTTCGATACGTGCACTTATGTTTAATATGTGTAGTAAAAATACATCAGGATCACACAAAAATCCATGTCCTTAATAGCTTGGAATAAAGTCATGAAGAGAACGAGCAATGGAGGTCTAGGAGTGAAGAGTATGCATGAATGGAACCTAGCACTTTTCATGAAGAGTGCTTGGGAATTCATAAATAAGAGATATGTGTTGTGGAGGAGAGGAGTCGAAGAGAAATAAAAAATTTACAAATAGCAAGTTGGGAGAAGAGTCAATTTTTTTTGGAGAAGTGTATTCCAAGTTCTAGATCTAACAACAGAAAATAGTAAGTGTGTTATTCTCAACAGACATAATATGCTCACTTGCATGGACAAGTGGTGCACTAAGGATAAACCCTTAATCAATAAGGTGATTAAGGAGGTACCAGACGACTTGAAAACAACATCTGTAGATACTTGGGTGGACCTTGATGGGAAAATGAACATAGGGTTCATGCAAGAGTACCTAACTAGAAGCATTATTCCACAAATTTGAGCCACTCCTGAACCTATGGTTACCAGAGACGAAGATCAATGGTGTTGGTTGGGGACTGTGGATGGCAACTTCAACACAACCCAGCTTATAGAATTCTTAGATGGGAGGAGAAGTGTAATCAAACAAAGATATGGATCAAAATCTAGAGAAGTGTTGCACCTGGGAAGGTTAGATTGTTTAGATGGCTTGCAACTAAGGAAGTACTTTTGAATAACAAGAGGAGGAATCAAGGAAAGTTTAGAATGGAGAAATTGTGTCCCACATGTCACGGGGAGGAGGACACAACCCTACACATGCTTAGAGACTGTGTGAAAGTTGACAATCTCTGGCTCTGCTTGGGAGATAGTTGGAGCACAGAAGGGAAGGACAAAAGATCCTTTCAAGAATGGTTTACATGGGGCTTAAAGCAGAATAAACAACCAGCTATCTATATGATTGGATGTCAAGTGATTTGGATGAGTAGAAATTATTAGGTCTTTGAAAGCAAGAAGCCAACAACTTCACACTGGATCAGTAGCATCAGACTACTAGGGAAGCTCAAGAGAAAAGCCAAGATGTCAAGGCATGCATTGGAGGAACGCAGAGGTCAATTAGCTCAAGATTAATGTGGATGTTACTTGGACCAAGAGAAATAAGATGGTTGTTGGAATTGTTCATAACATAGATGGGGACTGGATAACATGATGGGCTAAACTATCCAAGGCATAATCTGTGTTGGTAGGGGAACTGTGGAAGCTATATACGAAGGATTCAAGGAAGAAATCAAACACAACATGTGAAAAATTGTTATAGAAAGTGATTGCAAGATGTGGAGCTATTGAGCTATGGGGACATCACTTACCTAGGAGTTGAGGGACGGAAAAGAAGGATCAGAGATGTGCTTCATATTGATATGAAGATTGAGATAATGTTTGTGCAACTTGATATGAACCACCTAGTTGATAGCCTTGCCATGTTGTTAAAAGAAACCATGGATTGATACTTCAGCTATCCACCTTCTAAACTAGTTTCTCCTTTTATTTTAGATAAATGTAAAGGTAGTAGTACTGTTTTTCCTTATGTTCATAGTGAAAGATGTATTAGAAACTTTTTTGTTCCCATAGGAGGAGAACGAGATGAATTAGAAGCTCTCTTGACTTATATATATATATATATATATATATAGATTGCTAGGTTTTCTAATTAATGAAAAGAATGAGTTTATTGTGTTATGTTTTTGTTAATAACTACTAAAATTTTCAAAGAACCATTTAACAATTGATTAGTACTCACAAGTATACATACATACATACATACATACATACATACATACATACATACATACATACATACATACATACATACATACATACATATATATATATAAATAATAACATGATCAATATTAGGTAAATCAAATGAGTAATCCACAATACTATCATACTTGACTCTTACACTCTGATTATCATCTAAGATTTCTTTTATTTTCCAGATTAAGCTTGATCATACATGTATTTCCTATTGATTAGTACTAGCATACAGACATGCATATATGTATGGATATATGTATACACTAGAGTGATACATATGGGTGGCATACGATTTTTGTGATGTGAAAGCCAAGTAAAATTTATGTTGTTGAGGTCAACTTCTAATATACTTTATTTAGTCATCTAACTAATCATGCTAGTTGGATTGGAAAATTGAAAACATATGAGAATACTAACCTCTTGGTCATGCCTATATTGATATGCAATGGTCCATCTAGTTTGAAGGTTACATTATTTCTCTCCTATAGAACCACAGTTGGCTTGAGAACTTACCTGAGATGATCAACTTTAAATTTTGGCGGTGGATCTCTTTATAAAGATCACAACAAAGCATAAAATCAACTACTTACCTTATTTTATTAGCCAAAATCAAGGTCAACAACCACGACAACAAGATTTCTTTCATGCTTTAAGCTTATGCAAGTTTTGACATTGATGGTGGCAATGTGATGCAAATTATAGAGCTATTGGATGGTCAAGTAGGTAGGGTTGCACTTTAGTCTGAGTATGAAGTTCACTATCTTAGATTTGAATCAATAACTGGAAGGTGATTACCTTCTAGAGGAGTTTACTTTAGTATCTAGGGCCGGATTGGATGGCCAATGAGGTGATATTGTTGGTTATATGCCATGAGAGACATAGTCTAATGATTGTGAAAGGAATAATTGTATTTGATTTGATTGTTAATAATATGCAATTCCACTTATTATGTTTATTCAATATTGAGATAATTAATAAGCCTAATAGCATCCTAAGAATGTTTTGACTCAATGACACATGGTTTGGGTTGAGGATCTAATCATGAGAGAATACATATATACTTAAGAGTACACATTATTATTATGTCCCTAGTCAATTATTATTGTTGATATTATGGACAATGATAATGCATAAGATTAGTGTGTATGTTGAGTGATGACTACATCTCTTCAATCATGATATTGGATATCAACTCAGATACATAGGTACCCATTACAAAAGACGTATGATAGATAGTCCCACCTTGATAATGACATATGGAAGTCATATAATGACATGTAAGAGTCATATCTCAAAGTGATAGTGGTGACTGTGATCCTTAGACCTAAAGTCACTACAATAGTTACATCTTGTTTTGTATAATTTGACACTATTACCACATAACTCTAGATAAAGATTTCCAAAATGGTAGTGACTGGGTTCACTATAACACTTATGGATTACTATAAGTGATGTAGATGGAATCTATTCCTCTTTTAGAGTGATATTATGACCACTTGATAAGCAAGACTATAAAAATGTGTTGCCATTCTCATGCAAGCATTATATGATATTGATCTTACAATATCTTGAATAGTATGCACTAGTTCAAGGAACATAGATTAATAATAAGAGGATGACAATTTCATGTCTCAATTTCAACTTGGATATCATTGACAGAGGCATAATATATTACTATCACACTGATCATAATACTGGGCTGAAATTATTCTCCAACTTGTCCAATAACTTGGGTGGTAGCGAAGTCTTTCTACATACTAGCCATTGTCTATGAACCCATAGTATGATTATTGATATCACTATTGACATAATTTGGAGCCTATAGGGTCACACACATAGGATGTATATGAAAAATAAGTATAATAATGGGAATATGATTAATTGGTTGTAAGACAACATTTATGCCTTTTCATTTCCCAGGATTTATTACAAACCTTGCTTCCCTCCCTTTCCTATATATAGAGCCATCGTGGACATGGTTTTGGTTGATACTCCTAAACACTTTTGTGAAAAATATTGAAGTGAAACTTATGTGAGACAAAATGAGGCACCTTTGGGAGGCCTTTGACCACTCATCATGTCATCAAGCAAAGAATGGGAGAGGAGAGGATGCACAACTTGAGCACATTTCCAATAGAAATGCAACTCCTTCCACATCCGATCTTGGAGTGCAACATGAAGTTCATTGTCATACATTGGACAACATAGAAGCATGAATGCATTGGTGGTTATGTTCGAAAATCTTTTTTGACGTTCTCTTCCTTATATATTCTTGTGAGATCTTTTGCTAGATATACTCTTTGGAAAATGTATAAACTAACAACCCTTGTTCCCTCTATATTGTTGTTGATGAGATCTATGGATGGAAACATGGAGATACGAAAATTTTATTGTTTATTTTTTCCACTTGCTTGCGGTTCTCTCTTTCCATAGATTCCTATAGTGGTTTCAGAGCCATGTAAATATATGATATTTGGTTTGATCTATTTTACATTTATACAACCCATTCCATTATATACGATGTTAATGATTAACTGTTAACATGCATATTTAAACTCCACATATTTTTGTGGGGATTGTCCTATATGAAAAGATAAATATTCATATATACAACATATGATAAATCTATGACTCATACACATTTCTATCGAAGACATTTGATTTGGTGGATTTGTGCATGGTTATGGCCAAATACCCTTTTGTGTGCATGTTATGGATGGAGACTTTTCTAGTTGCAAGTATTCAAATTGTATTCCGATCCTCATATTTTATTTCATATGTAATGGTTTATATTCCTTCTCACTTTCCTCCAATGTAACTCAACATTTCTTTGTGTTGTGGAATAGATATTGATATAAAATTAGCTTTAGAGAACATGGCATGAGGAGGCAACTATGAAGAATCAAGGATCATACATGGAGTCATTATGCTACAAAAATTCACACATGTTGAAGATTCATATGATGCATTGGACCTTAGGTATTAGTAATCCCTTATGTCTCCAACAGATTACATTAGTATGGCCATAACCGATGTTATCTGTTATATGATTATGATTGCATATATGACACATATTAAAAGTATGTAGTTTGTGGATATATATATATAAATATGCAAAACCCCTCAAATAAATATTAATTTTATATGGTTTCAAATAACAATACACATGAAAAGCTTTCTTGCCAAGTTCTGGGCATGCCAAAGCATGATGTATTGTCCATCTCCTGGAAATGTTAGAATAAATATGTGGGTCTGCCAAAACAAGATAGATAGCTATTGTATTGGATTTCATGTAAGACCTATATGTGACCTTAATAGGATTAAGAACCAAGAGGCATAAGGATGATTATGAAAAATATTTGTGCATCAACATCTAGTGAGAGTTGCATTAGATGAAATTGGAAAATGTTTCCTAACTAATTTGTCAAGTTGTCGGCAACCATATAAAGCTGACTCATGATTTGATGAAATACATATCTTGTCCCACTAGAAGTTTGTATGATGAAAATCTTCCAAACTAATAGTGAAGGCTTATAATTCGAAATAAAATAGTGGGAGCATAATTAGTTAAGTCCATATTAATTTCATCAATATTGATCCACTAAAATAAATAGTCAAGTCAATTTCTTGGTATTTTCTATGTAGATCAATGGTAAACACAAACAACCATTTTTAACTACAATTGCTCCTTGATTAAGAAAAACTAAATGGGAACAATATCTGTTTTAGGAATTGAGAATTTTTATCACACATGAGAAAAAGCTCTATGCCTTAGACACGCCAATACCTAATGATCCAATTCTAAATACACCTAGGGTAGAATGGAAGGCTCATAAGAAACAATGCAAAGAAGCTATTGACATCAAGTGCATTATGCTATGCTCCATGAATCATGAGTTTTAGATGCAACATGATAATATGGATTTCATTAAGATGATAACTTCTTAGGAGCATGTATCAAGAACAAGAAATGAAAGAAAGGTATGATGTCTTTAAGGGATTATTTGATGGGAGGTTATTTAGTTGGACCCCATTTATTCAATTTAATAGGTATGTAAAGTCTTACTTCACTTTCATTTCCTTTAGGCCAAGAGTTGGATAAAAATTTAATTCTACAGTCATTGCCATATTCAAACAAGAAGTCATGAATTATAACATGAACAATTTTGTAAAACCGTTAATGGAGCTACTTGGCATGTTGACAACAACCGATGGACAAATGAAAGACATGCCCCCATTCTGTGTTGATGGTCAATAGAGGAAAATGAAAGTCCAAAGGCAGAGTCAAAGTCAAAGACAAGCAAGTTTCTAAGGGTGGCCAAAAGTCTTCCACACTTAAAGCAAATGGAGGAGTGGCAAAGGGAGGAAATTGTCACTAGGATAGATATTGGAAGAGAAATTGTCTTCTTCACCTTGATGTAATGAAGAAAATGAACCAATATATAGAGATATCCACTTATGGTATATATGTTATAGTAAAAAATGTATCTATTTATTCAACATGAGTATTGGATACAGGACATGGATGTCACATATTCTCAAATATCAAAATCTGCAAAGAAGTAGTCCCTTCAAGAAGCCGAGGTGGAGCTACATGTAGAAAATGGAGTAAGAGTTGTTTCCACTACATTAGTACCTAATATTTATCTGTGTCCAAACCAATTCATGTTTGGATAAGAATAGTTTTGAATTTCATATAAAAGTGATTAATGTTATATTTCTAAAGATGAGATCTTTTATGGAAGTCCCCTTATGTCTTACGGTCTTTATCTGTTAGATCTCGAGACACATACCTATAATATAAATATTAAGAAGACAAATCTCAACAACTTAAATAAAATTTATCTATGGCATTGTTGTCTAGGTAATATAAATGAGAACCACATTTCTAGACACCATAAATATGGATATTTAGACTTATTTCATTTTGAATTAATTGTTACATGTGAATTTTGTTTCTTAGGTAAGATGAAAAAAGAACCTTTAAATGAAAATAGTGAAAGGGAGAGAGACTTATTATGACTCATACATATCATTGTATGTGGACCTTTAGCACAAATGTAGAGGTGGATATCAGTACTTCATCACATTTACTAATGACCTTAGTAGATTTGGATATGTGTATCTTATGAAACACAAGTCAAAATGCTTTGAAAAGTTTCAAGTTATTCATGAATGAAGTACAAAATCAACTTGGAAAAAGAATTATAACACTTCAATCATATCGAGGTGGTGAATACTTAAGCTAAGAGTTTTAGGCCGTTCTCACAATGGAATCCACCTGGAACACCACAACATAATGGTGTATCACAAAGAAGACTTGTAACTTGTCGAACATGGTACAATCCATGATGAGTTTTTATTCTTTCAACTTCCTTTTGGTGATATTCTCTCAAAAAACATCATATACAATGAAATACATACCTTCTAAATTGGTTAAAATGACACAATACGAGATATGAATTAGGAAATATCCCAACATGTCTTTATAATTATTTGGAGATGTGGAGCTTATGTCTGGAAATAGTTTTCTAAAAAAACTTGGAACCAAATAAAGAATGTGTCATATTGTTGGATATCCCAATGAAACCAAAGGATATTACTTCTATATTCCATCTGACAACAAAGTGCTCATTGTCAAAACTATAATATTCCTCAAAAAGGAATTTATATCTAGAGGAACTAGTGGAAGGAAAATAGAACTTGAAGAAGTTCAAGTACAACAAGATAAGATTGAGCCTATGGAGGTCAATAAGGAACAGGATGAACCACAAACAGTTGTGGAATCTCAAGTTCCTATGACACAAGAAACTTAAAGATCTAGTAGGCACGTCTTGAGCTAGAGAGACATGAATTCCTCATGACTCAAGAAGATGGTGTGGTCATTGATTATGATGAAAGAACAACCTACAATGAGGCTATTGAGGGACTAAATTCTAAGAATTGGCAAGAAGCCATGAGATCTGAGATGGACTCCATGTATACCAATAAGGTATGGACCTGGGTGGATCCACCTGAAGGGGTAAAACCCATAGGTTACAAGTGGGTCTTCAAGAAGAAGATCGACATGGATTGTAATGTACAAACCTATAAAAGTCGATTGGTAGCAAAAATGTTTCAAACAAGTTCAAAGTGTTGGCTATAATGAGACCTTCTCATTAGTTGTTATAGTTACATATATCAGGATCATGCCTTCCTTTGCAACTTATCATGACAATGAAAACTGGAAAATGAACATTAAAACCACATTCCTTAATGCTAATATACTTGAGAAATGACACAAACTAAAGGTTTTATCACTTCAAATGAATCCAAAAAGGTTTGTAAGCGACAAAGGTCCACCTATGGATTGAAGAAAGCATCTTAGGGTTGGAATATTTGTTTTGATGAGACAGTCAAATAGTTTATGCTTTTCCAAAATGAAGATGACCCTTGTTTTAATAGAAGGTTAGTGGGAGCACATAGATGTATTCCTCATATTGTGTATGGATGACATACTTATAGATGGGGAATGAGATCCATACTCCACAAATGATTAAAACATAGTTGGGAAATACCTTCTCCTTGAATGACTTAGGGGAAGCATACTATGTACTAGGAACCAAGATCTAAAAAGATAGATCTAAAAGGCTTCTTGGTCTAAGTCAAAGTACATACATTGATAAAGTGTTGAAAATGTTCATCATGCAAGAGTCTAAGAAAGGAAACTTACCAATGTCGCATGGAATAAGTATCTCTAGAGCTTAATGTCCCAATTTCTTTGAAGAGAGGGCACACATGAATAAGTTTCCATATGCATCTGTAATTGGATCTATCATGCATGCAATATTTTGAACATCTCCAAACATCTCGTATTCTTTGAGCATGACTAGTAGGTACCAGATAAATTCCAATGAAGATCATTGGACTGCTATAAAGAACATCCTTAAGTACTTGAGAACAACTAAGGATCAATTTCTCATTTATGGTGGTGAAGAAGAGTTTATTGTAAAAGGTTATAGTGATACAAGCTTCCAAATCGACAAGGGCGATTATCAATCACAATCAAATTTTGTGTTTTTCCTCATTCGGGGATCTGTGAGCTAGAAAAGTTTCAAGCAAGAGGCAATAGATGATTCTAATATAGACGTAGAAAATATTGCTACCTCTAGTGCTAAAAAAGAAGATTTATGGATAAAGAAGTTCATTGGTGAGCTAGGAGTGGTTCCATCTCGCTGAATGGGTAATAAAATTCTAATGTGACAATAATGAATGCATTTTAAAAGATAAGGAACCCATATCACATCAACATTCCAAGCATTTACTATGAAGATAGTATCTCATATGAGAGATCGTACAGTGAGGAGATGTGAAGATTTGCTGAGTATCAACTGATAGTAATGTTACTGATCCCTTGACTAAAGCATTTCACAAAAAAAGCATCATGGTCATGTTAGATTAATGGGACTTAGGTTCATGATTGATTGGCTCTAGCACAAGTGGGAAACCATTGGTTATATGCCCTGGGAGATATCATGTGATGATTGTAAAATGGATATTTGTATTTGTTTTGATTAGTAATAAAAGACAATTCCACTTATTATGTTTGGTTCAGTACTAAGATAACGAATAAACCTATCAATGTTCTAAGAATGTTTTGACTCGATGACACAATTTTCTAAACATGAGATCATATATTCATAATTAAGAGTACACATTCTTTTTGTGTCCCTAGCCAATTATTATCATGGATATTGTGGGACAAGAATTGTACATATGACTAGTATGTATACTGAGTGATGACTATGTCTCTTAAGTCATGATATGGGATAGAAACTCAGATACATAGGTACTTGTTAGACAACAAGTGTACTGAAAAGACCCACCTTGAGAAGGACACATGGAAGTAGAGTCATTTATCAAAGTGACAGTGATGACTGTGATCCTTGGACCTAAAGTCACTACAATAGTCACATGTTGTTCTGTGTACTTTGACACTATCCCAACATAACTCTAAATAAGGGTTTCTAGAAAGGCATTGGTTGGGTAAACTTTAACACTTATGGATTACTATACATGATTTAGATGGAATTTGTCCCTCTTTTGAAGTGTTATCCAAGCCACTTGATAATCAAGAATATGGATGTTCATGGCCATGCTCATGTGATATATATATGATATTTAACTCAAATTACTTGAATAGTCAGTTGTAGTTCAAGGAACATAGATTCAATGATAAGAGGATGACAATACCATGCCTTAGTTTAAATCGAGATACCTATGACACATGGATTATATGATTACTATGAAGCTGATCACAAAAATAAGTTGAAGTTTCCAGTTTGTCCAATTAATTTGTATGGAAGTTTAGTATCGTTACATACCAATGATTATATCTAAAATTATAATATGATTATTTATATCACTACCAACATAATTTGGAGTCTATAGGGTCATACACATATGAATATAAGAAAAGGAGTATGATAAGGGGCATTTTGATTACTTGATTGCTAAGTGGTCTTGTCAACTTATTAAATCATCAATGGGGCAAATGGACAAGACTGATTAGATCGACTCCTATCATATGACAATATTGTGTCTAGCAGGCCCAACTAAACCAACTTGATTGCCTGACTGAACTGCATCTAGCAAGCCCAATTTGACCAGCCCGATCGTCTGACCAGACTGAGTCCAGTAGTGCAATTGGACTAGGCTGACCAACTGATTAGACTAGTGGCCCAACTATAATATGTCCAATTGGCCAATTGAAATGGATCTAGTTGGTTGGCTAGAATAGGTCCAACGACTTGGCTGGACAACTTGATCGACCAAATGGACTGAGTCCAGTCACCCGACTGGACTATCTAGAGGCGAATGCTGCAAAATGTCTACTATGCCTTTTTGTTTCCCATGGTTTATTTCAAACACTGCTTTCTTGCCTTTCCTATATATAGGGCCATACGTTTGTTTTGGTTACATATTTGAAAACATTTTTGTGACAAATCTTGAAGGGAAACTTTGTGCGATAAAATGAGGAACTTGGAGAGGACTTACAGTCAAGGATAGAAGGGAGAGGAGATGTTATGATACTCTAGCACGCTGCTAGAAGAAAGGAAACTTCTTCCACATCAATTCTTGGAGTGTAGTATGCAGTTCCCTGTCATCCACATGGATGACATAGAGATGTGAATGCGTCATAGGCTATATTGGGAGACCTTCTTTGACGTTATCTTCCTTATCTATTCTGATGAGATCCATATCCAAACCTACTCCTTGACAAAAGTATAAACTCATAACCCTCCTTCATGCTATTTTGTTGATGGTGATATCCATGGATTCAAACATGGAGAGACAAATTTTGATAATTTACTACTTCAACTGCACTTTCCTCTCTCTCTCTCTTTGTGGATTCTAACAGATACAAAGGTAGGAAATGAAAGAGTGAAAGGTTATTCGAAAGAGATTTGTAGATCACTAGAGGGATCAAGCACTTGGGTTTGTAGGTTTTATGTCGGTTGATAGGGTTGTAGGCTTCTTGTGGTTGGTCTTTGAGAGATCTAGGGATAGATACATGTATCTAGAATGTCATGCGGATAGTTTGGGGAGAAAGAGGCCATCACAAAGGAGGGTCTCATTTATCAACCAGTCTAACTAAACTCTAATGCTTGTGTTGTTTTCTATTCATCCAAGGGGGTGGTGATGAAAACAATAATTTCTTCGTATTAAATATCTCATGAAGCCTACCTTTAAGTGAGGAATTGGAAGTCAATGCTGTGACGCTATGAGTCAAAATCTTATATCATCATATGATGTATAAGGAAACATAATCTCCATCCCTATAACTGCATCTACCAAGATGTCCATAGAAGGAGGGTCATCAACTCTTCCTAATTATCCTATTAAACATACCAATGGAAGGAGAATGGTCATTATAAGAATTATTTCCATATCATATATCTAATATTTTGAAACGTATGTTTTATTTGAAATCTCCCTCAATTTATTTTGTAACACACTAAATCTAAAAATACTAATTCCATATGTAAAAGCTCGCACATGACCCATTTTATTTGCAATGCTTATTATTGCAAAATTGATATTCAATGATTCAATGAATAATTTTGAAAGACCCTACATCTGTCAGTTGATATTTTGAGGTATTTGGTTCATACAAAATATACTCAACCTATGTGGACTCAATTATTTATAATTGCACGAGATCATGTCAAGTTGGTTTAGGAGGTTAGATTTAGTGACTACATTTAAATAATTTCTCAAATGAGAACTAATTAATTATTAAGAGAAGAAATTTTAATTTGTATCAACAAATTGAATTTGAATTTTTGAATTAGGAGAATTACAAGTTATAGCTAAAAACATAATTAGTACCCAAAATGCAATAAGTCCATCCCTTTAAAGGATTTCATCCTTGAAATTTGTCCACACATGATGTAGCGTAATATTATGTTTGACATCTGCTAGATTACATTTTAAATTACTGGCACTTAATAGTTAATAAATTTCTTCATGATTCAACAAACTCTATTTACTTCGCCTCTCATGAGTGAGTCATATATACCCAAAACATCTTACTCATTGTTCCATACTTAGGTCTAGAGTTTAGGGGATGAGTTAACCACTCATGGAGAGTCCCTTCCTAAGGAATTTCTTACTACTCGAAACTTCATATGGTGGTGACTTAGTTCATGAAACCATCACTAAATCCATAGAATTGTTCTTTTTGCACATATAGTTTGATTATGAAAAAATAGATTAATGATGAAAACTTCATGGCTTAAATCCAATATGGCACCAAAAATCAATTGAGAATTGAGCCAACAACGTTCTATCATACCATACCTATACTGACTATTCTATTTGGAGAACCTAACTCCTCAAAAATGTGGAAGGAAACAACAAAAGAATCTCTAAGTTATAACATAGGAGATGGATAGTATTGAATAATACATACTATCAACTCTGACTCGGTCCTTATTGGTTTCTACCTAGACTATCCATCATTTTATATTAAAAGTACTATCTTATCAAGGAACACCTAATCTCACCATGAGACATCAGTGAGTACTCAAGTCACCCAAATATCCTAGAAAGAAATTAGGATTGATAAGACTAAGGGAACAATGTGGGTATCCATTAGTTGGTCTTGTTAGGTAAATATGTATCCATAAGCCCTAAGGTTATTATCCATGTTATCCTCATTCACTGTGATGGTGGTATAGATGAACTCCTATAGATATTCACCAAATTACTATAAATTTCCTCAACTAACCCTAGTGTATGAAAAAATTAGAACTCATGGAAGACAGTATCCAGTCCTTTACGAAGATTAGTTAGATGAAATATACTAGAGTAGCAATAATGAAAGAAAGGCCTTACTAACTGTAATGGACTTAGTTCAAGTTATTACTTAGAAAAGGAGATATTATAACTCTAAAACTTTAAGATGAAATTTGTTACCTGTGCATGCACAATTATCAAAGTGTATGTAGTATTAGAACACTTGAAAGAAAATACAAAAGGGGTTAATACAAAAGGGGTTGATGCTGATGGGAGAGTGGTAAACAAACAAGAGGACTTGGAAGGGTAGGCCATAAATTTCTATACGTCACTATACAACAAGAGTTTCATTAGTGACATAGAAGAGGAGGAAATGAAATGGGAATTCAAACTTACAAGCACACACAAAAAAATTCTCACGAGAAGAACTAATGAACAAGAGGTCAACGAAGAAGTTTGGAGCATAGGAAGCAACAAATCCCCCAGGTCAAACGATTTTAATGCTTTCTTTTATAAGAAGAGTAGGGATACTATCAAGGATGACTTGGTTGCATATGTGAGTTGGTTCCTAGAGGGAGGTAACATGGTGAGACAGGTTAAGCATTCTTTCCTTGTTCTAATTCCAAAGAAGAAAGTCACTTCCTCTCTTGCTGATTTTAGACGCACTCGATATAGTATAAAATTATTGCTAAAATTTTGGTTGCTAGACTGAAGATGATTCTTCCCTATCTTATTTCTACAAATCAAGGGGCATTTGTGATAGGTAGAAGCATTAGTGGCTGTGCTCTTTTGGCGGGGGAATTCTTGTTGGATTACAATGTCATGAGAGGAAGTAGGAAAGCCTATTTAACATTGGATGTTTCCAAAGCATATGATAGCGTTAGATGGGAGAAACTATGGTGGATTATGCAGAAAATGGGGTTTAATGAACAATGGATTGGCTGGATGAAGCTATGTGTTGGGACCATAAGCTACTATGTTCTAGTTAATGGCACGTCTGTAGGTTTATTCAAAGGTGGTAATGGGCTGCGCCAAGGTGATCCCCTCTCACCTTTTTTCTTTGTGATTATTATTGAGTACTTTACACAGAAGATGCAGCAAGTTGAGGAAAGGAAGGAAATCAAGCCCTACACAGTTCATGGGATGAAGGTAATGACACATTTGATCTTCGTAGATGATGTTCTAGTGTTTGTAGAAGCCAAGAAACACTCTCTGGAAAATCTAAAAAATATGCTTGATGAGTTTGGTAAGCAAACATGGCTGTGCGTAAATGCAAACAAACACATATTTTCTTGTCAAAATACTGCTACCAGATGGATGACTAATTAGTGGAGGCTATGGGCATGGAAAGAAGAGTCTTCCCAAGAAAATATCTGGGCTTCCCGCTAGTTGGAGGTAATATGCACGACAAGGATTTTACTGAATGCATTGATAGGATGGAGGAAATGATTAACAGATGGCTGATGCAAAAGACATCCATGGAGGGACGAGCAACACTAGTTAAGGCTGCCATAGAAGGACTTCTTATTTTTTGGGTGCAACAAGGCGAGATTGTGGGTTCTGTCTTGGATAGAATAGAGATGAAGATGGAAAATTTTTTATGGTCAAGTGATCATCATCCTATGAAATATGCTAGAGTGGCGCTCCCAAGAGACGAAGGAGGGTTGAATATAAAACACCCAGAGACATTGCAAAATGGGGGACAATGCTGAGAGTCATCATCTATCAAGAAGGTACCTCTACATGGGGGAAATAGATGAGGGAAAGATATCTAAGAGGGATGGATTTTACTCTGAAAACAAGAGAAGGATACTCATACACCATCAACATCATGACGAAAACATGGTAGCAGGTCAAACACTTGCTTGTGAAAATGACATCGGTGGGTGGAGACTCAGAGATCTGAAGACATGCATTTGGGAGGTGACTCGATCAAGGGGTGTAAATGACTGGTATGGGGAATATGTCTGGACTGGAAGATATGTGTCGAAATGGAGTATGTGTGTATATAAAACTTTACACATTGTTCTTGCTACCCTAGATCGGATAAGGGGGTGGAACTATGATGTTTCTACTTTATGCTTGATGTGCCAGGAAATGGAGGAATCCCATATACATCTTGTAGGTGAATGTATGGGTGAATGTAAATTTACAAGAGAGATATGGGGAATAATATGCAATGAATTCAGGTTACAAATTCAACTAACAAGTGATCCAAAAAAGATGCTATCAAGTTGTAGAAATGATGAGAGGAAAAAGCTTCTATTTGTTGGTCTATGCTACCATGTATGGGAGGAATGGAATGCCAGAAGACACCATGGAGCTGCCGCAAATGCCACAAGTATTGCTGTAAAAATTTGTAAATGTGTTAGATGTAAATTGCACATTAGATAGGGAGTGAGTTGTAGCTCTGTTCTGGATGTATGGCGTTGGGCCTACATGTAAACATTGACCTCCTATAATTTTAGGATAAAGTCGGAATATATTTACCTGATTCTGATATATACATACATACATACTACATACATACAAGGTGAGAAGGAGTGGCTCAAGTGGTCAAGCACAATGTCCCCTAACAAAAGGACTCAGGTTCAAATCCTAGTTGCCACCTTGATTTACCACCCTCCTGGGTGTTCAGCCTCTGTTACGGGTGTGGGAGAGGGGGAGAAATCTTCCTCTCTTAATCCCATACATACATACATACATACATACATACATACATACATACATACATACATACATACATACATACATACATACATACATACATACATACATACATACATACATTCCATGTGTGATTTCCGCCTAGGGTTTAAGAGAGCTATGGCGATCACGGCGGCGATCTGAGGCGATCCCACTCTCCCTCGCCGGTGGGGGCGCCTACCCTCCTCCACCACGCCTCCTTGGGAGGGTGCGAAGCCATGACTGAACCTGCACCGAAGAAACCCTGGTCCAAGGTTTTTAACGGCGCTGAACAACTCACGACGAAGCAGAAGTACGATCCTCCTGTGATCTCGGAAGGCAAGAGGTTCGTGACTATAGATGAAGACACCTACTCCGCCATGGAAAGGACTTGGGAACACACGATCTCGGTCTATACCATGGGTAAAAGGCCATACTATTATCACTTTATAGCATGGATCAAGAGAGTATGGAAACCGAAGGGAGGTTTTGATCTGTACTCAAAACCTGACAAGTTTTTCTTAGTCCGATTCAATAACGAAGAAGACAAGAATACTGTGATCAATATGGGGCCTAGATGGTTCGATGATCGCCTGGTGATTGTCAAGGACCATCATACAGGTGATGACCTGCAGAAAGACATGTTCAGTTCGATACCTGTTTGGATTAAAATACCGAGCATGGGAAGGAACTGGTCTGAGAAGGCTGTGGGCATAGTTGCTTCCGGAGTCGGCAAGTTGTTAAGAGTCGATCTCAGATCTATCCAACAGGAATCTCTGGGTGAAGCCAAAGCTCTAGTCGAATTAGAAGCGGAAGAGGATCCACCTAATGAGATATGGGTGAATCTACCAAAGAAGGACCCAATCCCTGTGGAAATTCAGTACCAGCACCTTCCCAAAAGATGCAAGGAATGCAAAGTGTTCGGTCATGATGAGTCTGACTGCCCTCTTCATGAAGATGAACGACAGGCTGTTAAGGAAAAGGAAACAAAGAAACCTACCAATGAATGGAAGGAGGTCCAAGGGAAGAGTTCTCGGAAATCTAATCCCAAGAACTTGGAAAAGGAAACAGGCCAAAGCTCCTCAAGCAATAGATTTGAGAACCTGGTCGATGTTGAAGATGAAGTGATTGAGTCTGGCGAACCAACTGCTATGGAGAGCCAACCTGTCATTGCTGATAGAGTTGATAAAGAACAAGATCCTGGTACCTCGATGGAGAAAAGCCCTGCAAAGGAGAAAAACTCTGAGAAGGAAAAATCCAAGGATAAAGAGAAGAGTACCTCCAAGGGAGGTGGAAATCCTAGAGTAGCCGAGGCTCGTAAGACTCGGACCTCTGGAAAGGGTCATTAATGACCTTTTTCATGTCGAATGTTCGTGGCTCATGCAAGCCACGTAAAAGAAGAGAAGTTAGAAACGTAATTCGTTCTACTCAGGCGTCTTTGGCTGGTTTAGTTGAGACGAAAATCAAAAAAGATTGTAAACATCTTGTTAGCAAGATGTATCCTTCGGGATGGAAATGGTTTACCAACCATGATTACAACAACAATGGAAGGGTGTGCTTAGGCTGGAACCCTTTGTCCTGGAATCTCGATCTACTGGACATGGATGACCAGCAGATTACAGCTAGATGCATCAACAAAGGAGGTCTCCTTATCACTGTTACAGTGGTTTATGCGCATAACCTCATGTGTCAAAGAACTGAACTATGGAGTAAACTGGAGGAATTAGCTGGATCCATTAATGATCCCTGGCTAGTCTTTGGAGACTTCAATAATATAAGAAAAAGAGAAGAGAAAGCTGGAGGACGGGAAGTTCTTGCTGAAGTTCTCAGCACCTTCAATGTTGCTATTGACAAAGCAGGACTCACTGAAATCCCTATGATCGGCAAGGAATCTTATACCTGGCATAATAATCTGAAGAAAACAAAGCGTATTGCCTGCAAACTTGATCGTGCACTTGCAAATGATGACTGGATGGCTAAGTTCCAAGGTGCGAAGACTAAACTTCTGACCTCTTGTTTCTCTGACCATGCTGCTCTGCAGGTTAACTTAAGAGAAACTAAGAAGAAAAACAAGCCCTTTCGCTTCCTTAACCTATGGCAGGACTGGCCTGGGTTCAAGGAAATTGTTGGAAAGGCCTGGAACGAGGAATCGTATGGCAACCCTCTGTTCATCTTTAATCAAAAGCTCAAAGAAGTGAAAAAAGCTCTAAAGGCTTGGTCAAGAAAGTATGTGAACATCAACAACCTACTTTCTACGGAAAAAAAGGAACTTGATGACATTGCTAAGGCTCTTCGAAGAAATCCTCTAGATGAAGAACTGATCGAAGCCGAGGCTGTGACCATGAAAAGGATCAAAGAGCTGGACAAAGCTGAAGAACTCTATTACTGGCAAAGAAGTAGAGCCAAATGGATTGAGAATGGTGATCGTAATACAAAACACTATCACTCCATTGTTAAAAGAAGAGATGCTGTCAATACAATTACTGAACTCTTTGATGAGGATGGTAACTATATTGATAATGAAGCGGATATTGCTACAAGCTCATTGGAGTTCTTTCATAAACTCTATAATGAAGATAGTACTAATACAGATCCTATGGATATTACTTGGGAAAAACTTATTACAAATGATGACAATGAAAAGCTCTGCAGATGCCCTACTGACCAAGAAATTAAAGAATCTGTTTGGAGTATTGGAGCAGACAAGAGCCCAGGTCCTGATGGTTTCAACGGATACTTCTATAGGAACAATTGGGATTTGATCAAGAACAATCTTTATGAAGCTGTGAAATGGTTCTTCAATGGTGGGAACATGGTTAGGCAAATAAACCATGTTTTCCTTGCTCTCATACCTAAAAAAGACATAGTGTCTACCCCTGCGGATTTTAGACCTATATCTTGCTGTTCAGTCTTGTACAAAATAATCACAAAAATCTTAACTTCCAGACTTGCAGAGATATTGCCCAAGATCATATCACCTAATCAAGGTGCATTTGTGAAGGGTAGGAAAATCGAAGACTGTGGGATGTTGGCAGCGGAATTTACTTTGAATTTCAATGTTAAAAGAAGCACTCCTTCAGCCTGTCTTAAACTAGATATTACAAAAGCTTTTGACACCGTAAAATGGTCTTATCTATGGAGCTGCCTTCAAGGTCTTGGCTTCAGTGAAGACTGGATCAGGCTTGTCAAGCAATGTGTTATGACTGCTTCCTTCTCCCTTCTTCTGAATGGAGGTCCAGTGGGTCACTTTGGTAATTCCAATGGACTGCGGCAGGGTGATCCCCTATCACCCTTGTTGTTCACCATTGCTATGGAAGGACTCTCAAAACTCATGAAGAAGGCAGTGGATGAAAAGAGAATCAAGTTATTCACTATACGTAACTGCTGTGTTATGTCTCATCTGTTGTTTGCAGACGATATCTTGATGTTTGTGGAAGGTCGTGGAAGTACCCTCAAAAATGTCAAGGAACTACTCACTCACTTTGGGAATATGACAGGAATGAAGCTGAATGACAGTAAATCCCATGCCTATTTCTCTTCCTCTTGCAAGAATATACCCGTTCTTCTTGAGGATGTGGGACTTCAACATGGGACCTGGCCTACTAAATACCTGGGTTTCCCCCTTGCTGGAGGCAACCTACGTAGAAAGCACTTCCATGGTTGCTTAGACAACCTCAAGGACATGATTAGCAAATGGCCAGGTTCAAAAATGGCCATGGCAGGCAGGCTTATCCTTCTTAAAAGTTCAGCTATGGGTTTAATCAGATTCTGGTTGAACATGGGCGAAATTCCCCCAGCTGTCTTAACTAGAATGGAAATCATGCTCTCAGATTTCTTGTGGGGCAGCTCGATTCATCCCGTCTCTTGGGGTCGTCTGTCCTATCCTCTTGATGAAGGTGGCCTGGGCATCCAATCTCTTCATGACCTTGCTGATTTCTTTACAGTCAAAAGGATTCAAAAACTCATGACAGGCGAGTCCGTATGGGCAACTTGGATGAGATCCAGATACAACCAACAACTGCATCAAGAGCTGAGGCATAGATGGGGATTCTCTACTTCCTGGAGGCGTATGCATGATATATGGCCAAAATGGAAACCTAATACAACTGATGATGATCTTTGGAGAGCCTGCAGAAGATGTCTACCTAAGGATATTGGTTCTGAGGCGTTATGGAGGCATAAACACCATCCCAGATGGAGCCTTGTTACTTTTCGTGCTTACAAGAACTATCTGCCAACTCTTGTGAAAATCAAAAAGTGGAAACCCTACATATCCACTTCATGCTACCTCTGCAGTGAGGGAGAAGATGATTGTGATCATCTATTTGCTTCATGCAAATGGTGGAATTATCTATGGGGTCGTTGCAGACTTAAGCTCACAGCTACTGGATGTAAAAACCTTTCTGAATCTCTTACTGATATTGCTATCATGGACAAACACATTGCGACTTTCCACCTTTGGTGTCTATCATCCTGTGTTCAAGCTATTTGGACTGAAAGAAACAGAAGATGGCTAGGAGAAAAGAAGAAGGATGAGATCCTGATTTTTAATCACATTGAGAGGGATATTAAATCCTTGTATCTTGTTAGAAACCTTGTTGAAATTCCCTTAATTGTTAAAAGGAATTGGAACCTCTTGTAAACCTTTTTCTCACATGTGAGAATAGGATCCTTGGGTTGGGTAGGTTCAAGAATGCATGATCCTCTGTAATCTTTGTGCCCAATTTTTGGGTTTCGGAATATAGTTACAAACAGTTCCGATACATACATACATACATACATACATACATACATACATACATACATACATACATACATACATACACAACGCATCGTTCTGGGCAATCTCGGGCAATCCCGATCACTGGCCTAGGGCGCGCGATGCCAATGCTTCTAACCACCTAGGTCAGGGGTGTCCACCCCCTCTGCCAATCCACACAAACCCACAACCCAACCATCCACCTGCTGAATCCTCTACGTGTGGGAATCCTCCGTAAGTGATGGTGGCACTCGATCCTAATGCGGGAACGATTGCTGGGCCGTCCAAGGAGGATTCGGAGAACGCTGAACCTGTGAAGGGAGTTGGGTGGAAGCCGATCGCTTGGAGTGATGTCCTGAAATAGCCGACAAGTTACCTGAAGGAAGACCTGTCGTTCCCGCAACCTAGGGTTGAGGGCGACGAGGTCCATGTGGTGCTGGACAGTGAAGAGTTTGAAAGGATGAAGAATATTTGGGAATTCACCATCATGGTGTATACGCTTGGGAAACAACCTTATTTCCCTCATCTACAAGCCTGGGTGAAACAGACATGGAAGCCGAAGGGTGCTTTTGATTTGCTGTCCCGGGAGAATGGGGTCTTCTTGGTTAGATTCTCAACGGCGGTGGACAAACAAGCAGCCTTGGCCATGGGGCTGAGGTGGTTTGACCAACAGGTTGTGATAGCCAAACATTACAGCCATGGTGACGAACTGAGAAAAGAATCCTTTGCTATGATCCCTACTTGGATCTCACTGAGATCATTTGGAAGGACATGGACGAGGAAAGCAGTGGGAACCATTGCAGCTGGAGCCGGGTGTGTCCTCCACATTGACGAGAAGTCGTTGGAGGGAGAGGAAGCACATGTGCTTGTTGAGTTGCAGGTCGATGGGCTGAAGCCAAAGACGGTGTGGCTCAATGTTCATGGGCACGATCCTATACCGGTGGAGATAGATTACGATCATATTCCATCCAGCTACAACAAGTGTCGTGCGTTCGACCACACTACTAGCCAGTGCGGTGAACAGGACAAGAAGACAGAAATGAAGAAGGTCTGGAGGCAGACCAACACAGCAACAAAGAAGGACACTCCCTCCTCTAGCATCGTGCCGAGTACAGGAATGGAGGAAGAGGAAACCGTCTAGGGACAACAATAGTATGTCACTCAGGAGAAGGCAAAGGAGAAGACTATTCCTCCGATGGATGGACCTGCTAATACTGAGGATGGAGCACACACCCATCAGGTTGGCGCTTCAGCAGTGGTGGACAATGGAGGTCTGGGCAACACAGATGGAAAGGCCCCCGACGCAGCAAATGAGAAAGTGGAGGGTGGAGCTGATGGTGGTTTCACACCTGCATCCAGTAGATCCAGGGCAGTCGAACAGGCATCCCAAAATCCCAAGGAGTGGGGTCAATCTTTGACACCACGAATAGCTTTGGAGCGTTCTCTAATTCGGATGAAGAAGAAGGGGAAATCATGAAGGAGAAAGGATCAAAGAAGAAGGACAACAGGAAGGAGCCTAGCAGGCAAACAAGATCCACCAAAAACACTTAACATGTCTATGTTACTCTGGAACATAAAGGGTGGGTGCGACATGAACAAGAAGAAGGAAGTTTGTGAGTGGATTGCAGCCAGTGACCACTCGTTATTTGCTTTGGTAGAAACTAAAATAAAGACAAACAACAGTAATAGCATCAAATACCTTTTTCCTCATGGATGGCACCATGTGTCTAATGTAGATTGTGGAGGTGTTGCTAGAGTCTGTGTGGCATGGAAAACCAATGCCTGGCAGGTGTCAGTGATACAAATGTCAGATCAGCATGTCACAATTGATTATAGGAATAATGGAGGACTGCATATGTGTACGACAACTATCTATGGTCATAATGATGGCAGAGCAAGGCTTGATTTATGGAGAGACTTGATCATGCTTTCTAAACAGGTTACATGTCCATGGTTGGTCATTGGTGATTTCAACACAGTACGGCTACATGGGGAAAAAAGAGGCAAGAGGCTTGCCACCACAACTGAGGTGGATGCTTTCAACCAAACTATTGATAAGACTGGCTTATATGAGTTACCTATGGTGGGCGGTGACTTGTTTACATGGAACAATGAAAGAGCTCCAGAGTACAGGATAGCAAGCAAGCTTGATAGGGCCCTGGTGGATGACGAGTGGCTGAAATTTTTTCCTAATGTGCAGGTGAAGGCTGGTGGGTCTGAAATTAGTGACCATGCTCCTATCTCAGTTCAGATCACAGAGAAAAAGCAGAAAAGGAAACCATTCAGATTTATGAATTATTGGGCCGATTGGAAAGGATTTGAAGAAGTCATTAAACAAAGCTGGGATACACAGGTGATTGGCAATCCTATGTTTGTGTTCACTAAAAAACTGATGCATACTAAGATGGCTCTCAAGAAATGGTTAAAAGAGGAGGTAAACATTCCAAATATACTGATAGAGACTAAAAGGGAATGCAAGGAGATTAGGGAAAAATTGCTGACTGATCCGTTAAATCCTGAGCTGATCGGGAAGGATAGGGAGCTAAAGATGATGCTTGAAGATCTAAAAAAGGCAGAGGAAAAATTCTACTGGCAAAGAAGCAAAGAAAAATGGATGGAAGATGGGGAACGCAACACAAAACTCTATCACAAGTAGTGAGGAGAAGAGAGGAAGGTAATATCATTTCTGAACTTGTTAATGCGGATGGGGTGGTAGTCAACAAACATGAAGATTTGGAGGAACAAGCTATTGATTTCTACACTTCGTTATATAACAAGAATTTTCATAATGACATTGATGAAGATGAGGTAGTTGACTGGAAGTATAAGCTCACAAGCACCCACAATAATATCCCCACTAGAAGAACTAATGAACATGAGGTGAAGGACACTCTCTGGAGTATTGGCAGCAACAAGTCACCTGGACCAGATGGTTTTAATGCTTTCTTTTTCAAGAAGACATGGGAAATTATCAAGGAGGATTTGCTTTCTTATGTGAACTAGTTTATAGAAGGAGGGAACATGGTGCGACAGGTTAATCACTCATTTCTGGTTCTAATTCCAAAAAAGAAAATCACCTCCTCTCTTGTTGATTTCTGCCCAATTGCTTGCTGTTCGGTTCAATATAAAATTATTGCAAAAATCTTGGCTGCCCGGTTGAAGTTAGTCCTTCCTTATCTAATTTCTGGTAATCAAGGAGCCTTTGTGACATGGAGAAGTATCAATGATTGTGCTCTTCTGGCTGGTGAGTTCCTCCTGGATTTCAATGTTATGCGAGGTAGTAGGAAGGCCTGTCTAAAGCTTAATGTATCTAAAGCCTATGACAGTGTCAGATGGGAGAAGTTATGGTGGATCATGCAACAAATGGGATTCAATGATCAGTGGATTGGCTGGTTGAAATAGTATGTTGGGACAACTAGCTATTCTATTCTGGTTAATGGCACTTCTGCAGGTCTCTTCAGAGGTAGCAATGGACTACGCCAGGGCAACCCCTTATCTCCTCTACTATTTGTGATGGTCATGGAGTACTTCACAAGGAAGATGCAACAAGCTGAAAATCAAAAGGAGTTAAAGCCTTACACAGTTCACGGCATGAAGGTAATGACACACCTAATTTTTGCTGATGATGTATTGGTTTTTGTGGAAGCCAAACAGCAACACCTCGAAAATCTCAAGGGGCTTATGGAAAGGTTTGGGCTGCAAACAGGGTTGTGTATTAATGCAACAAAAACCCACATCTTCTTATCTAAAAATTGCTACCAGATGGAAGATAGGCTCATACAGGTGATGGGGGTGGAGAAAGGTGAATTCCCAACAAAATATCTGGGATTTCCGCTGGCTGGGGGCAACCTACATGTGAAAGACTTCATAGAGTGTATTGATAGAGTGGAGGAAATGATAAACAGATGGCCAACATAGAGAACATCAATGGCAGGACGCAGAACACTGATAAAGGCAGCCATAGAAGGTCGTCTTATCTTCTGGGTGCAGCAAGGAGAGATACCCGGATCTGTTCTAGATAGGATTGAAATGAAGATGGCAAATTTCTTATGGGGTAGAGATCACCACCCAATGAGGTATCCTAGGTTGGCGCTTCCCATTAATGAAGGCAGGCGGAACTTGAAGACTCCCAAGGACATCGCTAAATGGGGAACAATGAGAAGAGTCATTGCTTTTCAAGAAGGCATTTCTATGTGGGGAAAATGGATGAGAGACAGATATCCTAGAGGGCTGGACTTTACACCAAAAACAAGAGAAGGATACTCAAGAACAATTAATTTCATGAGAGAAACTTGGCCACAAATCAAGAACTTGTTTATTGCTAATAACCAAGGAGGATGATAGCTCAAAGATAAAAAGATATGCATATGGGAGGTGACACGAGCAAAAGGAGCAAGGTACCCTGTGGGAGAACATATATGGGTAGGTAGATATGTGCCTAAGTGGAGCATGTGCGTTTACAAATTTCTGGATAATGTTCTTGCTACTCTTGATAGAATAAAGGGATGGAAGTATGATATATCTACTGTTTTCCTACTATGTGAGGATGGAGAGGAGAGCTACAATCATCTTATGGGAGAGTGTGCCTTCACAAAGGAAATATGGGAGTACTTATGCAATAATTTCAGATTAAAAATCCAACTCTTGGCTGATCCAAAAAGTATGATTTCTAGATGTGGGGGTGATGAAAAGAAAATTATTTTACTTGCCGGCCTATGCTACCATGTATGGGATGAAAGAAATGCTAGAAGACATCAAGGAAAGTCTACGAATGCCACCAATATTGCTGTAAAAATTTGTAAATGTGTTAGACGTAGACTACAAATTAAATAGCTGTGTGAGTTGTAACCTTGTGGTGGATGTATGGCATTGGGCCTACATGTAATTTCGACCTCCTATAATTTCAGGGGGGACGTCGGAATATATTTACCTGATTCCGATACATACACTGTGATAAAGTGAATTTTCTAATCCTTTTATACTTTGTTCCTTAATCTTCAGTATATCTTAAAACCCTATTTTTCCTAAAAGTTAATTAGTCATTCAATGATAAGAATCTCAACCCCAAACTTTACCAACATGTGGGGTATGCTATGATGAGGCTATGGTCCAAATTTCATGTCATTTGGACATTCCTAGCTCCCTCTATGATTTTTACAAGTTTGATTAAGGTTTACCTAATAAATTGTCACAATTCAGATCAATTACCCTATGAATTTCTTTGTCACGCGGTGCTGACGTCAGCGATCCGCGGACTTCTCCTCGCGAGCCATCTCGACCGCCCGATGGCGCGCCCAGAGATCGGACGGCCATGGGGTCATCCCTAACCTCCGGTCAATCCGCGAGATCGTGGATGCAGCCACCTCGAGCAAGGGGCGACCCACTCCCCGCCTCTACGCGCCACCTCGCGCCAAACGAACCGAGGCACTGCCTCCACCTCACCTCCACGAACTCGCTGATCCCTCACACGACCTCCAGAAACGAGAACATCGCCTCGCACGACCTCACCAGTGAGTCCCCGTCTCCAACCGCAGCTGAGCCCAATTGGGCATACACTCCTCAACCAACCTCACGCCTACTTAAACCCCCCTCGAAGCTCCTCTGACGCCTCTTTAGCTCACCCCTGCCTCCAATTTGCCCAAAGCAATCCGGCATCGCTCCATCCTCAAACTCTTCCCCTCCAGTCTGTCCGCCGCCGTCGAGTTGCTGGACGAGGCTCCTATCGGCCTGCTCGTCCCCAATTGGGTACACCCGAAGCTCCGAGGCACCTCCACCTACCTTGGCGGCCCCTCACCGCGAAGATTCATCGCCTGCTCCTCCCTCTTCCTTCACCCTCCGCCGCGAGCTCTACACCTCGCCGGACTCCTAGTCGACCCGCCACCTCGCGGGGAGCCACGGTCCCCAAGCAAGCTGTCTGAGCTCGGCTCATCCCCGCGAAGGTGCTCCTGGTCTTGAACTCTCGCGAGAAGCAACGCAGCCGTCGCCCGAGCTCGCCGGAGTTCCTCTCCCCTACCTGCTGCTCGCGAGTGGAGCAAGAAGGAAGGGGACCCGCTTGGCTTAGCTGGGCCAATCGCGCGAGTCCACGTTGGGCTGACTCGGATCCAAGTGGGCGAACCACGGTCCGCCAAGTAAGCCGCCCGTGACCCGCCTCAGCCGGCTTGGTTTTAGACGCGCGCGATCTCGACCGTTGGATCTGAACATCCAACGGTCCGCGTTTTTCCTTTCTTTTCTTTTATTAACTTGAATTTCAGTTTTTGACCTAATCTTGGGAAATTCGTAGAAATTAGTAGGAGTGTCAGAAAAATATGAATAAATACTCCTTTTTGATCAGAAAAATACGAGGATCACGATTATGGCATCAGCTGACCCTAATTATGACTCGAGTAAACTCTCATTTTTTTATTATGTTCATATCTTGTTTAATTAATTAGAAAATGCTCGAATCTGTTTAAATCACCAAAAATCTGTGATAATCATCTTTTTGCACCCTTATCATCTTAGGACAATCAGATCTTTTTATTATGACTCAATTACCAGTAAAACCTATTTACTTCCTCTTTTCCCTACTCTGACCTATCAAAATGTGCATAAATAGTTATTATGATCTTTAAACCCTGATTCTGACTTTATGATCCTACTCTGATGAGACAATGATAGTCTTGGACTCAACCCCATACTCTCTGACCCATACTCTAATCTCATGACTCCAAATCTATAAAGGGCCTTTTTATATACTCTTTAGAATATGTGTAATTCAAATAATATATCTAATAAATACCAAATCTCCAATGATTTCAGGAAATCAAAGGTATCAGTGAGGAGCATCTCTGGACTCCCCACTTCTGAGTAGAAGGTACGCCATTACCCTCATTTGGCTTATATTAGTGATTGGGTGTACTATACTTAGTAAAGTCTGGGCATATGATGATGTTGTATTGGATCTTGAGGTATGATTGTTTTGGAATGATATTTTATTTGTATATGGTATATTACCACACATGAACATAAAGGGCTTGTTCCATTATATTGTAAGCACTATATCTCTTTGGTAAGCATAGTGCTTAAAGGTGACCTATCTCTTTGGTAAGCGGATCACCATATGAAATGATCTATCTCTTTGGTAAGTGGATCATGAGGCCATAAAGCATCTATCCCATTGGTAGGCGGATGCATAAGTATATAATGGAAAAATAAACCTAAAACATGTCTTTGAATTTCTATGCAAACTTTATGATTAAGGAATATGTCTATTTTCTTACTAAACTGTGCTAAAGTCCTAATTTATTTCTCCTGCCATGTTTATTATTATTCTTCTGCCTTGCCAAGATATGATGAGTGGTTTTTAAGACACGTAGGCGTACTCAGTACAATATATTTATATATTGTGCTGACGTGTACCCATTGCAAATGCTTTTCTATAGGTACCTTCTACTCATGATGCTTATGATGAAAGAAGATGATGTTGCTACTCTATATGCTGGCTTACAACTCAGATCTGTCATGGGGATGCTAAAGCTAAATGGGACTCCTAGATTATGTTTCTTTTTCTTCTGTACTTAGTTTCTCATGTATTAAGTTTCTTCTGTATAACTCCTATGCCTTCGGGCCCCTATGTAATGAACTATTTGGTTTATGTATGGAAGCTTCTTATTCGGTGCATTTATATATTCATGTGTTTGATCCACTCAGGGACGGGCAACTTTAACTCTATTGTACCCCTTATGTTGGCGCCTGAGGTGTACAGTGGAGTTAGGTTGTTAACCCGTGACAGATGGTATCAGAGCGGTCACATGAATCAATATAGATGTATCAAATAATTAGCAACCTTACCTAGACCTAGGGTAACCCACATTTAGCAGTAAATTGCCGAGGTGTCTAGAAGGGTACCTTGCGGAGGGTTCTGACATAATACTCTCCCCATCCGTTTTCACGGTGCGAGGGTTCCCGTCGCAAGCTATCTGCCTGGCTAACGCAATTATTGTTAAAGTGGGCACCCTTACCTTAGAAAAATCCTTCCTCTCATCTTTTCTCAATTAAGGACTACCCCCCCCCCCCCCAACCAACCTATTTAGCGAGTAATACACCCTAGGTTTCTCATCTAATTTCTCTCTCATGACCATGATCGATGACATACTCTCTCTATTATGTGGGTAGGTTAGGAAAATGGGAACAACTAAAAGACATGAAAAATTGGAAAAATAGATGATATGATTGTTAAATCTTTGACACCTGCTTTATGATCTATTACAAATAAATCTCTAAACTGTCTTTTATACCAACCTTGCAGATGCCTCCAAAACTAGGTCCAAGAGAACAAGATCTAGTGATGGTTCTGGTGATGAATCTGAATCCCGTCCTAATAAGACCATGGCTGTAGGAAATTGGGAAGAACAAAAGAAGGTGATGTTGGAATGCATGCATGCCCTAGCCCTAAAAGAAACCAGCAATAGTGCCTCATCCTCTAGGACCAACCATGAAACCACCATTAGTGACTTCCTTAAACTCAAACCCGAAACTTTTCATGGAGAAGACTTAGGTGAAGTCCTAGATAAAGCCGATGCATGGATCATATCTGTTGAAAATGCCTTTAGAGCCCTTAAGTGTCCTGAGGAAGATAAGGTCACCTTTGCTACCTACCAACTTAGGGGGTCCGCGAAGTTGTGGTGGGAAAATTATTACCATACACGAGAACTTCCAGATGCCCCCATAGGTTGGGAGGAGTTTAAGGGGATCTTTACCAACCGTTTCATGCCCATATCAGCTAGAAAGGAGAAGAAGAAACAGTTCAATAACCTCACCCAAGGAAACCTATCTGTTGCTGACTATGTTAGGGCCTTTAGACTCCTAGAGCGCCATGCTCGCAACCTTGATGAAGATGAAAAGATTGAACACTTCATAGATGGCCTTAACCAAGAAATCAAAGTTCACCTTTGCACCACCACCCATCTTACCTTTGAAGCTGCCATCAACAATGCCCTTACCCAAGAGAGAACCTTAGGAAAAAGCAAAGCACCAAGCTTGAGATACCTGGGTCTAACCGATGCATGCATCACCAAGGGTAAGGAGAAGGAAAATGATAAGAAGAAGCCTAATAGCCATGGCATGGGCAGAGGAGGAGGAAATCACCATAGGGGTCAATCGTTCCGGGGAGGACCAAACCGGGGAGGCCGAGGACGAGGTGGACCATACAGGGGATCATCTTCAAACCCCAACCGTTGCAGAAACTGTGGAGGAGTACATGCTGGAAAATGCAAGTTTGAGAATCCTGTATGTTACTACTGCAAGAATGAAGGGCATATGAGGTACAATTGCCCAAATCTGGTCCAAGGGGCACCTCAGAATCGTCCTGCCCCATTACCTCAGCCTGGAGCTCCACCTGCTCAACCAGCTGTTCCTATAGCTCAGGCTCAGCCAGAACATCGACAGGGCCGAGTCTTTGCAATTGATGCAGAGGAAGCTAAAGTCAATGATAACCATCTGATTGAAGGTAATAATGTTAAATTTTTTTTTTAATAAATCTTTGAAAACCATGATCTCATATAAAATCATAATGTAGGTATGATATGTCTCCAAGATCATCCTGTTGTGGCCCTATTCGATTCAGGATCAACACATACGTTCATATCTAGAAATCTTGCTTCCATGCTCAAGTTCGAGATCAATGATCTAGGTTATATCTTGGATGTGACAACTCCCAGTGGCAAAATTTATACTTCTCTTCAGAAAACCAAAACCCTGCCTTTTTCTTTTGGTGGTCATAAATTTCAATCTGCTTTTATCCTTCTTGATATGGAAGATTTTGATCTAATTTTGGGGATGGATTGGCTTTTTTCCAACTTTGTTATGCTTGATTGCCGAGGCAAGAAAGTAATCTTTTGTGCACCCAATTCAAAACCTTTGACTATTTCCGGGAGAAAAGAAAGACACCGAAATATGATTATCTCTTCTCTTAAAGCCGAAACTTTGATAGCCAAGGGATGTAGAGCCTATCTTGCTGTTGTATCCATGCCTGATCCTAAGGTGGGACCTATAGAGAGCTTGGATGTGGTGAGAGATTACCCGGATGTTTTTCCTGAGGAGCTTCCAAGGCTGCCTCCAGATCGTGAGATTGAGTTCTCAATTGAGTTAGCACCGGGTACCGCACCAGTCTCTAAGGCACCTTATAGGATGGCACCTGCCGAGCTTGCAGAGCTCAAGAAACAAGTAGAGGAACTTCTTGATAAAGGCTTCATCCGTCCTAGTACTTCTCCTTGGGGTGCTCCCGTTCTCTTTGTCAAAAAGAAAGATGGGTCAATGCGAATGTGTATTGATTATCGCATGATCAACCAAGCCACCATTAAAAATAAATATCCCCTTCCAAGAATTGATGACTTGTTTGACCAGCTTCGCACTGCCACTGTGTTCTCCAAGATTGACCTTAGATCAGGTTATCATCAATTACGAGTAAAAGATTGTGATATTCCAAAAACAGCTTTCAGAACTAGATATGGACATTATGAATTCATGGTGATGCCTTTTGGCTTGACTAATGCTCCTGGAGTGTTTATGAACCTGATGAACACTGTCTTCCAGCCTTTCCTTGACAGTTTTGTTGTGGTCTTCATTGATGACATTCTTATATATTCAAATTCTGTTGATCAACATCATGAACATCTCCAGAAAGTCCTTGATGTTTTGAGAGCCCAGAAATTGTATGCTAAATTATCTAAATGTGAGTTTTGGATTGACCAAGTCATGTTTCTTGGCCATGTCATTTCGGGTGGGAAAATTTCTGTTGACCCTGCCAAAGTTCTAGCTGTCCTTGATTGGAAAGCCCCTACCAATGCTTCTGAAATTCGTAGCTTTCTTGGTCTAGCTGGCTATTACCGTCGCTTCATCCTTAATTTTAGTAAAATAGCCCTACCCATGACTAAACTTACCAGAAAAGATGCAAAATTCATTTGGACTCCTGAGTGTGAAGCTAGTTTCCAAGAATTGAAATCTCTCTTGACTTCTGCTCCTGTTTTGACCTTACCTTCTGGGAATGATGGCTTTGTAATCTATTCTGATGCTTCTAAAATGGGTCTGGGTTGTGTCCTTATGCAAAGCGGTAAAGTCGTTGCCTATGCCTCTAGACAGTTAAAACCTAATGAGGTCAATTATCCAACTCACGATTTGGAATTAGCTGCCATTGTCTATGCTCTCAAAATCTGGAGACATTATCTGTATGGTGCTACTTTTGATATATTCACAGACCACAAGAGTCTCAAATACCTCTTGACTCAGAAGGATCTCAATCTTCGACAGAGGAGATGGTTGGAGTACCTTAAAGATTATGATTTCACTATTGCATATCATCCAGGCAAAGCCAATGTTGTAGCTGATGCCCTTAGTCGTAAGAAGTCGATTTGTGCATCAATGCATCTGGGACCTTCATCTTCTGAGTCATCTCAAGCAGAATCGAGCTCTATTATTTTGGCAAACATCAATATTATTCCTAGTCTTCTTTCTGAACTCCTGATATCTCAAAAGAACAGCCCTGGTTTGGAGGAGATGACAGCTCTTGTAGCAAAGCCCCAGACACATCTATCTGTTGGTATGGACGGTGGACTAAGATACAAGCATAGGATGTGGGTACCTGAAGAGTCAGAGATTAGGAAGCGTATCCTGCAAGAAGCACATGGGTCTAAGTATTCCATACATCCTGGATCTACTAAGATGTATAAGGACCTGCAGAGACACTTTTGGTGGAGAGGTATGAAGAATGATATCGCTGAATTTATCTCTAAGTGTCTCACTTGCCAGCAGATTAAGGCCGAGCACCAATGTCCCGGTGGTCTATTGCAACCCTTACCAATTCCTGAATGGAAATGGGAAAATATCACCATGGATTTCGTGGTGGGACTACCCAGGACCAGGAAGGGTCATGATGCGGTTTGGGTCATAGTAGACCGGTTGACCAAGTCTGCACATTTCTTACCTATGCGGACTACAAACAAGGTTCCTGAGCTTGCTGAGTTGTATATAAAGGAGATTGTACGACTACATGGAGTACCAGTTTCGATAGTCTCAGATCGAGATCCAAAGTTCACATCACATTTATGGAAGCAGGTGCAGAATGAACTGGGCACACAGTTGAACTTCAGCACAGCATATCATCCCCAAACTGATGGCCAATCAGAACGTACTATCCAAATCTTAGAAGATCTTCTCAGAGCATGTGTCTTAGATTGGGGAGGATCTTGGGATTACTACCTTCCATTAGCAGAGTTCGCTTACAATAATAGCTATCAATCTAGTATTGATATGCCACCCTATGAAGCTCTCTATGGTAGGCCATGTAGATCTCCTCTCCATTGGGATGAAGTTGGGGAAAGGAAGATGCTAAAGTCCGAGGAGTTACAACTATATGCTGATAAGGTGTCTTTGATCAAGCAGAGGTTGAAACGGGCCCAAGATCGTCAGAAGTCATATGCAGATGCACACAGAACGGACAGACAGTTCAATGATGGTGACTATGTATTCTTGAAAATCAGACCTATCCGTGCCATGGCCAAGAACAAGGGGAAGCTTAGTCCGAGATACGTGGGTCCTTTCGAAGTTCTGGAGCGCATTGGCGAATGTGCTTATCGACTTGCTCTTCCTCCGCAGTACAACATGATGCATAATGTCTTTCATGTATCCAACTTGAAACCGTATGTGAAGGATGATAGTCATGTGCTGAATCATGAGCCTCTTGAGTTACGGGAGAACCTATCTTATCCAGAACAACCTACAAAGATTCTCGACTCTAGGGTAAAGGAGCTCAGGAATAAGCAGATTCCGATGGTGAAGGTACAGTGGAACCATCACGGTGCAGAAGATGCCACCTGGGAGCTACGAGCAGACATGGAACAACGTTTTCCTCACCTCTTTCATCCAGTTTAATTTTGAGGACAAAAATTTCTTTTAAGGTGAGTAGGATGTGATAAAGTGAATTTTCTAATCCTTTTATACTTTGTTCCTTAATCTTCAGTATATCTTAAAACCCTATTTTTCCTAAAAGTTAATTAGTCATTCAATGATAAGAATCTCAACCCCAAACTTTACCAACATGTGGGGTATGCTATGATGAGGCTATGGTCCAAATTTCATGTCATTTGGACATTCCTAGCTCCCTCTATGATTTTTACAAGTTTGATTAAGGTTTACCTAATAAATTGTCACAATTCAGATCAATTACCCTATGAATTTCTTTGTCACGCGGTGCTGACGTCAGCGATCCGCGGACTTCTCCTCGCGAGCCATCTCGACCGCCCGATGGCGCGCCCAGAGATCGGACGGCCATGGGGTCATCCCTAACCTCCGGTCAATCCGCGAGATCGTGGATGCAGCCACCTCGAGCAAGGGGCGACCCACTCCCCGCCTCTACGCGCCACCTCGCGCCAAACGAACCGAGGCACTGCCTCCACCTCACCTCCACGAACTCGCTGATCCCTCACACGACCTCCAGAAACGAGAACATCGCCTCGCACGACCTCACCAGTGAGTCCCCGTCTCCAACCGCAGCTGAGCCCAATTGGGCATACACTCCTCAACCAACCTCACGCCTACTTAAACCCCCCTCGAAGCTCCTCTGACGCCTCTTTAGCTCACCCCTGCCTCCAATTTGCCCAAAGCAATCCGGCATCGCTCCATCCTCAAACTCTTCCCCTCCAGTCTGTCCGCCGCCGTCGAGTTGCTGGACGAGGCTCCTATCGGCCTGCTCGTCCCCAATTGGGTACACCCGAAGCTCCGAGGCACCTCCACCTACCTTGGCGGCCCCTCACCGCGAAGATTCATCGCCTGCTCCTCCCTCTTCCTTCACCCTCCGCCGCGAGCTCTACACCTCGCCGGACTCCTAGTCGACCCGCCACCTCGCGGGGAGCCACGGTCCCCAAGCAAGCTGTCTGAGCTCGGCTCATCCCCGCGAAGGTGCTCCTGGTCTTGAACTCTCGCGAGAAGCAACGCAGCCGTCGCCCGAGCTCGCCGGAGTTCCTCTCCCCTACCTGCTGCTCGCGAGTGGAGCAAGAAGGAAGGGGACCCGCTTGGCTTAGCTGGGCCAATCGCGCGAGTCCACGTTGGGCTGACTCGGATCCAAGTGGGCGAACCACGGTCCGCCAAGTAAGCCGCCCGTGACCCGCCTCAGCCGGCTTGGTTTTAGACGCGCGCGATCTCGACCGTTGGATCTGAACATCCAACGGTCCGCGTTTTTCCTTTCTTTTCTTTTATTAACTTGAATTTCAGTTTTTGACCTAATCTTGGGAAATTCGTAGAAATTAGTAGGAGTGTCAGAAAAATATGAATAAATACTCCTTTTTGATCAGAAAAATACGAGGATCACGATTATGGCATCAGCTGACCCTAATTATGACTCGAGTAAACTCTCATTTTTTTTATTATGTTCATATCTTGTTTAATTAATTAGAAAATGCTCAAATCTGTTTAAATCACCAAAAATCTGTGATAATCATCTTTTTGCACCCTTATCATCTTAGGACAATCAGATCTTTTTATTATGACTCAATTACCAGTAAAACCTATTTACTTCCTCTTTTCCCTACTCTGACCTATCAAAATGTGCATAAATAGTTATTATGATCTTTAAACCCTGATTCTGACTTTATGATCCTACTCTGATGAGACAATGATAGTCTTGGACTCAACCCCATACTCTCTGACCCATACTCTAATCTCATGACTCCAAATCTATAAAGGGCCTTTTTATATACTCTTTAGAATATGTGTAATTCAAATAATATATCTAATAAATACCAAATCTCCAATGATTTCAGGAAATCAAAGGTATCAGTGAGGAGCATCTCTGGACTCCCCACTTCTGAGTAGAAGGTACGCCATTACCCTCATTTGGCTTATATTAGTGATTGGGTGTACTATACTTAGTAAAGTCTGGGCATATGATGATGTTGTATTGGATCTTGAGGTATGATTGTTTTGGAATGATATTTTATTTGTATATGGTATATTACCACACATGAACATAAAGGGCTTGTTCCATTATATTGTAAGCACTATATCTCTTTGGTAAGCATAGTGCTTAAAGGTGACCTATCTCTTTGGTAAGCGGATCACCATATGAAATGATCTATCTCTTTGGTAAGTGGATCATGAGGCCATAAAGCATCTATCCCATTGGTAGGCGGATGCATAAGTATATAATGGAAAAATAAACCTAAAACATGTCTTTGAATTTCTATGCAAACTTTATGATTAAGGAATATGTCTATTTTCTTACTAAACTGTGCTAAAGTCCTAATTTATTTCTCCTGCCATGTTTATTATTATTCTTCTGCCTTGCCAAGATATGATGAGTGGTTTTTAAGACACGTAGGCGTACTCAGTACAATATATTTATATATTGTGCTGACGTGTACCCATTGCAAATGCTTTTCTATAGGTACCTTCTACTCATGATGCTTATGATGAAAGAAGATGATGTTGCTACTCTATATGCTGGCTTACAACTCAGATCTGTCATGGGGATGCTAAAGCTAAATGGGACTCCTAGATTATGTTTCTTTTTCTTCTGTACTTAGTTTCTCATGTATTAAGTTTCTTCTGTAGAACTCCTATGCCTTCGGGCCCCTATGTAATGAACTATTTGGTTTATGTATGGAAGCTTCTTATTCGGTGCATTTATATATTCATGTGTTTGATCCACTCAGGGACGGGCAACTTTAACTCTATTGTACCCCTTATGTTGGCGCCTGAGGTGTACAGTGGAGTTAGGTTGTTAACCCGTGACATACACACACAATGCTCCACTCCCTAGGGCTGGCGATCACCTAAGCGATCGCACCACAACAACCTAGAGATGGAGAACACGCATCTATAAACTCATGTAGGGGGAGTCCACCACCATTCCACAACCCACCCATCCCATCCACCTACCATACATAGAATAGAGGCTCCCTAGGAAACCCTAACAGTAGCCACGAAGGGGGAAAATAATACGACAACAGTGCGAGTAACTCTAACAATCAACAAGACCCTGGTAGTTAGGAGGATGATGTTGGAGAGACAAGAAGAAAGGCATGGACACAAATCATCCAGGAAAAGAAGAGAAACATGGACATGGTGTTTCTGAAGCCAAGGATTGAGGAGGGTCAAGTATGCGTTGACTTGGTGGAGGATGAATTCGGTAAGATGAAGAACATATGGGAGTTCATGGTTCTAATCTACGTCCATGGTAAGATGCTCTTCTACCCTCATCTAAAGGCCTAGATTAGTCAAATTTGGAGACCTAAGGGAGATTTTGAACTGATATCTAAGGATAAGGGGATATTCTTGGTGAGATTCTCTAATGAGGATGATAAACAATTGATACTGGAGGCCGGACCATGCTGATTTGATCGTCAACTCATCATCACCAAGACCTACTGGCATGGAGACTTTCTATCTTCAGTCTCGATTTGGGTCGATATCCCATTGATAGGAAGGGTGTAGACAAGGAGATTCGTCAGAGTAATTGTCGTTGGCATTGGACATGTGTTGCATATAGATGATAGCACCTTACACAAGGCGGAGAAGGATGAGTGGGTTCTTATCAGCCTGGAGGCAGAGAGCACTACACATGACACTATCTGGTTATTAGTGAAGGGAAGAGATGACATACCATTCATAATTGTGTATGAATACATGCTGCCAAAGTGTGATAGTTGCAATGCTTTTGGTCACTCTGATGATCAATGTGAGAGGAAGAAGAAGATGGAGGAACAACAACTATAACCATTAGTGAATATCTGGAAATAGGTAGAGCCAGAGAAAGAAAAGGGGTCTACATTAGATGATGGAGAAACAAAGGGATCTACTGATGGTAAGAAGAAAGAGGACAATATTCCTACTACTGGAGAGTCATCTACTGAAGCTAATGAGTTTGACAAGAATGCTAACAGTAAAACAAGCATCAAGGATGGATGAGGGACACTATAGAGGTAGGAAGAAGATAAAGAAGAGGGTGAGATCATCAAGGATGGATGAGGGACGCTATAGAGGCAGGAAGAAGATAAAGAAGAGGGTGAGTTTATCTATCCACAAAGAAGAAGATACGAAAGTAGACATACCTAAAAATCAAGGAGTAGGAGCTATTTTAGACACAACAAAAAACTTTGAGGCACTGAGTGACTCTGACAAGGAGGAGGAGGTTCTAATGACACAGAGTGGGAAAGAAGAACCAAAGGGTCACAATAAGAAGGAGCCAACATGGTGCACTAGGTCTCATAAAACACGTTAATATGTTCATTCTGTTATAGAATATTAAGGGAAGGTGTGATAGATATAAGAAGAAGGAGATATGAGAATCGATCGCTACAAGTGGACACTCACTAACTGCTTTGGTGGAAACCAAAATAAAGGAGCAAAATAAAAATAGTATTAGATATTTGTTTCTTCAATGGTGGGAACATATATCTAATCCTATGCATTTTGAGCTAGCCAGAGTCTGTGTTGCATGGAAACCAAATGCATGGCAGGTGAAAATGTTTTAGATGTCAGATCAAAAAATTACAATTGACTACAGGAACATTGGAGGTTTGCATATGTGGGTGACAACAGTTTATGCCCCCAACCACACAAAGTGCTGACAAAGACTATGGAAGGAGGTGGTGGGCCTTTCGAGGCAAGTCACTCTACCATGGATAGTGATAGGGGACTTCAATAGCATTCATTTGTAGGGGGAGAAAAAAAGGAGGAACACTGGCATTGAATGCATGATAAATGCTTTCAATCATACTATTGATAAAGCAGGTCTGTTTGAGCTACTAATGGTTGGAGGAGATATCTTTACATTGAACAATGAGAGAAAATTGAAAGATAGAATAGTTAGCAAGCTAGATAGAGATTTGACAAATTATGAGTGGCTACACATTTTTCCTAATGTGCAAGTGAAAGCCAATGGATCTGAGTTGAGTTATCATGCCCCTATCTCAGTGCATATCATTGAGAAGAAACTGAAGAGGAGGTCCTTCATATTTTTAAACTACTGTTCTGATTGGAAAGGTTTTAATGAGATCATTAAGGAGAGCTGAAACATACAAATGATAGGGAATCCAATGCATATCTTTGCTAAGAAGCTAAAAAACACGAAGATTGCACTCAATAGATGGGCAAAAGCATAGGTGAACATTTCAAACATGTTGGTGGAAACTAAGAGAGAATGCAAAGTTGTCAAAGAAAAGTTGCTATCTAACCCACTCGGTGTAGAGCTGATAAAGAAAGACGGTGGACTGAAAAGGTTGCTAGAGGATCTAAAGAAGGTAGAGGAAAAATTTTGTTGGAAAAATATTAGGGAAAAGTGGATGGAGGATGGGGATAGGAACACCAAGATCTACCATACAATAGTCAAAAGAAGGGAAGATGACAACATCATCTCTGAATTAATTGATGCAGAGGGCAATGTAGTCAATAAGTAGGAGGACATGGAGGAACAAGCCATAGAGTTCTACTCTTCCTTGTTCAATAAGGAGTTCGGGGCTGAACTAGAAGAGGATAAGTTAGAATGGAAGATTAAACTCACAAGCACTCACAAAAACATACTCACAAGGAAGACAAATGAACAAGAAGTCAAAGATACAATATGGAGTATTGGCTGTAACAAGTCCCTGAGATCTGATGATTTCAACACTTTCTTCTACAAAAAGACATGGGATATCATCAAGGAGGACGTGGTGGCATATGTTAACTGATTTTTGGAAGGAGGCAACATGGTTAGACAAGTGAATCATGCTTTTCTGGTGTTCATTCCCAAAAAGAAACTGATAACCTTCCTTGCTGATTTTAGACCCATTACTTGTTGTTCTATGCAATACAAAATTATAGCAAAGGTTTTGGCTGCTAGACTGAAGTTAGTACTCCCCCATCTTATTTTTGTGAACCAAGGAGCATTTGTTACCAAGAGGAGTATTAGTGATTGTGCACTTCTAGTGGGAGAGTTCTTGCTAGAATATAATGTTATGAGAGGAAGCAGGAAAGCATGTCTTAAATTGGACGTGTCTAAAGCTTATGACAACGTGAGATGTGAGAAGCTATGGTGTATTATGAAGTAAATGGGATTCAATGAGTAGTGGATTGTCTGAATAAAATAATGTGTGGGGATGACACGTTTCTCTACATTGGTTAATGACACATCTGTTGGCATGTTTGAAGGAGGTAATGGTTAACGATAGAGTGACCCCTTGTCCCCTCTTCTCTTTGTGATTGTCATGGAGTACTTCACACAAAAGATGTTTGATGTGGAAAGGAGGAAGGAGATCAAGCCCTATTCGACACATGGTACAATGGTGTTTACCCATTTAATTTTTACAGATGATGTACTTGTATTTGTAGAAGCCAAACAAAATACATTTCAGCTACTACAACTTCTTCTCAGGCAGTTTGGGGAGTAGACGGGGCTGTGCATGATTGCAAACAATACACACCTCTTTCTATCCAAGAACTATCACTAGATGGTGGATAGGCTAAAGGAGACTATGGGAGTTGAGATGGGAAAGTTTCCTATAAAGTATCTTGGGTTTCCACTAGCTGGAGGTAATTTACAAGTCAAAGATTTTGCTGATTGCATTCGTAAACTGGAGGAGATGATCAATATGCGGCTAACACAGAAGACGTACATGGAAGGGATGACTACACTCATTAAGGCTTCCATTGAGGGACTACTCATATTTTGGTTGCAACAAGGTGAAATCCCTGGTCTAGTCCTGGATGGAATAGAGATGAAGATGCCAAATTTCTTATGGGCAATTGAATATCATCCAATGAGGTATACTAGAATGGCTTTTCCAAAAGATGATGGAAGGCTAAACCTAAAAACTCCAAGAGACATAGCAATGTGGGGGACTATGAAAAGAAAAATAATTTACCAAGAAGGATCCACGACTTAGGGAAAGTGGATGAGGGGGAGATACCCAAGAGGGCTTAATTTCAAACCAAATATGAGGGATACTCACATATTATCAATGTTATGACGGAGTTATGGCAGCAAGTTAGACACTTGTTTGATCCTCATGAACTAGGAGGGTGGAAGCTCAAACACATGAAGACTAGTTTGTGGGAAGTGACAAGATCAAAAGCTACAAATATAAGAAAATGGAGCAGGTATGGGGCAGAACATATATATCAAAGTGGAGTATATGTATCTATAAATTTTGCATGGTGCACTTGCTACACTAGATAAACTACGTGGCTGAAATCAAGATGTTTATGCTCTTTGCTTGCTATGAAAATAGGAGGAGGAGTCCCATAACCACCTGGTTTGTTGATGCAAATTTACAAAAGAGGTTTGAGAGTTAATGTGCAGAGATTTCAGTTTACAACTAAAGCTGGAAGAAGAGCTAAGAAGAATGATATCATGTTGTGGGGATGATGAGAAGAAGAAGCTCATGTTTGCTGCACTCATGCTATCACATTTGGGAGGAAAAGATTGCTCAAAGCACGACAGTACAACCACTTGTGTTAGGAGTATAGCTGTAAAAATATGTAAACGTGTTAAGTGGAAGCTACACGTTAGATAGATGAGCGTGTTGTTTTTTGGTTTGCTATAACCTCTTAAAATTTTAGGAAGAAGTCAGGATATATATATTTACCTGATTGTGATATGTACGTACATACATACATACATGCATGCATACATACATACATACATACATACATACATACATACATACATACATACATACATACATACATACATACATACATACATACATACTTGGCCTAGATATCCATAAACTCCTTTGGACGATCATGGAAAAAGCGGGCAGCGGGGACAATTGCGGCGGGAGTTGGAAGAGTCCTGCACACATACGAAAGATCCCTGGAAGGAGACAAAGCGAGAGTCCCAGTCGAGCTGGCGGCTGAGAGTCTGACCCAGATGATGGTGTGACTCAATGTCAAGGGCCATGAGGCGATCCCAATTAAAATCGACTATGACTATGTGCTGGCAAGATGCAATAGTTGTAAGGCCTTTAGGGACACTGACTGTGAGGAGAAGAAGAAGATGCAAGAGCCTGAACTAGATAACATATAGAGAGTAAATAAGAAAAACAAGCTAGAGGAGTAAGGGGTGCAACAAGGGCCCAAAGATGATTGTTTTGCAAAAGAAACAACAAAGAGTGTAAGCAACGTAGAAGCAAACACCAAGCACGTAGAGAAAAAAGAGTATGGGCCAGCAATGCCTTACAGGGAGTCAGAAAAAATATAGGAGAAAGGTGAAAGTAGTAACCCGGGTACCGAGAAAGATGAGGATGAGTTTGTTACTTATACAAAGAGGAAAGCTTCTAGAAAAATGACATTCCCAAGAACCAAGGGGTGGGAAACATCTTGGACATAAGAAATAGCTTTGAGGCATTAACTGATTTGATCAATGAAGATGTTGCAGTACTGAGATGAAGAAAAAGGTGATATGAGGAATGATAACAAGAAGGATCCTAGTAGGCATACCAGATCCCAAAAAATCCATTAATATGTCCATGCTATTATGGAATATTAAAGGGGGTTTTGATAGGAGCAAGAAGAAGGAGAACTGTGAATGGATTGCTACTAGTGGTCACTCTTTGACTGCATTGGTGAAAAAAGAGAGAATAAAAACAACATTAGAAATTTTTTTTCCGTAGGTATGGGAGCATGTATCTAATGTAGCATGTGCTGAGGTGGTCAGAGTTTGTGTGGCATGGAAACCAAATGCTTGGTAGGTGTCAGTCATACAGATGTCAGATCAACATGTTACATCTGACTATAAGAATAATAGGGGTTTGCAGATTTGGGTGATAGTTGTGTATGCTCATAATGATGCAAAAGCTAGACTAGACCTATGGAAGGACCTGATTTCTCTTTCTAGATAGGTAACAATACTGTGGCTGGTGATTGGAGATTTCAATAGTGTCTGGATGCGGGAAGAAAGATAGGTAGGAGACCAACATTGAATGTGGAGATTGACGCTTTCAACTATACTATAGAAAAAGCTGGTTTGTTTGAACTACCAATGAATGGTGGTGATATCTTCACATGGAATAATGAAAGGAGCCCAGAAGACAGAATAGCAAGCAAGCTAGATAGAGCATTGGTGAATGATGAATGGTTACATATTTATCTTAAGGTACATGTGAATGCAGGTGGGTCTAAATTGAGTGATTATGCTCCTTTTTCAGTCCAGATTACAGAAAAGCACCAGAAGAGGAACAGTTTCATTTCCTAAACTATTGGGATGATCGGAAGGGCTTCAATGACATCATAAAGGAGGCATGGGGTGTACAAGTGACATGGAACCCAATGTTTGTTTTTGTAAAAAAATGGTGACTACCAAAGCTTCACTTAAAAGATTGGCCAAGAATGAAGTGAATATCCCAAATTTGCTTGCATAAAAAAAGAGAATATAAAGAGGTCAGAGTAAAATTGATATGTGACCCATTCAATGCGGAACTGATAGAGAATGATGGAGAGCTAAAGATGATGCTAGAGGACCTAAAAAAAGTAGAGGAAAATTTTTACTGGCAAAGAAGCAGAGAGAAGTGGATGGTAGATGGCGACAAAAACACCAAACTCTATCATACTACGGTCAGGAGAAGGGATGTAGAAAATATCATCTCTGCGTTGATTGATGATGCAGAAGGAATAGTGGTCAATAAGCAGGAGAATTTAGAAGAACAAGCCATAAATTTCTATTCTTCTCTGTATAATAAAAGCTTTGAGAAAGAAATAGAAGAGGAGGAGATGGAGTGGAAATTCAAACTCACTGACACGCACAACAACATCCTTACATGAAAGACCAATGAGCAGGAAGTCAAAGAAGCAGTATGGAGTATTGGCATCAACAAGTCTCCAGGTTCAGATGGTTTCAATGCTTATTTATACAAAAATGAGTGGGACGTCATCAAGGAGGATATGGTTGCATACGTTAGTTGATTCATGGAGGGAGGAAACATGGTGAGGTAGGTTAATCATTCTTTTTTGGTACTCAATCTCGAGAAAAAGATGGCATGTTTCCTTGCTGATTTTAGACCCATTGCATGCTGCTCGGTATAATATAAAATCATTGCAAAGATTCTGGCTGCTACACTGAAGTTGGTTCTTCCTTATCTCATATTCATAAACCAAGGAGCCTTTATGACATAAAGGAGCATTAGTGATTGTTCTCTTTTGGCAGGAGAATTCTTACTAAACTATAATGTCATGAGAGAAAGTAGGAAGGCTTGCCTTAAGCAGGATGTATCCAAATCATATGATAGTGTCAAGCAGGAAAAACTTTGGTGGATCTTGCAGTAAATAGGATTCCATGAGAAATGGATCAGCTGGATGAAGCCATGCATTGGGACTACAAGTTTTTCTATTCTAGTCAATGACACATCTGCAGGAATGTTCAGGCGTGGTAATGGGTTGCACCAAGGGGACCTCTTATCTCCTCTTCTTTTTGTGATTGTTTTGGAGTATTTAACATAGAAGATGCTGATGGTGGAAAAAAAGAAGGAGAAAAAACCTTATACAGTAATGGTACAAAGGTTATGACCCACCTAATTTTGTAGATGATGTGTTGGTCTTTGTGTAAGAAAAACACAACACGCTAGAGAGTCTGCAAAATCTGCTCAAAGTGTTTGGGGAGAAGACGGGGATGTGTGTGAATGTAAACAAAACACACATCTTTATCTAAAAATTCTACCAAGTGGAAGATAGATTATTGGAGGCTATGGGAGTAGATAAAGGAAAGTTCCCAACAAAATATCTTGGTTTCCCTTTAGTAGGGGGCATCCTGTAGGTAAAGGCTTGCTGTTTGTATGGATAGATTAGAGGAAATGATTCACATATGGTTGACACAGAAGACATCCATGGCAGGGAGAACAACTCTAATATGAGCAACTATAGATGTATTCTTGGTTTGGTCCTAGACAGAATGGAGATGAAGATGACAAATTTTCTATGGACAAGAGAACATCACCCAATGAGATATGCAAGACTGGCTCTTCCTAAAGAAGATTCTAAATTTGAAAACACCCATAGATATAGCAAAGTGGGGGACAATGCTGATAATTATTATCTACAAAGAAGGTTCCTCGACATGGGGGAGATGGATGAGAGAAAGATATATATATATATATCTAAGAGATCTAAATTTTAAGCCAAGAATAAGGGAGGGATACTCACGTACCATCAATGTCATGACGGACGTTTGGCAGCTGATTAGACATCTCTTCGAGCCCCACTCTCTAGGGAACTGGAGGCTTAAAGACATAAAGTTGAATCTATGGGAAGTAACACAGTCAAGGGCAGCAAAACACACATGTGTAGAGTAGATTTGGATGTGTATTCATGTTCTGAAATAGAGTACGTGTGTCTATAAAATTATGCATAGCGCATTGGACACCCTTGATCATCTGGTGGGAGTCTACAACTTCACAAAGGAGGTTTGGAGGTTTATATGTGAGGATTTTCAGCTACAAATAATGTTTGAAGTAGACCCTAGGAAAATTCTAACAAGATCTGGGAATGAGGATATAAAGAAAATTTTATTTACTTCTCTATGATACCATGTTTGGGAGGAATAGAATGCAAGAACACACCAATGTGCATCCACTAATGAGAGGAGCATTGCTGTAAAAATTTGTAAATGTGTTAAACATAAGTTATACATTAGTTAGATGAGTGAGTTGTTGCTCTGTTTTATGGGTGTATGGTGTTGGACCTACATGTAACTTTTGACCTCCTATTTTGGTAGGAGGATGTCAGAATATATTTACCTGATTCTGATATGTACATACATACATACTCCGACAAGGAGTGGCTCAAGTGGTCAAGCACGGTGTCTCATAATAAAGGGACCCGGGTTTGAATCCCAGCTGCCAACTTGATTTACCACCCTCCCAGATGTTTGGCCTCCATCAAGGGTATGGGAGAGGGGGAGAGAATGCCTCTCTTAATTCCATACATACATACATACATACATGCATACATACATACTCTCACACGCAAATACACACACAAATATATATATATATATATATATATATATATATATATATAGGTCAATCGCTAGGGCTTCGAATTCATGGTAAGGATGCATATATTATGTTAAGTTTTCTTGTTTTCTGCTATTGACATTTCTAGATCACCACTTAACAACCTTATTAACAAACACACATATACATCTACATACGCACTAACATGACAAGTATGTAATACTATCATCCTTGACTGTTGCACTCTTGTTATCATCTAAGAATTCATTAATATGTTCATACAATATTATATTGAATGTATATCTCCTTTTTAGTAATTTTAGTATATTGATGAGCATGTATGTACAAATAGATGCATACACTAACATGATACACATGGGTGGTAGAAGAGTTCATCGATCTCAAACTCATCTAAGTTTTATATTGATGAACTTATCTTCTAATATAAATATTTAGTCATCTTATTGTTCATCCTAGTTGGATTGGCAAATCTAGAACATACAAAAATACTAACCTCCTAATCATGCCTACGCTAATATAAATGATCCATCAGTGTTCAAGGTTAAATTATTTCTATCCTATATAACCACAATTGGCTAAAGAACTAATACGAGAAATTCGTCCTTCAACCCTAGTGGTGGTTCTCCTAAAATAGACAACAACATAGCATAAAATCAACTACTGACCTCATTGCAGTGGCCGAAATCTAGGCTAACAATTATGTGTGCAGTGTTCCTCTTCTACATTAAGCTTCTACAATCTTGACATTGGCGTGGTGATATGATCTATATTACTAATTTCATGAAGGCACAAATAGGTAGGGGTGTAGTTCAATCAAAGTTTGAAGTTGTCCATATTTGGACTTGAATCAAAAATTGGGGGTGATTACCTTGGGGAGGAGTTGCCTTAATATCTTGGGTTAGGTTGGATGGCCATCAAGGTGATGCAAGAATATTAATTTAAAGATTTTCACAGGTATTGTAAATATATTTTTAGTTCATCAAGGAGATCAAACACTTGGGTTTGCATGTTTACTAGTTGACTAATAGGTTGTAGGCTTGTTTTGGTTGGTCCTAGAAATCAATGACTAGATATATGTATATGGTTTGTCATGGGAAGAGTTTAGGGAGAAAGATGTAATGACAACTAAGGGTGTTCTCATTTGTATAAGGGTATGACTGAACCTCTAACTCATGAGAAATTTTCTATTCATCTGATGGGGTGGTGGTGATGTCACTTATTTCATCTATTCATAGATCTCATGATGCTTTCCATTTAGTGAGTAATTAAAAGTCAAAGGGTAGGGCTAGGAGTCAAGATTTTATGTTATATTGAGTATAAGGTAGCTTCATCTCCTTCCTTGTAGCTTCATCGACTGGTACTACAATAGGAGGGTCATTAACTCTTCCTAATTATCCTATTGAACATATAAATGGTAAAGTTGGAAATATTAATAGTCATTTTAAGAATTATTTTCAGAGTGTACATGCAATCCTTTCATATACCTCTATCTTATTTGAAATGTTTCCTCTGGATTTATATTTTAACACACTACTTAAAAAAATACTAATTCCATATGTTAAGATTTCACATGATCTATTTATTTTGTAGTGTTAAATACCCCAACATTGGTATCCATTGATTCAATGAATACTTCTAAAACTTTCCAAATCCATTTGTTTGTAAATTGAGTTACTTGGATCATGTGATGTTTATTCAATATTTTTAGACTCAATTATTTTCCATTTTATAAAATGATATCAATGTGGTTTTTGATCTTAGGTTGATGGACTAGATTAAAAGAATTTCTCAGATGAGGAGTAGTTACTTATTTAGACACAAGAAACTTAAATATTGATCAATAAATTATAGTTGAATGATGAAAATTATTTATTATAGCTCAAAATATATTTATCTCCCAAAATGAAGTATGTTAAACATTCTATAAATAGCTCAAACATGATATAGGATGACACCATATGAAATGAGGGAGTTGAAGACAAAGTGGTTGGACAATGATTTCATACAACAAAGTAAGCCTCCTTGGGGTTCTCCCATTAGATTTGTGAATAAAAAGGATAGATCTATGAGGTTATGCTTAGATTTTGGCAATTGAATAGAACTATAGCGAAGAATGAATACCCTTTATCAAGGATTGATAATCTATTTGACTAATTATATGGATATATATTTCTAAGATAATCCTCCCATAAATATACCATTAATTGATGATTAAGACTTGTGACATACAGAAGATAATCTTTAGGACTAGGTATATGCAAGATATCTTTTAAGTTATGCCTTTTAGGATAACAAATGCATCTAGGGTTATTATGTATATGACAAAAAGTGTTCAGACAATATCAAGATTAGATCATTGTGGTGTTTATGGATTATATTTTGATTCACTCTAAGGATGCAGATCAACATGAGAATCATCTACATCTATCCTTGTAGTTGTTGATGAAACATAAGTTGTACATGAACTTTGATAAGTGTAAGTTTTAGATGAGTGAAGTAACTTTCTTGGTCATGTCATATATGGTATGGGTGTTTATTTATATCCTAAGAAGATAGAGTCATTTTTTTAGTGGGAGCTACCAAAGATTTCAACACAAGTTTAGAGTTATCTTAGTTTTTCTGGTTATTATAGATGGTTCATCAGGAACTTGAATTCTATATCTTCGTCGTTGACCATTATAATGAAGAATGGTTTACTTTTTGTCTAGGATGAGGAGTTTTAGCTTTGGTTTAAGTTTTTAAAGGAGAAGTGACCTCAACACATGTACCCTGATTGTGTGAACTTGGAAAATGATACAACATCTTATGTGATGCATCTAAGAGGGGTATGGATTGTGTGAATACAAGATAAACTCATGATATTTATGCTAGATCAATAAGAAAGGCAAAGAATTATGCAACACGTGATCTAGAGTTTGAAGTTATTGCTCTTACCTTGAAGGTATGTAGGCATTACCTTTATGCAGAGAAGTGTCAGATCTTCATGGATCATAAGAGCCTAAAGAATATCTTTTACACATAAGGAGTAGAACATGAGGCAATGTTTGGTATTGATAAGGATTATGAATGTACCCTAGATTATCATCCTATAAAGGTGAAAGTAGTGGATGATGTGTTTAGTAGGAAGTCATCTTCCTCTTCCTACAGGATAGTGTGCAATTTATCCCATGGCATTTACAAAGAGAGATACATTGATATATCCTTGTTAGATGAATGTATAGATGAACGTATCTACTTTGGGAGGTTTATTGACGCAACTTTAGATCATGGAAACTTTAGTAAGATATAATCATGATGAACTTAGGGAAAATGCATTTATACTAAATATATCATCAGAGTTTGGTGTTAAGAAGTGGGAAGGCTTCCATGAGACAAATGATGGATCCAATTGTTTTCAAGAAGACTTGTTTCCAAAAGTAGGAGGCCCAAGGGAGATGTCTCTAGATGAGATACATTCCTCAATCTACACTATGCGGTCTAGCAATACAAATATGTACAAAAATATAAAACATATATATTGATTTCCATGGATGAAGTGGGATGTAGAAAAGTTTTTTTGCTAAGTTCCTAGTTTGTCTACAGGTGATGGAAGAGCAACTGAAGCTGACTGGTTTATTGTAGTATTTCCTCAAACCTAAGTGGATTTGGGATCATGTCATGATGGGATTTATGGTTCGTCTATTTAAGAAAACCAAGATATATCATTTCATTTGTGTAGTTGTTGATAACATTTATAAGTAAGATTAATGTCAATGAGGTAGTCTATCTATGGGTATTTGTCAACCATCACATAGATAGTTGATCACAATTCACAAGTAGAATTTGCAACCATATGCATAAAGCATTGGATACACAGTTGAAGTTCAACATGATTTTTCACCCACAGATAGATAGTCACTTGAATGGATGATCTTGAAGATCTTCAGAGATTTTGTTGTTGCATTTTTTGTGTGGACGGGATATATGATAAGATCTAGATGGAGGGTGAATAGAGATTTATGATAACATTGATCAAATTTGAAGTGCAGGGGAAATAAAAGATACAACCACAAAAGGACACATGATATAGAGTGGTTCCGTCAAATGGCGCCAATCCACTACCTAGTTGTTCCCAACTAGGATTTGCAAAACATGTATTTTATTCCTTTAATGTACCGATACACAATACACAAAATTTACCGATGTCTTTTGTGGTGCAATCTAACCCTCCTTTTCATATCAAGGAGAACTCCATCTTCTGTGATTTGCCGAGGAAGGTAACCCACTTGCAGAGGATTACAATCTACTTCCACCACCTTGGTCACAACCTTCAAATGAGAAGTCGCACCAAGTGCCATTCACCACGGCCTTATACCTTGAAGTAGTGAGAAGCAGCAACACATCGTAATACAATAATAAGAGAGGAATAAAGATATTACAATGCTCTTTTCTCAAGATGTACAATATAGCACTATGGACAAGTGATGATGATATTCTTCAACAAAGTTCATGGAAAAGTTGTATTTGGTGGAGAGAACAGTCAAGATGATGCTAGGGCTTAGTCTAACTTTATGGCAATATGAAATATAGGGATTAAGAACTTTGGGAAAGATGGATAGTATGCTCAAGTGTATGTCAATGTATATGAATTTGTTTCTCAATGGATTGCTTCTAAGTTCCTAAGGCCACTACTATTTATAGGAATGATTTACAAGTGGCTAGGACATCTTAGGAAGTGTCTAGGGTGTTCTAGATGGTAAAACTATCCATTTGGATGAAATTAATTAAGGTGCAACATCTAGTTTGATCACTAATTAGTTTTCAATCTTGAACGCTCCTCGGTCGAGATTTATTTCGACCGAGCACTGTCTTGGATGAAATTTATTTTGACCAGAAATATTCTGAGTGTGAAAAGTTTCCAACGCCTATATCTTAGTCAAAAAACAACAGATGTCCCAATGACTCTTTGTCGGTCGAAAAAATTTTCAACTAAAGGTGTATCCGGTCGACAATAAGTTCGACCAAGAAGGACTCTGTTCAAGAATATGCAAAGTATGTGAGGTCCTATAGTAGACTTATTTGAAACATATCAACCCTAAGGTCTTTATGTGAGGTAGGATAGGGTTTTTGGTAGGTTACGAAAGATCATCACTTGTCCTTACATCAAGTCTACCAAGTTGTACAAAAAGCACAAGAATACATAAATACATGGTACAACTTGATTTGCATGTATCCAAACATATATATTTACAAGGTATCTATAGTTGGATCTTGACTTAGTTCCTTGATCACTTGAAATACTTAATACACATGCTAGTAATATAATTTGGGAATTATTTGCATGATCAAAATATGAAATATGAGTGTGGCATATCCAAAAAGCCAACAATCTCCCCCTTTTTGATGATGACAAATGTTTCCATAAGATAAATTTAAATTAGCAAATTTAAAACTTCATACCTTTAAAGTTCTTTGTTGATAGCCTATTTATTTCATGGGTTATTATCCTTCTTTTGTCGAAGTCAAAAAGGGTAAATACTTATCACTGCCCCCCCTTAAGGAGACACTCCCCTTCAATAAGATAGTCAGTTTGGAGAGATAAAAACTTATACTTGATGTATTAATTTAAAAGGAATACCAACAGATGGGAAATACAACAAGATAGTTATTCAGGCATAGTCAATAAGCCATATGATCAAGGAACATTGAAGGGTTGTCTAATTACCAATGAAAGGGATAATAAGTCCTTCATGACAAAAATATCCCATAAATCGCAAATATCAAAAAATACTCTAAACTAATAGTCATGAATGTTAAGTCTACCATGATATAGAGATGCCATGAAAATTAAAAGATAAAACTAAAATTGATTTCTAAACCAATATCAAGGGATGTTAAGCCCAGAAATGATTAGAGAACCCAATAAGCACAAATATGAGGTGAACAAAAGTATCTCTAGACTAAATATAAGGGATGTTAAGCCCAAATTGACATAGAGAATCCATTAAGAGTGAAAACAAGAATAATAAAAGTATCTCTAGACCAAATATAAGAGATGTTAAGACCATATTGATACCGAGAATCCATTAAGAGAAATAAGATATGCAATTTATATTAAACAACTTTTAGATCCCCCTTAAGCTCATACCAAGTAAACAGATCTCAAACTAAAAAGATATCCATTGAAGATCCTAAAATTCATGATAAATCATTCATGTCAGATGTAGAAACCATGAAATAAAGTAAATATTTGATTCTGAAAAAGAAGTTTTAAAATATCCAAATAAATTTCATTTTGAATTTTTATCCCCCTTTGTCAGCTTAAAAGATAGAAATTATAAATACAAGATGACTCATCCTTAGCAGGATACTCCCCCTGAATATGATGTGATGTGATGTCACATATCAATAACAAAATAATGATCTGTAAATAAGGCTCGTGATCTTTTTAATTCTTATCTAGAGAAAAAATATTGGTACCGAAGTAATTTTCTATGACATGAGAATGCATAACATCTGAAAGCAAGACATGTTTCATGACTAATTCACTTGATAAAATCATGTTTAAGGAATATAGTCAAAATTCATGAGTACGAACATGAGAATGTTACTACTACTTGAAATTTTTTCAAAAGATAAGTTATACATTTCACTTTAGCAATAAAAAATCAAATGTTTTCTAGTAAGATCTTATGTTAAGCAAAGAAGTTATATCATCAAAATATTCGTGAAGGGTTATGATTATAAAGAGAGGTAAAATTTTAAATGCAAAGACTTGATAAGATTGTCCAATCTATTCTTGTGAATATTATTTAGTTCCTTAAAAAAAATTGGTTTTAAGGAATCAAGCATACTAGACAATTTGTTCCTTTTCTACTTATACTTTTTAATTTTATCTAAAGAAATTTCAAAAAGTCCTACGCATATATTATCCAAGAAAAAATAATTGTTCAAAATATAATTGAGACATTTACCTGCAATATATTAAAATATTCAAATTAAATTTCTGATAATCTCATTTTGGTTTTAAGAGATAATCATGTTACAAACTAACTCTAACAATCAATTATAAGATAAATAAATTAAAAACTTACTGTCAATAACTCGGTCGAGTTGTGTTTTGATCGATTTCCCCTTCGATCAAACAATTATTCGACCGAGAGGTTGTCTGTCACAAAGATTATCCATTTTCAATAAACTTAAAGCATATGCAGGATATTCATAAATTATCTCATTTATAACAATAATAAAATTTTCAACTTTATTAAGAACAAATTCCATAAGATCATCTTTGTATAAAGTAGAAAAAGATACCTCATCATCACCATCATTACCTTGAGTTTCATCTTCATTATGTGCATGTCCTTCTTTCTTCTTCTTCTTCTTAAGTTTAGGGATTTGGGATTGCTGAAGACCTTTATCTCCATACTGGTGACATCTAGTAGACAAAGATCTAACAATTTTGTTAGAAGAAGAAAGTACATATTTCTTACCTTTAGCACAAATTTCTTCTTTACTACTAGAAGAGTCACTTGAAGAGGAAGACTTTACTTTGAATGCAATTGTTTTCTCCTCATGCCTTACTTCTTTTTCTTGAGTATCCTCTTCTTCAAGTTGTACTTCATGTATTTCTAAGTTCCCAATAAGTTTCTCCATCTTCATCTTAGAAACATGTTCTTCTTCACTTTTGTTCTTCCCTAAGGTACTCAAATTATTGATTATAGAAGAAAATGTAGCATCAACTTTAGAAGTAGCTGCATTATCTTGCATATGAAATAATTCAAACTTTTGCTCAAATATATTATTAATTTTGAGTGTAACTGAAAGTATTCTCCATATTCCATATGCAGTTTCACAAGTGAATATTCTATGAAATTCTTTAAGAGATAAATGTAATATAAGATATTTACAATTAATTGAAGTTATATTGCATAATCCACGAGAAGAGATGGCAGAGAGAAGCTGACAGCACATAGGGCGATGGCAAGTGTGACTCGTCACAAATGTCATCTTTTTCAGTTAACACAAATGGACCTTCTTCTAAACCTCCAAATTCAAATGGCAGATCCTGGTCTGAGCTCTTTAAACCATCGAAAAGGGTGGAAGTGGCGACTGAAGAAGACTGAGGTGGTTGTGTTGAATGGAAATCAAATGCACCCTAGAAGTGAAGCTATTAAGAATGTTGAGAAGTGGAAGAATTATCTCGTGGGCTACATTGTCAGATTTAAATCGCATCTATCTACTTTAGAGTTATACCTTTCTTAGATCTAGCAGGTGAGTGGGTCCATTGAAGTTATTGGCAGGGGTAAAAGCTTCTTCGTTGTGAGATTTTTAGATCCTCTTGACCTTGAATGCACCCTTGAGGGTGGTGTATGGACTGTAAGGGGCAAGTCAGTTGTTTTGTTATGATGGAAGCCATGTAATGTTATCTCAAGGTTTACTTTTTCATGTGAAAGCATTTGACATTCCTCAGGAGGTATGGGACAAAAGAATATTTGAGCACATTGGCTCATGCCAGGGAATTTCCATTATGTTCTGATAGACTGATGAGTGAATGTAAAAGGATGGAGTTTATTAGACTCTAAGTTTTCATCCCTATGGATTTCAATTTCCCTGCAGAGATAGAAATTTGTTTGGATGAGGGGGAAATCCACAAAGTTAGATTCAAATATGAATGGCAACCGGTCAAATGTAGCTCTTGTGGTCTATTTGGCCATGGTGAATGTTCAAAATCTGTAGAACCTAGTAAGAAAGTATGGGTCGTTAAGAAGCAAAATGTCAGGAAGGATATTCTTGTGCCATCTACTACTGCTGCTGCAACATATTCTAGTTTGTTTGAAGCTACCAATCTTTCACAGGAGGAAATTGACAAGTTTGAGGATGCCATGAAATAGTTTAAGGAGAGGGGAAATTTGAGAGTTGCTCCAGAGATTGAGAATATTGAAAAGACTCAAGATAATTCTGTTATTCTCATCACACCTGACACTACGCCTATTGATGCTACTAAAGCATAGGAAGTTGAGTTATAGTGAATAACAAGAAGAAAGGCAAAGCTATTTAGAAGATTGCTAACCACAAAGATTCTCTAAAAAATAGGTTCAAGGATCTCAGTGGCACATGTACTAAGGAAGTTGACTGTGTTCTGAGCCTGAATCTAGATGATAGTAGTTCTAATGGTTGAGTTTTCTATAACCATAACCTCTTGGAACGTCGGAGTTCTAAATAATATGGTGTTGAAGTTTCATGGAGTTAAAAAGGTTGATCCCCATATTATAGTTCTTTATGAAACTAAAGTTAGATTTAGTAAAGTTCAAAAACGTGTAGATAAATTTTTCCTAGTTTTTCTTGGATCTTGAGGCTTAACTCCTATGTTCTGGGTAGGGTGATTATCCCGTGGAGGGATGATTTTTATTCTATTTCCAAGCTTTATGAATCTGATCAACTTTTGCATTCTAGGGTGTATGTCTTGGGTGATAATCCTCATTCTTTTGCTTTCACTAGTGTTTATGAAAATAATGATGACTATGATCAGACAACTTTATGGCAAGATATCTTATCTCTTTCTAGTAATGTTAGGGATCCCTGGCTTCTTGTGGGTGATTACAATGTTGTTAAAAAGGATGTTGAACAAGTTAGTAAAGATCCTCCTTCTAAAAAATGTATGCATGAGTTTAATGACTGTTTGCTTGACAGTTGTCTGCATGAATTGAACTTGAATGGTGCATTTTACAGTTGGGACAAACACCAAATTAATGGTAACTTTGTTATTTCTAAGATAGACAAAGTGCTTCATAATTTTGAGTTTCTGACTAAGTTTCCTAATTTCATAGCTTTTGCTCATGCTAATATTACTAGTGATAACAAAATTGTCATTGTTTATGTTGGAAAGGATCCTGTTATCAATGCACCTTTTCATTTCATCAATGTGTGGACATGTAAAGAAGGCTTTAAGGAATGTGCATCTGAAGCTTGGGATTTGGAAGTGGAAGGCCACTCTATGTTCCAGCTATATAGTAAGCTTAGAAATGTTAAGGTTGGTCTTATTGCGTGGAATAGAGAGATTGGGAACTTCTCAAATAATGTGAGAGCCCTTGAAGGTCTTGCTATTCAATGTCAAAGAGATGTTGATGCTAATCCTCATGATGAATTTGTTATTTTGAATACTTTCAATAGTCGTAAAGCTACCAGGAAAGCTTTGGATCTTGAGGAATACTTGTAGAGACAAAAGTTTCGTGTGCAGTGGTTAAAGGAGGGTAACCAATGTTATAAATTTTTCTATTCTTCAATGAGAATGAGAAGACAATGGAACCAAATCAGATGTATAGAGATTGATGGGTCTTTGTGGAGAGATATGAAGGAAATCAGAAGGTACACTAACTCCTACTATAGTGATATCTTTAATCATAACCTTACTGTTGATGTTGAAGGTTTAGAAAAGATGAACTTTGCCATACTTGATGAAGTATAGAGATTTCTTTTGGATAAAATTGTTTCTCCTAAAGAGGTTGAATACATTTTCCTTAGACTTAATGTTGACAAGAGTCTGGGCCCTGATGGCTTTAATGGTATGTTCTTTATAGAATGTTAGGTCACTATCAAAGAAGATGCCATTGTAGATGTCCATAGTATTTTCAAACAAGGAAGGTTGTTGAAGGAAACAAACAACACTTTTATCTGTCTTATTACTAAGAGTGTTGAGACAAGTAATCTCAAGAACTGGTAGCCCATTGCATTATGCAATATTGTCTATAAAGTGATCTCTAAAATCCTTGCTAATTGTTTGTAGTTTGTTCTTTCTTCTTTGGTAAGTTCGAATCGATGTGCGTTTATTAAAAATATGAGTATTAAGGATGCCATTATGCTTTCTAATGAAATTATTCATGACTTTAACAAGAGAACTGGTTGTCCTCATATGTATATCAAGGCTTATCTATCTAAAGCCTATGACTCTATTAGTTGGGATGCGTAATTTCTCATTCTTAAGAAGATGAACTTTCTTGGGAGTTGGATTATGTGGATTAGGAGATTTTTCACATAGCTTCATACCAAGTTCTTGTTAATGGGGAACCATTTGAGATGTTTAAACCTAGTAGTGGTATGAGACAAGGAGATCCTTTATCTACTTACCTTTTTTGTCCTTGCTATGCTATGTTTCACTCAAATCATGAATGAAAGAGTGAAGGATGGGTAAATCTCTCCTCTAAAAGCTTCATAGAATCTTGAGGTCACTCATCCTATATTTGTAGATGATCTTATGTTATTTGTTGAAGCTGATGTGCACAATGCTTCCAGTTTGGTTTTTGTGTTTGAAGCTTTGAAAGCTCTGACTGGTCTTAGTATTAACCATGCTAAAAGTGATGTCTTTTATAGTTGTGATGCTGATAAAAGTATTGTGTCTGATATCTTGAATATTGATGAAGGGTCCCTGCCACAAAGATACTTAGGTATCCCTCTTTTTTTTAGAAAGCTTAAGAGGGATTTCTACGTTCCTTTGTTAGACAAAATTGACACCAGGATCGACGGTCAGAAATCAAAGATGTAGCTTATGGATGGTAGATTAGAACTCATCCAATCTACTATCTTATCTATCCAATTATATTGGTCCTCTATTTTTCCTCTTCCAAGTTCTATTACTAGTGAGATTGAATGCCAATGAAGGGATTTTGATTGGGGACATACAAATACAAAATAGAATGTTCATTTGGTGAAGTGGGAGAAAATCAGGGCCCAAGGATGAGGGGGTCTGGGAATTAGATCAATTAAAGATATTGTTAAAGCTGCCTCTATTCTTAATCTTTGAAATCTTGCTTGTAAGAAGGACAACCTTTGGGTTAGATGGATTCATAAAAGATATTTACTCAAAATGCATGTTTGGCAGTTTGTTAGTTCAAATCATTTCTCTAGGTTTGTCAATCAACAAATTGGGGTCAAAGATGATCTTATTGGTCTTCTCAAATTTAAAATGGGGAATGAGAATTATCCGAGTCTTTGGAATGATCCTTGGTTCATGGGGAATCATTCCTTTGGTGAGGTTATTGGACCTTGGGTTGTTTTGAGTCTGGGTATACCTCATGATACTAAAGTGAATTGTATCATTGATAATGGGTCTTGAAGTCACTTGTACATAAACTATCTCTAACGTCAGTTAAAACAACCCTATAACGTCGATTATAGGGTTGATTGACCCTATTATCTCTTGTCTTATGAATGGTCCTAGAACTTTAGTGGGGGGAGACATTATTCTTTGTGCATGAGAGGATCATTATGTTAACCTCATGTTGATTTGGGATAACATAAGATTGAATGAGCAAAAAGTTCCTTTCTTTTCTTGGATCTGGAGGCATAACAATCTTATAATTTTTCAAATCCGAGCATGGAAGGTTGGGTTGAACAAGCTGCCAACTTTAGATTATGTTAGAAGGTGGGGGATTTCTATTACTTCCATTTATTTTCTTTGCATGAAAAATTATGAGGAGACACATCATGTAATGTTTCATTGTTCTTATGATGTTCAAGTATGGAGGGAGGCCTATTCTATGCTCAGTCTTTCTACTGTACCTTCTTGTCATGTGGACTTGATTACCTGGGATAGCAAGAATGCTCATTAGCTTGCTATAGATGTTATGCATTCTTTATGGAGGGAAAGGAATGCTTGAGTCCATGGTGGTAGTTACAAGTCTGCAGAGAAGTTGTCTGCTAGAATTTAGATTGATTCTGTTCTGCTGGTTTAGTGTTCTCTTTCTTTTTGGCCCCTGTTTGGGTGTTGTTTTACTCGTATAGTTTGTTGAGAGTTTTGTGTAGCTTTGTTTGTAAAGAAATTATTAACAATTAATAGACACTAATTTTGTACTCTTTTTACATAGAATACAAAAAGACAGAGGAGAGCTTTTACACCCAAAAAAAGGATACTTGCAACTTTGGCATTGAGTGTTGCTTTTCTTACCGTTAACTCATCCCATTCCTCAAATTATCTTGTAGGCGGTTCATAAGGGTGGATGATCATATTCTAAAGATTTGCATCAATACCTTGAATATATAACTGCATATCTTGCTTCCAATGCTTGGAGTTGGATCCATTAAGGATTTTTGGTAGTTCTCCATTGCCGAGGTTGCTAATCACAACATCCCGCATTGCTTCAAGACCTGTAAGGGCTCCTTCAAGACCTTGTATGATACTAAATGAAAATATCTTGGGGGGTGAATAGAGATTTACATAATTTTAATCAAATTTAAAGTACAACATAAATAAAAGATGCAACCACAAAATGACACACAATATAGAGTGGTTCTGTCAAATGACGTCACTCCACTACCTGATTGTTCCCAACTGGTATTTATAAAATATATATTTTATTCCTTTTATATACTGATACACAATACACAAAATTTACCGATGTCTTCTGTGGCGCAAGACTAACTCTCCTTTTCAGCTCAAGGAGAACTCCACCTTCTTTAACGGGCTGAGGAAGGTAACCCACTTGGAGAGGATCACAATCCACCTCCACCACCTTGGTCACAGTCTTCAAATGAGAAGTATCACCAAAGAGCTTCTCCAAAACCTTCTACATTGAAGTAGTGAGAAGCAGCAACACACCACAGTACAAGAAGAAGAGAGGAATAAGGAAATTACAATGCTCTTTTCTCAATATGTATAATATATCACTATGGACAAGTGATGATGATCTTCTTTCACAAAGTTTATGGAAAATTTGTATTGGGTGGAGAGAACACTCAAGATGATGCTAGGACTTAGTCTAGTTGATGGCAATATGAAGTACATGGCCTAAGCACTTTGGGAAAGATGGCTAGTATGCTCAAGTGTATGTCAATGTATATACAATTTTTGCTCAATGGATTGCTTCTCAGTGTCTTAAGACAACTATTATTTATAGAAATAGTTTACAAGTGACTAGGATATGGTAGGGAGTGTCTAGAGTGTTCTGGATGGTCAAACTAGTCGTTTTAATGAAATTAATGTAGGTAAATCGACTAGTTTAACCGTTGATTAATTTTCAGTCCAGAACGCTCCTCAATCGAGATTTATTTCTACCGGGCACTGTCTTGGTCAAAATTTATTTTGACCAGAGATGTTCTGAGTGCAAAAAGTCTCTAGCGGATATATCTTGGTCAAAAAATAAAAGATGTCCCAACGACTATATCTTGGTCAAAAAACAAAATATGTCCCAACGGCTCTTTGTCGGACGATTTTTTTTCGACCAAAGGTGTATCTGGTCGACAATAAGTTCGACTGAGAAGAATTTTGTTCAAGAAATGTGCAATGTTTGTGATGTCCTATAGAAGACTTATTTGAAATATATCAACGCTAAGGTCTTTATGTGAGGCAGGATAGAGTTTTGGGTAGGTTTCAGAAAATCATCACTTGTCTTTACATCATGTCTATCAAGTTGTACAAAAAGTACAAGAATACATTAATATATGGTACAACTTGATTTGCAAGTATCCTGATATATATATATTTACAAAGTATTTGTAGTTGGATCTTTACTTAGTTTCTTGTTCACCTTAAATACTTAATACACATGTTAGTCTAATAATTTGGAACATATTTTCATCTTCGAAATATAAAATATAAGTATGTCATATCCGAAAAGTCAACAATATACACATGAGTATGATCGAGTTTGCCTATAACAAGACTTACAATAACACGAGCAGATTTTGGGTTATATATATAGTTGGCCACGCTCAGGAGTAGGTAAGACCAAAGAAAAATTAGGCTTCACAGTCAGGGTATGTGGCTAGCGGAGGGTGAGGCCATGGCTCCAACCTAGTCGTAAGCAATCCGCCAAAAGCAACCAAAATATTCCTTGGTAAATCGGGCGAAAACTTGAACTACGTACATAGAGATTAAAAAAAAAAGTAAAGCCAACAGAGATATAAAAACGGTTGCTATTGCGGCTACACCTCCCGATTTGTCAGGTATACTTCGAAGAATGGCATAGATCGGTAGGAAATACCATTCCGGCACAATATGAGGCGGAGTAGACATCGGATTAGGTCAGTCCGATATGTATCATACACTTGCAAAGCATATACAAAGACTATTAGAGAGACATAAGTAAATTCTGTACAAAGACAAATATATAGGCACATATGTAACCCTAAGACAAAAGGTTGTTATTTTGCCCCCTTATCATCTGTACAGGTCTTTGCTAAACGTTTCGTATATCTGTTTCTTTTCAATATTTCATATATAGTACTACTTTAGCAAAATGCACACATGCTATCACTAGATATCTGATCTAAAAATATACTCCATCGATTTCAAGTACCGTTTGCTACTAATATTTCGTATGATAGACTCCAGTGGATGGTCGACCGTCCGCTGAAGTAGTTAAAGGTCTCTACTTAAAGACTCTTATACGATTATGGATTGATTCCATCGCAAATAAATACCATTTGCACGAGATGCAAATCACAGCATACCAGGAAGCTGTCTTAGGTGAAACCATGTGCTCGCGTGGGCCAAGGAGAGGGATGGGCTGGCCGCCCTGACAGCTACAGTAATGTTAGAGCTCAACAAGTGGTAGAAAATATCCATAAGAAAGAGCAGTTGTAACTATATTATGAACTGTACGATGATTTTTATAACCGAAGTTCTTATACCAAAGGACGACCAGAAGACGGTTGCTTGATCAGGGTCACTGTCACTAATGACGCTCACGTTCATTATGACCACCCAACGATATGAACATCAAAATATGGATATTTTTTATGTACATGTCATTGAATGTCATGTGTGATGATGTAACGCTAGCATCTTGCGTAGCAATTCTTGTCTTGCGCGCGGCTGTCTCGTTTTTCTTAAGGACTAATTTGGTTAGATGTAGCGGGGAGTGAATTCACAACGTAAAAATATACATCAAACACACTTTATCGTCTGACTACACTGTACCAAATAGACCCCTCTTTCTTTTCTCTTCAACTTAAAGTAACAGCGCGGCAGACCTTGTATATACATAAGAGAACGCTGTGGAGTTATCTACTACAGTCACCGATGAATACTTCATGTCAATAGCGCAACACAACAAGGGCACGCCGTCTTTCATCTCTTGATTGATTATTGGGATTTCTTGCCTCCTTCCCAGCCCTTGCGATTACATCCCTGGTTATGAGAGCCTATTCTGCAATTTCACTCATGTTAACAACGATATAGATAACCGTATGGTCTAATGAAGTCAAGTTTGTTGGGACTTCGTACTGTTCTTAGGGTTGTACATTTTTCGGTGGATCGGACCGGACCGGACCGGACCGGACCGGCTATTCGGTCCGGTCCGGTCTTAGACCGATTTGACTTTCGGTCGAGTCCTCGGTCTTTTATTTCTCCTAACTCCGGTCCCCGGTCTGGTCTGGTCAAATCCAAAATCGGTAGAAACCGGTCTGGATCGGTTAGACCGAATAATATAAAATTCTTGTTAAATATATCTAATATTTATAAAGGATAGTGCGGATGTAGAGTATATTATGAGTGACTCTCTAGAACTTACAAATATCTATGTTGATACTATGGTCTACACAAGAACGTCACTATATCAATAAATGTCAATATTTGAATTAGTCACTGTACTTATAAAAGCACCGAGTATCTACTAAATAAATTTGTATATTGCATTACATTGTGACGATGAAAAACTGAAAGGATGTTGCACATTGAGTTGAATTATTGATAAATTAATATATTACATACAAACTATCACATAATTCAATTTGATAATAACTGCAAGTGTTAGTTTTTTGTGTGATACAACTTTATGAATGTTAATCTCATATGTGTTATTATGTGTAAGTATTATATTAGTCATATTTTCAATGGTCTTGTAAGGATTTAATCTTTTGAGTTGAAAAGATTTAATTCCGTAACTTGGTTTGTGTTACCAAACTCCAATGTAGTATTACAATTTTTATAACATAGTTGTTTTATATTTTATAATCAATAGTGTATGAATATAAGTTATCCGGTCCTGTCCCGGTTTGGTCCATGATTTTTCCGATCCGGTCCAGGACCAAACCGGTTCTTAGTTCATCCGGTCCTCGGTCTAAAAAATTTATGTTGACCAGGTCTCGGTCCGATCTGCCCCAAGCCGATCCGGTCTGGTTTGGATCGATGTACAACCCTAACTGTTCTTGTGCGATAAATTAAAATTTCTGTAGTCACTAATTCCGTATTGTTCACTAGTGAAGGTAGAGGCAACCTTATTAGCTTACTATCACAAGTGGAACTTTCTTTTGGCATGGGAATATGCAAAACTATTTGTCTTGTATTTCTGATAAGAAAACTACACACAACATACGTAGTTGATTTTGTTAAATACATATACACATTGGCTTCTACCATCGTTACTCCTTTTATCGGTATTCGTTTACTTTCTATTAAATAGAATCAAGAGCTGCTAAACCAAGGATACCTTATCGAAAAAGATGGCATGTCTTGATCAGTCTACTTACTTTTTCTTTGTAGTTTTGCAACCTAATGAGCTATCCTATTCCTGTCCTTAACAAAATTAAAAAGAAGTCAGACTAACACTTTTTAATTAACATAATTAAAGTCCTAGATCTGATCTTCTTTTCCTTGTTCAAGGTTCAAGGTTGTCTATTTTAAGCAACATTTATCATTTCTTGAAAACATATCCTCATATGATTTATGTAGCATCAGGAAGACAAAGAAAACAATGTTTACATCATTATTAATTACCTTTTACTTTTCTAACACCGACATTATCTTGTAACACTATGTTTTTTGAATGGTGTTTGTCCTCATACCATTAGATTCATGGGCATTTGTTGAAAAAATTATAGGAAAGAACTAATAAGTTGTAGTCATAACTATGGATATTGTAATTATGATATAAAAACATTAGGCATACAGTTATGATTAGGCAATAGCTAGTGTAGGTTCCATTTATGATCTATTTCTTTTTTGAAACCAATTCCAACGCACTAGAACACTTGGAAAAAGAACCACATAATAGAGTATTTATTGGCTCCAACAAGAACAAATATATGAATACCCACAAACTAATAATTTGAGATGCATAATCATATGAGTCTGAGATGGGACACCTCAAAGGTTACATCTCTTGGTCTCATGTTCAATCCCTTATGGATTCTTGAATAAAATCACCATTTTTTTAATAACAAAGAAATATAATCATATGAAAAATGACAATTCAACTAACTAGGAGAAATTGAATATGGGTTCCATATACGCAATTTTTTTGATTGAATCCTAAAACATGTTAACTTTGATGATATATTTGTAAATGACATGTCACATAAAGACATAAAGAAACCCAATAAGTTTATTATATTTTACTTGAATGTCAACTTTTAGTTATTAACCACATATTATTTATGGAAACATAATTATTCAGGTTCTTACTAAAAATTATATGAAGGACAATATAAATTCTATATAAAATGGCTTAGTGAACATTAAAAGTGTATCAACATTTTTTTTTACATAATGCATTGGCTATAAAAAACTTGCAAATACATGGGTAATGATGATTAATCCTATTAAACCAAGTTCAAGTGGAAGTATTACTAACCCATAAAGAAATACCGACCTTGACTGGGGTTGTTTAAATTGCATACCTAGTGGGTGGATGCATTGTATTCATGAGTGAACCACCAAAAATGTGGAAAAAATGTAGTTGTATACTTAAAGAAATTCAATGAAGGTGTTTGATTCAGTATAGGGTAGATATGTCTATAATTTGCAACCTATATCTTGTCGAGATATAGGAATGTGAAAGGGTTTTATTCTTCTTCCGCTTCTGTAGGGGTTAGTGAGCACATTCACACAATGCTTCATTTTTATTGTCACTAATTTTTCCTTGGTGTTATAGTATTTTGAGTGTGTCATCTAAAACTTTAATATATACGGTGCATTTTTCAATAATGAGTGAATGGTGATTTGGTGCTTCCATGTGTTTAGTTTGTAGCTTCAACTAATCTTACAATCAAAATCATGTCATAGATGATTTCTTCTCTATATGTTAGTTAGGGTTTCTGTGACGACCCTCATTTGAGATTTATGAAGTTATATTTTCAATTGTGACATAAATACATCCAAGAGTCTTAATAACTAATTATAAGATGCATTAGAACCACAATAAGTATACTAGGACTTGTTTGATCAAATTTTAATGAGTGATTGCGTTTAACTTAAGATCTATGCACACTTTTATAAGGTTTTTGAAGAATTTTATTAGATGCGTGAAGGTTGGAATTTAGGTATCAAACTTGGTCATGAAAGGTTTTATGTCACGTGGGAGACAAGGTTCAAATTTCAGTTGAATTGAAGATTAATGCAAGAAGCTATGAGTATAAGATGAGATGTTGAATTGATTGATTCATGCATGTGACTTTGGCCATATTTGTCATTGTGTGTTTGACTTTGGAGCTACGGATTTGATGTGTCACAACTAGAAAGGCATGGGGTGCCCAAGTTTATTATAGTAGTACCCTTTCCCTCCTCCCACTTTCACAATTATAATACTACCAACTTCTATTCTCAATCCTCCATGGTCATAGCTTGTACACTTGATCTAAGAGGCATGGATCTCTCCAACTACCCTTGGATTAGGAAGTGTGGATAGGGAAGCCAAACGAAATCCCTCTTCTTAGAAATACAAGGTCAAACTCCCACTCCATTGCATCCCTATCCCAAGTCACAAGAAGACTCTCTGGCTAAGGACCGGCGAGACAAAAGTATGATCCTGAGTGCTTCTCCCAGTCACACATCAATGGAGGCTGACCCCTCATCCACATTGGCCTTGCACCATAGTTCTCACCCTTGCTTTAGAGTTCATTGTCACACCTCACTGTCCTGAGCACTACCTCATTTTCCCTTCTCACAATGTCCCTCATTGCTTATCATATGTCAACACTGCTACGAGGACTTATGGAATCACAAAGTTGAGATATGGCATTGAGTTCACCCCCATCTCCAACCTCTAGTGTTGTAGCACTTGCTACATGAGCAAGGTTGATGCTGGGAGAAGACCCACCCAACCTACTTTGTGCCTCTCCCCGGTTAGAGATAGCACAACTACGGCCTATCTTGGAGCTACTGCTCTCCACGACCAATATCTTCTCTTTTTCCCCCTTCGTTGACCAGCATAAGGCAACTCCGGGAGCCAGATGGCGTCCCATGTTCGACGCCTATTTGGGCATGGAACTAGGGGAATTGTGGATGTAGGGTCATCAAAACAACCGATGCGTAGGGTGTGGGAGATTGAAGACTTCCGCTAGAGGTTGGATTGGTTTGGAGGCGTGATTGGGATTTACTATACACCCTAAAATGTAACTGCACGCTATCAAAGTAATATAGGCCAATGAGGATCAAGGGGTCAAACACGAGGAAACGTAAATCTAGATATTATTACTAACTATAATGCGGTAAGCTAGACCGATGAAAACTTGGTTGAATGATTTAGTTATCTAAGGAATAAGGTTGTTGATCTCAATTAGAGTGAATTCTTTAGGATTATAGTTTCACCTCAGTTAACATTGTAATTAACAATATAACATTAATAAATATCTCTCCTAACCATGGAATAAGAGTATGTAGAAACAATTTCCCACTCTCATAGCATAATTCACTACCTATCTAATACCAATCCCATTCTCGTATCGGTTGTGTTATTAGCTAGGTGCTTTATCAAAAACTCAGGGTAATCTCTTCACATTCGCAAACCACCTTTCTCAAAGGGTGATATAAAACATGTATTTCTATAAATTTTTCAACCAATAATTTCCTTTTTCAAAGCAATTAAAGGTTTAATTAACTACCTATGGTGATCAAGCATGGATAGTTCATGACAATCTCATAGAAATAAGTTCAAAAATTAAGAGAAATTGATATATTAATGCATAAAAGTCAACTACAATGCATAACCAGGCTAATCCCAGATCCTAAGGAATAAGGGGTTTAGCCTCCCATGGTTTCCATTGTCAAGTACATGGGAGAGAAGAAGAAAAATATGGGAAACATTAGTAAAACTAAAGAACCCTTGAAGAAGATGGTCCAAATGATCTCCTCTCATGCACATGTCAATTTGCTACATTCCGGTTGCAAATCTGTCCACTGGAAGTACATGGATCGTCTAAAATGTGGTCTTCTTCTCTGCTCTCTCCTATCCTTGGTCTTGGCAGCCATCCCACATAATAGAACGAGATGGATAGGGTTGGTCAAAATCCCTTTAAGTCATATAAGTGACTTAGGACGTAATTAATTTCCAACCGTTGGATTAGACTTAGCTTTCAGATCTGCTTGATCATGTCATGTCGGTACTCTAACTAGGCATCGATACTACTGACACCTTCGATAATTATGGTTTCCTATGTAGCTGTCAGTACTATCAAGCTTGAAGTCAATAGTACCGATTTTACTCAATTAATTTTGAATCCATCACTATGATGTTGTCGATAGTATCGACTTCTGGGTTGATACTACTGAGTCTTCTCGATTTTTCTCTGTTCCAAACTAAAATAAGTTGGTAGTACCGAGCTGTGTAGATTCTTGTAAATTACTTGAAATACACAAAAACTGAACATAAGCTCTTGAAATATATTAAATCATTTTAAAATATTAAAATTACATTTTATTGATGCAAATAAGTGTCACAAGCTAATGATAGTAAATTATGCATAAATTAATATGAGAACAAATAATGCACATAAATCCATATAAAATAACATGTGAAAATGACATTTATCCAGTGCATCAAACTCCACTAAGATTAAATGTTGCTCGTTCTCAAGCAACACACCCTCAGATATGTTTGAGACAAGTCAGCAAAAGGACATAAAATATGAATTTCATTTCTCATGCATCCCCACTTGGTGGTCCCAAACCGACCTTTACTGACCACTGAACAATCAACTACTCTATAGCAACGAAAAATATTCATAAAAGTTGTCCACCCTTAAATCAATGAGCACTGTTAAGAGAGTAGTTAAAATCATAGTCAATCAGACATTCACTTGATGCATCAAGTGATTCCCTATTTTAAATTTCTCGTTCCTAACTACCAACTAGTTGGAAGTGGTTCTCCTTATAAGAATGAATGATGAGAATAATCATTTAAGTGTCCTACAAATAAGAGCAATGGATGGAACAAAATGGGTGGCTATGAAGAATCATAAGTAGCATCCAAATTATTTGTGCAAAAATAAAACATGATGAACCTATATGGTGAAGAGAATGAAACATGCATGAATCCTAATGCCTAATGTTATTGGGTGAAATGATGCATGTATAAAAAATCTCATCAAATGAATGAGAATGAAGTAAAGAAAAGAATGCATCATTTGAATGTTTCCATTTTTCTGTGAAGAGTTTAGGGCATCCTTTCCACCTCTTTACTTCAAAACACCACTAATTCTATTTTTTTTTCTTTTTTTTGCATTTTCCCACTATTTTAGCATGATGGAGCGTTATGTTTGGGCTTTACTAACATATGTCATTCATTTCATTCTTTTCTCTTGTTTTTATTATGAGGGTATGGACGTATATCCATGCACTTTTATTTCATAGGAAAACAATGTAACCACATGATATGAAAATGAATAATGAAAAATGCATGCTATCTATATGTAATTTTTATGCAACTAAATGATATGCATACAAATTATTTATTCATTTTTTTTCATTTTGTGGATAATGCACTAAAAGAGAAACTAACTGTAACACCCCTGACCTGGGTTATGAACTAACCCTAGGTGTTTTGCTTAAAATTATGATTAAAGGCTTGTGGTTAACCCTTGATATGTCATTAAAGCTTTAGAAGAATCTATATTTTCATTTCTGCCCTTTTTGAACAATGTTGTAAGATTGTTTTGTTTAATAGGGACATATGTGCAAATTACCCAGTTAGAGGGGTTAACTTGCAAATTGCACATGTTAAGATGTTACTCTGATGATGAGACATCATAAGAATGAATATGATGTGGTGTTATGGATTCCCCAAGCTTGGGCACCAAAATTTAGCTTGTAGAGCAATCCTTGTACTTTAAAACCTAGTTTTGGTGTAAAGTGCAATTTACCCAAAACATAGGGTGCAACATGTAAAATATACCCTCTAGAGTACCTCTCATGCATTTTAGCATCAAGTGGAGTAAAGAAAATGAGGGGGGGCACCTCATTTGAGTAACCATATAAAAAGGATAATCATTGTAATTGAATAATCAAGATGTATGCAAAATGACCCTTATATATGTATAGCTTAATAAAGTGTTTGGCTTCTTTTCCTCTAAACCAAGGTTGAGAGATAAGTTTGCATGTTATGAGAAGGGAGGAACGTGGCAAAGAAGTAGGAGAGGGGCAAAGAGGATATAGATGTAAAAGAGAAGAAGTATTTATCATTGCTTTGGAAATATGCCCAAAAATATATAAGCCAGCTCTTTCCACAATCACGGGATCGTTTCCCTTTCTCTCTTCACTTATCTCTTGCTGTGGCAAACTAAGGAAGGATCTCAGGAGCAGGGGAGAACGGCCAAGTAGGTTTGGGTAAGCTTTGGTTATCTTCTAGCTCGAATTCATGGAGGAAATCATGATACAAGGTTGGTTTGCTAGTTTTTCTTACTAAGTTCTTCTTTCTAGCCATCCTTTCCAACCAATTCTTGAAGAAGAAACCTTGGAAGACCTATGGAGCTCAAGCCACCATTAATTCTTCGAAGCTTGGAGCTCTAGATCTGGTTCTAAGGCCGGTTTTATAACTCTAAACCCTTAAACTTTGTTATACATCTTTCTTTCTTGCAAAAGTAGTTTGTTCTTCTTTCCCCCATCCTTCCTTGCTTTCTTGCAACTAAAACCATGAAGAACAGACCTGGATCTGGAGGTAGAAGAAGGGGGCGTGAATACCAATGTTACTTTAGCAAACGGTCTTGCACCCTTGGCCAAACGGTTTTGCAAAATCGTTTGGGGGTTTGCAAAACCGTTTGAGGGGCAAACGGTTTCACAAGGTTGGTTGGAGAAAACGGTCTCCAAGACCATTTGGTTGAGTTGACAATGGGTTTAACGTTTGGGATTCCTGTTCATAATTATGTTGGTTGATAACCCTCCAAATTGGAGGGATTAACTCCAAAGGAATCGTGAGTTGAAGGCAAATCCATTAGGTAAATCTAATTGGATTAAGTGCTGATTTTCAACCTGATTAATTTGACCTTTTTGGGAAAACGGTTTTAAAACCGTTTGAGTGCGTTGACCAAGGGTTGACCGTTTGGGATTATTGTTCCTAATGATTTTTTTTTAATGACTCACCAAATTTTATGGGTTAACTCCCAAGGAATCGAGAGTTGAAGGCTAATCAATTAGATAAACCTAATGGGATTAAGTGCTGATTTTCAACTTGATTAAATTGACCTTTTTGGGAAAACGGTTTCAAAACCGTTTGAGTGCGTTGACCAAGCATTGACCGTTTAATATTACTGTTCCTAATTATGTTGGTTAATAACTCACAAAATTTTAGGGGTTAATTCTCAAGGAATCATGAGTTGAAGGCTAATCAATTGGGCAAACCCTAATCGGAATTAGTGTTGAAATTCCAATGAGTTAATTTGAGATTTTGGGTTGATTAGCCCAAACGGTTTCAAAACCGTTTGGGGATCACCCAAACGGTTTCAAGACCGTTTGGGGGTCACCCAAGACCGTTTGGAGGTCTAGGGTGAAGTATGGATATGTGTTTGAAGATCCAAAGATGTGGTATGAACCCTAATCAGCTAAATGCTGATTTTGCAAGTGAATGAGATGATGTTTTGGGTTGATTGACCCAAACGGTTTCAAAACCATTTGGGGATCACCCAAATGGTCTCAAGACCGTTTGGGGATCACCCAAGACCGTTTTGAGGTCTGGGGTTAAGTATAGTTGACCAATTGAAGGTCCAAAGGTACCAAATCATATTACAATTAAGTGCTGATTTGTTGATTAACTCGATAGACCAATCCTTGATAGATTTTCACTAGAATCCAAGGGTTGGATGAGCCAAACGGTCTCAAGACCGTTTGGAGGTCACCCAAGACCGTTTGGAGGTCTAGGGGTGAGTATGGTTAAGCAATTGATGATCCAATGTTACTAAGTTAAAATGTAATCAATTCCTGATTTGATGATCAATCCAATGATCCAAACCTTAATTGGTTGACTTGGATGTTGATGATATGATGGGAAAACAGTCTCAAGACCGTTTGGAGGTTATCCAAACGACCTCAAGACCGTTTGGGGTCAGGTCATGACCCAATTGAGTGATGGTTCAATGGGTTCAACATCAATTAAGCTCATATTGATGCATGTTGAAGGATGATCGATTCCAACCCTAATCCAATCCATCCAAACACTAATCGGTGATCAATTAAGGATCAATTGAGGGTCACATCAGTTGAGTATTAACTTAATTGGCTCAATTGATAAATGGTTAACCATGGCATGGACGATTGAGGTGTTCAACATTGAAAACCCTAACTCAATTGGAAGTGTTAATACACTTTTTGGTCCATGCGGTTTTGAGGGTGTTTGGACCAAACAGTCTCAAGACCGTTTGGTGGTCATGCAGTTTCAAACCGTTTGGAGGTTGAAAGTGCAAAACTGTTTGGGGTCTTTTAAGGTCAAGAATGCTAAATGCTTTAAAGGCTTAGATGGTTTAATGGTTGATTAATCTAAAATCCTAATGATATCTAAAGACATTAAGGGAACAAGTAATTCATTGATTGAAGCATGTTATGATCAATGGTGAACATTACTAAAGTACCCTTGATGGGTTTAAGTAGTCAACACCTCTTGATCAAGCAAACCCTAATGAACATTGTAGTAATAATGTGACTTATGTTATCAAGGTTGAATTGACCTAACCTAATCATAAGAGATGTAAACATCATCTAATAATTTAGAGGGGAGAGAAGACTCCTAATATGAATGAGAATCAAGTAATATACTTCCAACATGCATGAATACACATAATTAGGGTATGATCCTTTATAATGGGATCGTGGAAACCCTAATTATGATGATCAATGAATCTTAACCTAAGTGAAGACATGAATGGAAGTAATCTTCATACATAATGATGCTATGTGAATAGTAAACCCTAATCTAGGGTAATGTGATGCTATGTGAATAGTAAAACCTAATCTAGGGTAATGTGATGCTATGTGAATAGTAAACCCTAATCTAGGGTAATGTGATGCTATGTGAATAGTAAACCCTAATCTAGAGAGATGTGATGATATGAACAAGTAACCCTAATTCTGAGTTATGCTTTTAAGCATGAAACTCCATGATTGAGAAATGAGATAGGAATCACTATTCCTAATCTAGTGAAGAGGTTGAATAACTCTATTTGGATTAAATGAGAATCCTAACCCTAGAAACCAGCCGTGGTATTATGACATGGTCGTGGTGAGTCCTTTGTTGCATGACCGTGCAAGGTAGCACGACCGTGGTATCACATATATAATTTGAGAAGAACCTATATGGTGTTGTTATGATACAATATGCATGTTATTAGTAAATATTGATCATGCAGGTTTTCATAAAGAGGTGATCATATCCAGGTAAGGATTATGATATCTTATGTATTGAAATTACTTTACGTGCTTCAAGTATAATGATATGCTATGATACCTAGTAAATGGTAAATTATGAGTTCAAGTAACTAGATTCTATAATCATGATGATAAATTTAGAAAGGTATTTGATAAATTGAGGAATTGAGATCCTAACACTTTGTGAGAAAAAAGTATGGCTACAGGCCATGACTCCCCAATAATAATGTCAGACATTAGATATATGATCTAAGTCTAAAGAGAGTTAGTGTTGTAATGATGGTTTTATAAGTAAATAAATGCCATACATGTTCTTCTATTTCTTAAAAGATAAATGACATATGGGTTGATCAAATTATAGTTGTACTGCTTTAGTAGGAAAAATGGTTTGATATGTTAAAAATTGTTTTAACTACTCCTAGACAAATATAACTTCTTTGTGTACATTTATTCTCTTAAGCTGCACTAATTATGTTTCTGGTGAAGAGTTATAACTCTCGCTGGGACAATTTTATAATTGTCTCACCCTGTGGGAAACATATTTTTAGGTGGACGTGGGCGAGGAGGCAGAAATCCTTCAATAGTTGAAGGGCAACATCAACAGTACCAGGGACAACAGTGAAGTTTTAGGTGGGGACACTGGTTGTTATGCCACGAATAGATGTAGTTAGAGTCCTATGTTTCATCTCTATACTCTCAGGTCCTCGGAGTAATAGTTAGTGCTTTCGAGTTTTTGGTCTAGTGCCTCGAGATTTCTGTATCTTGCCTTATATAGTTAACATGGTAGTTGATGATTGTAATCTCGAGATACGACCTTACAGAGATGTACTGATGGATCAGTTTGTAAATAACTTATCATGTTGCTTTATGAAAAAGCTTTACCATTTAAAGATCTCTTCACAAAAAGTTTTAATTTTTAGTGATTTTTGGTAATCCGCTGCTTAGTGAACGCTTCCACATTAGTTAATCTTGTTTTCTCGAGATAGACGTTACATTTAGTGGTATCAGAGCTCCAGGTTCGCTGAGTCTACAAAGACATAGGACTAAGGTTGTTGAGTCTGTTCTAAGTGTTTTCTAGATTATCTGATAGTATCTTCTGCTCTCATAGGAGAAGAAGAACTTGAAGATGTCTGGATCACATGAAGAGCATGCTGCTGAGGGCAGTATTGCTGCACCAGGAGGAGGTGCAGGAGACCAGAATAGGGAGGGGCCTGTACCTGAACAGCCCCAGATTGACCCAACTGAGATAGAAAACCCAGCTCTCCATGCTTTATTTGATAAATTCCTGACATCCATAACACACAGAGCAGATAGGGTGCCACCATCTGCACCTAGGGCACCAACCCATCAGGAAGGTTATGGAGTCGGAAAGACTTTTGAGAGACTTCGCCGGGTGGGAGCCATAGACTATGCTGGTACATCTGACCCAGCAGATGCTGATCTATGGTTGATAGAGCTGGAAAAGGCTTTCAGGATCCTTGATATTCCTGAAGCTGAAAAGGTAAAACATGCGGTATACCTCCTAAAAGGGAGTGCTGGTAATTGGTGGATGATAGAGGAAGATAAGAGACCCAACGAAGAAATAGGATGGGAGGTATTCCGATGAGAATTCATCAATAGATCTTCCCTAAGACGTATCTAGATGAGAAGATCTCTCAATTTGAGAAGATCACACAAGGACAGATGAACGTTAGTGAATATGAAGCTAAGTTCATGGAGTTGCTGCGGTTTTGTCCGCAGATGGCAGTTAGTGATGAAGAAAGAATTCGGCATTTTGAAAAGGGATCGAACGCTGAACTAGCCACTCCTGTGTCTGCCTTAGAGAACAGAGAAAGGTTTTCCACCTTTTTGGAGTCAGTAAGAAGGATAGAGAGGTCGGAAATCGAGAAACAACAGACAAGTAGTAAGAAGATGTACACCCAACCTCAAGATCAAAGGCCTAAAAGTTTTAAGAAGCCAAGATTTTCTATACCGACAACAATATCAGGATTTCCTACCCAGACACAATGGATGTCAAGTGGAAGTAGGGATCATAGTAGTACACCAAGAAGACCCTCCGACATAGCATCAACATCGATAAATGGATCGTATAGACACTTTGCACCCAGGATTTGTTACCAATGTAGACAACCGGGACATCTGGCAAAGGATTGTCCAGACAGGAATACAATAATGACTCAACCTCAAGGACAGAGTCTGCAAGGCTCACAAGGGAGGCAATATAATAATAGAGGACGTGGACAGACGTACCAGACAAGTCAGATGAAATAAGTTTTGTTTTGATATTTCATATCAGGATTCTATGTGTTAAAGATATGAAAATTATCTGTTTTTGAATTCCTTTGACTAAGTCCTAGAAGGACACAAGGGAGATAAGAACTTATATCTTACTCAGTATTCTTTAAAACAATTTATAATCTCCCTTAATTGTGTATTAAAAGATGAGATATAGATGTGATACCTGAAGAATAATCTAGTATGGTAAATCCTGTGTGTATAATGATATGAAAAGTGAGGAATATGATGATAAGTAAAATACATACTACCTAATCTCAATACTTATATACCCTAGCCAGGTATATGGATATTGTAGATAAGGCAAGTATGAAACTCTTAGATTGTTATCTTTTTGATTACCCTGATCAGGTAATTATTCTGAAATAATCTAGAGAGTATAAGGAAATTAATGAGAAAACCTAAGTGAAACTTCTAAATAAATATACTCAGTGAATCTTCTTAGTGAATACTTAGTGAATATACTTAGTGAAAACACTCAGTGAATTTCCTCAGTGAATACTTAGTGAACTTTCTTAGTGAATACTTAGTGAACTTCCTCAGTGAATATACTTCGTGAATATACTCAGTGAATATACTTAGTGAACTTCCTTAGTGAATATACTCAGTGAACTTCCTTAGTGAATACTTAGTGAATATACTCAGTGAACTTCCTTAGTGAATACTTCGTGAATATACTCAGTGAACTTCCTTAGTGAATACTTAGTGAATATACTCAGTGAACTTCCTTAGTGAATACTTAGTGAATATACTCAGTGAACTTCTTCAGTGAATACTTAGTGAATATACTCAGTGAACTTCCTTAGTGAATACTTAGTGATTATACTCAGTGAACTTCCTTAGTGAATACTTCGTGAATATACTCAGTGAACTTCCTTAGTGAATATACTCAGTGAACTTCCTTAGTGAATACTTAGTGAATATACTCAGTGAATACTTAGTGAACTTCCTCAGTGAATATACTCAGTGAATTTCCTCAGTGAATACTCAGTGAATATACTTAGTGAACTTCCTTAGTGAATACTTAGTGAATATACTCAGTGAATTTCCTCAGTGAATACTTAGTGAATATACTTAGTAAACATACTTAGTGAACATACTCAGTGAATTTCCTCAGTGAATACTTAGTGAACATTCTTAGTGAGCATACTTAGTGAACATACTCAGTGAATTTCCTCAGTGAATACTTAGTGAATATACTTAGTAAACATACTTAGTGAACATACTCAGTGAATTTCCTCCGTAAATACTTAGTAAGCATATTCAATGAACTCCTTCAGTGAAAGCTTTTGAGACAACATACTTAGTAAATTTACTTAGTGAAATCTTCCAAGACAAATTGCTTAGTGAATCTTCTCAGTGAATATTTCCAAATTAATTGATTAGCAAAATTTCTTAGTGAACTGTTTCAAATAAATAAAGGATTGCTGAGTGAATTATCTGTGTTAAGGTATGTATGTTTCTCTTTTGGTAAACATTCTTGGGTGATACTAGAAGAATGTTCTTTTATGCTTCTTCCTTTCAAAAGTATGGACACCTTATGTTAGGGGTTTATGCTTTGCACAAACATAAACAGTGATAAGAAGTAATTAATGAAAGGGACTTTGTGTGAATTGCAAATCCATAATATCATCATAATTTTGAGATAATATGGGGAAACTTGAGGGCCTTACTAATGAATAATCTGTCCCTCCTTTTCTTGGGATTTCAGGGACAAAATCCTTGTTAGGGGTTTATAATTTGTAACACCCCTGACCTGGGTTATGAACTAACCCTAGGTGTTTTGCTTAAAATTATGATTAAAGGCTTGTCGTTAACCCTTGATATGTCATTAAAGCTTTACAAGAATCTATATTTTCATTTCTGCCCTTTTTGAACAATGTTGTAAGATTGTTTTGTTTACTAGGGACCTATATGCAAATTACCCAATTAGAGGGGTTAACTTGCAAATTGCACATGTTAAGATGTTCCTCTTATGATGATACATCATAAGAATGAATATGATGTGGTGTTATGGATTCCCCAAGCTAGGGCACCAAAATATAGCTTGTAGAGCAATCCTTGTACTTTAAAACCTAGTTTTGGTGTAAAGTGCAATTTACCCAAAACATAGGGTGCAACATGTAAAATATACCCTCTAGAGTAGCTCTCATGCATTTTAGCATCAAGTGGAGTAAAGAAAATGAGGGGGGCACCTCATTTGAGTAACCATATAAAAAGGATAATAATTGTAATTGAATAATTAAGATGTATGCAAAATGACCCTTGTATATGTATAACTTAATAAAGTGTTTGGCTTATTTTCCTCTAAACCAAGGTTGAGAGATAAGTTTGCATGTTATGAGAAGGGAGGAACGTGGCAAAGAAGTAGGAGAGGGGCGTGGAGGATATAGATGTAAAAGAGAAGAAGTATTTATCATTGCTTTGGAAATATGCCCAAAAATATATAAGCAAGCTCTTTCCACAATCAAGGGATCGTTTCCCTTTCTCTCTTCACTTATCTCTTGCTTTGGCCGACTAAGGAAGGATCGCAGGAGCAGGGGAGAACGGCCAAGTAGGTTTGGGTAAGCTTTGGTTATCTTCTAGCTCGGATTCATGGAGGAAATCATGATACAAGGTTGGTTTGCTAGTTTTTGTTACTAAGTTCTTCTTTCTAGCCATCCTTTCCAACCAATTCTTGAAGAATAAACCTTGGAAGACCTGTGGAGATCAAGCCACAATTAAAGCTTCGAAGCTTGGAGCTCTAGATCTGGTTCTAAGGCGGGTTTTATAACTCTAAAACCTTAAACTTTGTTATGCATCTTTCTTTCTTGCAAAAGTAGTTTGTTCTTCTTTCCCCCATCCTTCCTTGCTTTCTTGCAACTAAAACCATGAAGAACAGACCTGTATCTGGAGGTAGAAGAAGGGGGCGTGAATACCAATGTTACTTTAGCAAAAGGTCTTGCACCCTTGGCCAAACGGTTTTGCAAAATTGTTTGGGGGTTTGCAAAACCGTTTGAGGGGCAAACAGTTTCACAAGGTCGGTTGGAGCAAACGGTCTCCAAGACCGTTTGGTTGAGTTGACCAAGGGTTTACCGTTTGGGAATCCTGTTCATAATTATGTTGGTTGATAACCCTCCAAATTTGAGGGATTAACTCCAAAGGAATCGTGAGTTGAAGGCAAATCAATTAGGTAAATCTAATTGGATTAAGTGCTGATTTTCAACCTGATTAATTTGACCTTTTTGGGAAAACGGTTTCAAAACCGTTTGAGTGCGTTGACCAAGGGTTTACCATTTGGGATTATTGTTCCTAATGATGTTGGTTAATGACTCACCAAATATTACGGGTTAACTCCCAAGGAATCGAGAGTTGAAGGCTAATCCATTAGATAAATCTAATGGGATTAAGTGCTGATTTTCAACCTGATTAAATTGACCTTTTTGGGAAAACGGTTTCAAAACCGTTTGAGTGCGTTGACCAAGCATTGAACGTGTAAGTTTACTGTTTATAATTATGTTGGTTAATAACTCACCAAATTTGAGGGGTTAATTCTCAAGGAATCATGAGTTGAAGGCTAATCAATTGGGCAAACCTTAATCGGAATTAGTGTTGAAATTCCAATGAGTTAATTTGAGATTTTGGGTTGATTAGCCCAAACGGTTTCAAAACCGTTTGGGGATCACCCAAACGGTCTCAAGACCGTTTGGGGGTCACCCAAGACCATTTGGAGGTCTAGGGTGAAGTATGGATATGTGTTTGAAGATCCGAAGATGTGGTATGAACCCTAATCAGCTAAATGCTGATTTTGCAAGTGAATGAGATGATGTTTTGGGTTGATTGACCCAAACGGTTTCAAAACCGTTTGGGGATCACCCAAACGGTCTCAAGACCGTTTGGGGATCACCCAAGACCGTTTGGAGGTATGGGGTTAAGTATAGTTGACCAATTGAAGGTCCAAAGGTACCAAATCATATTACAATTAAGTGCTGATTTGTTGATTAACTCGATAGACCAATCCTTGATAGATTTTCACTAGAATCCAAGGGTTGGATGAGCCAAACGGTCTCAAGACCATTTGGAGCTCATCCAAATGGTCTCAAGACCGTTTGGAGGTCACCCAAGACCGTTTGGAGGTCTAGGGGTGAGTATGGTTAAGCAATTGATGATCCAATGTTACTAAGTTAAAGTGTAATCAATTGCTGATTTGATGATCAATCCAATGATCCAAACCTTAATTGGTTGACTTGGATGTTGATGATATGATGGGCAAACGGTCTCAAGACCGTTTGGAGGTTATCCAAACGACCTCAATACCGTTTGGGGTCAGGTCATGACCCAATTGAGTGATGGTTTAATGGGTTCAACATCAATTAAGCTCATATTGATGCATGTTGAAGGATGGTCGATTCCAACCCTAATCCAATCCATCCAAACCCTAATTGGTGATCAATTGAGGGTCACATCTGTTGAGTATTAACTTAATTGGCTCAATTGATAAATGGTTAACCATGGCATGAACGATTGAGGTGTTCAACGTTGAAAACCCTAACTCAATTGGAAGTGTTAATACACTTTTTGGTCCATGCGGTTTTGAGGGTGTTTGGACCAAACGGTCTCAAGACCGTTTGGTGGTCATGCGGTTTCAAACCATTTGGAGGTTGAAAGTGCGAAACCGTTTGGGGTCTTTTAAGGTCAAGAATGCTTAATGCTTTAAAGGCTTAGATGGTTTAATGGTTGATTAATCTAAAATCCTAATGATATCTAAAGACATTAAGGGAACAAGTAATTAGTTGATTGAAGCATGTTATGATCAATGGTGAACATTACTAAAGTAACCTTGATGGGTTTAAGTAGTCAACACCTCTTGATCAAGAAAACCCTAATGAACATTGTAGTAATAATGTGACTTATGTTATCAAGGTTGAATTGACCTAACCTAATCACAAGAGATGTAAACATCATCTAATAATTTAGAGGGGAGAGAAGACTCCTAATATGAATGAGAATCAAGTAATATACTTCCAACATGTATGAATACACATAATTAGGGTATGATCCTTTACAATGGGATCATGGAAACCCTAATTATGATGATCAATGAATCTTAACCTAAGTGAAGACATGAATGTAAGTAATCTTCATACATAATGATGCTATGTGAATAGTAAACCCTACTCTAGGGTAATGTGATGCTATGTGAATAGTAAAACCTAATCTAGGGTAATGTGATGCTATGTGAATAGTAAACCCTAATCTAGGGTAATGTGATGCTATGTGAATAGTAAACCCTAATCTAGAGAGATGTGATGATATGAACAAGTAACCCTAATTCTGAGTTATGCTTTTAAGCATGAAACTCCATGATTGAGAAATGAGATAGGAATCACTATTCCTAATCTAGTTAAGAGGTTGAATAACTCTATTTGGATTAAATGAGAATCCTAACCCTAGAAACCAGCTGTGGTATTATGACATGGTCTTGGTGAGTCCTTTGTTGCATGACCGTGCAAGGTAGCATGACCGTGGTATCACATATATAATTTGAGAAGAACCTATATGGTGTTGTTATCATACAATATGCATGTTATTAGTAAATATTGATCATGCAGGTTTTCATAAAGAGGTGATCATATCCAGGTAAGGATTATGATATCTTATGTATTGAAATTACTTTACATGCTTCAAGTATAATGATATGCTATGATACCTAGTGTATGGAAAATTATGAGTTCAAGTACCTAGATTCTATAATCATGATGATAAATTTAGAAAGGTATTTGATAAATTGAGCAATTGAGATCCTAACACTTTGTGAGAAAAAGTATGGCTACAGGCCATGAATCCCCAATAATAATGTCAGACATTAGATATATGATCTAAGTCTAAAGAGAGTTAGTGTTGTAATGATGGTTTTATAAGTAAATAAATGCCATACATGTTCTTCTATTTCTTAAAAGATAAATGACATATGGGTTGATCAAATTATAGTTGTACTGCTTTAATAGGAAGAATGGTTTGATCTGTTAAACATTGTTTTAACTACTCCTAGACAAATATAACTTCTTTGTGTACATTTATTCTCTTAAGCTGCAATAATTATGTTTCTGGCGAAGAGTTATAACTCTCGCTGGGACAATTTTATAATTGTCTCACCCCGTGGGAAACATATTTTTAGGTGGACGTGGGCAAGGAGGAAGAAATCCTTCAATAGTTGAAGGGCAGCATCAACAGTACCAGGGACAACAATGAAGTTTCAGGTGAGGACACTGGTTGTTATGCCACAAATAGATGTAGTTAGAGTCCTATGTGTCGTCTCTGTACTCTCAGGTCCTCAGAGTAATAGTTAGTGCTTTCGAGTTTTTGGTCCAGTACCTTGAGATTTTTGTATGTTGCCTTATATAGTTAACATGGTAGTTGATGATTGTAATCTCGAGATACGACCTTACAGATATGTACTGATGGATCAGTTTGTAAATAACTTATCATGTTGCTTTATGAAAAAGCTTTACCATTTAAAGATCTCTTCACAAAAAGTTTTAATTTTTAGTGATTTTTGGTAATCCGCTGCTTAGTGAACGCTTCCGCATTAGTTAATCTTGTTTTCTTGAGATAGACGTTACACTAACTATCACGTAACCTATCATGTCGTGCAATGCAATAAGAGGAAATAATTTGGTTTACTTGATCATCTTTAGGTGGTGAGTCAAAATGAATGGAAAATAAATGAAAATGGATGGAATCACATAATTAAGAGATAATGCCTTTCATGAACTATGATATGTCCCTCTCTAATGACCTTTGAATAGGGTAACCTTAGGATTTCTTTCTTAAACTTCAATTTGAGATCACGTTGATTATTTGACCAATTTAGGATCAAACCCCATCTTCATCCACATTACAAGAATAATTAAGATATTTATTCATATCAACTATCCTTAAGCTGACTAGCTTATAAACTTCCTCTAGGTAGTGCAACTCTAAAAATTTGCAACTAAGACAAAGATTATATATATATATATATATATATATATATATATATATATATATATATATATATATATATATATATATATATATATCAATTTAATTTCCATTGCAAACACCCGAAAGAACATGACATTGACATGAACCATAAATTAAGCTCAAATTTTACACAGATAGATCTTGGATCCTATAAATTGGAAAGATAAAAACTAAAAAGGAAATAAAGACTAAAATAGAAATACATGATAGATACGGTTCCACTACCCCCCTAAGCTTGAACTTGACTATATCCACATAGTCAGGATTCTAACTTAAGAGGTGGTACAGTGGTACCGATCACATGGGTGGTAGAGGATGTGGCATGGTAGGAAAGAATGGGTAGAACGTCCCCTCAAAACTCGGCGGTTGCTGTGGCATTGGTGGAGGTTGTGATAACAACCAAAGTAACCCTAGCTCCAATAGTGGTCGAAGAATGACTACTAATATCCCTGCATCTACTTCAGGCACATGTGCATGTTCTTGGTTGGCTAAGAGAAGTTGCTCATTCTCAAAGATCGCCTTCTAGTTGTGGTAGAGCCGTCCTTGGACATCATGGATTCCCACCAAAGTTGCTATCTACTATTGTTGTCCTTGTTGTATCTCTTGTAGCATTCCATACATTCCCGCCATGGAATATGGATCATCTTCTTGAGAAGGTGGTGGAGCGGAAGAATTGGAGGATCCATATGCGTGAGGGCACTTGTGTGGAACCTGCCTCCTCGTGATAGGGATGATGGGTTACTCCTCATCCTCCTCCTCTTCATCCTGTTGTTAATCTTAATCGACAACATCTTCTTCTTCTTCTTCCTCTGAAGAGCTATCTATAGGCCACCTCATGAGGTGGAGTCCTTGCAAGTTGAAGGCCGCATCTGAGAGCGCCCTCTACTTGTATTGGTTGTCTGGTGTACAACATGTGTACATTGTACCATGGTGTATGTTGAGGAGGATTTCTCTTTTGAAGTGTTTCAGGTCTAGCTTGGGAACAACCTTCATAGATCTAGAGATGGAGAGATCTAGATTCAGGTGCCTCATTATTAGCTTGATCAGTCATCCAAAATGGATAGGAGGTGCCCTTTGAACTAGTCACTTCACGCCCATCATATGATTAAGGAAGAAAGAACCAAAGTTCAAAGTCCTTCCTCCTAATTCTAGTAGTTTTTAGAGGAAGTAGAGGTCAACTCGTTGAGTCTTCCCCTACCCCTGACTTGACCTTGTGAAGATGGTGTTGGTGAGGAGGCGAAGAAGGATACAGGAAAAAGGATGCTCAATTTTAGTGATGGAGTTTGTGTGCCATCTAATATGGAAGCCTTCTGGAACCTCTGCTAATAGGTCCTAAGCAACCTTGAAATCAAAGTTGTTAGGGATGAAGCACTCTCCTTCCATTAGACACTTGTAGATGGCATTGAATTGCTGCAACGTTAGTTGAAAATTTGTGATGAAAAGGTGAACGTTGATGTCGCCCTCCTTTCATTCATACCCATGCTTAGGGATGATGCAGATCTCCAGTGAGGAAAGGAACTTGCAGATGAGATCTGGGATGGTAAACCAATCACTAAAGAATAGATTGTCGCCAACCAGCCCTTGACGCTCACATACTTGGCGCATACTATCAGTGAATCCCAATGAGGCAAGGAAGACACGGTTTCCATACCATGTCACCACCATATCCCTCTTCTATAGATCTTCATATATATATATATTCATCATGTTGATGTTGGGGTGGGCGATGCGGCTTGGTTTTGGAATCAATGTAGGATTCCCCACTGATGAAGAAGTGTTGCTCATGGATGCCATGACTGTGGACCAAGAAGTAGATGGAGAGAAAAAATGCTCATAGTAGACTCTAGACATCTGGGGATGCTTGCTTGCACTTTCTCAGAGGCGATTTGAAGAATGTGCGAAGAGAAAATGAAAAAAACCCTCTCCTTATATAGCACCCAGCCAACATGCTATCTGCATGTCTATACTACTGACTGAAAGTCAGTAGTACCAAATTTTGCTCCATGATCCATGTGACTTGGTACCATCCATAGATATCAACAATCTTCATTCACCAAATTCAATATACATGGATCGACATGTGTCAGTAGTACCGATGTGGTGTTGGTAGTACTGACTTGTAACACATATTGGTGGTACTGACCGTCAGATTTGAACATTCTCGATCGTTGATGGCACTCCCACAGATTCTAGTGTCCCCTGGTGTTAGTACTACTGAATTTTGTGTCAGTTAGTACCGAGTCCATCAAATGTTTCGGTGCTTCCGAGCGGGAACTTGGAATTTTGAAACTGGTGCTCGCATTTTCATTGGTACTACCCACTTTTGGTCTGTAGTACCCAGTCCTTATCAGTCAACTCAGTTCCTTCTCTGCAAAAAGTCACTGCTACTGAACCTTGGGTCGGTAGTGATAATCTCTCCCATCGATCAACCTAAAAGGGGTGGTCCCTATAGGTGTCTTATAGGTTGTCGTATACGCCCACAGAGCATCATTGAGCAACATTCTCCAATTTTTCCTATTAGTTGAGACTATCTTTTCTAAGATTTTCTTGATCTCTTTATTTGACATCTCAACTTGTCCTTGGGTTTGGGGGTGATATCGAGTACCTACCATGTGCTTCACTCCATATTTTCTCAAAAGTGCACCAAATTTCTTATTTGTAAAATGAGATCCACCATCAGTAATTATCAACCTGGGCACCCCAAACCAACAAAAGATGTGTTCTTTCACAAACCTACATACAACTTGGGAATCATTAGTGAGGGTTGGAATTACTTCCACCCACTTATAGACATAGTAAACAACAAGTAATATGTATACATAAGAATTCAAAGACACAAATGGGCCCATGAAATCAATCCCCCACAAATCAAACACTCAATATCTTGAAAAACATTCAGGGCTTATAGACATAGTCAACAACAAGTGATATGTATACATAAGAATTCAAAGACACAAATGGGCCCATGAAATCAATCCCCCACAAATCAAACACTCAATATCTTGAAAAACATTCAAGGGCATTTTGTGTCTTTTGAAATATTACATGCACGTTGACAAGCATCACAATGAAGTACAAAGTTATATGCATCTTTAAAAAGAGTTGTCCAATAAAAACCACAATCTAAGACCTTAGATATAGTCCTAGAACTAGCATGATGACCCCCTATAAGTAAAGAATGACAATGTGCCAAAATACTCTCAAACTCACAATCCGACACACATTTCTTAAAAGTATCGTCCCTACATTGCTTGAGCAAAATGGGATCATCCCAAATGTAATACCTCAAATAGTCAATGATTTTCTTCTTCTCTTAATATCACAATCCTCGAGAAGCTCTCCACATGCCAATTAGTTTACAATATTTGCAAACCATGGATCTTTGCTTTTCATAGCAAAGAGGTGCTTGTCTGGGAATTCTTTTGCTATATGTATATCTATGTCCTTTTCATATGTCCTTTCAATCCTAGAAAGGTGATCAGCCACCACATTTTTAGTACCTACTTTGTCTTTGATTTCAATATCAAATTCTTGTAGCAACAAGATCCATCTTATCAATTTAGGCTTTACATCCTTCTTCTACAACAAATACTTAATGTTTTCATGATCTGTCAAAACAATAACCTTAGCACCTACCAAATATTGGTGAATTTTTTTAAAAAGAACAAACAACCACCATTTATTCTTTTTCCATTGTTGTGTAATTCAAATGGGCATCATTAAGAGTTTTAGATGCATAATAGATGACTACAAGAACCTTATCTCAGTGTTGGCCTAGAACAACCCCACTGCGTAATCTGATGCATCACACATCATCTCAAAGGGTTGAATCCAATTTGGAGCCTGAAAAACATGTGCAGAGGCCAGTTTCATCTTCAACACCTCAAACGCCTTTAAACATTGTTCGTCAAAACTAAATTCAATATCCTTTTCTAATAGCTCAGAGAGCGGTTTGGCAATTTTTGAAAAATCTTTTATAAATCTTCAGTAAAATTTGGCATGTCCTAGAAAACTCATCACTCCCTTCACTGGTGATGGTGGAGGTAGCTTGGAGATGACTTCTATTTTTACCGGGTCAAGCTCCATTCCCTTATGGGACACCTTTTGTCCCAAAACAATCCCCTCACTACCATCATGTGGCATTTTTCCCAGTTGAAAGCTAGGTGAGTGTCTTCACATCTTTACAAAACTTTATCTAGATTATTAAGGCAATCATCAAATGATTCACCATGCACTAAATTTTTTTCCATGAATGCCTCTAGACATCACTCCACCATATCGAAAAAAATGGCAAGCATGCATCGCTGAAAGGTATCTGGTGCATTGCAAAGATCGAATGACATTCGTTGATATGCAAAAGTGCCGTAAGGATGAGTGAAGGTTGTCTTCTCTTGATCTTATGGATAAATAGAAATCTAATTGTATTCAGAATAAACATTGAGAAAACAAAAGTGAGAGAGAGTGGTGAGCCGCTCAAGAATTTGATCGATATAGGAGAGCAGGAAATGATCCTTCAAAGTGACGACGTTCAAACATCAGTAATTGATATAAACTTGCCACCCAGTCACCAAGCTAGTAGAAATCAATTCATCATTTGAATTTGTTGTGACTATTATACCCCCTTTCTTAGTAACCACCTGTGTTGGACTAACCCAGTAGAGTCAGAGGTAGCATATATTATACTTGCAAATAAAAGTTTTAATACCTCCTTCTTTACTACCTCAGTCATGATGGGGTTGAGTCGCCACAGAGGTTGCACGATTGACTTTTCTCCTTCTTCCAGTCTGATCTTGTACTGGAAGAACTAGGGAAGTTCCCCTTTATGTCTACAACTGACCATCCAAATGATGCACGATGGTTTTTTAAAACCACAAGGAGTTGTTCCTCTTCTTAACCAGTGAAGTTGAAATGATGACCAAAATCATCTCCTCTTCTTCCAAGAAAGTGTACTTCAAGTGCAGTGGTAGTGACTTTAGCTCTAAATCCAAGGAACTAAGTAAAGATGGGACCAATGATGGAGGAGGTGGCCCTAGATCCTCAAAGTGTTTGGTGTAGTAACATGGTAGTGCCTTGAGAAATAAGACACACTCATCCAAAGAACAAGATCGAATGCAGTCATCCACCAAATTCATGAGACATGCTTCTGGAGGCAACTGTGGATATTCTTGCTCAAGCGAGGAAAAAGTTGCCTCTTCAATTATTGTTGGGCAATGTCCCTCCTCTTCATCATCTAGAAGTTGAACTATCTTTGTCAATGACACTTCCTTAGTGTTCTCTAAGATATCCACTACTAGTGTGCCCTTATAAACCTATGTCATCACATGAGCCATATCTAGGAATGGCCTTCCAAGATATAGAAACATCTTTCCTTGTACCTACTGCAACATATGACATTGTGCCTTCTCTTCAGTTGTTTGTGTAGACTCAGGCATAATGATTTCAAATCTATCTTCTTTGATCCCCAGTGTCAATCTTCCTCTACTCATATCTAAGATCATGTTCTTTTTGGCTTGAAATGTTCTCCCAAGTAGTAACTCATTTCCATGATCATCTTGCATCTCCATGACCACAAAGTCCGCTAGAAATACAAATTTATCCACTTTGACAAGAACATCCTCACAGATACCATATGGCCTGACTACTGAGTTGTCAGTAAGATGTATGGTGATATTGCTTTTTCTGGACTTCTGAAGACTCAACTTCTTAAAAGTAGTCAAGGGCATGAGATTAATGCTTGCCCCTGAATCACACAAAGCCTCTCCAAATTTTGTCTTCCTGATGTAGCATGATATGTCAAAGCAGCCTGGATCTTACCTTTTTGGTGGAAATGTTCCAAATATAAAAGCACTAAACTGCTCCTTCAATACCGCCATATCTATTTCATCTATTCTCCTATTATTATTAATGATGTCCTTCAAGAATTTTCCGTAGGAAGGAATATGTTCAATTGCATCTATGAGAGGAATGTTGACATGTAATTTTCTAAAACTGTCCAGAAACTTCTAAAATTGCTGGTCCATTTTATTTTCCTTTAAGCTATTTAGGAAGGGAACTGGCTTTGCCTACTTCCTTTAGTGTGGTGGAATGTATGCCTCCTTCCTTGTCTCCTTTGATTTCCCAATTTCTTCGTCAGCTTTTTTGTCCTATACAACAATATCAGGCTCAATTGGATCAACTACAAGAGCGATCACCTGTGATCCTATGTCATCCTCTTTGTCCTTTTCCTCTAGAACTATTTTCTACTCATTTGAAAACTTCTTCCCACTGCGTAACAACACAACCTTCACTTGTTGGTTGTCAGCTAGTATATTAATATTTCCTGGGAACCCTTGCTGACCTGGCTTCTTCAAAGAAGCAACCTCTTGTGCAATCTTAGAAATTTGAGTTTCTATATTGTGAATTTGTGTTCCTTGATTCTCTAGTTCCCTCTGGGTCTGGCCGAAGAACACTTTATTCTAGATAACCAACTTACCAAGGTTGTCTTCTATGTGGCCTATCTTTCTAGGAGCCCTCTCATGCTGTTGTGGATTTGCTTGATGCTGTGCTTGTGATTGATCCTACTAAAAATTGTTGTGATCTTTCCAAGATAACTTAGGGTCTTTCCTTTCAGGAATAGTCATTGCCCCTGTAATTTTGTTAATGTGCAAAGATACACTCCTCTTCTTCTCCTTTAGAGTAAATTCCATCCTTGGCTCATACTTTCTTAGAAATCAAGTCCAACTTTTTGTTCACTGCAAAAATCACCTTGGACTCTCCAACACTTTTAATAGATGTTGGACGTTCCCTTTCTTCTCCCTAGAACTGGTTTTTAGCCATATTCTTCAAGATTTCATGAACTTGTATTGTTGAGGAAGAAGCATGTTCCCGCACTGTCCAAAGTGGTCCTTCCCCCTTGATGCATCCCATAATAAAATATCTTTTCTTGGGAATACATATCGATCCCATGATGAGGGACCTTCCTCAGAAAATTATGGTATGTCTCCCAAGCTTCAGAGTAAGATTCTTCTACATGTTGCTTGAAATTGTATATTTTCCTGGCCAGCTCGTTCATCTTCTGAGGTGGGAAGTAACACTCAAAGAAAGTGTATATCCTCTGATCCCATGTCTCAATCAATTTAGGCGGAAGGTTGTAGAACCAAGAATTGGCATTGTCATCTAATGATGATGGAAACAACTTCAGGTAGATCATAGTAGTAGATACTCTGTCTATCTTGACCATATCACAACTCTCCACAAAATTATTTATGTGTATCTTTGGATCTTCAGTACTATGGCCATGAAAAGCTTGTGACTTGACCAATGCCACCAACCATGGATCAATCTTGTAGATCCCCACATTTATTGCTTGTCTTTTTATAGGCCCTTACTGAGTTGTTGAGAAAGATGTCTTGATCTTCTCCAAAATAGTCTACTCTTATACTGGTTCAACCAACTCAGGTGGTTCTTCTGGTTCCTTTGGTGGAGGTGTAGGCATATTCGGTGGAGTTTAAATCAGCCTTGGCACTGAGTTACTGAACTCTTTTCCTTGGCATAGGAGCTCTTCTTTACTAAAGCCCTATGGAGATGACTCTCCACAGTTGTGAGCTCTGGTGTGCACCATGCACTAGTACTTGAAAATTTGAAGACAAATTAAGAACGAGTATTCGTGATTGACTAAATGATATTTGAAATTCAGCTTTAAAGATAATGAAAAGAAAAACAAAAGGTGTGGCCTCGAGTGACTGATTACAATAGTTGTAGTTCCGGATTAACTGTCTCCCTGACAACAATGCCAAAAAACTTGATAAGGATTTTCTATACACCTTAAAATGCAAGTGCACTGTATTAGAGTAATATAGGACAATGTGATCTAGATATTGAAAATGGGGAAATGTAAATCAATAGACTATTACTAACTGTAATACGATCATCTAGACCAATGAAAACTTGGTTGAATGGTTTAATTATCTAAAGTAGAAAATAAATCTAAATTACTAGTTGTTGGTCTCAATTAGAGTGAATTCCTTTGGGTTACGGTTTTACCTAGGTTAACATTGCAATTAATAGTATAACATTAATAAATATCTCTCCTAACCCTTTACTAAGAGCATGTAGCAAGAATTACCTGCTGTCACGATGTGGTTCACTGCATAAGCTAATAGAAATCCCACTCTCATATCGATTGTGTTATTATTTAGGAGCTTTATCAAAAACTCTAGATAACCTCTTCACATTCATAAGCCACCTTTCTAAAAGGGCGATATAAATATGTATTTCTACAAAATTTCCAACCATTAATTTCCTTTTTCAAAGAAATTAAAGGTCTAATTAACAACCTATAGTGATCAAGCATGGATAGTTCATGATGATCTCATGAAAGAAGTTTAGAAATTAAGAGAAATTGAAGTATTAATGCATAAAAGTCAACTACAATGCAAAACCGGGCTACTCCAGGATCCTAAGAAATAAAGGGTTTAGCCCCACATAGTTTCCACTGTGAAGTACATGGGAGAGAAGAAGAAAAACGTGGGAAACATTAGTAAAACTAAAGAACCCTTGAAGAAGATGGTCCAAATGATCCCCTCTCGTGCACATGCCGATTTGCTACCTTCCGGCTACAAATCCATCTGATGGAAGTGCCCGCATCATCCATAATGTGGTCTTCTTCTCTATTTTCTTCTCTCCTTTCTCTCAGAGGTCATCCAATAGAATAGAACAAGATGGATAGGGTTGGCCAAAATCCCATTAAGTCATATAAGTGGCTTAAAACATAATTATTTGTCAACCATTGGATTAGACTTAACTTTCAGATCTGCCTGATCCCACTGTGTCAGTACTACTGACTAGATGTTGGTACTACTGACGTCTTCAATAATTGTGGTCACCTGGGCAGTTTTCGATACTATCGAGCTTGAAGTCGACAGTACCAAGTTTCCTCAATTGATTTTGAATCTGTCACTGTAATATTGTCAGTAGTATCGACTTCTGGGTCAGTACTACTGAGTCTTCTCTATTTTCCTCTATTCCAAACTTAGCAAGTGTCAGTACCAATGACTCCAAAGTCAGCGGTACCGAGCTATGTAGATTCTTGTAAATTACCTAAAATACACAAAAAATGAACATAACCTCTTGAAATATATTAAATCATTCAGAAACATTATAATTACATTTATTTGATGAAAATAAGTATCATATGCTAATGATAGTAAATTGTGCACAAATTAATATGAAAATGAATAGATAATTAAAAAAAATCCATATAAAATAGCATGTGAAAATGACATTTATCTAGTGCATCAAGGTGATCTATGACTGTGAGGCAACTAATGGTGGGTTGACTTCTTGATGCCATTGTCCAAGTGAACTCTATAATGCAGTCATGGGTGCTGGATAGCATGCCTGGCTATTAGATTGGATATCAACGGTCTGATCAAACAACAAATGATATAGGCAACACCGAGAATCCTTTCCAAAGTTCTTAATTAAAATGTTCAAAAAATGATTACTTTCACCTCCCTTGGCCAAACATATTGAAATTAAATACCAAATTGATCACCTCAATGAGCAGTACACAATGAACATGGTTTTAGTCTCTAAATATCTTTTTATACCCCTATTTTTCAAAAGCTTGAACTTAGGTCACATTGGTTACTATTAATGAATGATTTTCTTGAAGTTCAAATATTTGATGTACTTTTAAAACTCCTAAACTTGAAATCAGTAGTTCTTGTATGCTTGTAACCCAAGAAAAAATCCAAATTTTTGATCTAGATGGTCAAGAATAAGATATGACTCTCTGAACTCAGGTACATGATTTAATAATTATGTGACAATGTCTTTATTGTTTTAACTATGATATGTATGCATGCTTGTCTACTTGCTCAATATTTCCATGTAGTATTCTAATATTGTACTCGATGTTTGTATCATTGATTTTATTACTTGATGATATAATATAGATCTCCATTATTCAAACCTTGTGTACCTTCCTGTAGTCTCGGGGTAAGGACACAAGGATGGGAATCTTACTTGAGTTGTCAAGATAGGGTGAACCATGTTGATACAAGGGCTAGCTCTTGGAAATGTCCTTGAGGTCCCTTATGAATAGGGTTACCTAATCTTGAGCACCATAAAGGACCTTTCCAAACGAAAGCTGGTCAAAGGCCTTATGTTGCATGATATTGTAGGTATAATTGGAGCAAAGTGACAAAAATGTGTGTTATTACTTTGCTAAGTAATTAACTTATTTATTTCTCATTCATCTACTTATGCAAATCTTTTCAAACTATGCAAAGATTATATATATGTGTATGTTTCTTCCATGTACTCAACACCTTGTGTGTTGACCTGCTTGTTTCACACATGTTTTAGGTTCAGAGATAGCTTGGGAGTTGATGGCTTGTGAGAATATGTCTATTTGTACTTGTTGTAAGATCCTATCTAGTATACATGAGCATACTTGTATAAATTATCTCTTAAGTTTTGTAATTGGAATATTGTAATAAATGATGTTGTATAATATACTTGTTAATTGTGGTGAATATGTTGGTGCTTATATCTCATTACTTGTTCATGTATGCTAAGATTTTACACTTTTACATTCATGATTTAAGATTTTATGCTACTGCATTCACGCTTTGATAATACCATGCTAGGGACAGACGTCTAGGTACCATCGCCCTTGACTTTCTAGTAACTTGGAGTTAGGAGTTGTGTAATAAACAATTTTGTGACAATTTTCAACACCTTGTGAAGTGGTGATCTAATTTCCAACCCACCCATCTTTGATGGAGTGGATTTGGATTTTTTGACTGCACATAGCATTTCACCCTTCCTTGAATATATAGAAAACATAAATGTAACAAAGTTGGATACATAATAGACAAATGTGATGCATTTCTTAAAAGGGAAGTCATAAGTTTGACTTTACATGAATCTATTTGTTTTTCAAATCAATGGGATGTGGTCAATATCAAGTAAGTGGGTTATCCTAAGACTCATATTTAGGGTGGTTCTAAGAGAGCCTAATTTTTGTATTATATAGAAGGTTCAAAGCCAATAACATATTTCACATATGCCATACATATCACATTGTGATAACTTGAAATGATGGGACTTGTATATAAATTCTCACGCCAACAATTTCTCTTGTATGAATCACTTCCTTGATTTGAAGTGAAATTCTAAGGAATTGATTCATATTGGATAGGATACATTTTTATCAGCTAGATGAGTCTTAGCTTTTGGTATAAAATATACTACTACATCAAAAATATGCTCATAGACAAACACTAATAATATATTATTCTATTCAAAATATGGTCATGGAAATTAACTGCAAGATATGTTCAATCACTCAACATGATATACAATCTATAGTTGGAAACTTACTTCAACTCATGGAGTTGCTATTTTTTGACAATTGGAATGTCATTAATGGATTCCCAATGTCTCATAAACATCACAAATGTGTGTTTATTTATATGCAAACCTCAATGACCTCTAGGTTTAAGTATCTAGGATATACATGAATTAGAGCCAATTATAATCAAGTGACTCCTTAGAGAGTAGAGTATATTTTTTGAAGGATATCTAAAATAAGAAGGAACATTGTACTTCTTGATCTAAATACAAAGTAAAATATCAAGAAATGAACTATACTTATTAAGTATTTTTTAAAACCAATTTTGTACACACTTGTTTACTTTTTTTCTATAATATTCATATGGAGATAAATTATGTAGAAGTAAAGAATCATTTTGCGTCTACAAAATGTGATTTTTTATGAATGAATAAATAGATCTGAATTGTATTGTCATTTTATTAGTGAAATGATGATGAAAATTCATAGAACTAAGAAAGCTATATTTGAAAATCTCTTATCCAAGTTATGATAATAAGAAAAGGTGGGTGTTTTTTCCAATAAAGTTGTACCATTTTATCTATAATGAAAAGAATGTTGGAGTGTATAATTCTATGGAGATGGATTTTTCTTGATATGTGATAGACAGTTCCATAAGGTTGTCTCAAGTTATATTTCAAAGTGGTAATTTTTTTGTTTATAATGAAAGTGGAGACTCCTTATCATTAACAATATCAAAATGATAAAGGAAATTACAGTGGTTTCATGTAAGAAAAAATTAAAGAAAACCATTAGGAAGGCTTCCTATATTTATATGTATTAAGAAATATAAAAGAACGGGCCTCCGGAGGAAAATCTCCAGCGATTATTTGCACTAAAACTATGAAAACTCAACTAATTCTATAAGTTCACACCATGTATTACCCTTCATGTCATAGATTCTAGATTAGATTCAGGGTAGCATGAAACCAAGATGGATATACTCTTGAACCCATAAATTTCTAACATATACACAACACAAATGGGTATGTCTAGTAATTTCATGATCATCTTTACAAAGACAAGTATGTGTTATGATGGAACACCCTCTATTTCTAAGACCATGACAACTAGGAAGCCTATTAGGGAAGGCATCCCAACATGGATTTGCTGATTTTATAGAGTCTTACAATGCCATATCCAATTCACCCAAGGAGGAACTTGAGTTTAGAACTTGAATATACTTTTTTTTTTATAAAAGTAGAGTAAAATGCATGTATGTGATACATATTAGTAACAAAATTAATAAATACAGAAAATGAATTAATATTAAATCATTATTGTAGATTTCTTTTTATTTTTCTTTGGATTTTTAAGACATTTCTCCCTCTCTAGCCAAGAACTTGCAATATAAAGTCCATATGCATGATTTCTGAAGGCATTTCCATTCATCCCATTGCATGAAGATTCACAATAAGTTTGGAGAAGTAGAACAAATTTGAGGGGAGAGGAGATATCTTGATTTACCATCCTAAAAGCCATATGTATGGTTTGTGTATCCAATTAGATAATACATGTGTACACCAACAAGATAGGTGATCTCATGAAAGGTGTATGTAGAGTATGTGCTACACTATATGTATCTGAGAAAAATCTTCAAACCAAATAAATTGATTGTAACAATGACCATGATCCTAACAAAACCAATGAAAACAAGAGTTTTTTTGTAAGAAAAAGAAAGTACACCATCTTGATTCTTAAGGGTGGTCATGTATTGCAAGAAAGTTGTCATAGTTATGCATTATAAGTTGGACACGCTTGAGTTTTTGCTTCCTGACACGAATTTACCGTGCGTAGAATGCAAGTGCACATGTCAGAGTAATATATGCCTTTGTGAGGCCCGAGTCAAACTCAGGGAAACGTAATTATTGGTAGACTACTACTAACTACTTGTAATCAGCTAGACCGATTAAAATGGTTTGAGAGATGATTGAAAAAGAAAAGAAAAATAAAATAAAACAGTGCAATCGATTAAATGTTTGGTTTAATCAATTCAATGGGAATCTTTAGGATTATGGTTTCACCACAGGTTCTCATCATATTAATTTCTACATAGTTAACCTAATCTGTCTCTCATTCCGAGTAGTGTCATGTATTTAGAATTGTTCACTGTCGTGATACAACTCACTACCTAAATCTAGGTTGGTTCCACGGTAGTATTAACCTATACCCTAAACTAGGTGCATGAAGACCATACTCTGGGTTTCCACCATTAACTGGTACATCACCTTGTTTAAAGGATTTATTAGTTAATGTGAATTTCATTTCTTTTCAACCGTAAATTCTTCTTTCAAAGTAATTAAAGGCATTAAATTATCATTAGAGCGATCAATCATAATGATATAATGGAGAAAAGGAAATCATACCACGGATTTAAGAGACAAATTATGAAATACTATGGTAAAAATATCATACAACAATCACCCGGGCTACTCCCGGTCCTAAAGATAAAGGGGATTGGCCCCGCATGTTCATCTCCATGAAAGACATGATGAGAGAAAGGGAAAACATGGGGGAAATGTGGATAAAAGTGATGGAACCCCTGAACAAAGGAGATCCGGGCGTTCCTCGGCATAGAATGAACAATCAACAGCCTTTCGGTAGTGGAAAACTCCTTCAACAGCTTTCAGAATGATCGGCGCATGGCTCTGGGCTCCGTTCTTTTCTCCTCTCCTTCTTCAGACTTGTACAATGACTAATGACGTCATTCCCTCCTTAGGGTCGCCGTAATTAGGTATATGCACCACTTTAGATTGCCAAAAGATCACCAATGTCCGATTAGAATCGATCTGAAACAAAACCTGATCTGACGGCGTCGATACCATCGACGCGGGTCAATGGTATTGACTCGTCGTAATATCGACAAGTCTTCTTTTTTCTGACATTCCGCCTGATGCAAACTCAATACCATCGACTTCAGTGTCGATGGTATCGACACCTTTAGGCGTTGCTCTTATCATCAATCCGACACTGAAGCTGGCGATGTCGATAGTATTGACTTTGTGTCAATAGTATCGACTAGTTGACTGCTGGATCATTGTAAGTATCTCGCTACCATCGACTTCAGTGTCGATGGTATCAACTCATCTTGGTTCTTTGCGGCTGTCTCACTATGACCGTGTCGATACTATCGACCGATATCGATGGTATCGACAACTGCATGTACTCATTTTTCCTGAAAATCCAAGATAAATTTGAATCCGCCTTACTAAAACACATCCATATGATCATTTATAACCAAAAAGATGAAATGTAGTAGATTTGATGCAAAATGAGATTATAGACTAAAGCGAGTGAATCATGTGATACTAACCACAAAAGTGACTAAATAACACATAAAACACATGTAAAACTAGTCTATAAAAGTGACTCAAAATCCTCGCATCAAACTCCCCTAAGCTTAAACATTACTCGTCCTCGAGCAACAAACTATAGAATAAAATGGCGAGGGTCAACTAAAGAACATGCTATCACAATAGACATTACCGTATGATTCCCACCGGACATTCAAATACCGGCCCTCACTAACCACAGAATGGTAACTACCCTATAGGTGACAATGATCTTCCATAATAGATATCCACTCCAAGATTGGTGAACACTATCAAATAAGGCAGTTAATATAATAAAATCTTCCGGTTCAAACTTGGTGCATCTTGTGATCTCCTATCTACGTTACTCATAACCTAACTACCATCTAAATGGAAGCAGATCTCCTGAAATACGAACGTGAGGAGATAATCACGGGTGGCCTACCATTTTGAGCAACGGGTGGATGGGATAGGCGGTTTATGTAAGAAAAACTAACACAATACAGTTCGACATGCAACAATACATGAAATGACCTATATGATGCTCATGCATATGGAAATGACCTAATACTTACATTTTAGGTGGAATGATGCTTGCACTATCTTTCCATCCCGATGAGAGACAGAATATCTACAAACTACACATGTGCTTGTTCTTCTTATTATGCATGTGAACAAGTTCCTTCCTCTTTCTGATCTTCACTTACTATTTTTTTAAGAGACAAATTTTTGCTCCATGAACTAAGGTGAAATTTGCACATCTTTGTCTTGGGCTTATTCTCACCACTGCTGTTTTTTTTTTCTTTTTTCATTGTATTTTATTTTTTAGAAAGTATGAAACAAGTTCCTTATTTTCAGAAGAAGAAAGGCACATCATGTAAAAATGATTAAAATTATGCAAAATGCACTAAAATGACATTAACATGCATTCTAAAATTGTGCATGCATGACTATAACATCATGTAAACTAACCCCAATGGAATCCCATCTACATGATATGAAAACAAGAGATGACAAACTGTAAAGTGCTCCCAATTCTTATGGTGGAGTGTGGATGAGATGAGGTGGATAGATCACAAGATTAATTGACAGAACCTTCAGAAGATATTATATGTCCCTCCTTACTGACATGTGTAGAATCAAGGGGTTTCTCTCTCTTATTTCAGATTAACGTCTCATTACCATTTGATCAGTTTAGGCTCAACATCCAATTCTGTCCACTTTTCTTGAATCACATGCATGTACAGTTGTGGTATTATGTTTTAAAGTTGACAAACCCAATTATTTTCATAAGTTAAATGCTCAAGTTCAAACAAATCAAGCTTGCAAGTTCATAATTTTTTTTCAAATTGACCCATGACTCCCATGTGACAAACAAAGAGATGACACATTAAACTAGACATCCACGGATACACTAGATATCATGTGGATCCTAAAAACTAAGAAAATTGCTAAAATAAAAGAAAAGGCAATAAATGATTAAAATAAAGGAAAATAAAAGATAGAAATTGTTCCATCTCCCTCCCTAAGCTTGAATTCGACTATAGCCTCATAGTCAAAAACAATCTCAGTAGGTGGAATAGTGATACCATTTATTGCTCAGGTGGCGGGTACTGTGGTTGGTACTGTGGGGCGCTGGGATTCCATGATGGATATTTCCCCTGGAAATTTGGATCATATGGGGGCATGGGTGGAGGTTGAGGATATCCCCCGAAGTAGTTTTGGCTCCAGTAGTGATCATAGAACGGCTGCTGCTGCTGCTCGATCCTCCCCAACCGGTTGTAGACCTGCTGTTGACTGGCGAACAACTGACATTCATTCTCGAAGATTGCTTATTGATTAACATACAACCAATTCGTAGTATCCTGGATATCAACAAATGACACAGTATGCTATTGTTGCATCTCCTGAATGCTCTGTAGTATGGTGTACATGCCCTGCATAGAATAAACATCCTCTCCTTGTTGAGAAGGTGGTGGTGGCTGAGGCTGTGAGGATGATGAAGCACCCGGGTAGAAGCGCGACTGCTTCCTAGGTGCCACTCGTGCCCGAAGAGGAGTGAAAGTCTCCTCTTCCTCTTCATTCTCGTCACCGACGTCATTGTTTCCTGTGTCTTCTTCACTTGCTGAATTGTCCATTACAATAATGGGCTACCTAAAGTGTTGGGCCCCTTGGATGTTGAAGATGGGACTAGGAAGTGCACACTCATGATACTCCTGATTGACATGGCAATGCACATAAACCACGCCTCCACGAACTGTCAAAAGATTGGAACAGTGGAAATGAGTGAGATTCATAGGATTTTTGCTGACCAGTGGAGGAAGTGATGACAGATCTAGCCATGGGTAAAGGGCTAGTGGTGTGATAAGTCCCCCAAAGTGAATAGGGGCTCTTCGTGCACTCCTTTTCACGGCCATCACGCGCGTCAAGAAAAACGCGCCCCAATTTAGCTATTCCCTCTTCAGTAGCTTGTAGAGGAAGAATAGATCCGCCTCCTGGAATTTGCTCAAAGAAAGCTCACCCCGAGCAAAGAAGGTGATGCAGAGCATACGATGTAAAACCCGCATGAATGGGTGCTCGAAGTTGGCCACCGCTGCATTGTGATAGCTGATCGATTTTCCCGTAGGGGCGGTCACCAGCGCCGCAAACATCGCATCATAATCGGCCCGATTATCCGACCGTCGATATTGATCAGGTGAGTGCCAACAATTATAGATCTTGTTGAATTGGTCGAGCATAATAGTATGATTGCAGTTGAACAAACGGAAGGAAACACGACCCTTGATCCACTCACAGTCCTTGGTGATAAGGTCATTGGGCACCACACAGATGTTGAGGGAGGCCATGAATTCCGCCACGATCTCCTTATACATTGGCCACTCGCCAAAGAACGGATGACCCTCCTTATGGTAGGGGATGGCTTCCTCCCAAGCTATTGCCCTCCTCCCAACCTGCCCAAGGAGGACATGGTTGAGGTTGTCCTCAAAGCCAAGATCCCTGATCATGGCCCGATCCACATATCGGGTAGGCTCTATGGGATGCTTCATCAACTCATCAAAGACTTTCTTCACTTCTGCCGAGGGGTGGACAATCCTCAGACGGGGAATAGAGCCCAGTGGTGGAGGCACGAACATGTCAATCTCCATGGGAGCTGCCCATGAGGAAGAAGTTCCTGCTGTCCTCACCATTGTGAAAGAAAAGAGACAGAAGAATAGATCTTGGTGAAGGTCAGAGACGAGAACCCCCGCAGTCGATGAAGAGCTCGGGGAAGATTGCTCGATTGTTGTCAGATCGATGAAGATCTCCGGTTGCTCGGGATGCTTGGTGCAAGAGTTGAGGGGATTCACTCTGAAGGTGTGAATAGAAATGAAAAACTACCCTCCTTTTATAGCTGAACCCATCGCTACTGTCATTCCGTCGATACCATCGACGGGGTGTCGATGGTATCGACACCTGGAGCACAATCCGCTCTTCATGACCATCAACGGTTGTCGATTGCTTGATGTGGGGCCCCAGATCGATGACGCGTCACTACCATCGATGGGGTGTCGATGGTATCGACCCATCCCCCAGATCGACTTCTGAACTTGGCGGGCTCCGTTGATTTCTTCTCACGGATCGGTGATGTGTCACGTCGATGCCATCGACTGGGTGTCGATGGTATCACCTCTTTATGGTTCGATTACCCTCGTGAGGCCTAGGCACCGCTTCCTCACTGTTGTCGTGTCGATATCATCAACGAGATTGTCAATGGTATCGACTTCACTGAGACAAAATCTTCCGTAAATCTTCAGGGATCTCGTGAGCATCGACTTCCCGGTCGATACTATCGACCCGGTGCTCTCATTTTTTTTCGATGTCGCTGATGGTGGGTCGATACCATCGATGAGGCCGTCGATGGTATCGACTCAGAAAATTTTCTACAACCTCTTCCCTGTACCCACGTCGCTACCATCGACATTGTGGTCGATGGTATCGACTTTGACTCAGTACTGCACACTGAACAAAACGATTAAGGTATCATTTTTACACACAAAAACAAAATTAAACAAAACTAAATTGTAAATGCGAAAGAAAATGAAGGAACTACAAATTAAAACTATCGATAGTTGGGTTGCCTCCCAACAAGCGCCCTTGTTTATTGTCTTAGGCTAGACACAATAAAGCTCTTCATTCATCCTTAAGTGCCATGAGTTTAACCTCATGCACTTTTCTTGTGTAGTTCTCGCCAAAGTAACGCTTCAACCTTTGACCATTAACTAAGAACGTGAGCTATCCATCTCTCACCATAATCGCACCATGTGGGCGCACCTCCTCCACCACAAAAGGCCCACTCCACCTGGATTTCAATTTCCTAGGATGAAGCTTCAGTCTTAAGTTGAACAGTAACAAGCGATCACCCTTTTTGAAAACACGCGTTTGTATGTGGCAGTCATGGATTTGCTTTATCCTCTCTTTATAGATCCGTTGATTCTCATAGGCATTCATCCTAATCTCATACAACTCATTTAGCTCCAATAGTCTCTTTTTCCGTGCATAATCATAACTCACATTGAGCTTCCGTAGCACCCAATGCGCCTTGTGCTCTAACTCAACCGGCAAATGGCAATTCCGCCCATAAGCCAACCTAAAAGGTGTAGTGCCTATAGGTGTTTTAAATGCGGTCCTATATGCCCATAAAGCATCTGGTAGAAGTGCATTCCAATTTTTTCTAGAAGATACCACCGTACGTTCCAATATCTTTTTGATCTCGCGATTGGAAACCTCAACTTGACCTTGAGTCTGTGGGTGATACGGGGTACCGACATTGTGCTTCACCCCATATTTACTCATTAGTGTAGCAAATTTATTATTCGTGAAGTGGGTGCCGCCATCACTTAAAATCATACGAGGCACACCAAACCTACTGATGGAGTTTTGCAACACCACTAAAAATCCTAAGGTGATGAATCCTTAGGTTTAGCCTTGCTAGTACTATGGTAAGAACTCCACCCACGTGTGTTAAGACACACAGAAGTCTTATCGTAGTATAGTTAAGGGTCGAATCCTCGGGACAACGGTCTTGACGAAGTCAAGATGGAAAACGTTTTAGTTCTACTTAACTACTTAACAGTTGATATTTAGATCGAAAGTTTGATGTTGGTTTTAAAGCTAAATGCGAGGAAAGTAAAGCAAGAAAGTAAAGATTAAGGTTGTAAACAATTGATAAAAACCACTAGGATGTTATCGGGTTTCACACCACTACACATGGATCAAGTCATGCAACATAATAAAACAACCTGCAAAAAGAGTCAAATCAGTTAGTATCTTGTAGTCCTAGCTTCCTTTCGGATAACTAGCTACGAGAAGCGTGGAGTATTGCAATGCCAGCCATTCCATAATGAATGGTCACATGCTTTGCATTACTCCTTCATGAAATGTGTTCCTCGACCTTACCAAGGTTGCACTTCCATACGTCAACTGATTCCATTTCATAGTATGAAATTGCAACGATGGGGGTGAGTTTACTCCACTCCTGAAAACACTTCTAGACACCGAAACAGACATATGGTGACTACATACATCCATAACCAACATTCAATCGATATTTAGATCTAAGGGTACAAACGTAGACAATTCATACCAAAAGACAATATGTAACACAAGTTGAATGATCAAGCAACTAGTATTCATTAAGCGATTGAAGTCATACTGAAAGGAAGAGTATCTTTATTACAAGTTATTGAATTACATCGCATGAAATGAAAACATGGGTAGCGGGGCTACTCCCCGCACCCTAGTGACTGAAACTACTCGCTCATGGCAAAGGAGGTGAGAAGAGAGAGAAAGAACGTCATCTCCACGGAGGAGGGAAGGTTGAACCCTTGGTGAAGAGAGCAACGATCTTCGCACTTCGTGGTTGCTTTGATGAAGGATTTTCTCTTCCCACCTTCTTTGTTGAAGAGATGGAAAGAAGAGAGAGAAGGAAGCTTGATGATGAGCACGGATCTCAAAACTGGCAGCCTTGGGGCAGTGGACGGAAGACCAGAGTGCTCTGGATCTGGAGAGGCAGCCTTTGGGCGTCTTGGAATTCGATCCTTTTGAAGTGGCCCTTGAGGTCCTATTTATAGGCTCAAGTTGAGCCCAAACGGTCTTGAGACCGTTTGGTCTCAAACGGTCTTGAGACCGTGAGGCTTCTCGCGGTCTTGGGACCGTGAGGCTTGTCGCGGTCTTGGGACCGTGAGGCTTCTCGCGGTCTTGGGACCGTGAGGCTTCTCGCGGTCTTGGGACCGTGAGGCTTGTCGCGGTCTTGGGACCGTGAGGCTTCTCGCGGTCTTGGGACCGTGAGGCTTCTCGCGGTCTTGGGACCGTGAGGAGTCTTTGTGAATTTTTTTGTGTTTTCTGTAATGAAAAAGAGGAAAAGTTAGTTTATTGATGTATCTGCAATAAAGTAAGAAGGTTTAATGATTCTATTTAGTTTATCTAAGAAAGAGTATGGAAAACTAAAGATAACTAATAAGATAACGTCCCAAAATGAGAGGTTATCACCCCCCCTAACTTAGAGTCTACCTTGTCCTCAAGTTAGATAGAGCTAAGGCATGTAATGGCGAGGCGATTTTATTTTATTAGGGTTTCCATACTCATGCTTCAATTCTAGGTCAGAGATCTACCGAGGTCTTATCAGGGCTTCTGCTTACACTAACTCTTTCGAGTATCAAAAGTTGCATGGATCTCAGGTTCCTTTTATATCGTGAATCTCGCATTGGGACCACCTTTCTTAATGTGTGCATGTCATCGACTCCAATCAGTTTTATACTTCTTTGGAGAAACCTACTGGTAGCTAGAGTGGGTATGAGGGCTGGCTTAAAAGGCTTATTGTGTAACTCCCCCTTCAAGTGGGGAAAGGTTTGTCTATGCTTTTTAGAGATTCACTACCGGGCACGACACATCTGCCTTCATGAGGGCAGCTGAATGTACCGGCCGGGTGAGCTCTTTTATCAGCCTTATCATATATTAGGAAACCTTAGGATCTCATTACCGGGCACGACACATCTGCCTTCATGAGGGCAGCTGTATGTACCGGCCGGGTGAGATCTTTGTTGGCTCTTCATATAGGTCCTTATGCATGGCACAACTCTCATGTTTTTATTCAGCACTCTGGCTTTTATTCAAATCTCACAGGCTTAGGAAGTGGGTTTTGTTAGGGTTTTTGATTGGGCGGCCAAGCCTCTTTTATTGAAAGAAGAAAACTATTCTTGGGGTTCCAGACATGCATTTTTTTTTTGATGGTCCGCTCGCGAGATTTTCTTGATTTTGGATTTCCCTGATTTCCCTCTTGACTTTGAGAGTTTTCGGTTCGCTTTGGCCCTGAAGTTGACCTGTGAAGAGTCTGAGATAGAATTGAAGCAAAAGTATAGAAACCAATAGTGAATGAATTTTATGGATTCGCCATTTCAAGCCTGTAAGCTAATCTTATTATTTATATGAGGACTACTTTATCTCTAACTTAGGTAAGGGTGATACTTTTCATGATGAAAGTTATACTTAGAAGTTGTTTTATTGAAAAAAAAATGGAAAAAGTCTAAGTACGAATAGAAAGTTTGAAAATGATGTGCGGAAAAAAAAGAGAGTTAGAAGAGTTGGAGAAGGATGATACCTCGCCCTTGTCCAGTGCACTCCCCCCCTAACTTATCACGCACTCTGTCCACAGAGTGTCAAAGGGATAGGTTGAGAGGTTCATGGACAAGGGCATTTAGGCGTCAGTTAATCCTGAGCTTGCCCCTGGTGCTTGGAGGAGCTTAGCTGCAAACTGTCCACGCAGGGCGTGATAGTCTACGTCAGTCATATCCTCTACTGGTTTCTGAAGAACTAAGATGGTATACATCCAGTAGAGGACATGGAAGCCGTAGTCGTTGGATTGTCGGATTTGCTGGGGACACCTGTGGCAGAAGGAAGGGCGGTGAAAGTGTTCTTTGGCGTAAGCTTTTGTGTGCTGACTAAGGAGATCAATTAATCTTTCAGCACATTCTTTTGCCACTACCTCTGTGGGTGTTTTTGGCGTGACGACGTAAACTTTCTGTCATGGGTTGTACTGGCTATCGGAACTGTTATAAATTGTAATTGTTCCATCCGGTAGGTTTGCTGCCAGAAGTAGCCAGTGTTCATGGTAGAGGAAGGGTAGCATGATGAACTTCGGCGTTGTGTGTTGTAGATATGAGATTAGTGTTTCAGCTGCGCCGAAGTTCTTTAGCTTTAAAAGATCATCCTTCAGATATGGAGACGCCATGTATGTTGTGGGGTGATCTTGTCCGAGTAGAAGCTGATAGGCGGTCATAAGGCCAACAGAGAGGGATCCTTTAATTTGTAAAGATTCTCGCAGAGTGTCTGCCATTATAAGAATGTTACCAGACATGAAAACGAGCTCATCATTCTCGGCGGAAAGCTTTGACATAATGAGACGTAGTTCGTAGCTGGATAGGCCTTTGCAAGCACTGAGATCGAAGTCTGGAAAAGATGGTGCGATGGCAGACAACGGGTTTTTGGCGTCTTTGCTTTGCTCGGTAGCGGAGGCCGGTCCTTTTGATTTCTCTGACTCTTTTAGATCTTGGCGGAAGGGTCGCCGCTGTGGTTGCTGGATAGCAGAGAAGAGGTAGCGAGGGACATCATCTGGTGCCATCGTTTGGTCCTTGAAGAACCGTCTGTCGCAGATGAGCTCCATCGCATAACGTCCTCTCAAGGAATGAAAATCTTCAGTGACCAGGGCAGAGAAAGGGAGTTCTTGGTTCAGCGCTTGGATGTGACGAATGGTGCAGAAAGCGCAATCCCCGGATCCTTCTGCGGCTTGAACTGGAGGGTTTATAATTTTGAACCAGGGCTGGCTCCAGTCTTGGCAGAGAGATGGGCGTGCAGCCCAAATTAGCTTAAGCAGCCGAAAGGGTATGCATCTTGCTTCGCCGGCTGCTTCACCCACAAAGTTTATCGTGCCAGCGGGTAGCTCGGTGCTGCAGAAGTTATAAACTGTGGCGTCCCGAGCCTCTGTATCGACAATCATAGCTAGCCAATGGTTTAAAATTTGGAATGGCACAGTAAGATAACGTGCTCGTCGTGCTAGCCCGATACGCAGACGTTCGATGGATTTTTCTTGGATATCCTTGTATAGGAGGCCCAAGGATAGGGCGGGTGAGGCATTGAAGACAGGATGCTTCCTCTTGTGGCTTCTGTAAATTTCGATACAGTTGGCGAGGAGGACACGGAAGATAGACATTGGCATCATCGACCCAGGTCGCAGGATTTTGCGAAAATCTTCACGTGTCAGCTTGCGCTTCGTTTTAGTGTTGTGGTAGATAATATCATCTCTTGCCTTTGTATCGTCCATGATAGTATTCAGTATAAAGATATCCTGGGCATCTAAAGTGGAAATGGCCGCCATATCAAGGTCATGCATTTTGTGCGGCAGGGGTGGTGGCGGGGGAAGCTCCTGTAGAGGGGGGGGGAAGGATGTACATCAGGAGCTTCCTCAGAGCCAATAGTGTCGTTGTCTGAGTCCGAGGCAGAATCAAGCTCTTCATCAGTATCCAATTGCACTCGTTCTGACTTGTACTCGTCGAGGGGTGAGGTTGCTGTCGTGGTGGGCACTGAGAGGGGTAAGACAGCTGTTGTAGGAGGGGTGGCGCCGGTTCCGATTATGCATTGGTGGAACTCGGCGAAGGCTGCTTCTTTAGCAGCTTCCCCGATGGATCCCATAGCAGAGTAGTCAAGAAATTGATCCCCATATGATATATTAACATTATCATGGTGTGGGGAGTTGGGATCCTTATCACCGTCATGGTGATCTGTTTGTTGTCTGGGTTCTGCTCCTTGGCTTGGACCCTCCCCAACATCATCTGGTTTGTCAGAGTCTTCATCTGAGGAGGTACTGTTGGTGGAGTCTGCTGAAGAATCAGAATCGTCATCATTATCAGCATCATCTTCATCGTCGTTAGTTGTCTTCTTTTGTGCTTTCTTTTTGCACAGACGATGGATGGATTGGAGTTCATCATAAGCCACTTGCACGTGCTCGTGTGTTTCGAGCAGTGCTTCGTGGGTTTCTTTAAGATCTAGAAAACGTTGTTCAGCCGAGAGGAGTCTTGCTGTGAGATCTGTTACTTGAGCTCTTAGCTGAATGAGCTCATTATTTGATGACTCCTCCTGGCGATTATGTAGCTGTGTGAGGGTGGTGGTGATGTCGTCCAGGCGCGTACTGAAAGCTTGTTGTTGTTGCTGCAGCTCGCGTAGGGTCTCTGGCAGAGGTAAAGTCTGCGCGGAAATCCTATCGACTTGTGTTGCCAACACTTCATGCTGGCGTTGTACTCCCTGGATCAACTTGGGCAAGTTGTTGCAGTGGCCGTCGATGTGGTCGACTTGCTTGGCCACTGAAGCTTGACGTTGTTGGATTCCTTGGAGGATGCCTGGCATGGTGCGGTTCTGCTCGCCGATCTGGGCAACCTGCTTAGTTAGACCCTGCACACATGAACAAATAGAATTTAAAATGTTAGATGGGTCGGTGAGGAGGTTTCGGATGGTGTCAAATTGACGTTCGAATTCCTCACCGACGTTAGGAAAAGGGACCCCAGTGATTGAAGGGTGAGGTGGCTGGGGTTGGGGTGGAATGATAGTGTCATGCGGAAAAGACACAGTTGATGGACCCGCGAATCGCGTGGTGACTGTAGATGGAGTCACTAGCGATGTCGGGGTGGTGGAGGATGAAAAAAATGGTGGCATTCCTGAAGATGGAAATGGATTCGGGAATGTTGATGGAAAGGCGGTGGATGTGAAGGAGGAGAATTCGGGCATTGTGGTGGAGAATGGGGTGCCCGAAGTAAAGAAGGGTGGAGGTGGTGGAGGGGTGGTGAAGGAAGGTGGAGCGGAGGAAGATTGAAGGGTGGTTGATGGTGGTGGGGTGGTGGATATTGGGGTGGTGGAGGGTGGAGAGGTGGTATTGAGCTCAGCATTTAGACTCATTATAAAAGAGTCTAGTGATGAGGATGTAATATGTTCTTCAGGGAGGGGGGTTCAGTTTCAGGGTTAGGTTTCGATGTGGGTGTCCCTGACAGCTCATGAGCTTTGACGAGCCTTCTGGAAGGTCGTTTGACTAGGAGCTTTGCTGTTTTAGTTGCCGGGGTAGTTATACTAAGCTCTGCCTGCCCTGCCTTTGCTTTCTTTTCTCTGGCTTTAACTGAAGCGATGATTTTGGCGATCTCATCTTCAGTGAACAGGAGCTTGTCTTTATCATAGTCAGCAAGCTCAGGAAGTGGCAGCAGGATTCGTGAAGATTTTGTGGGGCAGAATACGTAGTGCAGCCTTCCATCCTTATCCTTTAAGATGAAAGAGTTCTTTAGTGTCTGTTCATTGGTAAGAATGTCGCCTTTTATTGGGCTGCATTTGGGTAGAAGTCTATCCATCTTGAGATATTTGATGATAGATGTGATATGACCACCCGTGCAGATTTCTTTCCCGAGGGCGAAGGCTGAGAGCTTGATCAGCATGTGCCGTCCAATGTTGACAGGCAATCCGTTGAGGACTGACCAGAGGACAAAAAGGTCAGATATGAGAATATTTCCTCCTTCGGATCTAGGGAAAAGTGCGCCGACGATAATTTTGTGTAACGTGCGCACTAGGCCAGAATGAACGTTGGAGGCCTTGCTTGTCCTTGCATCGAAGGTTGGTAACCCCGTTAATGACTTCCAGAAGTTATGCTTGTTGAAACTGGGGTGGTCTGTGCCAGCAGCTTTGGCTTTCTTCATCTGGTCTTTATTGTCGATGAAAATTTTGTTCAGGACATTTTCGGTGATGACCACCTCATTGTTGAAGATTCTGGAGGTTATTCTATGGTCACCACCGTCCCTTTCTTTATGCAAGATGTCCACCACTTCTTTGTTGAAGTATGTGAAGAATTCAGTAGTTGGCTCAGAGTAGGAAATTTCCGATACAAAGCAGAGCCGGGAAAGGTTAGAATTGTCAAGAAGAGTGAGGATTCTGTGGTAGATCCCCATCTTCATCAGTATGCTGGGGCAGGCATACTTGGTTGGTTTAAGGAGTTGGCTGATGGGGGGAATGATTTGGAGGTGAAGGTTCTCGGGTGGTGGTGTTGTGGTGGTGATGGGAGGAAAGATAGGAATAGTTATTGTGGCAGGGTTGGTGACGGTGGTGGAGGATGGTGGGATGTACCCTGCTAGGATTTGTTCTCTTGCACAGGCAGGGTGGACCTGCTTCCTGGCTCTCTTCTTAGATGTTGGCTCAGTTGTTGGTTCTGGAGCCAATCTGTTCCCCTTAGTTTTTGTAGTGGGTGATTCTTTCTCAGGGGAAGGCTGGTATTCGGAGGCCTCGTCGGATGAGGTCTCTTCGACCTCCTCGTCAGAAGGTTCTTCATCTAGGCAGCGGTTGATTCGCTTGATGTCCTTCATGACAGCAGTCAGGTTTACTTCTGCTGGGACTTTTCCAGTCCTTTTGAAGTCGTCAACTAAGCTTTTCAGATTTGCTCGTTCAGCAATGAGCTTCTCTTTTGTCCAGAAGGGAGCGTCTGTTGGTCCTTGCTTAGCAGGTGAAGTCATTCTGAAATAATTGATAAGAAACAAAAGTTAGAAATCTGAAATTTTGAAATTATAACAAGGTAAAATTATTTTGAATTTGAGTTTTATTAGTTTGATTTAGTTCAAACGGTCCTGAGACCGTTTGGTCTCAAACGGTCTGGAGACCGCGAGGATCCAAACGGTCTTGAGACCGCGAGGATCCAAACGGTCTTGAGACCGCGAGGATCCAAACGGTCTTCAGACCGCGAGGATCCAAACGGTCTTGAGACTGCGAGGATCCAAACGGTCTTGAGACCGCGAGGATCCAAACGGTCTTGAGACCGCGAGGATCCAAATGGTCTTGAGACCGCGAGGATCCAAACGGTCTTCAGACCGTGAGGATCCAAACGGTCTTGAGACTGCGAGGATCCAAACGGTCTTGAGACCGTGAGGATCCAAACGGTCGTGAGACCGCGAGGATCCAAACGGTCTTGAGACCGCGAGGATCCAAACGATCTTGAGACCGCGAGGAAGAAGAACCGCACGGGAGACGAACCGCGCAGCCATTCGTTGGCTAAGAGCTGCGGAAACGATGATGGCGACAACGGCGGGAGGGAGCTCGAACGCGAGTTTTAAATGGTGATGCGTCAACCTGTCGATGCGGTCGGTGGGTCGGCGAAGGGGTAGCTGCTACAGAGCTGTCGACAAGCCGGGAGCGACGACGAGCTAGGAACGACGACGACGAAGTCGAGAACGACGGCGACGAAGCTGAGTCGTCGGCGAAGCACTTGAAACAGCGACGCACGGGAGTGTAGAGACGAAGGTCAGAGTGGAATGAAACAGGAGAGTTCGAGAATTCGAGAATCAAGAAGAGGGGCGCGTAGGTGTGGGGGGGTATATTTATAGGTTTTTAGGAGCCCTCTCGGTCAGGTGACCGAGAGAGCTCAAACGGTCTTGAGACCGTGAGGGGCCTCACGGTCGTGAGACCGCGAGGAGCCTCTCGGTCTGGAGATCGTGAGGGGCCTCACGGTCGTGAGACCGCGAGGAGCCTCACGGTCTGGAGACCGCGAGGGGCCTCACGGTCTCTAGACCGTTTGACCTCAAGATCAAGTGGATTTTTATGTATTTTTGGATTTAAAGAAAGCAAAAGAAAAAGGAAAAACAAAGATAGATAAAAGGGTGTTTAAAAACAAAAGAAAAGGCTAGGGAAGGTGATATTCAGGCCTTGGGTTGCCTCCCAAGAAGTGCCTTGGTTTAGCGTCGCTGGCTCGACAAGATTATTGCTCCGACTATGCTGACTTTATAGGGTCATGAATCTCGATGGTTTGTCTTGATAACTTGTCTGCCGGAGTGTGGTACTTTTTTAATCTGTGGCCATTTACGGTCCTTTCTCCTCCATTATCGTCAATAATAATGACAGCTCCTGTCGGGTATATATGTTTGATTGTAAAGGGACCCGACCATTTAGTACGCAGTTTTCCAGGAAACATTTTTAATCTGGAGTTGAATAGGAGGACTTTGTCTCCGATGATTATATCTTTTCTTTTGATGTGGCCATCGTGCCACATCTTAGTTTGTTCTTTGTAGATTCTTGCGTTGTGGTAGGCTGTCATTCGTAGCTCTTCTAACTCTTGGAGTTGAAGTTGTCGGAATTCACCAGCACCTTTGAGATCGAAATTTAGTTGCTTAATGGCCCACCAAGCCTTGTGCTCTAATTCAACTGGCAAATGGCAAGACTTCCCATACACTAATCGAAACGGTGTTGTTCTGATGGGTGTTTTGAAAGCTGTACGGTAAGCCCATAGAGCGTCAGATAGTTTGGTTGACCAATCGGTGCGGTGTCGATTGACAATTTTTTCCAGAATAGCTTTAATTTGCCTATTGGAGACTTCAACCTGTCCACATGTCTGTGGGTGATATGGTGTAGAAACTTTGTGGTTGACTCCATATTTTCTTAATAAGGCTTCAAAGCTCCGTTCCAAAAAATGTGATCCGCCGTCAGATATAATCGTTCTTGGGACGCCGAATCTGGGAAATATTATCTCTTTAAACATCTTGATTACCGGTTTTGAATCGCAAGAGGTGGTTGGTAGAGCTTCTACCCATTTTGAAATGTAATCCACAGCAACCAAGATATACTTGAATCCATAAGATGAGGGGAAAGGGCCCATATAATCTATTCCCCATACATCGAAAAGTTCGATTTCTTGCCATATGTTCAATGGCATTTCATTTCTTTTGGTTATCCCTCCGGATAGTTGGTACTTGTCGCATGATCGCACGTATTCATGTGCGTCTTTTGCGATGGTGGGCCAATAAAAGCCAGATTGCAAGACCTTGAGGGCTGTCTTCTTAGAACTCATGTGCCCCCCAGTGGGGCCTGAGTGACAGTGCTCAAGGACCGGAGTGATTTCTGTCTCTGGGATGCATCTACGAAAGAGTCCATCTGCGCATAAGAGAAAAAGATAGGGCTCGTCCCAGAAATATTGCTTAGCGTCGTGAATGAACTTCTTTTTGTCGTGATAGGATGCGGATGGGTGAATGATTCCTGTTGCCAAATAGTTGACAATGTCGGCATACCAGGGAAATCCATTGGAGACTTTCATTAGGTGGTCGTCCGGGAGGGAATCTTGGATAGGAACTTTGTCTTCATCCTCGACTCTAATACGGCTGAGATGATCGGCGACGACGTTTTCCACTCCGCTTTTGTCTTTAATTTCCAAATCGAATTCTTGAAGCATTAGCACCCATCAGATAAGTCTAGGTTTTGCGTCTTGCTTCTGAATCAGATATCGTATAGCGGAGTGGTCAGTGTAGACAATGACTTTAGCTCCTATCAGGTATGAGCGGAATTTTTCAAACGCGTAGATGACAGCTAAAAATTCCTTTTCTGTAGTGGTGTAATTTTTTTGTGCTTCATCCAGCGTTTTAGATGCGTAGTATATAACATGGGGTTTCTTGTCGATTCTTTGCCCTAAAACGGCCCCTATGGCATAATCGCTCACATCACACATGATTTCGAAAGGTAACGACCAATCTGGAGCTCGTAATATTGGTGCAGAAATCAAGGCATCTTTCAGAGTTGTGAAACTTTGCAAGCATTCTTGGTTAAAGTTGAACTCTGTGTCCTTGGTCAGCAGTTGTGTCATGGGTTTTGCTATTTTGGAGAAATCTTTAATAAATCTTCTGTAAAACCCAGCATGTCCTAAGAAGGCACGTACTCCTTTTACGTCTTTTGGTGGCATCAATTTTGAGATAACGTCAATTTTTGCTTGATCCACCTCGATCCCTCTGTCGCTCACTCTGTGTCCTAAAACAACACCCTCTGTTACCATAAAATGGCATTTTTCCCAATTTAAAATGAGGTTTGTTTCCTCACATCTTTGTAGGACTTGAACCAGGTTGAGCAGACAGTTGTCGAAGGAGTCTCCATAAACTAAAAAATCATCCATGAATACCTCCATTATAGACTCTGTCAATCCCGCAAAGATAGCAGACATGCATCTTTGGAAAGTAGCTGGTGCATTACAGAGCCCGAATGGCATTCTTCTGAAAGCGTACGTCCCAAAGGGACAGGTAAAAGTAGTTTTCTCTTGATCGTCCGGATGTATCGGGATTTGGTAAAAGCCGGAATATCCATCGAGGTAACAAAAGAACTTCTGATGAGCTAGGCGCTCGAGGACCTCATCTAGGAAAGGCAGGGGGTAGTGATCTTTTCGTGTTGATTTATTAAGTTTCCTATAATCAATGCACATACGCCACCCTGTAACGGTTCTAGTGGGTACCAGTTCGTTTTTGTCATTAAGAACAACGGTGGTTCCCCCCTTTTTAGGGACTACCTGCACTGGGCTTACCCACTGAGAATCAGAAATTGGGTAGATAATGCCTGCCTTTAGAAGCTTGAGGACCTCGAGGCGAACCACCTCTTTGAGGTTGGGGTTTAACTTTCTCTGGTGTTCTCGTGATGGTTTAAACTCTTCAACCATGGGCAGTTTGTGCATACATAAAGCAGGGTTTATGCCCGTCAGATCAGTCATTTTATAGCCAATTGCTTTCTTATGCTTCTTAAGTTCATCGAGGAGTCTGTTTTCTTGATCATCCTCCAGAGTGGAGCTGATGATTACTGGACAGAGCTTCTCATCATCAAGAAAAACATGTTTAAGCCCCTCGGGTAAGGCTTTCATTTCTGGAGCCTTAGGTGGCTCAGTGGCTTCTATAATTGTGATGGCTTTAAGTTCTTCAAACGTGGCTGTCGGAGCTTCTTCAGCTTTTTCTAAGTATTGCAGGCACTGTTGTACTAGTTCACTGGCTGAGAATTCTACATCCGGATTTGTAAGAGTATTTTCCAATTCTTCGGATGGTTCAGACATTTCTAACTGGGACATTTGATATATAGCATCCAGGAGAAAGACTTCCTCTTGAATGCTTGGACCTTTCATGCTGTTTAGAACTCTGAACTGGAAAGCCTCCCTCCCAAGTCTCAAAATAATAGTTCCTGCTTCGACATCAATGAGAGCTCGGGCGGTAGCTAGGAAAGGTCTTCCGAAGATTATCGGATATCTCAGGTCTTCTTGTATGTCCATAATAACAAAATCACACGGGACATAAGAATTTGTTCCTATTCTGACAGGGATGTCTTCGATAATGCCAAGAGGGGCAGTTATGGTAGAGTCGGCTAACTGAATTGTCATAGTCGTAGGTAACAAATCAGTGAAGCCTAATCTTTTACACATTGAATAGGGCATAATAGATATGCTTGCTCCTAGGTCTGCCAATCCTTTCTTGTTGGAGCCATTTCCAATGGAACACTGAATGCCGAAGGAACCTGGGTCCTTCTTTTTCTTTGGCATTTTATTAAGCAGAATATCTGAAGTGGTCTGAGCAAGTTTCACTGTTTCATGCTCCTCTGTCATATACTTTCTTGACAAGAGGGTTTTCAGGTATTTTGCCCAAGCGGGCACTTCGGAAAGGGCATCAAGAAAAGGAATATCAATGTATAACTTTTTCATAGCTTCTTTAAATTTTTGGAACCTAGTGTCCATTTTGGTTCCTTTTAGTCTGTCTGGGTAAGGAATTCTTGGTGGGACTTCTGAGATTGGTTCCTTTTCCTTTTCTTTCTCTGTAGAATTTTCTGTTTCTCTGCTTGAATTCCCTGTTGGGGAAAGAATGGCTACGTTATCATCATCATGGTCGATTCTTGTGACATCAGGCAGGACACGACCAGACCGCGTGGTGACAGCATTAAGTTGTTCTGGTCTGTTTGGGTTATGACGGGGGTTTGCCTCTGGTTGCCCAGCAAAAGTGCCGGCTTGAGGTTTCAATTGAGCGGCAATCTGTGCCAGTTGGACTTCTACGGCTTTTTGTTGAGCTTGTTGGTTTGCAAGCATGGTTTGTTGCGATTGAAGCATTTGTCTAATCAAGGATATCTCATCATATGATTGGGGAGGAGCACCCCTTTGTTGATACTGAGTGACTTGCTGTCCTGGTTGTTGTAGAGGTGCAGTTAACTGTGGCTGCTGGGGCTGCTGCAACTGGGGTTGCTGTGGCTGCTGCAACTGGGGTTGTTGCAACTGAGGGTGCAGTCCTGAATGGGCATATTGGTAAGAAGGATTCCTGGGATAGTTAGATCTTTGAAAACCTTGTCTGTAATTCCCTTGATTGAAGTTATTCTGAAATCCTGGTGGTTGTCTATTGAAAGATCCACCTTGTGCCTGCTGCTGTGGGTTGGCAGTCCCTGCAGGATTCCCGTATTGAAAACCAGGATGGTTCCTTGGTTTGTCTGGGTTGTAATACACTTGGCCAGGTATTGAATGTATGGAGTTGACTTGCTCTGGCATTTGGTCTTCGGGATGCTCGATAATGGGTTCATATTGCGGCATATGTGGTTGTAAATCCATCATGACATTGTATAACAGGCCACATGATAATGTGGGATGATCGGATGCATGACAGGCTTCACAAGTTCCAGTAGCTGCCTTAACTTGTTGAACCTGAGAGCTTTTCTTCTTATCATATTCCCCGAAAGAAGTTTCGAGGGCTTGTTGCTTGCTAGCAATAGTCTTCAAAGCCTCAGCAATGGCCTTGAGTTCCATGGATTCTTCCACTTTGTAAACCTTGAGAACGCCTTTGGGTTGGTTAGATGACCTTCCCCAATTGGATTGGTTCTTGGCCCCCAGCGTAACTATATTCCAGGCATCTTCATAATTCTTTCTCATAAAGTTTCCTCCAGATGAGGAATCTAGGAATTGCTTAATATCATCACTTACTCCTCTGTAAAATGTTTCTATTAGTTGATTTTGAGATATGCCATGGTGAGGACACTTTCTCAGGAGTTCTTTGAATCTTTCCCAAGCTTCAGCAAGTGTTTCTCCAGGTAGTTGGGAAAAGTGATTAATCTGTCCCCTAATCTCATAGGTTAGCGAAGGTGGGAAGAATTTCTCAAGAAACTTCTCTTCTAAGGGAGTCCATGTAGTGATGATGGGGTGTCTATCCAAAGTGTTGTACCAGCTTAGTGCTCTTCCAGATAAGGTGAAGTGGAAAAGGTGTAACATGATTGCTTCCATTGCAATTCCTGCTTGGGGTACAAGTCGGCAGAGTGACTTGAATCTCTTAAGGTGATCCATGCAATCATCTCCGGGTGCTCCGGAGAAAGAGATGCCTTGCATGATCTGGATCCATTGCGTCCGAATTTCAAAGTGTGGTATGTTAATAATCGGTGGTCAGACAGGATGATCGTCTTCATAATTCTTTGGGACTGCGTAGTCCCGAAGTTGCTTGTTTCTTAACGCAAGTTGAGCAGCAGCATGCTCTGCTTGGATGCGGGCTTGTTCCTCAGCTCGGATCTCAGCTTGCACCTGAGCACGAGTGTCGGCAATAAGTTGTGCTCGTTGTGCTGCTATGGTGGCGTTGACTCTTTCTGCAACAAGGCGTTGCTCTTCGGCCATCTGTCTAGCTCTTTGGCGGTTAAGTCTATTCCTTCGGTGGAAACTTCTTTCTACCTCAGAATCGTATTCTGGTTCAGGGGAGAATCCGATGCTATGCGGGGGTTGCATACACGTTTTCTACCTGAGTAGAAGGAAAATCACACGTTAGGATAATGGAAGGAAATGAAAAAAATCAAGAAGTATTGGAGTGGTTATCAAGAAAAAGTGTAAAATCCTAATCAACCAAGAAGTTGGTAAGTAAAAACTAAAAAGTTCCGTTGTCCCCGGCAACAGCGCCAATTTTTGATGGAGTTTTGCAACACCACTAAAAATCCTAAGGTGATGAATCCTTAGGTTTAGCCTTGCTAGTACTATGGTAAGAACTCCACCCACGTGTGTTAAGACACGCAGAAGTCTTATCGTAGTATAGTTAAGGGTCGAATCCTCGGGACAACGGTCTTGACGAAGTCAAGATGGAAAACGTTTTAGTTCTACTTAACTACTTAACAGTTGATATTTAGATCGAAAGTTTGATGTTGGTTTTAAAGCTAAATGCGAGGAAAGTAAAGCAAGAAAGTAACGATTAAGTTTGTAAAAAATTGATAAAAACCACTAGGATGTTATCGGGTTTCACACCACTACACATGGATCAAGTCATGCAACATAATAAAACAACCTGCAAAAAGAGTCAAATCAGTTAGTATCTTGTAGTCCTAGCTTCCTTTCGGATAACTAGCTACGAGAAGCGTGGAGTATTGCAATGCCAGCCATTCCATAATGAATGGTCACATGCTTTGCATTAATCCTTCATGAAATGTGTTCCTCGACCTTACCAAGGTTGCACTTCCATACGTCAACTGATTCCATTTCATAGTATGAAAGTGCAACGATGGGGGTGAGTTTACTCCACTCCTGAAAACACTTCTAGACACCGAAACAGACATATGGTGACTACATACATCCATAACCAACATTCAATCGATATTTAGATCTAAGGGTACAAACGTAGACAATTCATACCAAAAGACAATATGTAACACAAGTTGAATGATCAAGCAACTAGTATTCATTAAGCGATTGAAGTCAAACTGAAAGGAAGAGTATCTTTATTACAAGTTATTGAATTACATCGCATGAAATGAAAACATGGGTAGCGGGGCTACTCCCCGCACCCTAGTGACTGAAACTACTCGCTCATGGCAAAGGAGGTGAGAAGAGAGAGAAAGAACGTCATCTCCACGGAGGAGGGAAGGTTGAACCCTTGGTGAAGAGAGCAACGATCTTCGCACTTCATGGTTGCTTTGATGAAGGATTTTCTCTTCCCACCTTCTTTGTTGAGAGATGGAAAGAAGAGAGAGAAGGAAGCTTGATGATGAGCATGGATCTCAAAACTGGCAGCCTTGGGGCAGTGGACGGAAGACCAGAGTGCTCTGGATCTGGAGAGGCAGCCTTTGGGCGTCTTGGAATTCGATCCTTTTGAAGTGGCCCTTGAGGTCCTATTTATAGGCTCAAGTTGAGCCCAAACGGTCTTGAGACCGTTTGGTCTCAAACGGTCTTGAGACCGTGAGGCTTCTCGCGGTCTTGGGACCGTGAGGCTTCTCGCGGTCTTGGGACCGTGAGGCTTGTCGCGGTCTTGGGACTGTGAGGCTTGTCGCGGTCTTGGGACCGTGAGGCTTCTCGCGGTCTTGGGACCGTGAGGCTTCTCGCGGTCTTGGGACCGTGAGGCTTGTCGCGGTCTTGGGACCGTGAGGCTTCTCGCGGTCTTGGGACCGTGAGGCTTCTCGCGGTCTTGGGACTGTGAGGAGTCTTTGTGATTTTTTTTGTGTTTTCTGTAATGAAAAAGAGGAAAAGTTAGTTTATTGATGTATCTGCAATAAAGTAAGAAGGTTTAATGATTCTATTTAGTTTATCTAAGAAAGAGTATGGAAAACTAAAGATAACTAATAAGATAACGTCACAAAATGAGAGGTTATCACCTACAGAGGATATGTTCTTTCACGAACCTGCACACTACCGCAGCATCATTAGTTCTTGTGGGTAATGCCTCTACCCACTTTGACACATAATCAACGACCGACAAAATATATAAATTAGAATTTGAGGACACAAATGGTCCCATGAAATTGATGCCCCATAAGTCAAATGCCTCAACTTCTTGAAACACGTTGAGGGACATCTCTTGCCACTTTGACATATTACCTGCCCTTTGACACATGTCACATCTTTTCACATAGTCATAGGCATCCCAAAAGAGTGTAGGCCAATAAAGACCACTCTCTAAAACTTTGGCCGCTATCCTTGTGCTCACATGATGGCCTCCAGTGGGTAATGCATGCCAATGTGTAAGTACACTCTCATATTCCTCCTCTAGTACACACCTGCGTAAGATGCCATCCCTGCATTGCCTCAACAAAATGGGGTCATCCCAAAAGTAATATCTTAAAGAATGGAAAAATCTCTTCTTTTCTTGAACATTCCAATCGTCCAGTATTTCCTTGCATGCAAGATAATTTACAATATGCGAAAACCACGGATCTTTGGATTTTATGGAAAGGATTTGCTCATCAGGAAATGTCTCAATAATGGGTATATTAATATCTCACTCATCTACCCGCTCTAACCGAGACAAATGGTCCACAACCACATTCTCAATACCCGCCTTGTCTTTAATTTCAATGTCAAACTCTTGTAAGAGTATGATCCACCTAATTAATCTAGGCTTGGCATCTTTCTTTTCCATTAAATATTTAATAGTAGCGTGGTCCGTCCAAATCACAACTTTTGACCCCACTACGTATTGCCGAAATTAATTTTTCTTTTAAAACATTGAAGGAATGCATGCATTTATCATTAAAACCAAACACTGCGTCCTTCTAAAGCAATTCAGATAAAGGTTTAGCAATTTTGGAAAAATCTTTGATAAAACGGCGATAGAAACCCACATTCCCAAGGAAACTCCTCTCTCCCTTCACCGAGTTCGGTGGAGGTAATTTGGCAATAACCTCAATTTTTACTGGATCTACCTCCATTCCTTTGCTAGACACCTTATTGCCCAAGCACTATTCCTTCACTGACCATCATATGACACTTTTCCCAATTTAAGACCAATTGCGTATCTTCACATCTTTGTAGCACTCGATCCAAATTATACAAACACTCATCAAAGGATGCACCATGGATGGAAAAATCATCCATAAAAACCTCTAAACAGTGCTCCAGCATGTCTGAGAAAATTGCAAGCATACAACACTAAAAATTAGCCAGTGCATTGCACAACCCAAACGACATGCGGTGATATGAAAAGTCCCATAAGGACAAGTGAAGGTAGACTTCTCTTGATCCTTAGGGTCTATAGAAATCTGATTATAGCCGGAATAGCTGTCCAAAAAACAAAAATGAGAGCGGCCAGCCAGCCGGTCTAAAATCTGGTCAATAAATGGGAGAGGAAAATGATCCTTTAGAATTGTAGAATTCAAGCGGTGATAGTCGATGCAAACACGCCAACCGGTTACCAATCAGGTAGTAACAGGTTCATTCATGAGATACTACATCACCGTGATCCCCCCCTTTTTAAGGACTACCTGTGTGGGGCTTACCCACGTCGAATCTAAAATAGCATAGATGATGCCTGCAGAAAGAAGCTTGATCACCTCCTTCTTGACGACCTCCATCATGCTCGAGTTGAGTCGACGTTGTGGCTGAATCACAGACTTGGCTCCTTCCTTGAGCCGGATCTTATGCTGGCAAAGCGTAGAATAAATCCCCTTTATATCAGCAACTGACCTCCCGAATGCGCCACGATGGTTCTTCAGCACGATCATCAACTGCTCTTCTTCACCGACACTCAGATATGCCAAAATAATCACTGGTAGTTTTTCACCATCGGCTAAGAATGCATACTTTAAGTTAGGGGGCAGTGGCTTCAGTTCTAATTCTGGTGGACAGACCAATGATGATTGAAGAGGTGGTGGGAGTGGTCCAAGATCCTCATAGTGCTTGGTATAGTAGCACAGGAGCACTTGAAGCATCTTGACACATTCTTGTAACGACATGCTTCTCATCCAATCATGCATTATGTTGACAAGGCAAGCTTCAAGGGGCAGTTCTGGATATGAGTCAAGCACAGAACTTGCTATTGCATCATCCTCAGTAGATAGAGGAATTTCCTCCTCTTCATCATTGGGATAACCCACAACTTTACAAAGAGAAACAATTTTTGTTTGTTCCATAATATCCACAGCCAGTGTCCCCTTATCTACCTTGGTCATTACATGAGCCATATCTAGAAATGGCTTCCCTAAACAAATAGAAATGTTTTGATCAAAATGATTCACCATGCGACATTCCTCCTTTGCCTGTGATTGTTTTGTACTTGGTGGCATAACCATCTCAAATCTGTCATCCGCTATTCCCAATGTCAGACGACCTCTACCCATTTTGAGTATCATATCTGCAGTAGCTTGGAAGGGTCTTCCAAGGAGTAGCTCATTCCCTTAGTCATCTTGCATTTCCATTACCACAAAGTCAGCTAGAAATACAAACCTATCAACCTTTACTAGGACATCCTCACAAATACCATATGGCCGTACCACAGAATTATCTGTGAGTTGAATCATCATGTTGCTTTGTCTAGATTCCTTAAGGACCAACTTTTTGAATGTTGAAAGGGGCATCAAGTTTATACTTGCCCCGGAGTCGCACAACGCTTCACCAAATTTCACATTACCAATGTAACATGACATATTGAAGCAGCCCAGATCTTGTCGTTTTGGAGGTAATGTTCCCAAAATGAAGGCGTTAACCTGCTCTTTAAGAACCACCACCTCAGCATCAGGAATCTTCCTCTTCTTGGTAATTATATCCTTCAGAAACTTACCATAGGAGGGTATCTGCTCTATAGCTTCTAGTAGCGGGATGTTAACAGAAAGTTTCCTAAAACTATCTAGGAACTTTTTGAACTGGGCGTCCACTTTCTTTTCCTTCAGACTATTTGGATAGGGAATTGGAACGGTTTGTGCCCTCTGATGTGGCGGCACATATGGTGTCCTCTTTTGAGTCTCTTCCTCAGCAATGGGCTCTGGTGTGGCTTCCTCTACAACATCCTCTATCATCTCTATGATTGTGACCTCCTCTGTGGCCTCACCTGTGGTTTCTGGCTGGGGTGTACTTGGTTCATCGGCCTTAGAGTTTAAAATCTTCTTTCCACTCCTTAACAGAATTACTTTGGATTGTTGATTTCCTCCTGGAACATTTGTATTTTTGGGAAAACCTTGCTGCGTTAGTTTCTTCAAGCTTGAAATCTCTACCGCCATCTATGCTAAAGATGTCTCGAGTGTCCTCATCTGAGCCCCATGACTTTGTAAAGTTTGCCCAAAGTGATTCATGAACTCTCCTTGTTGCTTTATTTGTTGACCAAACGTGCTCATGAGCTCTTGATTCTGCTTGATTACTTGATTGAGCAACTCATTGCTCTTTTCTTCCGCAGTGGGTTGTGTCTTAGCTTCCGGATCCTGCAAGAAATTGTTGGGAACTTTCCAAGAAAATTTCTTATCCTTCCTCCAGGAATAGTCGTTATTCCTATATCCCTGTTGCTGACGCATGAATTTCACATGTGCTTCATCATCCGACTCTTCATTTTCTTTTGCCAGAAGTTTCTTTGAAATAAGATCCATCTTGTCATTTAGTTCTTTAATGGCTTTAGCGTCCCCTATAGATCTAACTTGTTCAAGTGCATCTCTGGTACCCCAGGACTTCTTTTTTGCCATGTTCTTAAGAATCTCCCAACACCTTGTATCAGTATTGTTCAGAAAAAACCCTGATCCTGCTGAATCCAGATTGCTTCTGTCATGCTCATTAAGCGCGAAGTAGAAAATCTTCACATGTTTTTCCTTGTCTAACCCATGATGAGGGCATCTTCTCGGCATTATCTGAAATCTTTCCCAAGTCTCCGAATAAGTTTCACCGGCATTCTGAGTAAAGTTGTGGATTTTTCTGATTAAATCATTAGTTTTCTCAGGTGGGAAGAAACGTTTGAAAAAGACCTCAATCATCTGATCCCACATCTCAACAATCTCATCATCCAAATTATAGAACCACTCTCTTGCAGTTCCTGTAAGAGAACTTGGGAACAGTTTCAGATACAGTGTCTCTTGCGGAAAACGATCGATCTTGATCATATCACAATTTTCCACGAAAGTGATTATATGGGCCACTGGATCTTCGTTTTTTAGTTCATGGAATGCTTGAGTTTTGACTAGATTTATTAGTATCGAATCAATTTTATAAGTCGGGATGTTGATTGCCTGCCTCTTGATTGACCCTTTCGATGCAGAGGAAGAAGATGCCTTGATCTTTTCCCATATCTTCTTTTCTTCATCCATTTCTTCTTGTTCAGAATCTGAATGCACTCCCTTGGATTGATTCTGAATGTAGTGCTCCTCGTCGTATGATCCCAAAAATGGGACCTCTGGTAGTGACTGCGCGTAGTCTGTGCTACACGTGCTCACCATGCATTGGTACCTACAAAATGATATATTTAGTTAAGTACAGTGCCAGACGAGTATATATTTCTGAAAAATAGACAATTAATTTCAAGAATTAAAAATGTAACTAAAAGAAAAAGGCAGCCTATAGTGGCTGCTTGTAGCACTCGTAGTGCCAAAAATTGTCATTTTCCCCGACAACGACGCCAAAAACTTGACACGAATTTATCGTGCGTAGAACGCAAGTGCATGCGTCAGAGTAATATAGGCCTTTGTGAGGCCCGAGTTGAACTCAGGGAAACATAATTATTGGTAGACTACTACTAACTACTTGCAATTAGTTAGGCTGATTAAAATGATTTGAGAACTGATTGAAAAAGAAAAGAAAAATAAAATAAAACATAGCAATCAATTAAATGTTTGGTTTAATCAATTCAATGGGAATCTTTAGGATTACGGTTTCACCACATGTTCTCGTTGTATTAATTTCTACATAGTTAACCTAATCCGTCTCTCATTCCAAGTAGTGGCCTGTATTCAGAATTGTTCACTGTCTTGATACAATTCACTACCTAAATCTAGGTCGGTTCCATGGTAGTAGTAACTTATACCCTAAACTAGGTGTATGAAGACCATACTCTGGGTTTCCACCATTAACTGTACATCACCTTGTTCAAAGCATTTATTAGTTAATGTGAATTTCATTTCTTTTCAACCGTTAATTCTTCTTTCAAAGTAATTAAAGGCATTAAATTATCATTAGGGTGATCAATCATAATGATATAATGGAGAAAACAAAATCATACTGTGGATTTAAGAGATAAATTATGAAATACTATGGTAAAAATGTCATACAACAATCACCCGAGCTACTCCCGGTCCTAAAGATAAAGGGGATTAGCCCTGCATGTTCATCTCCATGAAAGACATGATGAGAGAAAGGGAAAACATGGGGAAAACGTGGATAAAAGTGATATAACCCATGAACAGAGGAGATTCGGGTGTTCCTCGGTGTAGAATGAATAATCTATAGCCTTTCGATAGTGGAAAACTCATTCTGCATCTTTCAGAACGATCGGGGCGTGGCTCTGGGCTCCATTATTTTCTCCTCTCCTTCTTCAGACTTGTGCAATGACAATGACGTCATTCCCTCCTTAGGGCCGCTGTAATTAGGTATATGCACCCCTTTAGATCGCCAAAATATCACCACCGTCCGATTAGAATCGATCTGAAACAAAACCTAATCTGACAGCGTCGATACCATCGACGCGGGTTGATGGTATCGACCCGACATAATATCAACAAGTCTTCTTTTTTCTGATGTTCCACCTGATGCAGACTCGATACCATCGACTTCAGTGTTGATGGTATTGACACCTTTAGGCATCGCTTTTATCATCAATTCGACATTGAAGCTGGCGATGTCGATAATATCGACTAGTTGACTGCTGGCTCGTTGTAAGTATCTCGCTACCATCGACTTTAGTGTCGATGGTATCGAATCATCTTGGTTCTTTGTGACTGTCTCACTGTGACCGAGTCGATACTATCGACCGATGTCGATGGTATCGACAACTGCATATACTCGTTTTTCCTGAAAATCCAAGATAAATCTGAATTAGCCTTACTAAAACACATCCATATGATCATTTATAACCAAAAAGATGAAATACAGTAGATTTGATGCAAAATGAGATTATAGACTAAAACTAGTGAATCATGTGATACTAACCACAAAAGTGATTAAATAACACATAAAACACATGTAAAACTAGTCTATAAAAGCGACTCAAAATCCGCGCATCACTTCCAATTAGATATTTTGGAGAAAATAAGATACAAACCTATTATGTTTCCTTATTCACTTTAATTTAGATTTCTATAAATCTATATCATGGTTTTTCTTGTTCAATATTTAGAGCTTTTTTATGTTAACTTGACCTTGTTCTCTTGCTTGATTTCTATTTCTAAAATTCTCATTATATTTCCAAGCATTCCTCATGCGGTCATTTTTTATTTGGTAAGAAAGTGGTAATATAGCTTAGCTGGAATATGAGGAATTGGTGACATGACAACCATGATCAAGTTGACGTGCTACATTTGGTATATATGGAAGCTCAAGATGTATTTCATACTTTAATGTAATAATATTATGATCTAGTTGTTGATATCAAGACATATTGCTTGGTTGTGGAGGATTATAATATGTTGAATAAAAAGATGCTTAGGACCATTAAAAATGATATACATGTCATATCCAATCATGTTGAGAAGGAGGAAAAATCTAAAGATCCATAAACAAGCTAGATTAAGCTCTATAAGTAAAAGACAAAATTCGATAGTTTTTAATATAAGATACACATATGGGCCCATCATCCATGAGTATATGAATGGCCTTTAGAACAATATAAAGTAAACCATCTCAATGAAGTTGGATCTTATCAATGAGCCACATGTAGTGTTGTAAATGGGTATGGTAGAGTAGGATAGGATAAAGGTTTACCCATACCCTTATATTGGTCAAAGTTGGTTTTAGTGGTTAGGATTATGACCCAATCCTTTAAAACCTTTGGCCTATCCTTACTGACACTTGTTTACCCATAGAAAAGTGGGCACATTAACAAGTGAAAGAAATAAACCAACATAAACATCAATATTTAACATTTTCAACAATCAGTTTGTATTTTGTTACCATTCCAAACCAAAACACTCTAAAAAATTTGAATGGTAAAAAGTTATGTTTTATGTAGTATGCACTCAAAATATTAACAATAAGCATATTTTTTAAAAACAAACTCTACTTATCAATTAGTAGATTATGTAGTATTAAGGAATTTATTCTTCCTTATATCACTATATAAACTTTGATGTATTGTTCAATATAAGTGTTTTGTCATAATAACTGAATTACATTGTCATGAAAATTAATCAAGTTGTAGTGATGCTTCTTAGGATTTTTAGTTTAGAATCAGTAAATGTACTAAAGCCTCAACATTAATTTGACCCTATACTAAGGGATATAGTATCACTTCTCCCATTACCCTACCCATTTTAAATGTGGGTCATGTAGGTGACAAACATGGGTGAGGGTAAAAATTATGCTTACCTTTACCCTACCCTACATGGCATGGGTTGTGGGTAAGAGGGTATACTCTATCCATATATAGCCTTGACATAAGAATTGCTTCCATTTGGATCTCAGTCAGATACATGGTAGGGTATAGTGGTGAACACCAGGAACTCAATAATTGAAGGGAAGTGTTAGAGTGATGCTTTTACTTTTCTAGTTATAAAAAGTTAAAAAAAATCTAAACTTACTTTACATACTTACTAGTTTCTTTCTATGATATTTTGGTTAACTGGTTATTAGTTGTAGCTTAAAATGTAATTTATCTAACCCAAAAATATTTTTTGTGAATGTATTCAAATTAATCATAAAATAGGTAAAAATGTAACACCTATGACCACACATCCAAAATGGAAGCAAATCAAGAGTAATTAGACTTTAAATTTATAACCTAATACTTAGACACCGATAGTGATAATTCATGGTCTTGTGTAGTATGTAGGGTCAAACATAGGGACAAGGGTGACAAGGTGTTTAGGATTTGAGATCTTAGCCTATCTAAGTCAAACCTAAAGGAGATATAAGGTGTTCCTTATGGAACAAACTAACCAAACAAAGAATAAGACAATAAAACTAAGTAAATCTAAGTTAACAAAATAAGAATAGTATAGATCCTTTTTGGTATGTTTCAAAATATGGATGGGACTTAGGTTGGGTTTAAGTATTTAAGAACTCTCACCAAGATGCAATACTCACACCCATTGTATAAGCTTATCATAGTTTATGATCAATCATCATAATTATCTATTCCCTCCTTTCTTGATATCAGGTTATATCTAGATTATAATCATGTCTTCCTCTCAAGATGACAAACATACAACTAAAAATACAACCAAGTGACCATTAGCTCTAGTTATCCAACACTTTTATGCATTCATACTACTCCATAACTCTAAATCTAATCTAACACCACTGTTTTGAGGTGTTAGTAGTCAAACTACACAACCAAAATGAAATATTCAAGAAAAAGAATCTGGAGATAAAGATTGCTGAGAGTAGATGCAATCAATGGAATATAAGTATTCACATGTTGGGAGAGATTTAGAGGCTACTAAAAACCAAGTATGTGGACTATCCACTCATGTTTATGGGAGACAATATGGATCTACAAATAAAAATTCCATAACAAGATGGATGGATGAAGTAAAGTGAATAGAGTGGGGGAAGAAAGAAGATACACAACAAGTAGTATATGTAAGGGAGTATTGATGGTCGATGTAGACCTCATTCTCCTAGATTGCAGTGATGGAAACTAAGATATTGGATATGATAATGCTTCTCCTCTCAAAGATGGTCTTCAAAGCCTTTGGAAGTAGAAAAGTTTGATGGAGAAGGTTGGTAGGTTGAGATCTGAAAAACACTTAATTGTCGAGGCAAATGTGTCTTTCATTCATGGCTTGGGGTCCTTATTTATAGGGAGTGGTGAGGTGTTCAAGGAACCAAAAGACATGAATTTAGTTGTGGTTTAATCTGGATGTAGTGTGCCACGGGACGTGCACTCAATAAACTGAGGCAATCGTGACACATGCAAAGATTTTGTCAAATGACGTTGCCCTTGTATCCACTGCAAGGAAGCAACTAGTAGAATTGTCAATTGTCAAAGCTAGTACAATCATGGACTGGTGATACCAGTAGAGCCATCCGTAGATGCAGCCAATAGAGGCATCAATATATGGCTATTTGTAAAAATTTCAGTTGATACTTAGTAGGAGAATCATCAATTAACGTGAGCATCTAGATCATTGGCTAGAAATCATCAGTAAGATCATCAGTTGATGTAAGTAGCACATCATTTTGATAGGTGGAATCTTGTAGAACCATTGGAAGATGGTATCAGAGACTCGATCATTTGTGATTGTTAGTAGGAATCAGTTGTCATTGTCAGTTGATGATTGTGGCACATCCATCGGCAAACAACTACTAATGGTTCAATTAGGCCTTTCTTCTGTTGAGGTGGGTTCCAACGATTAATGATTAGGTATCATCAACTAATGGAATGATTACATCCATTGGAGTTTATGACCATATATTGATGGTTTGGCTATTTTTCTTGGACTCGATGGTTTCCTAAACAAAAAATGGGAAGTTATTATTTATCAAAGGTAAAATAGGGAAAACATGAAAGTAGATACATGAATGTATAAGCATATGATAACAAGGGAAATGAAGGGTAGAATAGACATGTAACATACACAAACTTGGATGTTATCAACCTCCCCAAACTTAGAGTCTATCTTGTCCACATGTTAATAAATAAAATCAAAGTATGAGGTGTTAAAAATATGGGCATGTGTCTATCATGTTTTATGCCAGTGTTATATCAATATTACTACTTGGTTTGATTGTTTTTTGGGTCCATAGTATCTTTCTTAGAAGTTCAAGTTTGCATGATCTTTTTCCCAACACCCTCTCCTTTGGACAAGGTATTTCTTAATGATATCCACTACAATCCCCTTCCCTAGACGTGTCTGTTTTGTTCTCACACAAGGTAGCTTTCACTCCCAACCTTTATTTTTTTGGTTGATCAAGAGAGTGTGTAGGTTGGGCTAAGGCTGGTGTGTAAATTGTTCTTCTCTAAGTCCATTAACTACACGTCCAGAGTACAAAATACAGCCCCCATGGATACACTTTAAAGATCAAGGGGTTGTTGTAAAACTTTTGGATATTATTACGGGTCACAACATATCTGTGTTCTTGAACACAACTATACACAAGCCTGACAAGTACCCTTGACGTTTAGCATGACACAACTCTCATGCTTTTATTCTCACTCAAACTTCTATTCTTTGTCTTTTAGCTGATGCGATGATATGATTTTTTTTATTTTGTGGGATGCCAACCCTCTTTTTTCATTTTTTATGATTTTGTTTAGCACTATAAAGGTTATATGTTTTCTTCTGTGAGATCAATGAACTTCTAACCTATACTCGGGTTCTTGGATGACTGCTTAAAAGTGTAGAAGTTTAAGATCCTCCTTAGTCCCAAGAGATTCTCCAAGTGATCTAGCATTCTATTAGCAACCAGTAGTGTCTTGAAATAAGAGTTGGCACACGATCACAATTATGTGAAAGGTTATGTGGGTTTTATTTCACAAATACATCACTTAGTACAATCATAAATTGATAAGTGCTTGAATACAATTAAACCTAGTTTGAAAATGAAGATAACTTTTTGAAAAATTAGATCAAGATTTGCCTAAAGAAAAATTGTATACTTCATTAAGAATATTTTGGTTAAGGCAAAGATAAATGAGAATTTATCTATATGTGCAAGTTGATTTTTTTTTCATTATTTTTGAGAAACATGATACATGCAATGGTAAGATAAAGGTTGGGATCGAGGACGTACCTACCTCCCCTTTCCGCACCCCCTCAAACTTGTCCTACACTCTATCCCTAGAGTTTCAAAGGATGAGGTTAGATGTAACATGCAACTTATAGTAGAAATCATGTCATCCTTAGGTTTCCCATTCTAAAGTCAGAATCTGGATAGAGTATGTGCCTCGAAGGTGGTGGTAATAGACTTCTTTGAATATATCCACTATATTGTCTTTAGCTGCTCAGATTTGCATCCAAAACAACATGTGGAAGATGCAATCATTTGATAGTGGACTCTACAAGGGGCTCCTATGACAAAATTATGTCTTCCCAAAATCTCCATTTTCATCTGAGTACCCTCAACCATATTATTTGATTAGTTGTGTGTTACACATTGTGCTTCTTTCTATTTAGTCATGTTTTGAGGTGTCTTGTGATTTCTTATACTTGGCGTCTGAGATGTTATAAAGAATTGCATTCTTGGTTGTCATGTCAGGTGATAGTAGAGTCCAATGGCCATCATGAAGGATAACAGAGAAGATGAATTTAGGGATATTAAGTTTAAGTTTCTTGATAAGTTTGTCCACTTCTCCACGTGCCTTATTCAAGATTATGTCTCCCACCAATTCATAATAAGCCATATACACATCTTCAAGCTTGTCACCTAAAACTAGCTAACAAGAAGTCATGACGCTAAAAACCATGTAACCTTTGATTTTGAGAATATCATTGAGTTTTGAATTCTCACTAACATATTCCCTTTCAAACATGGTGACAATCTCGTCCTCTTTAGGTTTTATTCTGTCCGTGATAAAAACAAACTCTTCCATATATAAGATTTAGCATGCACATGGTTAAAGTTTTCAAAGGCAGGAGTGACTAGGTATGTAGGTGACAAGTCTTCTATTACAGATTCGTGATAAGGTACTTCATGCTCTTTTAAACCTCCTGTTCATTTTTAGGAATTGGGTAGGTAGGGGATACAATCTTTTTTTGCACTGGTGGAGTTGGAGGGTGTTGTTGGTGTTGGACTCTGCTGAACCGACATTGGATCATGCTAAATAAGATTGTCCAGTTCATTCCAGAGAGTCTTCAATACTTCTCTCTGAGCTTTCTTCTCTAGAAGGGGTATGTTATTTTACATCCTCTTGGGGGTATATTCCATGTGCTAATAATATAAGAATCTCCTATCATGGATAATCTCCATTACATACTTTCCTTGCAAAGTATATAAGTCTTGATTTCATATTTCTATCCAATGCCTGAATCATTTGCAACACTATGAATGTACTGTCCCTTGATACATTCTTTGGGGGACATCAATATTGATCCAAATTTTAGCCCAATTGGGATAGTACGATCCATTGGCCCCTTCTATCAAGTGTTCCACTCATATTGAGATTATCTATATTATCTGGCATCAGGTTTTCTAAAGACCAACCTTCAACATGGTAGACCTTTGAAATTGTAGTTGTATGTTATAATTTGTCATGCAAACAGTCTGCCATTGTCAACAAATAGTGGTCCAAAGCTCTGTATGGTAGAGTGATCAATTTTAATTCCTTTGGTGCTTTCTAGAGATTTGACTAGTTCATTAATAGAAAATGCATTGTCCTTGTCTTTATAAACTTGGGTTGCCAGACTTGGTGTTGCATTGAATGCAGGCCCTCCTTCATATCTATGCATGTATCCTTCAATAATAATGTCGTATAGAACTTTGAAGAACTTTTTTACTTATGGAGGCCTTATTTCTAAAAGTAATTCACATGTCCTCCGTTGTTAGAATATGCAATTGATTCTTGCAAATTACATTGTCCCATGCTTTTTATTGTCTAGGATGGCATCCATGACATGGATGTCCCAAAGGAGCATTCCAGATGTAGACTTCATGTCCATTTCTTTCATTTTTTAGGGAAGAGGTAGGGGTGCGGACATGTTGACAATGTTGGTGGCCTCAAGTTTGGGGAAAATTGGGGTATCCATCGTCATAGGTGCTTCCCTGGATAGATAGTTTATGTTACCCTATTCTTCATCTGAGGTGATTTGCCCATGTCTTTGGCCAAATAGATTACTAGAATGTGCTATGTTGTTGATTTTGTTTAGCAAATATTCCCCACAAATGTCTTCATTGGATGCACGGGGTGGAAGGGTTTTGTATATAAAGAGTTAGTGAAGTCCATACATAACATCTTTAGTGGTTTCCCCTACCTCTTTACTTTCTCCCACTACAATGGGGTCAGGTATTACTATATTTTCCCTAGAACCTCTTATACATTGGTGGCGTTTACTTCTCTATCGGGGTCTTTGGGGATGACTCTTTCTTCATTACCCTATGCAATGACCTTCTTATGGGGTGTTTTGCTGGGTTCAATCTCCTAAGATATCTTGGCTATGTTTGTGGACTATCTAGGAGAGGTGGTCGAGCGAAACTTGTCTTCATCTCCCTTAGTAGTTTTATGATGTTTTGAATGGATTCCTCCTCTCAATTATCAATAGAGAACACTAGCAATATCATTAGGTGGAGTTACTTTTGGGATGATGCCTAGCTTGGCCACTGATAACTATGCCTCGAGGTTGGCATTCACCTCTTTTTCTTGGGTAGGGGAGTGATTTTATTCTTCATTTGGGTTCTTCTACTTTTTTCTCTTGGCTCCTTGGGCACAAAAGATGCTAAAGTTTCTTCCTTTCATTTTTGTAGGTTGTTGAAGGAGTGCATCATGTCATTTTCTTTTCATCTGGTCCTCCCTTAGTGCTGCAATCTCCTTGGCTATCTTGGCTAAGGTCTCCATGGTCGTCTGTTGATTGGCCACCATTACATGCATCTACAGATCTCCAGGGGATAGATTTGCATTGTAACTCCTTCACCTTCATTGTTAGTGTCTCTACATCGAAAGATAGATTAGAAATATTGAGAATAGAGGTAGATATGATCTCACATAGATTATCAATATCCTTCCTTATATATGTGAACCTTGTTTTAATAGGATCTCACTTGATTGTTAGAGTGGGGTAGCATGAGATCACTTCCTACCTAGGTGTCTCCCTTGGTAGTGAGAGTAGATAGTTTTCTTTTCCGTCTTGGTGTGGATTACTTGATAACTATTTTGCTAATGGGTTGGGTTCATTGATCAAAGGTTTCTTCTCAATCTCATCTATTTCCATTATTGTTGTCTGCTCAATCATAGATTTTTTTCATATCATCTCCAACTATGTATTATTGGGTTTGGCTCATGTTGCCATTTATATGCGTCAAAATTTTTGTTCTTCACTTCTGATGTTGCATCGAGGGATACTAGGGATGTGGCCATAAAGTGGGGAGGAGTTTTCTCCCTGTTAGGTTGTATCTCTAGAAGGGCAGCTTCTATTTATTCCTAGATAGTTATTACCATTGTAACTGCCTATTTTACTGCTTCATTCTTCTTTTTAGGTTTTGCTGCATAGAGTTTCACACTTTTTGGTCCCACAATTGTCTTCTTGAGAAATCATATCTCAAACATCAGTTTCTTGGTAGGTCATCCATGTTCATTCACTTTTGTTTGGGTAGTGTCTTCTATAGGTGGTTCATTGAATTAAGGAATATGAGTTTTTTCTTAATATCATCTTCAAAATATTCGCCACCATAATCATACATGCTCATCTTTAGAAGGGGTAGGAGGTCTTTTGACTTTAAATGTCACTAGAACATCATGTTCTTCATGCTCCCTGGGACGTTTGTTGAATTCAAGTATTTTACGTCCACAAACATGTCATAGCTTTCTTGAATGAAATGTTTGAGTACCTTCATATATCCCAATTTATGCGCATGATATATGTCACTAGGCCCCTCATACATAATTCTATTGGGCCCTCAGAACCTTTTTTCGGGGCCAACTTGTCTATCAACAACTTTGTAATGTTTATGATCTTCTTTTAGATAATGTCCACATGATTTCAAGGTCTTCTCATATCATCTTGGAGTGTCTAGTTGTGTAAAAACTGCATTAGTGGCAATCTTATGAATCATTCGGACTAGACCAGAATGCATATGGGAAGCTTTAGATTTTTTTGAGTTGTATTCTTCCACCCCTGATAGTCTCTTCCATGTTTTGTCATTTGAGAAGCCCTTGACTTCTCTATCCAACCTCACCTTATTAAAAAGTTCATCCTTCTCCTCAGTATTGATGAATGTGCGATTTTGCCATTTTTCTTTTAGAATATAGTCTTTACTAGTGACCCCGAAAAGCCAACTTTGACCCTCCTTCACATTCACCAAATTCTTCTTTTGAGAGTGGAATTTTCTTTAGAGATAACATGAACTCAAAGGCGAGTTATCCATAAAAATGATGGTCATTGAAGCATATCTTGTATAAGCTGATGTTGTTTAGATGTTCTTTCAACGTATCATGTATGCCTCATTTGGTTAGGGTGTCAACACAGCCATATCTTGTTTCCTTGAAGAATTTACAGTTCATCATATTATCCCAGAATTCTTGTGCTCATCATCACTAGAGCTGAAGTAATTGTCTAGTTGCACTGAAAGTTCATCACCTGACTCAATTAACATGTCAACTATAACTCCAGATGGCAATGATTTTCCTTCTTTTTCTTCTTGTCCTCCTCCCTAGGTTGTTCTATGCACCTTTTCCCTTCCACTTCTGGGGAAGGGATGGATCACGTTCCTCTTCTTAAGCAATGTGGTATCCTCAGATGGTACATATTTATAGGTTTCAATGTCCCCTATGTTTGCTGGGTTGGAGGACTCTACTAGAATAGTTTCTTGTGTCGCTTAAGCATATCTATCAAATAAATATCCCTTTTTCTCTCTGGAGTCGGGCCTCCATGAATTTTCAAATATTTGACAGCCTAATCTTTTAATCGTTTAGTCTCAATGATATATCCCTTCTACAATATTTCATGTAGTGTGCCTATCTCCATCATTTTCTGTGCTAATTCTGGTGACAAATGTGACATCAAAAGGTTTGGGTTACCTAACATTCTATTGAATGCAATGTAGATATACTTTATATCGTTTGCCCTATCAGAGAAAGTTATAATATTGGTAGTGACAAAAATCGATAGTTATGAATATTGTCAATAACTAGGTCTGACAAACAATGGAAAAACAAGCAATCGAGAACCAATGGAAACCAGGCACCTAAAAACCGATTGTTTTCAAAGAGTGCCTTTTGATGGTTCTGAATCAAAATTAGAGACTGGTGGAAATGACGTCTCTAAAAAAGATAGTTTTGAACATTTAAGGTTTTGACCATTTCTAGAATATGGGCACTTGAAACCGGTGGTTTCTATGGTCTTTCATTAGTTGGTTTGTTGATCAAGTAGCGTAAACCAACGAAAGAGAGTATGGGGGGTTGTTATTTCAAAACATATGATTGAAGAAATGAAGTGAATTATCAGAGAGACCAAAACCTGTGAAGTAGGTTGATGTTTGGTAGGATAGCATCAAAGGATTAAATCTTGATAGTCAGAAGAGAAGATCTAAGGTAAAATGAGAAAATAGTTTAGAGAGGGAAGAAAATTACTTCATATGATGCATATGGTGTCGACAACCATATGATTTCTTCTTCCAGTTGTTCCTTAGTTTCTCACCCATCTTCTCACCAAAGAAGATGACTGCTTCAACTGCTTCTCCACTAGTTAATTTGTTAGCTGAGTGGAAGTATTTAGGTCAAATTGTCACATATCTCCTGGAGGAGGGTTTACTAGAGACACGACCCTTTACCGAGCAAGGAGAGGTCAATCACCATTGTTTGATCCTAAGTCGGTGAGGATGCATCATCTATGATGGCAGAGATAATCATTGAACGACTAATGGAGCTCGAGCTCTGGGAAATCCCATAAGGAAGAATGAAACCTAGGAAAGAGTTTGTCGCTATCTAACTCATGCAACTTATGGATGTAGGAGGCAGTGATTAGGGTTTAGTTGCAATCCCCTAGAGTATTAGTGTCATGCCCCGATCCCCAATTACCACTAATCATGAGATTAGGGCATGATAAGAGGATTCAACTTAATACAAATACACCCTTAACTTTTACTTTTCTTAATCACTTAAAATTTACCTAAAGGAGAATCTCATAATTTCGACAATATTGAAATCTTACTTAAACTTGTGGAAGCAAACTTACTATTTCTAAATCTTGAAAGATGCCTCAGAGTTTAAACAACATATTACATCTTACTTGCGGAATATAAAGTGCAATAGTTAATTGAAAACTAACTACATATTACATTTCATTCTCTCTCTCTCTCTACCATACCACATGCCCAAGGACAGAGGGGAAAGGACTAAGAGACATCTAACTAACTACAAACTACCTTCTAAGTACTTGGGTGATACGATCCTTCAACTTCCTCATGCTGATGCTGACCTGAAAAATGTTTCTGTTGGTTGGTGAGCTACTGGCTCAGTGAATAGAATTTCACCCAACCATCACAGATAACTCATTTTATGGTTATTAATTGAAATAAAATACAAGATAATACTATACTGAGCAGATCTAAGCATTATAATTTAAACAACAGGTGATGTCAACATTCCATTAAGATAACAACTGCTGCAAAGTTGTAGATACAATTAAATAATAGAAAATACAAAAATTTCATTTGGAGGACAACTGCTGTGAAACTAACTCAAATCTTTCTTAACTCTTTAACTTATAGAAACTTTGTGAACCTATATGAACATATTTTATATTATGCCCTGATCATATGCAGTGTACTCTACATATGAAGACTCATAGAGAACTACGATCCCACCATACAAGACTTAGCCGACACCCCGGGATAGCTAAGTCTGACTACTCTCCTGGTCTGCAACTGGAAAACTGGCTCTCTGGCCTCGACACTCCTATGGTGCCGTAAACTAGACTTCTCCTCTAGGCTGAGTACACAGGTAGAGGGTCTGAGATGTTCTGTGGGCCTCATATTGGTACGCTCTGTGGGTACCTCTGGGTTACCACCGGGACTTTCGGTTCATGTTGGGTAACCTATTTTTTCTTAGGAGACTTCCTCAAAGGCTTCGTCTCCTCACACGCTCTGTGGGTGCGTTCCGACCCCCGTATACTAGACGCACCGCCAAGGTAGGTCGTTTCATCCCTAAGGCACAGACCTCTCATAGGGATTTTATGGTGTCAGGGCCCTTAGATCTATTAGTTCACTAATCTTAGAATACTCTTACTAGATTGTACATTTCTCTTACTTATACTCGACTCTGGTATCTCTATGGTATCGGGTCTATTTACTTGAACTTTACAACACGACATAAATATCATTCTAAATTTGACAGAGCAGTATATTCAAGCATTGCAAATGCTGAGAGATTTGACATAGTAAGCATGCAGGAAGATTAAAATAAATAGAATACTTGTCAACTTGGCACATACATATTGAAATCATGCAATTAAACATCTTAATATACTGATAAGGGTTGATTACTCAACATATGAGAAATCATCAGTAACACTTGTAAATAATCTGAAATTCCTAGAAAAATGTGCACATCAACCAAAGATCAGAGTTGTGCATCGCATAACTCAATTAAGAGTTAAATTACCTATTATGGGACAGTTTATAATATTAATTGGGAATTTCAAATAATTTCTTTGGAAAACATGTCAATTTGTATAGTTATTAAACTACTCACATTAAATATAGTAGGCAGCGTGCAACTAGGTTTTCTTGAATGTTTTCATGTCATCGTCATTTCTTTGTAATCGTGCATCAATTGAATTACTAAAATCGTGCAACTTGGGTTTATACCCAAACTGTTTAGTTATTGGTCGTATTCTACTAATTTTAGCTTTTAAACTGAATAACTTAGGTTTCGATCAACCATGTAATTCCACTAGTCTGAACCACACTGAATCAGATAATAAACTAGATCATTCAAAGCGTAAAGAAGCAAATTGTGAAATAAAAGTTAGGTGACACCAATACTACACATCACTTGATAACTGTTGTTACCAGCAAAAAAACATAGATTCAACTGAAATTATCTGACTTCTGGAGTTAAATATTGCTTGGTGAGTGAAATTCTACTCACAGCAGTTTGGGACTGTCCAAAATCGTCTGGGAATGCGTCTGAGACCTGTTTCAAGGTGTTAGCAGGTTGTCTTCAACCTCAGGTTCAACCCTGAGTTGAACCTGCTGCACACAGCAACAACTCTTCCTCACGTACAGGTTGGAAACAAGGGCTATTGGCTACAGATACTTGCATAAACCTCAAGGACGAACTCAACTACGTTGCTTGGTGCTGCTCCTCGCACCCAAATGGCCATGGTCATTGCTTCACGTAGCTACTACTGCTGCTCGGTAGGGGCGCCTCCCTAGGGCATGATTGGGGTGAAGAAGCTAGCTGGGAGCTACGGTTGCAAGCTTGGGCCTCGAAAATGGAATCTTGGGTGCCATTTGGTGGCGTTTCTCAAGTAAATCGGCCCTTGGATGGTGCGCTGCAGCTGGCCGGCCGCTGCTATTGGGCGGAGGCAAGGATGAGGAGGAAGAAAGGAAGGAGAGGAGTGGGCGGAGGTAGGGTGCTGATGGTCAGAGGTGAACATGCTTGAATCATCCACCGATCCCCCCCCATCTGCTGATCGATCGGAGAGATTGGGCGCCGCTTAGATAGTGCCCTGGTTCGTTTGGGAAGAAAGGGATAAGAAGAAAGAAAAAATAAAGGAAAGGGAAAGAAATAGCTAATTACTAGAAAAATTGCATCCAAGCGCAAAGAAACATAAAAACGTCGTAACTATTGAATCGAAGGTCCAAATTGAATGATTCTTTTTGCAAAGCTTCAAACACAGAAATCTCTACCTTCTTAAGGCAGGAAAACATGCTAATTAGATTGTCTCACTTGATCAAAGCACTAATCACCACATGAGCACTTAACTTATCTCAATTAACTTAATGACACTGTTATCATGATACTTACTAGTTAACTTTGGTGTGGGTCATAACAATCTCCCTCCCTTATAAGAATTTCATCCCGAAATTCCTAAAAGAGAAAAGGAAATTTGTTACGCATCTCAGACTCAAGCTCCCACGTGTCTTCCTCTAGGTTGTGGTTCATCCATAGAACTTTCACTAATGATATTTCTTGATTCTTGAGTTTCTTGATCCTCCGATCAACTATTTGTACATGTCCTTCAACATAGGACACATCGGATCTGAGCTGTGCAAGTTCTAGGTCCACTATCTTCTCTGTACCAGGATAACACTTCTTTAGCATCGAAACATGAAACACATCATGTAGATTAGCCAACTCAGATGGCAAATCCAACCTGTAGGCTACATGTCCAATCCTCTCAATGACAGGATATGGGCCCATAAACCTAGGAGTCAGTTTGCCTCTCTTGCCAAACCTCAACACTCCTTTCCATGGTGAAACCTTCAGATACACTTCATCACCAACCTCAAACTCAAGAGGTGTACGTCTCTTCTCAGTGTAACTTTTCTGCCTGTCCTGTACAACTTTTAACTATTCTCTAATCACTGTAATCTTTTTAGTAGTCAAATCTACTATCTCTGGTCCAAGAATCTCTTTTTCACCCACCTCATACCAACATACGAGTGATCTACACTTTTTGCCATACAAAGCTTCATACGGGGCCATACCAAGACTGGATGGTGACGATTATTGTATTCAAACTCTATAAGGCTCAAGTGTTCTTCCCAACTTCCACTGAAATGCAAGACACATGCTCTCAGCATGTCCTTAAGAGTCTAAATGGTCCTCTTTGACTGACCATCTGTCTGCGGGTGAAAACTTGTACTGAACCTCAACTTTGTGCCCAAAGCACGATGCAACTGATTCCAAAACCTAGATGTGAACTTAGGATCTCTATCTGATATTGTTGAAACTAGGATGTCATGCATCCTAACTATCTCATCCACGTATATCTTATCCAACTTCGGGGAGTAAGTGTTGTCCCTAAGAAAGTCGAGTCTGTTCTATAGTGGGAGTAGCCTAAGACTCCTATTGAGATCAGAAGATTCTTAGGATTGGCAGGTTACTATAGGAGGTTCATCCATAACTTTAGTGTTGTAGCATCACCTCTGACATGCTTAACAAGAAAGGGTGCACCGTTTGTCTGGTCAGACAATTGTGAGAAGAGTTTTCAGATCTTGAAGAAGAGCTTGACTACAACACAAGTGTTGATCCTTCCTGAGATAGGTAAAGGTTACATAGTGTTTTGTGATGCTTCCAGGAGAGGCTTAGGCTGCGTGTTGATGCAAGAAGACAAAGTATTAGCTTATGCATCTAGATAGCTTAAGAAGAATGAGGAGAATTACCTGAAACATGATCTGGAGTTAGCTGTTGTAGTTCATGCTCTTAAGACATGGCGTCACTATCTTTATGGTGAGGCGTGCCCGGTGTTTACAGATCATAAGAGCTTGAAATATATCTTCACCCAGAAGGATCTAAATCTTAGACAATGGAGATGGTTAGAATTGATCAAGGTTTATGAAGTGACAATAGATTATCATCCTGGTAAATAAAATGTGGTAGTAGATTCCCTCAATAGGAAGTCAAGTTCAACAGTATATGCATTCTCTATGGCATGTTTCAAGAGATACCTGCTAGTAGAGATGCGGAAGTTGAACTTGGACTTAGGGGTGACAGAACAGAGTGGTTTGATTGCACAGATGCTAGTCAAGCCTACTTTTTATGATCAGATCAAGGAACTACAACATAGTGACAGTGAGTTATGATAGATCATGCAAGACATGACAAGGGGAAAAAGACCAGAGTTTAGGTTTTCAGATGATGGTTTGTTGTATCAGCATGACATGTTGTGTGTACCTAGAGACAGTGATTTGAAAGAAAGGATTCTTGAGGAAGCACATGTATCAATGTACGTTATGCATCTAGGCAACACTAAGATGTATAGGAATCTTAAGAAGTTGTATTGTTGGTCATGTATGAAAAAGGATGTAGCTGAGTACGTGGCTAGATGCAGTGTGTGTCAGCAGGTTAAGGATGAGCATCAGAAACCTATAGGTACCTTGCAATCTCTTCCTACACCAGAGTGGAAGTGAGAACATATCACAATGGAGTTTTTGGTAGGGTTGCCCATGACACCTAGAGGTTGTGACTCGATATGGGTGATTGTGGTTAGACTAACTAAGTTTGCTCACTTTCTTCTTGTTAAGTCAACCTTTGATGTCCCGAAGTTGGCTAAGATATATGTGGATGAGGTAGTCATGCTTCATGGTATCCCAGTTTCAATTATATCATATAGAGATCCTAAGTTCACCTCCAAGTTTTGGAATCAGTTGCATCATGCTATGGGCACAAAGTTGAGATTCAATACAGCTTTTCACCCGCAGACGGATGGTTAGTCAGAGAGGACCATTCAGACTCTTGAGGACATGTTGAGAGCATGTGTCCTACATTTCAGTGGAAGTTGGGAAGAACACTTAAGACTTATAGAGTTTGCATACAACAATAGTCACTATTCTAGTCTTGGTATGGCCTCGTATGAAGCTCTATATGGAAGAAAGTGTAGATCACCCATATGTTGGTATGAGGTGGGTGAAAAGGAGATTTTTGGACCAGAGATAGTGGATTTGACTATAGAAAAGATTAAAGTGATAAAAGAATAGTTAAAATCTGCACAGGATAGGCAGAACAGTTACACTGAGAAGAGACATAGACCTCTTGAGTTTGAGGTTGGTGATGAAGTGTATATGAAAGTTTCATCATGGAAAGGAGTGTTGAGGTATGGCAAGAGAGGCAAACTGACTCCTAGGTTTATTGGCCCATATCCTGTCATTGAGAGGATTGGACCTGTAGCCTACAGGTTGGAATTGCCATATGAGTTGGAAAATCTACATGATGTGTTTCATGTATCAATGTTGAAGCAGTGTTACCTTGGTATAGAGAAGATAGTGGATCCAAAACCTACATAGATTAGATAAGATGTGTCCTATGTTGAAGGACCAGTATAGATAGTTGATCGGAGGAAAATTTCTGTCCGCAACTTGTTCCTAATGATGTAGAAAAGTGCAGAAGATTTCAAGAAGGATTAAGATAAGAGATTAGACATACTGTTTCAGACATTGGTCGAAGAGATAGAGAAAACTTTGGGGAATTTGTGGAAGCAGCGAGACGGTAGAAGAGTCAGTTAATACTGATAAGCAGTATGAGAGTAAGAAAAGATCTAGAGACTTTATTAGAAGGGGACAAAGTAGTGGTGGTTATAGAGGAGGTGGTGGTTTCTTTTCAAAGATAGGATGAGGACTTGGCTATTTTGGAAGACAAGGATCCAGTTTTTCATCAAGTGGAGGAAGACCTAACTCTGGTAGATGGAATACACAGTCTACATGGACACCTCCAACTAGGTCTTCAGGATCTTCAGTGTCAGTGACAGGACCATAGAGACGTGATGCATCCATGTGTGATATCTGTGGAAGACCACACGCAGGACAATGTTGGGGAGCAAGGTTTCAAGGATGTCATCAATGTGGACATATGGGACATATTAAGAGGAATTCCCCCAGTTACAATAGTTAGCATCACAGGGTTCTCAGTCACAGTATCAGAATGTGTTGATACATGTTCCAGTTGGAGGACCCAATTCCTTTGTAGCTTCAGGTTCCTGAGGTGGTGTATCACCCAGTGCTAGGGAAGGACAACAAGGACGTCGTGGGAGAGGAAGAGCTTCATGACGCTTTTTCTCTTTGACACCACAAGAGGGTATTGTTTCTTCTCGAGTAATTATAGAAGAAATGCTTTTCTTTAAAAGCATTTCAGTCACAATTTTGATAGATCCGGGTGCTACTCACTCATTTATATAGAGTTCCTTAGCTTATGAGCTTAACATGTTAACCCAGGAGTTATCGGTTGAGTTGTTGTTGAGGGTTCCGTTAGGTGAACCGACAGTGCTGACAAAGTTTTATCTCGGATGTTTGTTGACTTTTGGTGATTAAACCATTGCGGTTAATCTTAAACCCTTAGATGTTAACTCTTTCCAAGTTATCTTGGGTATGGATTGCCTAGAGACGCATCGAGTTCAACTCGACTGTTGGAAGAAGGAGGTTGTCTTTCAACATGGTGGATTTTCTTGTGTCTTTACTGGAGACATGAAAGTTTTGCCTACATGTATCATATCAGCCACTGTAGCTGACAAGATGTTGCAGAAAGGTTGTGAGGCATTCTTGGCACATGTAGTAGATACTAGAGCAGAGAAGAGCACAATGAGTCTCTGGGATGTACCAGTGGTCTGTGAGTTCTCAGATGTTTCTCCGAATGAGTTTCCAGGTCTACCTCCTGAAAGAGAGATAGACTTTGAGATCCAGGTGTTTCCAGGTAGTCAACCTATAGCATTACCAGCCTACAGAATGGCACCTACAGAGTTGAAGGAACTCAAGATTTAGTTATAGGAATTACTGGATAAGGGTTTCATTCGACCTAGTTCTTCTCCATGGGGAGCTCCAGTCTTGTGTGTGAAAAAGAAAGATGGTACTATGAGGTTATGTATAGACTACAGACAGTTGAATAAGATCACCATCAATAATAAGTATCCATTGCCAAGGATAGATGATTTTTTTGATCATTTATATGGAGAGACGATATTTTCTAAGATAGATTTGAGATCTGGATATCATCAGTTGAGGATAAAGGCTTCAGATATTCCTAAGTCGGCTATTAGAACAAGATATGGGCATTATGAGTCTCTGGTCATGTCATTTGGACTGACTAATGCCCCATCAACTTTCATGAATATGATGAATCCGATTTTCAAACCGTTTTTGGATCAGTTCATAGTGGTTTTCATAGATGACATTTTGATCTATTCTAGAGATGATGAGCAACATGAGCAGCATCTGAGGATAGCATTACAGTTGTTGAGACAACACCTGTTACGACCCCCACCTCCCGATAACCCCCAATTAAGGGAGACCGAGAGGTCGAAGCCGCACCCATAACTTCCGGATCAAAGGTTCGGCAATTAACCAAGAATAATGATCAAATTTTAACATTGTTTTCAATTTCTTTCTTAATAAAGAAATACTTATTTGATCTTTTCTTTTCTTATTGCCTTTTCTTCACAATCTTGGACTCCTTGGCACCCAAGGAACCTAAGAGGCACGAAATCCATCCTTGGATTACATTATTTTGCCTTCTAAAGGTTTTCACATTTTCTTTTCTCAAATTCTCAATTATTCATTAATTAATTGAAATTCCTCTTTATTGGGCCCAATAGCCAATAAAGCCCACAAAGAAAACAATCAAGGCTATTGTAAATGGAATCCATTTATTCAATACAAGTTATATCATTATTTGTCCAAATATCTTTAATATGAGAAATTACATTTCTCACCTATTGAACCCAAAAAAATTGAGGTTATAACATCCTTCCCCTCTTATAAGAATTTTGTCCTCAAAATTCCATCAAACAAATAAACAATTCAGGATAAGTCTTTTCTACGTCCATCATTGGCCCCTATGTGGCTTTACCTTATCCATGGCGCTTCCAAAGAACCTTTATCATCACATATTCGTTTCTCTGAGTTCTTTCATCCTAGCGTCTATAAACTGCACAGGTGACTCAAGCCATTTTAGCCTCCCTTGGGGCTCACTAGGTTCATTTCTCAGCACATGGTCTGGTTACCTCACATAGTGCTCTAAATTGGACACATGTAACTCATCACACATTACTTTATCCTGAGGGGTAAGATCATACTTAATTTTCTCCACCAATCCATCTCAATGAACCCATGTATCAGGGACTCATCTTTCTTAGCTATAGCCCAGAGGGGTCGGATTTTCATGTCACATATTTTCCACAGTGAATTGTATGTCAGTCTACTTTGCATCTGCTCATGACTCTCATTGTCTCTAGGCTCCTTTCAGCCATTGCATGATCAAAGCGACTTCATCTACACACATAGTGGCCCTTTTCTAACCATCCCGTGGTCCTTTCACCAACATCACCTTACTGAAGTGGTGACCGACACATCCTCCCTTACAGAGCTTCTTTAAAACCCGATTTGGCTATGGCGGTTATCATCACGTCTTTCACAGGACAAGAACTGTCTCTAGATATCACCCGAAATGAGCACACATGCTCTCATCAGACCCTTTAGTATGGATTGTATTAACCATTAGTTAGGGGTGACGAACTATACTAACATCGAGTTCTTCATGTACCTTCTTCCATCTTATGGAAGTAACCCTTTAGGTTATATTTCAAGAACTTTTGAATTCACCGCATGGTGTAGTGGAACCATCTCTCTCATATGTAGTTCAACCCGATCTGTTCCTTGACAATACTCTTTCTTTCTCATGTCATCTAGGTAAGGCGATCTATCATAACGCATATTGTACCTTGACCTTCTTTGGTCATGGGGAAACTTACAACAACATCCATAGCGGTGAACTCCCATTCCCTTTCGAGAATTCTTTATCCTCTATACTAAAGCACTGGGTTACTAATGTTCATCCTTCACCCTCCTGACATGCATGGCAACATGCCACATGCAACATTATCTTAGCTATCCCAAGTACTACTGTCAGTTACTATCTTCGTAGTACGGTGTATGATGATCTTAAAATCATGATCTCCTGTATGTCATGATTACTCAGAAGCCCTAAACCACTCTCATTAGGGTTTAAACACCTTCCTATCCAAAGAAGAACATTTGAGGTTCTACAACCATCCTTTTACTATGATAAGCCCTTGGCTGGCTAGCTAAGCAATTACCAACTCGATCAATGATCTCGTTACATCTCCTTTCTCAAACTTAGGGTTAGCCTAACCACCTCTTCCAGACAGCTATATCTCAACCAGAGCATCTATTACCACTTCACATCCGCAGGTGTTAGGTAATGTTGAAGACATACACCTCCGTGTATTCTACTTATCGTCTCATCTCAAACTCTAAGTTTGTCTTCCTCAAGAAACTATGAGCTCATCCTCATGGTGTTCAAACTCAACCTTGCATAACTTGCAAATTCCACATGGCTCATGATAAAAAAAATCCTCATAAGATGACTACACTATTCCTCCTAGTGTTTGTAAACCATCCATGTATCATTCACTCCACCAGGGTATGTTATCATCCCTGTCCTCATGTCTCGTAGCAATGTCACATCATCTTTTATCCTTGGTGTATGGCATGTGTACTGTCCTATCTCTCACTCCCATAATAAGAGGAAATAAGCATTTGGTTGCAGTCCAAATACAGAGTTCTTCTGGTTCCAAGAGTAGAGATGGTACATCCCACCTCGCCGGTACACTTTTAAATTCAAGTTGAAACGTGCCACATATGTCTCTACATCACAATCATCTTGATATCAAGGTTACTTCCATGGAAAACTAGTTTCGAACCTACTTGGGTCACCACACAATCCTTGGTCATCTCTTCTAGGTCTATAGGGTGCCAGCACTTTTGGGGTCATCCCTCTTCCCTCATGCATCAAGAGAGTGCCCTACTCATCTGCCCTTTGGGTCCCATGAGTTCATGAAGGTGATCAATCTCCTAACCCACGACCCTCATACAATGATAGTTGTTACCTCCCGACCCTATGGTCATGTGCAACTAGGGAATTAGGCAACTCCTACTTTCATCGGTCTTATCCCTACCTGACCCGAGGATAGACTTAGGATTCACCATTATAGTACATGTTTACTTAGAACCTTACCCCAAGTCTTCATCATTTCTCTTTCTGCATTCATGGACTGGCTTTCATCCTTTCATTGGGATCATGGCGACCTGCCTACCTTGGTCAGGCCCCATACCAGTTACCTCCATGATAACACATCCATATGCACATAGAGATGGTTATCGATGGGTCTATAGGCTCATTCTCATACCATGTACTTCTTCACTTAGCTTCTCAAGATCCCATGAGACCTTTTTAGGTTTCCTCAACACCCAAAAAACTGGTATACACCCTACCAAAGGGTCCCTCTCCCAGGATGGGAGGAAACCACGACTCTTGACAACAAGGTCACAAACATCCTTAGGGTTTACATCCATATGAGCATGCTTAACCCAACAGCTACTAAGGCACAAATAGACCACCTACTAAATTATGCTAGGTCATACTTGTTCTCTTTCCTCAACACTGGATCAAGATCATACCTTCCCATGTCATCAACTTAGCTGGGGGGGGGTTCATCTTAAAAAATTAGGGGGTTTCCCTTTCCTCTCAACATAAGAAGTACAATGCCCACTTCTATAGGAACTCCACTCTCATCATGAGCATCAGGTACACCACTTCCACTCTTAGTCCTAGGAACCCTAGGTTTACTTGTAGGTGTCCAACTACATGCTCTATCTCTTAACCACGAACCAAGCATGCAAAAAGGCATGACATGCACTTCTTGTCATCCTTCAACTCGAGTAACACTTAGAGTTGGGTCCTCCATAAGGACAACCAAAAAGGTACAAGGCCTCATAACCTGTTACTAAATCTTTCTAGGTCTAAGGAACTCTGCTTCCTACCTCAGAAGGTAAACACTTATACCGTAGACTCATAGGTGCCAGAAACCTCATTCTCTCTCTAGGGTTTGGTCCCTCTAGAGGAAACCAAGATATCATCAACTTCTAGGGATCGATCATGAGGCAACCACTATCATCCATTGTTCCTCATATCTCGGGGTCTTAGGCTTCCAACCTGCTTGCTGGGTCTCCTGCTCTCTCTAGAGCTAACCCTACATCCAACCTCACCATTAGAGGTCCTCTCTTTATGAAGGATCAACCTCAAAAGCATGCCCCTACCTGGATGAAACTTATGGTCAACTTATAACCCCTTATACTTATCACATAAGCTATCCATCAAACTCCCTCGGCCATGGTTTCAACCTATTGCTTGCACTACTGATACATACAGGGTGCCTATCAGCTTATGGGGTTCCATAGGTTCTTCTCTAACCTCAACAATGAAGGAGTTATCCTTCACTCTAACATGACGACCCTTCCCAGGGTTGGGTTGCCTAAGGTGCTAGGTCACCCATGGATCATATGGCATCCCAAAGGCATGTCCCTTCAAACACCTAGTCCAACTCATCTCTCTCTAACCATCACTTAGGGTTAGGGTTAACATCATCCTCAGAGGATGTGTCAGGTCTCTACTTGCAATGGAGATCTCTATCTCCAAGACTAACTTATCCTCCTGACAAGAAGGTCTAGCCTCAGGTCTCTTCTGAGGACATGACAACTTATGTCATACGACCTAAGCATGTATCTATTCTTTAATTTGCGCTTAATCTATTAAGCTTATGTCCATGAAATCTTATTTACATGCTTTTCATTTATTTGGTGGAGGATTCCTTAAACCTTATTAACCTTACCCATACCTCAAGAGGGTGAGGAGAAGAAAGAAAACCCTAATCCTTCAGGTCCTTAACAGAATTTTGTGATGAGAAGGGATGAATAAGATGAGAAAGTCCTAAATGTATCTTATTTCGATTCGTACCCTAAGACTTTGGCCAGGCAATCACATGGTTCCGGGAGTCCTCGTATTCCGACTAGCGGTGCGGAGGAAAATATTGCCAGCCCCCAGTCGTGATCCTTTTCTAGACACCTCCGTCTTTTGGATAATCCTCTAATAACTCCCTTGGGTTCTATGGAGTTTGTAAAATTTAATAATTATTAATGGTTAAGTGAGGAACCTATGCTCTGATACCAAATGTTACGACCCCCACCTCCCGATAACCCCTAATTAAGGGAGACCGAGAGGTCGAAGCCGCACCCATAACTTCCGGATCAAAGGTTCGGCAATTAACCAAGAATAATTATCAAATTTTAACATACTATACTAAAAAGCTGTAAGAAAATAAAATTTTTGCATACCTTTTTGAAAACTTGGATCTCTAAACTTCTATCCACATTAGGGATCCTACTCTAACTAATCCTCCTGGCTTTAACTTTATGTATTTCACATTATGACGATTTACTGTTTGTCCTTTTGACTTGTACCTAAAATGCCGACAAACAAAACGTCGGTCAGCCGAAGCTGGTATGTGGGGGAAACAATAAACGTGCAACTATATTAACAATGTAATCATGCAATTGATCATTTAACATTCAAGATTACATTTTAAGCCATACAAATCAATCCATACATATTCTCAAACTCTGGGTTGTCCCTGCAGTGGACTTATATAATACCTCTATAAAGGTAGAGTCGCATGGCACTACTCGAGGTAGCCCAATATCTAACTCAATGTGACTTGATGGTCCTACCTCAATGGTAGCCATGTACTAAGTCATCCATAGACCTGATGGACCTACCCAATAGGTAGCCATGTACTAGGTCTTCCATAGACCTGATGGACCTACCCAATAGGTAGCCATGTACTAGGTCATCCATAGACCTGATGGACCTACCCAATTGGTAGCCATGTACTAGGTCTTCCATAGACCTGATGGACCTACCCATAGGCAGCCATGTACTAGGTTAGCTATAATGCCACAGAGAGAACCATGATCTGAGTTTGTAGGCATATATCCTTTGTGATAGTCATAGCAACATTATAGTTTACATGAACTAAATTCATCCAACAGTTTATTCAAGTCATCGGTGAAAAACTCGGAAAACCTCGGAAATCTATCTCGAGATATTCATAAGTGTAACCACATACCTGATCCAGAGGTAACTTGATGTCCAAACAAGAATAGTCAAGAATAATCAATCAAGCAATCAACAATATCCTGAAATTAATGCATAACACACATGTGTCATTATTTCATCCAAAACATTTTCAAGGTTGACTTGGGTCCCACCTTAGGGTTTCTAGGCTAACTTAGGATTTTATTAGGGTTTTTAGCATCCATAATGCATTTATCACTTTTAATGCTCTTTTAATCCGACCGCTCCGATGACTCCGGCCGGATCGGGTGATGCTGAGACCACCATTGAGTTTGGTGGGTCACGAGGAAGAGATGGATATCTTGGTTCACTGTTGGGGAGACGGGATAGGCAAAGTCAACCCATCGGTTGACTGACCTTGACAGACTCTGCGCTGCGACTCACGATGAATAGCGGGCGGGGGTTGAAGATGATACACGAGGAGAGTACATGACTGCCCTTGAGTTCAGTGTACTCAGTAAAGGGCCTTAGCATCTTTTGCGGGGATCAATACTCATCACGTAGCAACAGATCGTTTGGATTCGGATTTCAAGTTGAGCGGATCCAAGCAGATGATCCACGAATGAAGAGGATCGCTGGGGAGGTCAAACAATGACGTGTCAGCCTTTGATTGGATGAAAGGTATTTATCTTGCAGAAATTCTAATTAGTTATTGATAGCTCGGATTGCAATAAGTAATATATGAAAACTAATCAAAGAAACGCAAGGAATTCAATAAAAATACTAGTAGAGACTAGTTTTACTTCTAGTTAGAAAAGTACATAAAGTTAGTACTTTAATGCTTTAAATGAATCCAAAATTTGATTAATGGTGAGTTTAATAACTTAGTTTAAATCAAGGATTGGACCTTTTGACATAAAAAGAATAATAGGAATATGATTTGAGTTTAGAAACCCATGACTTGCTTGATTAGAGTTTCCTTATGTGAAAAAGTGCAATCAATGTTCAATTAGGGTTTGCTAACCTAGAAGATGTGAAAAATAGGTACAGTTGTTAATTGAACTATAATCATTGATGAAGAACCTGAAGATAATAACTGGCCTTAATAATCTTGACATGACCTAAAAGAATAAACATGTTGGTTTTAGTGTAAAAGAAATAAATTTGACCTAATTGGAATTCAATCATGCCTATGATGTTGAAATTAGGGTTTGTGGATAAAAAGAGCATTAAAAGTGATAAATGCATTATGGATGCTAAAAACCCTAATAAAATCCTAAGTTAGCCTAGAAACCCTAAGGTGGGACCCAAGTCAACCTTGAAAATGTTTTGGATGAAATAATGACACATGTGTGTTATGCATTAATTTCAAGATATTGTTGATTGCTTGATTGATTATTCTTGACTATTCTTGTTTGGACATCAAGTTACCTCTGGATCAGGTATGTGGTTATGCTTATGAATATCTCGAGATAGATTTCTGAGGTTTTCCGAGTTTTTCACCGATGACTTGAATAAACTGTTGGATGAATTTAGTTCATGTAAACTATAATGTTGCTATGACTATCAAAAAGGATATATGCCTACAAACTCAGATCCTGGTTCTCTCTGTGGCATTATAGCTAACCTAGTACATGGCTGCCTATGGGTAGGTCCATCAGGTCTATGGAAGACCTAGTACATGGCTACCAATTGGGTAGGTCCATCAGGTCTATGGATGACCTAGTACATGGCTACCTATTGGGTAGGTCCATCAGGTCTATGGAAGACCTAGTACATGGCTACCTATTGGGTAGGTCCATCAGGTCTATGGATGACTTAGTACATGGCTACCATTGAGGTAGGACCATCAAGTCACATTGAGTTAGATATTGGGCTACCTCGAGTAGTGCCATGCAACTCTACCTTTATAGAGGTATTATATAAGTCCACTGCAGGGACAGCCCAGAGTTCGAGAATATGTATGGATTGAGTTGTATGGCTTAAAATGTAATCTTGAATGTTAAATGATCAATCGCATGATTACATTGTTAATATAGTTGCACGTTTATTGTTTCCCCCACATACCAGCTTCGGCTGACCGACGTTTTGTTTGTCGGCATTTTAGGTACAAGCCAAAAGGACAAACAGTAAATCATCATAATGTGAAATACATAAAGTTAAAGCCAAGAGGATTAGTTAGAGTAGGATCCCTAATGTGGATAGAATTTTAGAGATCCAAGTTTTCAAAAAGGTATGCAAAAATTTTATTTTCTTACAGCTTTTGAGTATAGTATGTTAAATTTTGATAATTATTCTTGGTTAATTGCCGAACCTTTGATCCGGAAGTTATGGGTGCGGCTTCGACCTCTCGGTCTCCATTAATTGGGGGTTATCAGGAGGTGGGGGTCGTAACAACACCAGTTATATGCTAAGTTCAGTAAGTGTGAGTTCTGGTTAGTTGAGGTGTCTTTTCTTGGACATGTAATCCTGAGATGACATGTCCAAGAAAAGAAACCTCAGCTAACCATAACCCACAATTACTGAACTTAGCATATAACTAATGTTGTCTCAACAACTGTAACGCTATCCTCAGATGTTGTTAAAGTTGCTCATAATCTCTGGAGTAGATCAGAATATCATCTATGAAAACTACTATGAACGGATCCAAAAATGGTTTGAAAATCCAGTTCATCATATCCTTGAAAGCTACTGGGGCATTAGTCAGTCCAAACGACATGACCAGAAACTCATAATGCCCATATCTTGTTCAGAACGTTGACTTAGGAATATCTGAAGCCTTTATCCACAACTGATGATACCCAGATCTCAAGTCTATCTTAGAAAAGATTGTTGCTCCACGCAACTGATCAAACAAATCATCTATCCTTGGCAACAAATACTTATTTTTGATAGTGATCTTATTCAACTATCTGTAGTCTATACATAACCTCATAGTACCATCTTTCCTTTTCACAAACAAGACTGGAGCTCCCCATGGTGAAGAACTAGGTCGAATGAAACCCTTATCCAATATTTCCTGTAACTGGATCTTGAGTTCCTTCAAATTTGCAGGTGCCATTCTGTAGGATGGCAATGCCATAGGGTGACTACCTGGCAACACATGGATCTCAAAGTCTATCTCTCTTTTAGGAGGTAGACCTGGAAACTCATCTGGGAACTCACAAACCACTGGCACATCCAATAGACTGAATGTGCTATTCTCTACTCTAGTATCTACTACATGTTCCAAGAATGCCTCACAACCTTTCTGCAACATCTTATCAGCTAAATCAGCTGATATGATACACGTAGGCAAAACTTTCCTATCTCCAGAAAAGACATAAGAAAATTCACCCTGTTGAAAGACAACCTCCTTCTTCCAATAGTCGAGTTGAACTCGATACGTCTCTAGGAAATCCATACCCAAGATAATTTGAAAAGAGTTAATGACTAGGGGTATAAGATTAACCGCAATGGTGTAACCACCAAAATTCAACAAACATCTAGGAAAAAACTCTATCAACACTGTCGGTTCACCTAACGGAACCCTCAACATCAATTCAATCGGTAACTCCTAGGTTAACAGGTTAAGCTCACAAGATAAAGAAAATTGTATGAACAAGTGAGTAGCACCCGGATATATAAAAACTATAACTGAAATGCTATTAAAGAAAAGCATTTCTACTGTAATTACTCAAGAAGAAACAATACCTTCTTGTGGTGTCAAAGAGAAGAAGCGTCCTGAAGCGCTTCCTCTACCACGATGTCCTCGTTGTCCTTTCCTTCTACTGGGTGTTGCACCACCTAAAGAACCTGAAGATACAAAGGAACTTGCTCCTCCAACTGGAGCCTGTCTTGGGATATTCTGGTACTGTGACTGGGAACCCTATGATGCTGACTGTTGAAGCTGAGGACATTGCCTTCTAAAGTGTACAACCTATCCACAGTTGTAACAACCCTGAACATCTACACCCCAACACTGACCAGAGTGTGACTTCCCACAGACATCACACCTCGGTACCTCTCTCCTTGGCGGACCTATCACTGAAACCGATGATCCAGAAGACCTAGTTGGAGGTGTTCATGTAGACTGTGTACTCCATCTTTCGGAATTAGGTCTTCCTCCACTTGATGAAAAACTAGATCCTTGTCTACCAAAACAGCCAAGTCCTCATCCTATCTTTGAAAAGAAACCACCACCTCCTCTGTATCCACCACTACTTTGTCCCCTTCTAATAAAATCTCCAGATCTTTTCTTACTCTCAGACTGCTTATCAGCATTAACTGACTCTTCTACATGTCTCTCTACTTCCACAAATTCCCCAAAGTTTTCTCTATCTCTTCGACCAATGGCTGAAACGGTGTGTCTAATCTCTGATCTTAATCCTTCTTGAAATCTTATGCACCTTTCTACATTATCAGGAACAAGTTGCAGATAGAAATATGCCAACCTTGTGAAATGTGCCTCATATTCACCAATTGTCATACTTCCTTGTCTGATATGCTGCAGCTGTCTTATCTTGTCACTCAGGAAGGTAGGTGGGTAGTACTTAAGATGGAATTCATCAATGAAATCCTTCCAGGTCAGTATCGTGTCCCTCCTTTTATCTTCCACTCCACGCCACCAGAGCTCTGCATCACCTTTAAGCAAATAAATTGCGTGATTGATTTGTCTTTCCTCATACAACTCTATTAGACAAAACACTTTCTCTAACTATCTCAGCCATTCATCTGCCACTGTAGGGTCCGTAGTTCCATTGAACTTAGTAACTCCAAGCTTCTTAACCAGCTCATAGGATCTCATCAGCTCCTTACTACTCGAGGTAGAAGCTTGCCTTTCCATCTTATACTTTTCTCTAGTTTCAAGAAACATTTTGTACATCCTTGATGCCTCATCCACATCATCTCCACCACCTGGACCCATCTCCTGAGGATCAGGTCCAATGTGGCTCTCATCTTGGTCCTTAGGACCACGTCCTCTTCCTGCCATCTGCAATAGTATAATAGAACACTTCCTATTAGAAAATTGCAGTTAGAAGGAAAACACCTAAGTCCTAATCATATTGGTCTCTTATCATCCACTGACCTTGACTTAGAGTAAGTACGTACTCAAACCTATGATCTGATACCAAATTACTTATGACACCCCGATCCCTGTGTCATCTCTACTGACGTCGAAGACCGAGGAGTCACCTTCGGTAAACCACCTTAACCTTCTCTTTACTTAGTTATTTAAAATTAACTTAAAGGAAAAATCTAATAACTTGGAAAACACCAAATCTTACTAAACTGTGGAAGAAACTTACTATTTACCTTACTAGGAAGATAAAACAAAGTTACATGACATATTACATTTTTTCCATGCATAATATAAAGCACAATAGATAACTGAAATCTAAATTACATATTACATTATATTCTCTTACTACCACACATCATGCCCAAGGACTGAGGGGAAAGGACTAAGAGACCTCTATCTAACTACATGCTACCTTCTAATAACTTGGGTGATACAATCCTTCAGCTTCCTCGTGTTGACGCTGACCTGAAAAATGTTTCAGTAGGTTGGTGAGCTACTGGCTCAGTGAATAGAATTTCACCCAACCATCGCAGATAACTCATTTTATGACTATTAATTGGAATAAAATACAAGATAATACTATATTGAGCAGATCTAAGCAATATAATTTAAATGACAGGAGATGTCAACATTTCATTAAGATAACAACTACTGCAAAACTGTAGATACGATTAAACAACAGAGAATACTAAAATTCCATTTAAAGGACAACTGTTGTGAAACTAACTCAAATCTTTCTTAACTCTTTAACTTATAAGAAACTCTGTGAACCTATATGAACATATTTTATCTTATGACCTGATCATATATAATGTACTCTACATATGAAGACTCGTAGAGAACTACGATCCCACCGCACAAGACTTAGCCGACACCCCAGGATAGCTAAGTCTGACTACTCTCCTGGTCTGCAATAGGGAAACTGGCTCTCTGGCCTTGACACTCCTATTGTGCTGTAAACTGGACTCCTCCTCTAACCTGAGCACACAGGCAGAGAGTCAAGCCACCTATTGGCTTTTCTGTACTCTCGTGCCACCAGGACTTCTGGTTGGTGTTGGACACACGTTTCTGTACTCTAGTGCCACCATGACTTCTGGTTGATGTTGGACACTACAAACTATAATTTAAGGAGACTTCCACTAGGGCTTTGTCCCCCGTACCACCTGTTGGTACGTTCTGACCCCCGTTTACTGGACGCACCGCCAAGGTAGGTTGTTTCACCCCTAAGGCGCAGACCTCACATAGGGGTTCTACGGTGTTCAGGGCCCTTAAGTCTATTATTTTATTATTCTAGAAAAGCTCTTACTACATTGCATCTCTCTATTACTCATTCTTGGCTTTAGTATCTCTATGGTACCGAGTCTATTTATCTGAAACTTATAAATACATCATGTATATCATTTGTAACTTGGCAATGCAATATGCTCAAACACTATAATTTACTGAGAAATCAACATACTGTACTTGCAAGTTAAATAAATAGAATACTTGTCAACTTGGCACATACATACTGAAATCATGCAATTAAACATCTTAATATATTGATAAAGGTTGATTACTCAACATATGAGAAATCATCAGCACTTGAAAATTATCTAAAATTCCTAGAAAAATGTGCACATCAATCCAAATCCTGAGTTGTGCATCACTTAACCCAATTAAGAGTTAATTACTTATCATGACATGAATTTTTGATAATAACTGAGAATTTCTTATGATATCCTTGAGAAACGTGTTGATTCATATAATTATTAAAAAATTCACATTAAATATGACCAGGAGTGTGCAACTAGGTTTCTATTGAACCCTTTCATCTCGTTGTCATTTCTTTGCAATCGAGCATCTATTAACTTACTAAAAATGTACAACCTGGGTTTATACCCAAACTGTACCGTTACTGGTCATGTGCTAATGAGTTCAACATTAACTCAAGCAATTTAAATTTCGATTAATCATGTATTTGCACTAATCCAAATCACACATATCAATTAACTAATTAGCGTTGTGCAACGTTAGTAAATAAAATGTGCAAATTTAGAAATCGAGCGGCACCGGCCCTGCCCGACACCTGGATAAATGTTGTTACCTGCAAATAACACTGATTCAATCGAAAACACCCGATTATTGGAGTTATACATGCTTAGTGAGTGAAATTCTACTCACAACGGATGAGGTGACTGTAATTCGACTAGATATGCATCCAGAGGCCAGTTTCTGGGCGTCAACATGTCATTTTCAACCTTGGGACAACCTTGGTTCAAACGTAGCACACACACAGCTTCTTGATTTGGGCGCCTCTCAACGTTGCTTTGTGCTTGGACCTCAAAGATGAGCTAACAATGTCGTTCCTTGGTGCTACCTCATGCCTAAGGTGGCACAAAGCCACAGCTACAGCTGGTGCTCCTCAGACTGGCTGGGGGTGCAACCCCTACTGCTTGGGCACTGCTCCTTGGTGGCTGGGCACAACTTCTTGGTGCTTGAGGTGAGGAAGAAGGTCGGCGATGCGCTGCTGGCCGCTGGCCGATGCTAAGGGGCCAAGATACCCGCCCTTCCTCTGCTAGCCCACTGATCGAGCACTGCTGGTCATGATGCTATGCAGTGCCGCGCCTGTAGGTAGGGCATGAGCTTGGGCAAGGTAGGAGAGGGGAATGGATGGAGGAAGAAGATAGGGAAGGTGGGCATTGCGGGTCGAAGGTGAGGTGCCCCAAAATCGGCCACCTTTCTCTCCCTAGCTACTGTGATCGAGCACTGTGGATGTGAGGCAGTGTTGGGTGTCACACCAAGGGAATCGATCGAGGGAGGGGATAAGGGAGAAAGGGGAAAGGAAAAGAAATTATATCCAATTAATGGATAAATTGCAACATCAGCCCAATGAACTAAAAAATGTCATATCTCTTGCCTCGTAGGTCCGAATCATGTGATTCTTTTTGCAAAACTTCAAGCACAAAATACTCTACCTTCGCAAGGCATGAAAAAATGATAATTAAACGGTAACACTAGATCAAAGCACTAATCACAACATGATCACTTAACTTAATTAACTTAATGATGCTATTATCATTGTACTTATTAGTTAACTTTGATGTGGGTCTTAACAAGTTTCCTAATCCATATTATTTTAGAACAAACCCCCATAGATTAAGTGAACCCTTCTAAGATCAAATCACAAAACATTTGTGTGATTCTAAGCAAATTCACTATGGGTTAACATTACTCATGGGGGCTTGAGCCTTGATATTGAGTGTTAAGGCACTGTCACTAAGGGAGTCAGGTGGTGAAGGTGATTAATGAGCCCTCATCACATACCATGTAACCAATTGGGTGCAACATGCATCCCACTTACTCATGTCCAAAAAAGAGTAAATAAGAAGAACATATTGTAATGACTTTTGAGGATCTCGATCTACATCTAGTTGTCCCATGTAACGAGCAACAGTCACTATAGTCTGAGTCAGTTTGCTCAAACCAGTGAGACAAACTTTTGTACCATGCTCGAACCAACCTTGCTATTGGGGTGATCTCATAGATCTCCTAGGGATATCTAAACACACTCTAATGATATTTAGAGTGGCACTACTAGGGACAAAATACTTGCATTCATGACTGTAGTCATACACAACTCGGGCACCACCGTCAACTCTCCTAAAAGAGTAAACAAGCACTCATGTTTTAATGCACACTCAAACTTTTATTCTTTGCATTCTAGTTTATGTCCTGGGAGTAGTTCCATATACATGTTTTTTGGGAGATTTTGGGTGGCCAAGCCTCTTTTACATAATTTTGGATTTAATCTTTTTGGCTCAATCTTATTTCAGAAGGCTTGCAGACCATCATAGGAAAACAATCCTACTTGATTATAACTAAACACTCATCCATTAGATGATTGATATCTCAGTGACAATCTTTATTATGGTTCAAGTATCCTTAGAGTATAGTTGGATTTGTGAAAGTGCAGCTCATAACTATTTTGGTCAAACTCTAGCTCCATTAAATGGTCTCAAACCACATGTCTATCATTCACAATATAGATCAAGGAGACATGTGTTTTAAACTATGAACTAGAGCACAAACCTATATTCATCACCTATACCTTAAGGGAAGAGTCAATGAGTTAAGTGAAGCAAGAGGTCAAGCAATTAAGGCAAGGATTGGACATTTGGACGTAGAGATAAGCATTTAAGTATTTGATTTGAATCACATTACCTTATTTGCATAAATTACAAATTACAAAATATATTCCCACTAAGAATATGAATTTAGACTAGAAAGCTAAAAAAATTATATTACATGTAGGAAAAAGAAATGGTAAGCACACATACAAGAAAAGTAACATAAAGGGAAGCAATAATTGGAAGTTGGAATGGTGAACTATCCTACCACCCTAAGCTTAAAATTTTGCTCATCCTCAAGAAATTCCTAAAGTTAGGATAGTAGGGGTGATTTGTGAGACATCTACTAAAAAAAAGAATGTATCTCTTGATAGGTTGAGGTTGGTGTTTATGTTCACTGTTCCACTGGGGGGGAATCCTACTGAATTAGGAATCAAGCTCCTGTTGCCCTACTGAAGACATCAAGAACTCATAGGTGGTAGTTGAGTGTGTCTGTTGATGCAGGTGCTACACTGGAGGGGTGTTTCTAGCAAAAAGTCCAGATAGAGAGAAAGGTGATGATGCTTGGAAAAAGGGAGTCCCTAGGGGTTCTATCGCTGCATGTTAAGTTAGTTTGTTGAAGAAGCTCATAGGTGGTTGTTTATGTTAGTATGTATGCCCAGAGAACCAAATCATATGATGATTGTAATGACATATCTTGTAAATGACTTTTTAATAATAAAGGTAATCTTCCAATTTATTTTGTTTTATTCAGTTATGAGATAATGATGTGACATGATAAATGTCCATAGAATGATATTGATCAATGATGAGTGTCTTAAAGTTGAGGAACTGAACCATGAGATCACATGGATGTCAAGAGTATATACATTCTTGTTATGTCCCTAGTCGGATGTTATTGTGGAAGCCTGACAGATAATAATAAAACTTGAGACCAGAATGTGTGTTGGTTGTTGAGAGAATCTCATGAGTCATGATGTGTGATATCAAACCAAACACATAGATACTTGTTAGAGAAAAGTGTACAAAAAAAACCCACCCTGAGAGTGACACATGACAACCATGATTGGTAGTCAGAGTCATCTCTCATAGTGATGGTGGTGATTATGGTTCTTAGACCTAAAATCACTACACTCATCACATGTCATCCAATTTACTTTGTCATCATCCACCATGACCTTGAATAAGGGTTGCCATAAGGGTTCTTCTCAGGTGCATTGTGAAACATGGGGATGATTGTGTGTGATTTAGATGGGATTTTTCCCTCCTATAGGAGTATGATATCATGGCCACTTGATAAGTGAGACTGAGAAATGTATGGCCATGCTGGTGTGAGTCAATAGGTGATATTTTGCTTACACATATCTCATATGGTCTAATCTAGTTCAAGGTACTAGGATTGATCATTGAAGTGGATGACGTTTCCATGCCTAGAGTTCAATTTAGATATCAGAGATAAAGGAACTATATAGTCACTATAACACCAATCACACATTGAAGGTTGATGTTGTTCTCCAACTTTCCAATTATTTGGGTAGGAATGATGTCTTGCTAGATACCACTCATTTCTTATGATGTCATAAATTAGTTATGGACATTCACTACCAAAGTAACTTGAAACCATATGGTCACACACATAGGATACACTTAGAATAGGAGTTTACTCATGAATGTAGTTTAAACTTGATTACTAAAGTTCAATTTAAACAACAATGGATGAAAGTTGACTGACTAGACTGCTAACCGGTCAGTTCAAGTGTGGAACTGATCCATTCAAGTGTCAGATCAATTGAACCAACATTGGAAATCAGAACTATAAGATGACTGATTCAACAAGTGAATCAATTGGCTTAGGTCTATGAACCAATCATTTTAGGTTGTGAACTAACCATTTGGTTGATCAATTCGATTGGATCAAGGATTGATGTTGATGTCATGTTGTGCATTAATTGAATATTAATTGCCAATACAATTGTGCTTGGGAAACATAGTAAAACCATAAGTTCAAGACTTTAACTAATCAAATCATATTTGAACTAACTGATGCAGTAGTGAATAGACTGGTTCAACATTCATAGGTTCTGGAAATTTCATGAAATTCCCTCTCTTTGACTCCTAGTTAGACCGACATCCCTAAACCTGGTTCTCCTATAAATAGAGGGGTATTGGGGGCCCTCCAGAGGCACAAAAATAAGCTCTGACAATTGTTTTCTCTCATAGTTGTGGTAACATAAGAAACTGAGTAAGTTCTACCCATCAAAGGGAGGAACAACACAGGAGAGACAATTGGGAGAGCAAGTCAACACTATCACGTTGACTAGAAGAGACAACTCTTTCCTATCTATTCATCTTGAACAACAAGAGTTCCCGACAGTATGTGTGGACTACTATAGAGGCAAGGATGTCATTGCATGCCGCAAGGAGGACAACGTCAATTATCATCCATGGTTATCAACCAAGAGGCCAGACTGCCACTGTCTAGGTGCAACATGAACAAAGACACACACTACTACAAGGGATAGTTGATGGACTTGCTTTAGGACTAGGATAAACCTTTGAAACCCTCTTTCCTATTACATTTTTTTTGATACGATCTACTGTGTTAAGGGAATATATCAAGTAAAGTTTTGTTTTTGCTTCCGTATTTGATACCATATTTCCTAACAACCTCCTATATTGGGTAGTCAAATGTAGTGGCAGAAGGAAGATGGTGTTGAACCTCCCTATGAAGTATTGCATGTCCTACTACAGTTGTCCGAAACCTACCCATCGACTGTCAAAGCTCTATCAAAAATGTCGAACCTCTTGTTGGATGTTGTTGAGGTTACATATACTATCAGTCTGAAAGGTGTGAGAGTCATGTCACATACCCAAGAGTAACTCATAGAGGTTTCACATTTCGAAGGTAGACAATTGCTACTTGGGATAAGGAGGCTACTGATGGAAATGTAGATGTCCTTTGACATGGGACATTTTCTGATGAGGAATGTCGTGGAGGGATGCCTCATCAAATTGCTCTATTTCTAAAAACTTTTGTACATGTGGCAAAAAGGTAGAAGCTAATGTAGTTCCTCATGTTTGGGATGCATTATCGTTGGTGTCTAATGCTGAGACGTCCAAGAGAAGAACTTGACACACAAAACTAGTATTTTATAGAAGAAGAATCTTGTGGATACCCTAGACAAAGATGAAAATAAATCCTACATAATAGATCTTAATCATGCCAGAGTGGCTGAGGCGTTCAACGTCCACCTTCTAAAGCATAATCATATTATCTGTCATCTACACAAAGTGGTCTTCACTGACTCCAAGGTGTTGTTCCATGAATGTGATGACTCCTCCCATATGTATGTAATTGTGTTGTCTTCCAATTGAGTTGTGGTGGTGACTAATCAAGAAGTTCCCCACATTGGCCGTCCTTTCTCCCACCACAATGTACCATAGAACATAGAGGTCAACAAGGCTAATAGCACCCTGGTTGTCCTACATAGGTAGGGCGTAGTTGAAAATCACATGGTGCAAGTAGCAAAGAGTTGGGTTATGGATTAGAGTGGCCTTGTCGTGGCTATAAGGAATCTTTTTCTCCTTAGTCAACATCCCCTAGAAGAGGTCGACATTGAAGTCAGAATCTCTACCTTCTAGCCATCCATTGGACATCTAGATGTAGCCCTCTATAGATTTTACCACCCATTCATTTAAATAGTTCACTGGACTTTACACTTTACCTTTAGTTGGTTGTAGCATAGAAACTCATGTCTAGAATCCATTGGCTTATCTAGTGTAGCATATAACTCAAGGTTGAGTGTAGCATACACATCTCATATAGAGTATGCAATGATGTCTAGCCTGATTGCCTTTAGATACTGATTTACATATGTGAGGATCCCCAAGGAGTGGAGGGAGATCGGATAAGAATATTTCGATGTGATGAGTCTCTTATCATTATTGAGGTCTTTAAACTTCCTATTTTGATCATGCTTAGGGAACTCAAGAGGAGGGAAGATAGAAAACCATTGTAGATTGAGGAGATTGATGGGTCGTCAGTGCAATGAACACAACCAGTGCATCAAGGTCGCCCATTCTATCAAGACCCTCTACTTCTCTGCTAAGGGTCGAACCTCTGTAGACAAGTCATATCAGGATATTCCCTTAGAAGAGCCTAGGTGGTATCCAACTATGGTGTTGAGGTAAAAGTCGAGGCATTGCCGCAAGAGGTCGTAAGAAGAGTTTTTTTCCACCATTTTTCCTAAATTTCCTCTACCAGTGTCCATGGGTGAGGTGGAGACATTCTAATAGTTAGGATCAGATGCATGCGATCCGATCTTTGATAATGGCAAGCATTTGTAGGATTCACTATACAATGGATTATAGGAGTGTGTAACCTCTAGTGGGTTGTGGTGCAGTCTATTGGTGTGGGAGTAGGGTCAATATTCCTTAAGGCAGGCATAGATGGGCTTCCTCTTGAAGACCCTCCTCCCCTAGCCTTTGTGACTACCTTCTAAATCCTGTTAGGTTTGTTTTTCACTTCTTGCATGACTATGGCATGAGAGAGGTGAGCATTAAGGAAGGGACTAACAAAATTGAGTCTAATTTATACAACATGGGTTAGAGTTAAATGGGTTGGAGATAAGGTCTAGAATAAAATGGGAAACTCTTGAGACATAAGTTTGAATGGGTGTGCCCAGATATGTTGACACAAGGTGAGATAAAGGATGTAAGTTGCAAACATGTCAGATTTGTGTTCTCTTCTTCCCATCTCTGAACTTGAGGATGGATGTTAAAAAAATCATCGTTGAAGGTATGCATAATCCAAACATAGTCTCAAAAAAAAACCTTAGATGAATCAATTTGCCATTCTTCCACCCTAAGCTTATTATTCTTAGTCGGGGTTAGGTTATTTTCATATTCAACAAACTTTTTGTGGTGAATTCTCCACCCTGGCCTTTCAAAGTTGACCAACCCTTGCAAGGGTGTGATGGTGAATGTTGGCACATTGATCTAGCTCATTGTCATCAACAATACATTCACATCCCCAATCTGAACACTCATCATCCTCCTCCCTAAACAAATTATTCCACACTATAGTGGGTATACTAGTTGTAATGAAGTGACAAGTCTTAGCTTTTGAGATGTCACATTGGTCTAGAGTTGAGGTTGTGTCAGACCATTTAAACTACCCTCCTATAACTGATGAAGGGAATTTAGAGATTTTTTGGCCTCCCTGAGAAGGATGAAAATCATCATCATAAAAACAAATGTGTGAACATTGCATCCTCTCCATTGGTTTCACAAATGAATAAACCAAATGAAATGAAGGATTTCCTTAAATAGGTGAGTTTTCACTAAAAGATCTAGGTGATTTCAGTTGGATGTTTGAACGGGATCGTGAGATAAGTTCCACATCAGGTCCAATGGAGTGGTCTTGATGATGGAAGTTGTATGGATTATACAACGACACTTATAAGTGTTGTAAGAACTGAACTATTGAGGTATACAAGTCTCCTTCTATGCACTATAGTCTCACTTTGAAGTTGTTGAACATGAGTTGAAATATCTTCAAGATTCGCTATTTCTTTCATGTACGATTGATGATGCTCTTCCATATCAATTTGCTAAATGTGGATAAATACTTGTTCAACATCTTGAAAAGTATCTCTAGAGTGGGCCACGGTCCCAATTGCCTCTTGTACTTGGTGATCCTACCTTTTGAGTAACACTAAAAGTAGATCTGATTGGTCCTGGAGGTGAGGTGGAAAGGTGGAGAGTAGTGAACAAGGACTTTCTCTACCTAGTGATATTTCTCTATCTAGAATTTGATTGTAGGGATGTACATGTCGAAAGCTGGGTGGAAGTCTCTATCCTTAGAGAAACCACTATTGTGTGTCTTTTAGTGGAAGGACATGTTTGAGATATAGATGGAATGACATCCATGGAACTCTTCATGTGATCATAGAAGGCGGTTGGGGTGAATATAGTTCAACTAGTTGGAGTGTAGGACTTTCAATTATTTGCCAATAGTTGGGACTCTAGAAAAAATTAGGAGGTAGGTGGACAAAATTGCCTGCCTTGTTGAGGATAGATCCATGGCTAATAAGGAAAGAAAAGAAAAGGTATATTAGTGTGGATAGACAAGTTTGTGCAACACAAAGGAAAAACTATACATATATATACAAGCTTATGCTAACATAACAAAATCTATGTGTATGTAAATATTGAATAACAACGCCACCGACAACAATGCCAAAAATTGATACAGCCCTAGGGGACATGTGTGCAAATATCAGTCACTAATCCTAAAGATGGAACAAACTTTAAATTTATAACCTAAACCATTTGGATTCCCACAACTCAGTACAAAATTGAAGCAGTTATAAGGTGTCAAACATAGGGACAATTCGTCACCTAAGATTTTGCTCTTACTTAGTTAAATAAATTTGATGGTAGATAAATGTTTTGAATTAGAACATTGTCAAATAAAAAAAACAAAACAAGACAAAAAATAAAGAAAGAAGATTTTGTCAAATGCTACTAATTGAGACATAGAGTTCTAGTCTATTAACCACAAATAGGAAGTCTATGCATCTCATTCTTGGGTGTAGGCAAATCTTGAATACCTTATCAAGCAACTAGCACTTAAATCCAACATGTACTATGGTAACTACTCATGTGGGGGTCATCTCACTCACTCTCTGGAGCACGAACAAAACCCTATCAAAGGTCTCATACCACTATCGAGGATAATGAGCCTACACCCCTAACTATCTTGAGTTACCTCATAGATCCAAAATATACATGAGTTTTAGGAATAGTAGAAGATCATTTAGGAACCCAAATTATAGAGAAATTGGGACAATTTGGATGAAACCGGGTCAGTTCCAAAGGATCGATTCAGATCTCTACAACCTTAGACTCTTAGGAGATCTTCCTATTAGATTTTATTCAAAATACATTTTCTACTCAGTTTTACCACTGATCTTTTGAGGTTAGCAAAACAAAAGTTCATGCTTGAAAGATTTCAAACAAACAAACAATCACAACCAAATATTGAAGATGGCACATAAACATTATAGATCTGAATATTAATTACTTTCTTAGAGTGAAAGCACATAAACATGTCCAGAACAGACTAGACATCCTAGAAGGAGCTCGACTAGCCATAGATAGACATTGTTTGCATTGAACAAAGATGAAACACATTGTTTGTATAGATTTAGTGAAGAACAATATAGGAAAAGAGGAAGAGTAAAAGTTTATCCTGTGGAGGAGAGATGGCTCTTGGTCCTTAACCTCTGAATGGACTAGATCTCATCCTTTGCATCTTGTTTCTTGATTCATTGAACTCCATAGCTTCTTTCTCCTTGATTCCTTTTTAAATAGCAGTTGGAGTGGATGGATGGAGATGGAAGTCAATGGAACAGATAGGAAGGTGGAGATATTGGATGGAAGATGGTGTAGATCAATGGAAAATAGAGGTAGACGAGTGGGATTGACATAATGGTGAGATCCTCAGCCCTCTCAAGCCTTTGATCTCTATGAGAAAGGTCTAGGAGCTAAAAATGTGACACCCTTTAGCTTGGTAGCTAAGGAGGGCTATTTATAGAACTTGCAGAATGTCTATAAGAGGGGAAAAACCACCCCAGTTTGGATTGAAAATGGGATGGTTTTATACCTTATATTGGGCTAAGTTCTGGATTCCATTGGTTCTAACCATTAGATGTGAAATTTTGAATATATCATTAGAGTTTACAGTTGTAAAAATCCATCAGAGCTAGATATCAGTCATGATCGTGGGGGCTTGTCATCGGTTGTATTCTGACAAAAAATGTCGATGGGTGATGAAGGCAAAGCTAGGTTGGTTTCAAAAAAACTCGATCAGTTTTTCTCCATCAAAAGTTGTCTGTGATGTGCTCCATTAGTCTTGACCATTGATGAGGTGGCCTTCAGAGGTCGATATCTGTCAACTTTTATCGGTCATCTTCCAACAAAAAAATTTCGATGGAGCACTGAGTTGTTTTTTATTTAGGGGACAAACTCGATTGGGTTTTAGGAAACCATGCCAATTTTGTTGAGCCAGAGCATGAGAGTCGATGCTTGCTTCAGTTTGGTGCCTACAAGTCCCAGAATTAGCTAGTTAAGAAACTATATATTTAGAAAGAGATACATTACAAAAAGATAAGTATGTAGAGTTATAATTGGCATATTACTACAAGCATGAAGCCATAGCTAATTACTTAGCATTAACACCTAAATTTGGGTGTTATCAACGGAGAATATTGATTTGAAAATGTTTGTGACTTAAAGATAAGGTTGAAAATCTGAGATTGAAACCAACCAAATTCCATATATGACTCTTCATAAGTACCTTTCTACGTCAACCATCTATTGGTAGTGATTGGACAAAACCATCATCTCCATTGGGGATAGCGAGTGGTAAAAGTGTAAAGATGTTGAATGGCTTGTCCTTTCTATAGAGTATATATTAGTTAGTTCTATAAGACAATCTTCGACCAAGGGATAGAGCATCTTGGGACTAAGAGAAATAGATCCCTAGTAACATCAAATGTATTGTTCTTCAAATCATTATTGTCAAAGTGGATAGTGATAAGAAGACTAAGATTCCCCATGAGTTTTCCCAATATCATAGCATTGATCAAGAGGTCAAGAGCCACAGGGTCTTCCAGATCAGTGTTGTAAGGATCCTTCATAAGACAACAGGGGGTTCATAAGGCTTAGTGGAGGAAGGAGGAAATCATTGCTATTAGAAGACTGAGAAGAGCCCATAGGATTTTACATAACATGGGGTCAACTCAAGAAGTCGGTCATAAATTTGGTAAAAACTTTACAGTTGTTTACAGTGGTGGAGTCCAATGATTACTCCTATAAGGGGGTGAATTATCAGATGTGAGAATTGGGAAATTGAAGCGAGCATTGGACATGAAGGGACACAACATTTCAGAGTCCATGTTTGTGAAATTTTGACATGGTCTAAAGAGATGAGCAAACTTCTTGTTGGGAGCACACGTAGGATGAAAAGATTGTACTCGTTTTTTGTTTTAATAAAAAATAGTTTGAGAACTGACCTATGATTTCATAGTGGGAGCCAAATTTTTGTATTGAAAATAATAATTACAATGTTTTAGATGATTACAATGTTTGCAATGGAAAATGTTTTTTGATTAAAGTTTATCTTTTTGTAGAAATAGGTTGCCAAGAAAAGAACTCTGAGAAATATGTCTCTGTAAATTTTTTTAGTAAAGAATTCTTTCTCAAACACACACTTGATAGCATCAGGGTTTTCACCAATTTATTTTAATGTTGTAGATGACAACCTATATGATTTATACATATATAAGATATTACTATGCTTATATATATATAAAGATTGCATTTTTAAATGTGGGACAATCCTCATGTATAAATCTTTGACATCCACACAAGCCATGTTGGGTGCGCAGCGGAAGTGCCCCTCCATAGGGATCCTGCTGATCAGTCAGTGATAGGGAAATGAGGGGATTCTTGTGCTCATGAGTCTTGGGGGTAGGACGCTAAATAGGTCTATAGTATTTTACTTGTATTCACTAGGAAAAATCCTACTTTTCAATATTTGACCAGATCTGGCATATCAAAATTCCATGTAGTGACACTTGTGGGATTGGTAGTATACACATACTAACATCTATTGTTTCACATCACATGTAACAATACAAATGAAATAAAACCAAATCCCATCCAATTGATTGTAAATCCTTATATATTATAGATTGATGTGGATGTGATACAATTGTAGAGATTCACAAAGCAAAAGGTGAACTAGAAGTAAATAAACCATGTTCCCATGTGTGGTTCTCATCAACAACAAAATATTGGGAAGGAGGAATCTGACATATACCATGTCATGGAGTGGATTCGACAACATTGCTCATGAAGAATATAGATGGAAGAAGATATTGTTAGGCTCTCCCAATGTAGTCACGAAAGGGTCTACATATTTATATCATCCATTTTGATGAATGGAAATCCACATCATGCTCCAAGAGCTAATAGTTAAGGAGAAACATTTTGATAAGCAACACACTAATGTTGTACAAGCTCTTCTCTCTCAACTTGTGGGAAATGATGGATAAGGTTCACATATCAAACAGTGCCACCAAAAACATAACCTTCATGCCCCTATTTGTAGGAGAGGTAGGGAAGAAGGATTTCTAATAAACCTTAGGAAACAAAATGCAGTCGTCCCTTTTCAGTAGTCCACTCACGGATGGCCAGTTGGGTGACTGTCGATTGGGCTTCTTTTCATCAACATGTCTGGGAACAGCTAGTAGGGTGAATGGCCAATCCATTTGTGTAATTGACCAGTCCAATTGGGTGGTTGGACTTTGTTAGAACATACTAGATCTAATCGACCAATTCACTAATGTAGTCTAGTTGTGTGATTGGACCAGCCAGTCGACTAGTTGGCTGATCTTCTTCACTCAGGAGACTAGACTAGCCAATTGATTGATTGGGTGGATCTCAACATGGTTAATCATTGGACCTTACAGTCATTTGACTGGTCTGTCCAGTATGGTGATTGGTCATTCTATTCAAGCAATTGGGTTTTGAGTCCATCCTTTAATGATTCAATTGATTACCTTAACCTTTTATCAACCAATTAACCATTTGCCCAATATTATACTCCTCTTTCCAGTGCATCTTATACATGTGATCATGTAGGCTCCAAATTATGTTGGTTGTAATTTATGTAATCATATTATGACTTCATAGGAAATGATTTGTATCTAGCAAGACTTCATTATCACCCAAGTATTGCAAAAGTTGGACAACAACTTCAATGTAATATCAAGACCAATGGTATAATGATCGTATAATCCCTTTGTCTATGATATCCAGATCAATTTTGAGGCATGGAAATGTAATCCTTTTAATGTTCCATTTTTGTTCCTTAATCAAGAGTAGACTATTTGAGATACATATTAGCTCAAAGTCACAAGTTGACTCACATGAACATGACCATGCATTTCATAGTCTCACTCATCAAATGCCCATGATATGACTCCAATATGTGGACAAATTCCATCTGCATTAAGTGTATCCAAGAACTACATGTATGGAAACCCTTATTGAAAATCACACTAGGTAGTGTTAAAGTGCACTACACAACATGTGATCATTATAGTGACTTCAGGTCTAACGACCACAATCACCATTGTCACTTATTGAGTACCATTTATTGATTCATGTATCATACTCATGTTGGGTTTCCAGTATACTTGTTCATAACATGTACCTATGTGTTTGAGTTGATATCCAATATCATGATTGATGAGACGTAGTCATCCATCAACATACTAGTCTTAATTGATTATTGTTGTCCTAATTTCCATAATAGTATCTATTGACTAGGGACCTAGAAAAGAATGGATAATCTTAGAATACTCATGATCTCATGTTTAGGTCCTTAACCTAAAATTACATGTCATTGAGTCATCCATTCCCAGAAAATTATTATATTTATCATTATTGCATATTGAAGCAAACATAATAGTTGGAATTGTCTTTATTAATAAGAAAATCAATCATGAATTGTGCCATTACAATCATCACACGAATGGATCTTAGGTCATACTACCAATACTCATTCCCATCTAGAATAAACAATTAATTAAAAAATTACAAAGTTATGTATCCAAACTCTACAAAACCAAAACTCACAGAAACCTTCCCCACCTTGAATCAAGAAGTGGGTGAGTTATGTATAATTCATTTTCAATATCCATTCATGTCTATAACTGTGTTCTTGACTCGTATAGTTTAGGAAAAACTCCTAAAATTGGTGGAGCCATCTCTAATAATCGCATTGAATTATATTATTTAGGAGATACAACAAATATTTGGAAATTCAACACTAAATATAAGCCTATCTATGTGCATACTCATAAGGCAAATTGTAAAAAAAAACATTTATATTATTTAAAAGAATATTCTTTTGTGCATCCATGGGTGGGAATCCAAATGATTCAAGATCCCAAATACCATATGGTTATCACATATAAAGATCACTCTAGAATATGTTTTCATATACATATTCCAGTAGATGACTTTCCATAGAATTTCTTTTGTTCCTCATTCTGGAAAAGCCACTCACTACCATTCTCTCATCATATCTCAAATACCCCTTATAGATGTACCCGTTGTATCTTCCCTATAAAGTTCTATGTTGTATCACCCACATTTAGTGAGGACACCTTTACTGGTTTTTCCACCATATCTCTTTAAAAAAGAGCCCCCCACTGATAAACATCTATTCATATTGGCCGACTAGATAAAGGCCATTTTACAACAAAAGAAATAAAAACATGACCGACTAGATAATGGCCATGCAATAAGCAACTAAAAACAAAAAAGTAGAAATAATGCAGAAATAAAAAAAAGATAAGGGGGTGGAATAGAAACATACCACCCACCTCCACCCCGGACTTAGATTTTTGCTCGTCCCGAGCAAAACTCAAACCCGAGATGGAGGGAAGAAATTTGTTGGGTTCACCAGGAGGTCCTGGTAGCTCAAAATATGTCCATCTGAAGGGAATGTCGATGAGGGCTGGGACCTTTATCTGAGGAGCCTCATAGTGTACCCTATGATAGGGTAATTGTAGAAGCTCAGTGGGGTGCTCATATTTTCTTTCACCTCGCATTCCCTCCAATAGGATCCAAAGATCTTCCATCAATAGAAGGGGAAGTGTTGAAGATGGATGTGGATTTGGGGAGGTTGGTGGGTACCCGGCTAGTGATTCTAGTAGAGCATGATGAAATGAGTTGGGTGGAGGATTTGGTTCAGGTTTTCCACCATCATGATGACATGTATATGGGAGAATTGATGTTGATGAAAAAGATTTCAAATTATTTACAAAATTGTTTTGCTTCTCCTCAAAAATAATGTCATCAACATTGGGTTTGGTAAGTTTCATTGTTGATATAACATATGGATCTAATTCTTTTGTACAAGGGGTCCCCAAGGATTCAGGAGGGATGAGGACGACTTCCTTATAAACAATAGAATGGGGTGTGTGATCTTCTTCCAACAGTGGTATCTCCCCTTCTAGATCAGCCATGTGTGGGATGGAAATTGGTTGTGATGGCTCGGGAAGAATCATAAAGGGGGTAAGATTCTCATTATCCAAAATAGACTCAAAAGAAGGGTATTGGTCTATGGTATCATTCAGATTTATGTTGTGGATGGGAGGAGTTGTTGGATCTTCATAATGACTCTTCTTCTTTGACATTTCATATTCAAGTAAAAGAGTCTCTAAAGGAAAGATAGGGATACCAACGTCCTCATCACACACAAAATATGGCTCCATGGTTTGTTCTATTTCTTCAGGATCTGACATATATGACACAAAATAAAGATCATCATTGTCATCGTTAGGAAGAACCATCTTGGGTTGCTCAAGCTCTATAGGGGGAGTTTGTGATTGATCCTCTAGAAAGGTAGCTAACATGCCTTGACTGGATTCAAGTTTTTCTTGTGCTTCTGCTACCATCTTTTCTAGGGCCTTAAGTCTCTCTTCCAGATCAAGATTAATTTGCATTTCACCATAGGATTTATACACCCCAAAATTTTGGTCACCCTCGCCACACTCCCCATAGTGTCCTTGTCCAAAGTACTCCTCATATTGTTTTGGGTGGCATTCCTCCTCATAATAATCTCCAGAAGATGGTGGATTGTAATTTCCATTGCGTCCATCTTGGTAGGAAGATTCAATATTATAAGGTGTCATCAAATCATGAGGAAACATATTTGAACAATGTATATTTTGAGTTTGGGCTTCTAGCAGGGTAGTTAAGAAGGCTCGGCTGGCTTTTAGTTTTTTTTCAACTTCTAATGCTATCTTCTCTAGGGCCCTAAGTCTTCTTGTTGAGGATTACATTGAGTTTCATAAACATGTTCATAACCCCCAAGGTTTTGTTGGTTACACCCCACAAAATTTTGTAGATCATATCCCCCATTAGAATATGGATAGCAAGGTTCCTCATAATGGTTCTCAGAAAAATGTGGATTCACATTATACCCACCAGGATGAAAGGGCTCGCAATTAAAAGGGGTGCTATTATAAGCATGGGGTAGAGTTGGACAGGCAAGAGATGCATGGTGGTAGAGACCACAATAATAACATTGTGGGGGATATTGGGATGCCCACTCCATTTGAAAAAAAATTCCTGAAAGATATATGAATCAATGAATGAGAGAAGAAAGATTGTGAGATAAAAGGTTAGTAAAAAATTACAAAGAGAGCTAAAAATTATAAATCTAAAAAAAAATTATAAAATAAACTAAAATTACAAAAAAAATAACTAGAAAGCAGTACTGCTGGAATGGAAACTCAGCAGAAAGAGGAGATACACTTCCGGAATTTTTCTCGGAAGGTAAAAAAAAATTACAAAAATCTAAAAGAAATTATAAAAAAGACTAAAGTTATGAAAGTTAGAGAATATGAACAAGGAATACACAAGAAAAACTTGAATCCAGTCAAGGCATGTTAGCTACCTTTCTAGAGGATCAATCACAAACTCCCCCTATAGAGCTTGAGCAACCCAAGATGGTTCTATTTCTTCAGGATCTGACATATATGACACAAAATAAAGATCATCATTGTCATCGTTAGGAAGAACCATCTTGGGTTGCTCAAGCTCTATAGGGGGAGTTTGTGATTGATCCTCTAGAAAGGTAGCTAACATGCCTTGACTGGATTCAAGTTTTTCTTGTGCTTCTGCTACCATCTTTTCTAGGGCCTTAAGTCTCTCTTCCAGATCAAGATTAATTTGCATTTCACCATAGGATTTATACACCCCAAAATTTTGGTCACCCTCGCCACACTCCCCATAGTGTCCTTGTCCAAAGTACTCCTCGTATTGTTTTGGGTGGCATTGCTCCTCATAATAATCTCCAGAAGATGGTGGATTGTAATTTCCATTGCGTCCATCTTGGTAGGAAGATTCAATATTATAAGGTGTCATCAAATCATGAGGAAACATATTTGAACAATGTATATTTTGAGTTTGGGCTTCTAGCAGGGTAGTTAAGAAGGACACCTTTACTGGTTTTTCCACCATATCTCTTTAAAAAAGAGCCCCCCACCATGAGATATTCCAAAATCCTTTCACACTCCACCTATTTTCAAGACCTCTCACATCTCCTTCTCTCTTGAGAACCATTCCATTCACCATCAATTTGAACACTAGTTTCTCTCTAATCCACACTCAAATGATGTCATCCCTTATCATGCAAAGCTTCTTGTACATGTTTCTACCATAATAACTCAAGGGACTATTAAAGGTACTAGAGCCCTTGCTAGTCTACTTTAGGTAAGTCTATTGGATAATGATCAACAACCTCTAAGAAATAGATATAGAGACTCTTTGGATTAGAAAGAGCCTATTACATGAATAATTCCAATCCCCTATACCATTTTTGCAATCTCACATACTAGGAAACAATGATCCTGGAATATTCCCCTCTTAACTCACATCATTCACATCTCAATACTATGTGAATTCTTCATGATGTAATTCTATCATAACTTGATATGGGCATCCTAAATAGTTTAAAAGAGAATTTGGATATATTTATATGCATAATTGTATGTCAGATCTAACTTTTAGTAGGGTGCCTAGGCTTTCACCCATGTTCTCTATTGATCTTCACATGTTTATCCACTAGTTTAAGTGTAAATACTCAATTTTGATTGGGGAACCAAATATATGGTATACCATTTCTTAAAATGCCCATCTTCATGTTCAACTTCCATAATATCTTTATTGATGATGACTATGTTAAGGATCATCAATATCTAGTTCTCATCGAGCTCTAACGGTTGCTAATCTTAAGGCTAGGCTACATATCTATTGTACATTGTTGGTATGTATAGCCACAGAGGCAAAAATATGATGATTTTAATAGCATATCTTATAAATGATTTGATTAATAATAATGACAATCTTCCAATTTTTTATGTTTTATTTAGTTATGAGATAATGATGTAACATAATAAATGTCTAGATAATGATATTACTAAATGATGTATGTATTTAGGTTGAAGACATGAACAATGAGATCATACTAATATCAAGAGTATATACATTCTTGTTATGTCCCTAGCCGGTTGCTACTGTGAAAGGTTAATAGGCATCAATAACACATATGACTAGAGTGTATGTTGGTTGATGATAGAATCACATCAGTCCTGATATGTGATATCAAACCAAACACATAGATACTTGTTATAGTATAGTGTATCAGTCAGAACGACCATTAGAGTGATGCATGAAACCATTACATGGTAGTCAGATTCATCTGTCATAGTGTTGGTGGTGATAGTGGTTCTTAGACCTGAAATCACTACACGCACCACATGTCACTCGGTGTACTATGACATCATCCACTGTGAACTTGAATAAGGGTTGCCATAAAGGTGATGATTGGGTGCACTATGACACATGGGGATGAGTGTGAGTGATATACATAGGATTTGTCACTCCTAAAGGAGTATGATATTCTGGACACTTGATAAGAATGACTAAGAAATGCATGGTTGTTCTCATGTGAGTCAATATGTGATATTGAGCTCACATATGTCTCAAACAGTCTTCTCTACTTCAATGAGCATGGATTGAATGCTGAAGAGGATGAAATTCCATGGATTGAGTTTAGTCTGGATATCAGTGAAAAAGGAACTATATGAACACTGTAATATCAATAAAAAATTGTAGGTTGAAGTTTTTCTCCAACTTTCTGAATTACTTGGGTAGCAACGATGTGTTGCTAGATGTCTCTCATTGCTTGTGATGTCATAAACTAGTTGTGGACATTAACAACCAATGTAACTTGGAGCCTATATGGTCACACACATAGGATACACTTGGAATAGGAGTTTATTCACGAATGATGTTTAACTTGATTAGTAAAATGTTTAGGTATTTGCTTTAAAAAATAATTGACTAACTCAACTTTAAACCAACCGGTTCAAGTGTTGAACCAATTGATTGGAGTGTCATGTTGATTGAAATTGTATTGGCTAAATATTGGTTGACCTGTGGAATGAACCGACCAGCTCACTTTGTGAACCGATCAGATCAAGGTCAACAAATGATTGTTTCATGTGATGAACCATCCGATTCATGTGATGAACTACCTGGTTCATGTGATGAACTATCCAGTTCATTGATCAATTTAATTCGATCAAGGATTAGTGTTGACTTCATGTTATGCATTATTTAAATATTAATTACCAAAAAAATGTGATTGGGAAACATGTTGAAACGACCGATTCAAGGGTTGAAATGATCAACTCACATTCCAACCCAGTGGTTCACCTATGAGCCTACTATTTCACCACTCGTAGGATGAAAAATTTTGTGAAATCATGTCCCCTTAGACTCCCACTCACATTGGGAACCCTGATCCTTACCCTCCTATAAATAGAGGGGTATTGGGGGGTTTCTTATACACATCAATCAACACTGACAATTGTTTTCTTCTCTGTTTGTAGTAACTAAGAAAACCCAAGCAAGTCCTACCTGATAAAAGGGAGGGATATCAAGGGAGAAAAATTATGGGAGAGTAAGTTGGTGCTAGCACATGAACTAGAAAGGGACTAATCCTTCTTGTCCATTCATCTAGAAAAGGAGTTCTCAGTGGTCCATGAGGAATACTATAGAGGAGAGGAGGTTGTTGTCTACCACTCGAAGGACAAGGCCAACTATTATTTGTGATGATCAACTAGGAGTTGTTGCTAACGCTGTCTAGGTATGACTTGAAGAAAGATGCACACTGTTGCAAAGAAATTGTTGTTGGACTTGCTCCAAAACCAGGTAGGACCTTGCAAACCATCCTTTTTATTACATAGTTGTTGACACAATGCCGTGTATTAAGGGGGATGTGGAAGTTAAATTTTTGTTTCCAATGCCTATTTTATCGCCACATTTCCCTACAGTGGTATTTGAGCCATATAAATTTACTATGCTTTCTGATTTAATCGATATGTTCGGATTTTGGTTTCCATATTTTATTTGTTGCATACGATGACAATTTACATGCTTTTCCCCAAAAGTTAGTTTTTATGGTGGATGTGAAGCATGGTTATGGCCAATAACCCAAATATCTATGCATGGTGGTTGTGGTTGTTTCTTCCTATTTTATTTCAGTTTGCATATTGAGCCTCATCTTCTCTTTCATGTGTAAAAGTATTATTCTCTCCTTCATATGATCCCCTTGAATGTAACTCGAGTTTTCCCTATTACTTTATAGTATGTTAATAGCATTAGATAGTTTTAATTTCTTATTACAAAGAAGAAGAAGTTCACCACTAGAGGAGACACCCGTTTTAGAATACAAGTCGATCAACTAGAGGACTGAGGAGGACTAATGATAGGAGGAGCCAATCCGATTGAAGGTGGCCCAACTGATCAATTGGAGGATCCAGAATATGGTTGATCGGAGACCATACGATTAGGGAGATGACCAACCGACCATCCAGGAGGAAAGCTGATCAGTTGAAGGGTTGAACCGATCAACCTAGACTGGTTCAAATATAGATCTTCATGAACAACAAGTTTTTAAATGTGGTTTAGACCCTTGGTGGTGGTATTTCCTTGTGGATCCAAGGAATTACAATAGTATGGCCAAAACCTTCGCTTATGTTTTATTGCATGTTTACATCTAGGGGATATAGCATGTATATGATACATACTATAGTATGTGGTGATTGGATATATGTATGTATTTATAAATAAAAATCCCTCAATAAAATATTATGTTAAGATGCTTTACATTAGCAACATACATGAAAAGCTTGATCGACTAAGCGTGGGCACATCAAACATGGTGCACCATTTATCTTATAGAAGTGTGATGGTAGTTATGTGGGCCTATTAAGAAGAGTGCATTACTATTGTGTTGGTTTTTGGATCAGGCTTAACTAGGTGATCTTAATGAGATTAAGAACCTAGATGAATGTATATGACTATGGCAAGGAGTTGTGCATAGCATCTATCTTATAATTTATAAGATGCAATTTGCAAATGTTGCCTACCTTAATGATTGATTGCAGACATCGGCGTTGGTAGGGTAATAACTCAATTATTTTGGATCTTGGCTCACTAGAAGGTTGTACACTACAATCATTCAAATTGATAATGAGGGCTATCAATTTTAAAAAAAATAATGGGAGTGATAATTGATTAAAGGCCTAATTAAATATTGACAAATTTTATTCAAATCAAATCAAATCAAAAGTGTTTTGACAAATGCATATTTTCTCTTGTAGAAACAAATTTCAAACAAATCATCATTGCAATCTGTCCTTAGGAAGGACAAACTTAACAGGACAAATTTCCACAACTGGTTTTGGACTTTGGGAAGAGTTCTCAATGATGAGCATAAGTCTATATCCAAGATACACCAATACCAGAAATACATGTCCCTAATGCACCTAGAGCTGAGGTGGATTCTTACTGGAAGAATGCTGACATTGCCTTAAACATAAAACACCTTATGATAAGCTACATGAACTATGAGTTGCATGAGCCGTGTGAAGACATGGGGATTCTTGAGATGATAACACATCTTAAAAATGTGAACCATAATTATACAAAACAATACAGGTACAATGTGTCAAAGGCTCTCTTTGAGTGTAAGATGATAGATGGAGACCTACTAGAGACCCATCTGATCAATATGATTATCCATATGGAACACTAGAAAAACTAGGATTCTCTTTGATCTAAGAGTTGTCCATGGATGTATTTCTACAATCATTTCTGGAATCATATATGCATTTTATCGAGTGTTACCACTTGAGTAACATGGCCAGACCACTTTGAGATTTGTGTAGCATGCTGATAAATGTTGAAGCATGAATGAAATAGGACAAATATGTGATAGCGATCTGTGTGATGGAGTCCAAGGATGAAAGCAAGGCCATGAAGAGTTCTGAGGCTAAGCATAAATCCAAATATTTAACACTCAACATAATTAGAAAGAAAAGTACAAGACAAAATTGTTCTTTGTACTTGAAGGGATTTAGGAAGATGAAGATGGTAACATAGATCTTTACTTCAGGTATATATGTTATTGAGATAAACTTATCTACATATTCATCATGGGTGCTAGATACCGGGTATGGATCTCACATATGTTGTAATATGCATGCTCTGAAAAGAAGTAAGCCTTTAAGAAATGGTGAGGTCGAACTGTGAGTCGCAAATGGAGCAAGAGTTGTTGCCACTGCAATTGGAACCTATAATTTATCTCTACCCATAGGGATTGTAATAGTATTAATGAACTTCTATTATGATCTACCATAAATACAAACATCATTTCTATATCTTGTATGGATAATGATGGATATCAATTTCATATTAAGAATGGTCAATATTCTATTACAAAATATGTAATCTTTTATGGAAGTTCCCCACTATCTTATGGTCTTTATTTGCTGGATATAAAGACAAATGTTTATAATGTAAATACCAAAACATTAAAACTCTATAAGTCAAACAAAACATATCTTTGGCATTGTCGTCTAGGTCAAATCAATGAGAACCACATATCATGGCTCCATAAAGATGATTACCTAGACTCTTTTGATTTCAAATCAATAGAGACATATGAGTCTTGTTTATTGGGTAAGATGACTAAGGCCCCTTACACTGGAAATAATGAGAGGGCTAGTAATCTATTAGGACTCATGCATACTAATGCATGTGCCCCTTGTAGAACAAATTCTAGAGGTGGTTATTAGTAGTTCATTACCTTTACTGATGACTTCAGTAGGTATGGTTATGTTTACCTGATGAAAAATCAATCAGAATCCCTTGAAAAGTTCAAGGATTTCATGAATTAGGTACACTTCAACTTTGCAAAAGTATAAAGACACTTTGTTCTGATCGGGTTGGAGAATACTTAAGCCAGGAGTTTGAGGACCTTCTGAGATCCTATGCTATTATATCACAATGGACTCCACTTGGAAGACCACAACACAATGATGTTTCAGAAAGAAGGAATAACACATTACTAGACATGGTGTGATCAATGATGAGTTTTCTTGAACTTCTGAATAACTTATGGTGTATGCTCTTGAAACCTCCGTGTTTACACTAAACTATGTACCATCTAAATCAGTTCAAAAGACACCATATAGGATATGGTATGGGAAGCATCCCAATGTGTCTTTTATGAACATTTGGGGTTCTGAAGCTTATGTGAGAAAGATGAATACCGTAAAGCTTGAACCTAAATCTAATAAATGATATTTTGTTGGATATTCTAAAGTAACCAAAGGATATTAATTTTATTCCCTATTTGACAACAAAGTGTTTGTTTCTAGAGATGATGTATTCCTAGAAAAGGAATTTACTTCTAAAGGAATCAATGAGATGAAAGTAGAACTCAAAGAGGTTTGGTACCAACAAGAAAACATTCGATCATTAGAGGTATAAGAGGAACAAAGAGAATCACAAATCCTTGTGGAATCTCAAATTACTCAAGTAACACAAGAACCTCATATATCTAGTAGAACACGCCTTGAGTTTGAAAGATTTGGTTATCTTGTGACTCAAGAAGGTAGTGAGTAGGTCATAGATGATGAGCCAACAACCTACCTAGAATCTACTAAACGACCAGAGTCTAAGAAATGTCTTAAGCCATGAGATCTAAGATGGAACCCATGTACACCAACAAGGGTGGATCCGCCTAAAGGGGTAAAATCCATAGGGTTTAAGTGGGTCTTCAATAAGAAGATTGATATGGATGGTAATGTAAAAACCTATTAGGACAGATCAGTGCAAGGGGTTTTAGACAAATTCAAGGTGTTGTCTATGATGAAACCTTTTCTCCAATTTCCATGGTTAAGTCCATTAGGAACATGCTTGCCATTGTAGCTTATCATGACTATGAGATTTGGCAGATGGATGTTAAAACCACATTCTTTAACGAGAATCTTCTTGAGGATGTGTACATGACACAATCCGAGGGTTTTCTAAATCCAAAGGATACAAATAAAGTTTATAAGCTATAAAGATCAATATGGATTGAAGCAAACATCTTGGAGCTAGAATCTTTGATTTGACGAAATAGTCAAATATTCTAGCTTTAGTCAAAATTAAGATGAACCTTGTTTGTACAAGAAGGTTAGTGGTAGCATGATTATATTCCTCATACTATATGTGGATGACATACTATTGATGAGGAATGACATCCCTTCTTTACAGATGGTAAAGACATGGCTGAGAAATACATTCTCTATGAAAGAATTAGGTAAAGCATCCTATATTTTGGGAATCAAGATTTATAGAGATAGATCTAGAAGGCTTCTTGGATTAAGAGCACATACATTGACAAAGTGTTGAAAAGGTTCAACATGGAGGACTCAAAGAGAGGAAACCTACCCATGACTCATGGAGTTACAATCTTTAGTGCTCAATTCCCTAGTTCTTCTTAAGAAAGGGATCACATGAGTAGGGTTTTATATGCATCAGTAATAGGATCCATCATGTACCCAATGTTGTGTACTCGTTTGATGTCTCATATACCTTGAGAATGACGAGTAGATATGTAACATCCCTGACCTGGGTTATATTGTAACCCTAGGTGTTTTGTTTAAGAAAGACAATTATATGCTTGTTCTTATCTTTTGAAAAGTAATTAAGGCTCAAGAGGAACTTATATTTCAATTTTAGTCCTTTTTGAACAATGTTGAAATAATGTTTTGCCTATTTTGGACTAAAGTGCAAATTACCCAAGTTGAGGGGTTAAATTGCAAATGTTACATTATAAAATGTTCCTTAAGTGTTGAACCATCATAATAATGAGAATGATACAGAGGTATGGCTTCTACAAGCCTGAATAACAAGAAAGAGCTTGTTGAGCAATGTTTGTGCATTAAAACCTAGTTTTGGTGTAATGTACAATTTACCCAAAACCTAGGGTACAATATGCAAAATATCACTCTTAGAGGGTCCCTAATTATTCTTGGCATCATTTAGAGGCAATAAAATGAGAGGGGCGCCTCATTTGAATCACTTTGGAGGAGAGAGAATCTTGATATTAAAATAATCAAGATTTAAGCATAATTGGAATTTTACTTCAATTTAATGCAAAAATAAATATATTAATTAAAGAGCCCTTCAACCAAGAGGTGAGGGATGATTTTGCAAAAATAATGGACGGCCATGTGCCTTGCAAAGGCACGAAAATATCTAAAGGAAGTGGATAACTCACTCACATTATAAAAGGAAAAGAATTATCCACTAACTTTAGGATATTATTATTATAAGGGTTAAGGTGCTTAATTTGATTTTCTTTAAATCATGGATAATTGAGAGGAATAAGAGTCAAGGAAGATAGCCTTGTATCTAAGGAAGAGAAGGGGGCAAGTGGCAAGGAAATGGAGGAGTTATCCCCTACTTTCTCTCTCTTAAAATGAATTTTAATAAAGATGCATATAAGCTCCTTTATCCATAGCGTGAAAGGGGAATTTCGAATCCACTTTCATTATTTGCTTGCAAAACGACCAAGGGGGCTAAGGAGCAACAGGAGGACGAGTTCCAACCTGTAAGTAAGCTTCTTGATCACTTTCAACCATGATTTCATGGTGGAAATAAAAAATAAATGATGGATTTCTTCTTTTCTCCATTCAAATCTTCAACCCTAGCCTTTCTTTTCACTCAAAGACTTGAGGATGAGCTTGGGGATAGTTGAAGGAGTTGCATCCACCATTAAAGATGTGGAGCTTGAAGCTCCTTTGGAGGCGGGTTATATAACTTGAACCCTTATTCATTGTTATTGAATTTAATCTCTCAATCCATTATGTTCAATTGTTCTTCTTGCAATTCCTTTGAATAATTGATGAAACTACCATAAAAATGGCAGTAGATTTCGAGGGGTTGAAGCTTGATGATGATGACATCATCTTAAGCACACATATTAACAAGTTTTAGTTGCAAACAGTTTCAACACTTTTGGTCCAAACAGTTTCACCAAACCGTTTGAAGACCAAACAGTTTGCAAACCGTATGGGGGTTTGGTCCCAAACCGTTTGGGATGGTTGACTGAATGGATGGATTGACCGTTTGAGGTTAGGACCATAAGACATGTTGGATGATGATCCAATGTATCCAATTGAATGGTTCAATGAATAGATAATCCACCAATTGCATACCCTAATCGATTTATTGAATAATCCATATGTGATCCATTCGATTTCAAGACAAATTGGACCAAATGGTCTTGAGACCGTTTGAGTCCAAATGGTCTTGAAACAATTTGGGATCAAATGGTCTCAGGACTGTTTGTAGGTCAAAGGTTGATCTTGATTGATGGTAAAGATCCAATGGTGTTGATTGATGAACTTCCATAAATCAATTGATGAATGAATTGTTGATGTAAAACCCTAATCGGTTTAGTTGATTGAGAACCCCATTTGAACTTTCAGTTTCAAGGGCAGTTTGGACCAAACGGTCTTGAGACCATTTGAGTCCAAATGGTCTTGAAACCGTTTGGGGTCAAACGGTCTTGAAACCATTTGGGGACAGTTTTAAACCGTTTGGAGCATCAATGATCAAGATCGTTTGAATGATTCTATATGATTAAATTAATTGGAAACCCAAGTTGATGAAAGATCAAATGACCATATGGTTGTTACTGATTTATCTCAAAGATAATCACTGGGGTTGAACCTTTAAGGTACTAAGTAATTGGTAACCCTAGATGAGTTAATCCCTGAAGCTTAAGTAAGCAATATTTCAATACACTATGTCAACCCTAATTGAATGTATTTAATTAAAGGGTTGGTTGACCTAATTTATCCAAGTTTGACACAGTCAACATCCTAGAGAGGATGAGAGAAAGAGGAATCCATACATGTCGGATAATCATGTAATGGATAGGCCTCAAACACCTTCAATATGAATAAACTAAGATTATAGGGTATGATCTTTGATGAAGTGATTATGAAACCCTAATTAAGAAGATTGATGAACATTAACCCTAATCTAGGGCAATGCTAGCTGTAACCCTAATCTGGGGTAAGGATGTAACCCTAATTGAGGGTGATTCCATGAGAAACCCTAATTGAGGGTGATTCCATAAGAAACCCTAGTTGAGGGTGATTCCATGAGAAACCCTAGTTGAGGGTGATTCCATGAGAAACCCTAATTGAGGGTGATTCCATGAGAAACCCTAATTGAGGGTGATTCCATGAGAAACCCTAGTTGAGGGTGATTCCATGAGAAACCCTAATTGAGGGTGATTCCATGAGGAACCCTAGTTGAGGGTGATTCCATGAGAAACCCTAATGAAGGGTGATGCTATGTAAAATCCTAATCCTAATAATGGAATGGTGACTAATACATTGATAAGGGAAATACCTAATGTCATTGATTATAGGTAACCTCATAGAAAGCAATGCCTTAACCTGAAACGAGTCCATATCACTAAAGATAGTTGGACCATTCTTGTGTGTGACCTATGCACTTCATGGTAAGAGTGATAGGTTAGTGGATGAAAGTATTAATATGGGAAATACCTTAATCCAAGATAAGTTGATAACTCAAGAAAGTTGGAAGTGATGAGGAAAGTGATACATCAAGATATGATAGATATCACTTTTAGCATTCCAGGGTTGATATACCTTGATGTACCTCAAATCCAATATACTGGAACAAGGAAAACATGAAGTGTGTTATGTTAATTGTTACAATGAAATGTAATGAGTTTGATATACTTTGATAAGTATAGGCTAATATACCTTGAGAATGGGGTTAATCCAAACTAATGAGTATGATGTAATCATACCATGATAAGGATGAGAAATGAACTCATACCTAGTATTGATAATCATTTAATGATAAATGTCAAGAGTAATAAACATGATTGAATACTCGAGATGTTAATGGATGCTCCTAGAAGTGTGGAGTAGTATATAAGGTTGATTTGATAAATATGAAACCCCAATTAAGGTGAGATGGGAAACCCTAACCCTAAATTGGGTAATGGGACATGTAAAACCCTTATGTGACGTGAATAGTAAACTCTAACCCTATTGAGGGAATAGTGGTGTTACTATTGTATTACATGAGGTAATATGTTATTGTTGCCTAATGAGAGGTGACAAGATGTTTAAATGGCCTTGTGATCCATATGGTTAGATGTTGCCTAGTGAGAGGTGACAAGATGCTTTATGGGCCTTATGAGCCATGAGAACAATTGTGACATAGAGAGAGGTACCAAGATGAATATAAAAGTTTATAGTAAGAAATGATAATGTTTTTATAAACTTAATAAAAGAACAATTGTATTAAATAAAGAATGTGAAAAGCTATGAAGGCTAACCTCAGGGTTCAGAGCCTAGAGAAGGATGTGACGATCAATGATGAGTTAAAGCAATTTATATTCCATGAAGTGTGTAATCAGGAGTGGTTAGAGTCCACTTCCTGGCTCTGTAATCAGGATTGATTAAAGTCCAATACCTGGCAGAGGCAGGAAGCATGTAATCAGGATTGGTTAGAGTCCAATGCCTGGATGTGTAATCGGGATTGGTTAGAGTCCAATGCCTGGCTGTGTAATCAGGATTGGTTAGAGTCCAATGCCTAGATGTGTAATCAGGATTGGTTAGAGTCCAATGCCTGGCTGTGTAATTAGCATTGGTTAAAGTCCAATGTCTGGCTGTGTAATCAGGATTGGTTAGAGTCCAATGCCTGGCTGTGTAATCAGGATTGGTTAGAGTCCAATGTCTGGCTGTGTAATCAGGATTGGTTAGAGTCCAATGCCTGGCTGTGTAATCAGGATTGGTTAGAGTCTAATGTATGTCTGTGTAATCAGGCTTGGTTAAAGTCCAATGCCTGGTTGTGTAATCAGGCTTGGTTAAAGTCCAATGCCTGGTTGTGTAATCAGGATTGGACATCCAATGCCTGGCTGTGTAATCAGGGTTGGTTAAAATCCAATGCCCGGCTGTGTAATCAGGATTGGTTAAAGTCCAATGCATGGCTGTATAATCAGGGTTGGTTAAAGTCCAATGCCTGGCTGTGAAATCAAGATTGGTAGTGTCCAATGCCTGGCGGTGTAATCAGGTTTGGAAGAGTCCAATACATGGCAGAGGCACAATGCCTGTAATGATGACACAAGATTGGTAATAACCCAATGCATGTAATGATGAAACATGATTGGTAATAACCCAATGCCTGTAATGATGACAAATGATTGGTAATAACCCAATGCCGGTAATGATGACACGGGATTGGTAATAACCCAATGCCTGTAATGATGACACATGATTGGTAATAACCCAATGCCTGTAATGATGACACATGATTGGTAATAACCTAATGCCTGTAATGATGATACAAGATTGGTATTAACCCAATGCCTGTAATGATGACACATGATTGGTAATAACCCAATGCTTGTATAATGATATATGAGTACATGGTAGATATAATCCCATATCTGTGTAGAAGATTGGCTAAGGCCAACAGATGGAAACAAGAAGGTCTCATGGATGACATATCAAGATAATGAGTGTCACAAGAGATGTTTGATATGATGGTATAATATGATGGATAAATGATATACATGTTTTTCCTATTCCTAAATTAGAGAATAGACGATCTATTGTTCTATCATAATAGTTGTAATGCTTTAAAAGATGAGAATGCTTTAAATTGCTTATCCTCTGCTCAGTTTTATATCATTTAATTGCAATAATAATGTTTTTGGTGGAGAGTTATATCTCTCGCTGGGGCAATTACAATTGTCTCACCCCGTCGGATCCAACATTTTTTAGGTGGACAAGCACAGAGGAGACTGAGAATATCTTGCAGAGGAAGAACATCAGTAGCAGCAGTGACAATAGTGACAACTCAGGTTGAGTGTACTGTCTGTCGTCTTGTAGATAGAAGTCCCATGTGTCGTCTCTGTTTTCTCAGGTCCTCAGAGTTAATAGTTAGTGTTTTTAATGAATTATTTTGAGAATTTGGCATGATGCCTCGAGGTTCTTATGCTGTCTGTGTTTAGTTTTTAACAAGGCAGTTGATGTTGTAAACCTCAAGAAGAGATGGTACAAGATATGTACTTATGAACCAGGATGTAAATGTAATACATTAGTTCTTGTTGAAAGAGTTTTCCTATGATTGGATCTCTTTGAAAAAGGTTTTAATTTTTAGTGATTTTCAATAATCCGCTGTTTGTGATCGCTTCCGCTTAAGCTAATCATGTTTTTGTGAGTTGGATGCCACAATTAGTGGTATTAGAGCTCTAGGTTCGTTGAGTCTACAGAGACATAGGACTAATGTATCGAGTCTGTTCTAAGTGTACTCTAGTGTATCTTATAGTGCCTTCTATTTATGCAGAAGAAGATATATAACTCCAAGATGTCCAGAGAACATAAGGAACATGTTGCTGAGAGCAATGTTGCTGCACCAGTAGAAGGTGCCAGGGATCAGGCAAGGGAGGAACCAGTGCCTGAAAATCCCCATGTTGATCAAGTCATGAGAGGAAACCCAGATGTTCATAATCTTTTTGGGAAACTCATGACTACACTGAGGTATATGGCAGACCGGATGCCAGCACCGGCACCTAGGGCACCCGTTTCCAATGAGGGATATGGGTCTGGTAAGACCTTTGAACGACTATGTCGTATAGGAGCCATAGAATATGTTGGAACATCTGACCCAGCAGATGTTGATCTCTGGCTCAATGAGTTAGAAAAAGCCTTTAAAATCCTTAGTATCCCAGAGGTCGACAAAGTTAAACATGCGGTGTACCTTTTGAAGGGTAGTGCTGGACACTGGTGGGCTATAGAAGAAATAAAAAGGATTGACGAAGAGGTTAATGGGAGGAATTTTGTCGATAATTCATCAATAAGTATTATCCAAGGACATACTTAAATGAAAAGATCTCACAGTTTGAGAAAATTCGACAGGGAGCCTAGTCGATAAGTGAATATGAGGTTAAATTTATGGAAATTTTATGATTTTGTCCTCAAATGGCTGCTACCGAGGAGGAAAAGATTCGAAATTTTGAGAAGGGATTGAATGCTGAGATGTCTATTCAGGCATCTTCCCTATAAAGTAGAGAGAGGTTTGCCACATTTGTGGAGTCAATTCGAAGGATAGAAGGGTCTATGACAAAGAAACATGAGATAGACCTTAAAAGGAAGTCTAAACAGTCACATGAACACGGAATTGGTGGTACTAAACAATCAAAGATTTTAGTAGTACCGACTCAACCACAATGTAGTGCACCCAAGCAGCAGTCACCTAAAAGGCTCTGAGATTGCTATAGATGTGGACAGAGAGGACATCTGAGGTGGTAATGTCCAAATAGAAAGTGATGAGGTGACCTAACAAACAAGACACTAGATAACTTGTGAGAGGTAGACATATCAATGTAAAACTTTCTATTTGGAATTATCTTGCACTCTCTACTATAAGAAGGGTAGTTGTTGTTTAGCTCGTCTATGTAATCCTTTGAGAATATGAGGTAGAGATAAGTAGAATGAAAACTTATGTTCAGTTTAATATTCTTTTATATGTTTTGAAATTTCTCTTTCTTCATTAAGAAAGGGAAGAGTTGAAAAATTAACTCAGAGAAAATATGAGATATTAAGTATATCAAATTTAAAGAGATGAAACCATAAAATAAAATAAATGCATACTACCTAATTTCAGTTCTTGAATACCCTGGCCATGTATTCATTTACTGAAGGCAAGGTAAGTATGACATACTTAGATTGTTATCTTTCTGATTACTCTAATCAAGTAATCATTATGAAACAATCCAAAGAAGCCTAATCAAGAAGGAGATGTGGCATAGATATTTCTACCACATTCTAATTGATATATGAAGGAATTTGATTTAATTATAAATCAAACAAAATAAGATACTTAGTATAATGTGTACCCTGGTCTAAAGACCTAGAGGTAACAGTTATCTGATAAGAAATAACAATGTTCAGTGATGAACTGAAGGTTTGAATAACCATATTTAGTATTCATGGTGATAATGATGCTGAGAGATAATGATATATAATCATCCTTATAATTCCTATGCCGATGGCAATCAAGTGGGTCTTAGGACACTTGATGTGCACAATATAAAATGTTTATTTGATGGATACTTACAAAAAAGTATCAGTTTGTCTTGGACTGAGGTTACAAGAAAAAGATGTGTGTAACAAGTAATGTTCTAGGATGAAACAAAGATGAATATGTGATGTGTTCCTAGCACATGTAATGGATACCAAGGTAAGGGATTTTGGTATCAGATAAAGTATGTTGACCACCTGGAGTGGTTAACTGTGAAATAAGACCAGTTATATAATATAGCATGGACATCATATGTTAGGGGTTTATGCCTTGCATAAACATGACATTGAAATGTTATGAGACTTGATGAGATAATATATGAATAATATCTATCTCCCTTTTATCTGGGATTTTGGGGACAAAATCCTTGTTAGGGGTTTATAATTTGTAACATCCCTAACCTGGGTTATGCTATAACCCTAGGTGTTTTGTTTAAGAAAGACAATTATATGCGTGTTCTTATCTTTTGAAAAGTAATTAAGGCTCAGGAGGAACTTATATTTCAATTTTAGTCCTTTTTGAACAATGTTGAAATAATGTTTTGCCTATTTTGGACAAAAGTGCAAATTACCCAAGTTGAGGGGTTAAATTGCAAATGTTACATTATAAAATGTTCCTTAAGTGTTGAAGCATAATAAGAATGAGAATGATGCATAGGTATGGCTTCCACAAGCTTGAATAACAAAAAAGAGCTTGTTGAGCAATGTTTGTGCATTAATACCTAGTTTTGGTGTAATGTGCAATTTACCCAAAACCTAGGGTTCAATATGCAAAATATCACTCTTAGAGTGTCCCTAATTATTCTTGGAATCCTGTAGAGGCAATAAAATGAGAGGGGTGCCTCATTTGAATCACTTTGGAGGAGACAAAATCTTGATATTAAAATAATCAAGATTCAAGCATAATTTGAAAATTTACTTCAATTTAATGCAAAAATAAATATATTAATTAAAGAGCCCTTCAACCAAGAGGTGAGGGATGATTTTGCAAAAATAATGGACGACCATGTGCCTTACAAAATCACGAAAATATCTAAAGGAAGTGGATAACTCGCTCACATTATAAAAGGAAAAGAATTATCCACTAACTTTAGGATATTATTATTATAAGGGTTAAGGTGCTTAATTTGCTTTTCTTTAAATCATGTATAATAGAGAGGAATAAGAGGCAAGTAAGATAGCCTCGTATCTAAGGAAGAGAAGGGGGAAAGTGGCAAGGAAATGGAGGATTTATCCCCTACTTTCTCTCTCTTAAAATGAATTTTAATAAAGATGCATATAAGCTCATTTATCCATAGCTTGAAAGGGGAATTTCGAATCCACTTTCATTCTTTGCTTAAAAAACGACCAAGGGGGATAAGGAGAAATAGGAGGACGAGTTCCAACCTGTAGGTAAGCTCCTTGAACACTTTCAACCATGATTTCATGGTAGAAATCGAAAATAAATGATGGATTTCTTCTTTTCTCCATTCAAATCTTCAACCCTAGCCTTTCTTTTCACTCAAAGACTTGAGGACGAGCTTGGGTATAGTTGAAGGAGTTGCATACACCATTGAAGACGTGGATCTTGAAGCTTTTAAGCTCCTTTGGAGGCAGGTTATATAACTTGAACCCTTATTCATTGTTATTTAATTTAATCTCTCAATCCATTATGTTCAATTGTTCTTCTTGCAATTCCTTTGAATAATTGATGAAACTACCATGGAAATGGAAGTAGATTTCGAGGGGTTGAAGCTTGATGATGATGAAATGATCTTAAGCACACATCTTAACAAGTTTTAGTTGCAAACGGTTTCACCAAACTGTTTGAAGACCAAACGATTTGCAAACTGTTTGGGGGTTCGGTCCCAAACCATTTGGGATGGTTGACTGAATGGATGGGTTGACCATTTGAGGTCAGGACCATAAGAAATGTTGGATTATGATCCAATGGATCCAATTGAATGGTTCAATGAATAGATAATCCACCAATTGCATACCCTAATCGATTTATTGAATAATCCATAAGTGATCCATTCGATTTCAAGACAAATTGGACCAAACGGTCTTGAGACCGTTTGAGTCCAAACGGTCTTGAAACTGTTTGGGATCAAACGGTCTCAAGACTGTTTGGAGTTCAAAGGTTGATCTTGATTGATGTTAAAGATCCAATGGTGTTGATTGATGAACTTCCATAAATCAATTGATGAAGGAATTGTTGATGTAAAACCCTAATCGGTATAGTTGATTGAGAACCCCATTTGAACTTTCAGTTTCAAGGGAAGTTTGGACCAAACGGTCTTGAGACCATTTGATTTCAAATGGTCTTGAAACCATTTGGGGTCAAACGGTCTCAGGACTGTTTGGACTCAAACGGTTTCAAACCATTTGGATCATTAATGATCAAGATCGTTTGAATGATTCTATATGATTAAATTAAAAGGAAGTCTAAACAGTCACATGAACACGGAATTGGTGGTACTAAACAATCAAAGATTTTAGTAGTACCGACTCAACCACAATGTAGTGCACCCAAGCAGTAGTCACCTAAAAGGCTCTGAGATTGCTATAGATGTGGACAGAGAGGACATCTGAGGTGGTAATGTCCAAATAGAAAGTGATGAGGTGACCTAACAAACAAGACACTAGATAACTTGTGAGAGGTAGACATATCAATGTAAAACTTTCTATTTGGAATTATCTTGCACTCTCTACTATAAGAAGGGTAGTTGTTGTTTAGCTCGTCTATGTAATCCTTTGAGAATATGAGGTAGAGATAAGTAGAATGAAAACTTATGTTCAGTTTAATATTCTTTTATATGTTTTGAAATTTCTCTTTCTTCATTAAGAAAGGGAAGAGTTGAAAAATTAACTCAGAGAAAATATGAGATATTAAGTATATCAAATTTAAAGAGATGAAACCATAAAATAAAATAAATGCATACTACCTAATTTCAGTTCTTGAATACCCTGGCCATGTATTCATTTACTGAAGGCAAGGTAAGTATGACATACTTAGATTGTTATCTTTCTGATTACTCTAATCAAGTAATCATTATGAAACAATCCAAAGAAGCCTAATCAAGAAGGAGATGTGGCATAGATATTTCTACCACATTCTAATTGATATATGAAGGAATTTGATTTAATTATAAATCAAACAAAATAAGATACTTAGTATAATGTGTACCCTGGTCTAAAGACCTAGAGGTAACAGTTATCTGATAAGAAATAACAATGTTCAGTGATGAACTGAAGGTTTGAATAACCATATTTAGTATTCATGGTGATAATGATGCTGAGAGATAATGATATATAATCATCCTTATAATTCCTATGCCGATGGCAATCAAGTGGGTCTTAGGACACTTGATGTGCACAATATAAAATGTTTATTTGATGGATACTTACAAAAAAGTATCAGTTTGTCTTGGACTGAGGTTACAAGAAAAAGATGTGTGTAACAAGTAATGTTCTAGGATGAAACAAAGATGAATATGTGATGTGTTCCTAGCACATGTAATGGATACCAAGGTAAGGGATTTTGGTATCAGATAAAGTATGTTGACCACCTGGAGTGGTTAACTGTGAAATAAGACCAGTTATATAATATAGCATGGACATCATATGTTAGGGGTTTATGCCTTGCATAAACATGACATTGAAATGTTATGAGACTTGATGAGATAATATATGAATAATATCTATCTCCCTTTTATCTGGGATTTTGGGGACAAAATCCTTGTTAGGGGTTTATAATTTGTAACATCCCTAACCTGGGTTATGCTATAACCCTAGGTGTTTTGTTTAAGAAAGACAATTATATGCGTGTTCTTATCTTTTGAAAAGTAATTAAGGCTCAGGAGGAACTTATATTTCAATTTTAGTCCTTTTTGAACAATGTTGAAATAATGTTTTGCCTATTTTGGACAAAAGTGCAAATTACCCAAGTTGAGGGGTTAAATTGCAAATGTTACATTATAAAATGTTCCTTAAGTGTTGAAGCATAATAAGAATGAGAATGATGCATAGGTATGGCTTCCACAAGCTTGAATAACAAAAAAGAGCTTGTTGAGCAATGTTTGTGCATTAATACCTAGTTTTGGTGTAATGTGCAATTTACCCAAAACCTAGGGTTCAATATGCAAAATATCACTCTTAGAGTGTCCCTAATTATTCTTGGAATCCTGTAGAGGCAATAAAATGAGAGGGGTGCCTCATTTGAATCACTTTGGAGGAGACAAAATCTTGATATTAAAATAATCAAGATTCAAGCATAATTTGAAAATTTACTTCAATTTAATGCAAAAATAAATATATTAATTAAAGAGCCCTTCAACCAAGAGGTGAGGGATGATTTTGCAAAAATAATGGACGACCATGTGCCTTACAAAATCACGAAAATATCTAAAGGAAGTGGATAACTCGCTCACATTATAAAAGGAAAAGAATTATCCACTAACTTTAGGATATTATTATTATAAGGGTTAAGGTGCTTAATTTGCTTTTCTTTAAATCATGTATAATAGAGAGGAATAAGAGGCAAGTAAGATAGCCTCGTATCTAAGGAAGAGAAGGGGGAAAGTGGCAAGGAAATGGAGGATTTATCCCCTACTTTCTCTCTCTTAAAATGAATTTTAATAAAGATGCATATAAGCTCATTTATCCATAGCTTGAAAGGGGAATTTCGAATCCACTTTCATTCTTTGCTTAAAAAACGACCAAGGGGGATAAGGAGAAATAGGAGGACGAGTTCCAACCTGTAGGTAAGCTCCTTGAACACTTTCAACCATGATTTCATGGTAGAAATCGAAAATAAATGATGGATTTCTTCTTTTCTCCATTCAAATCTTCAACCCTAGCCTTTCTTTTCACTCAAAGACTTGAGGACGAGCTTGGGTATAGTTGAAGGAGTTGCATACACCATTGAAGACGTGGATCTTGAAGCTTTTAAGCTCCTTTGGAGGCAGGTTATATAACTTGAACCCTTATTCATTGTTATTTAATTTAATCTCTCAATCCATTATGTTCAATTGTTCTTCTTGCAATTCCTTTGAATAATTGATGAAACTACCATGGAAATGGAAGTAGATTTCGAGGGGTTGAAGCTTGATGATGATGAAATGATCTTAAGCACACATCTTAACAAGTTTTAGTTGCAAACGGTTTCACCAAACTGTTTGAAGACCAAACGATTTGCAAACTGTTTGGGGGTTCGGTCCCAAACCATTTGGGATGGTTGACTGAATGGATGGGTTGACCATTTGAGGTCAGGACCATAAGAAATGTTGGATTATGATCCAATGGATCCAATTGAATGGTTCAATGAATAGATAATCCACCAATTGCATACCCTAATCGATTTATTGAATAATCCATAAGTGATCCATTCGATTTCAAGACAAATTGGACCAAACGGTCTTGAGACCGTTTGAGTCCAAACGGTCTTGAAACTGTTTGGGATCAAACGGTCTCAAGACTGTTTGGAGTTCAAAGGTTGATCTTGATTGATGTTAAAGATCCAATGGTGTTGATTGATGAACTTCCATAAATCAATTGATGAAGGAATTGTTGATGTAAAACCCTAATCGGTATAGTTGATTGAGAACCCCATTTGAACTTTCGGTTTCAAGGGAAGTTTGGACCAAACGGTCTTGAGACCATTTGATTTCAAATGGTCTTGAAACCATTTGGGGTCAAACGGTCTCAGGACTGTTTGGACTCAAACGGTTTCAAACCATTTGGAGCATTAATGATCAAGATCGTTTGAATGAATCTATATGATTAAATTAATTGGAAACCCAAGTTGATGAAAGATCAAATAACCATATGGTTATTACTGATTTATCTCAAAGATAATCACTAGGGTTGTACCTTTAAGGTACTAAGTAATTGGTAACCCTAGATGAGTTAATCCATGAAGCTTAAGTAAGCAATATTTCAATACACTATGTCAACCCTAATTGAATGTATTTAATTAAAGGGTTGGTTGGAGTCAACATCCTAGAGAGGATGAGAGAAAGAGGAATCCATACATGTAGGATAATCATGTAATGGATAGGCCTCAAACACCTTCAACATGAATAAACTAAGATTATAGGGTATGATCTTTGATGAAGTGATCATGAAACCCTAATTCAGAAGATTGATGAACATTAACCCTAATCTAGGGAAATGCTAGGTGTAACCCTAATCTGGGGTAAGGATGTAACCATAATTGAGGGTGATTCCATGAGAAACCCTAATTGAGGGTGATTCCATAAGAAACCCTAATTGAGGGTGATTCCATGAGAAACCCTAGTTGAGGGTGATTCCATGAGAAACCCTAATTGAGGGTGATTCCATGAGAAACCCTAATTGAGGGTGATTCCATGAGGAACCCTAGTTGAGGGTGATTCCATGAGAAACCCTAATGAAGGGTGATGTTATGTAAAATCCTAATCCTAATAATGGAATGGTGACTAATACATTGATAAGGGAAATACATAAAGTGATTGATTATAGTAACCTCACAGCAAGCAATGCCTTAACCTGAAATGAGTCCATATCACTAAAGATAGTTGGACCATTCTTGTGTGTGACCTATGCACTTCATGGTAAGAGTGATAGGTTAGTGGATGAAAGTATTAATATGGGAAATACCTTAATCCAAGATAAGTTGATAACTCAAGAAAGTTGGAAGTAATGAGGAAAGTGATACATCAATATATGAATGATATCACTTTTAGTATTCCACGATTGATATACCTTGATGTACCTCAAATCCAATATACTGGGACAAGGAACACATGAAGTGTGTTATGTTAATTGTTACAATGAAATGTAATGAGTTTGATATACTTTGATAAGTATAGGCTAATATACCTTGAGAATGGGGTTAAGCCAAACTAATGAGTATGATGTAATCATACCATGATAAGGATCAGAAATGAACTCATACCTTGTATTGATAATCATTTAATGATAAATGTTAAGAGTAATAAACATTATTGAATACTCGAGATGTTAATGGATGCTCCTAGAAGTGTGGAGCAGTATATAAGGTTGATTTGATAAATATGAAACCCCAATTAAGGTGAGATGGGAAACCCTAACCCTAAATTTGGTAATGGGACATGTGAAACCCTTATGTGATGTGAATAGTAAACCCTAACCCTATTGAGGGAATAGTGGTGTTACTATTGTATTACATGAGGTAATATGTTATTGTTGCCTAATGAGAGGTGACAAGATGTTTAAATGGCCTTGTGAGCCATATGGTTAGATGTTGCCTAGTGAGAGGTGACAAGATGCTTTATGGGCCTTATGAGCCATGAGAACAATTGTGACATAGAGAGAGGTACCATGATGAATATAAAAGTTTATTGTAATAAATGATAATGTTTTAATAAACTTAATAAAAGGAAAAATTGTATTAAATAAAGAATGTGAAAGCTATGACGGCTAACCTCAGGGTTCAGAGCCTAGAGAAGGATGTGATGATCAATGATGAGTTACAGGAATTTATATTCCATGTAGTGTGTAATCAGGTGTGGTTAGAGTCCACTTCCTGGCTCTGTAATCAGGATTGGTTAAAGTCTAATACCTGGTAGAGGCATGAAGCCTGTAATCAGGATTGGTTAGAGTCCAATGTCTGGCTGTGTAATCATGATTGGTTAGAGTCCAATGCATGGTTGTGTAATCAGGATTGGTTAAAGTCCAATGCATGGCTGTGTAATCAGGATTGGTTAGAGTCTAATGCCTAGCTGTGTAATCAGGATTGGTTAAAGTCCAATGTCTGGCTGTGTAATCAGGATTGGTTAGAGTCCAATGCCTGGTTGTGTAATCAGGATTGGTTAGAGTCCAATGTCTGGCTGTGTAATCATGATTGGTTAGAGTCCAATGCCTGGATGTGTAATCAGGATTGGTTAGAGTCCAATGCCTAGCTGTGTAATCAGGGTTGGTTAAAGTCCAATGCCTGGCTGTGTAATTAGGATTTCTTAGAGTCTAATGCCTGGCTGTGTAATTAGGGTTGGTTAAAGTCCAATGCCTGGCTGTGTAATCAGGATTGGTTAAAGTCCAATTCCTGGCTGTATAATCAAGGTTGGTTAAAGTCCAATGCCTGCCTGTGAAATCAGGATTGGTAGTGTCCAATGCCTGGCGGTGTAATCAGGTTTGGAAGAGTCCAATACCTGGCAGAGGCTCAATGCCTGTAATGATAACACAGGATTGGTAATAACCCAATGCCTGTAATGATGATACATGATTGGTAATAACCGAATGCCTGTAATGATGACACAGGATTGGTAATAACCCAATGCTTGTAATGATGACACAGGATTGGTAATAACCCAATGCCTGTAATGATGACACAGGATTGGTAATAACCCAATGCCTGTAATGATGACATAGGATTGATAATAACCCAATGCATGTAATGATGATACATGATTGGTATTAACCCAATGCCCGTAATGATGACACATGATTGGTAATAACCCAATGCCTGTATAATGATATATGAGTACATGGTAGATATAATCCCATATCTGTGTAGCAGAGGGCAAAAGATGGGAACAAGAAGGTCTCATGGATGACATATCAAGATAATGAGTGTCACAAGAGAAGTTTGATATGATGGATAAATGATATACATGTTTTTCCTATTCCTAAATTAGAGAATAGATGATCTATTGTTCTATCATAATAGTTGCAATGCTTTAAAAGATGAGAATACTTTAAACGGCTTATCCTCTGCTCAATTTATATCATTTAATTGAAATAATAATGTTTTTGGCGGAGAGTTATATCTCTCGCTGGGGCAATTATAATTGTCTCACCCCCGTGGGATCCAACATTTTTTTAGGTGGACAAGCATGGAGGAGACTGAGAATATCTTATAGAGGAAGAACATCAGCAGCAGCAGTGACAACTCAGGTTGAGTGTACTGTCTGTCGTGTCTTGTAGATAGAAGTCCTATGTGTCGTCTGTGTACTCTCAGGTCCTCAGAGTTAATAGTTAGTGTTTTTAATGAATCGTTTTGAGAATTTGGCTTGATGCCTCGAGGTTCTTATGCTGTCTGTGTTTAGTTTTTAACAAGGCAGTTGATGTTGTAAACCTCAAGAAGAGATGGTACAAGATATGTACTTATGAACCAGGATGTAAATGTAATACATTGGTTCTTATTGAAAGAGTTTTCCTATGATTGGATCTCTTTGAAAAAGGTTTTAATTTTTGGTGATTTTCAGTAATCTACTGTTTGTGATCGCTTCCACTTAAGCTAATCATGTTTTTGTGAGTTGGATACCACAAGATATTAGTCAGATCTAGGTCATGTTCACTGGATAGCTGTAAAGAACATCCTTAAGTTCTTGAGAAGAACCAAGGATCAATTTCTTGTCTATGATGGAGAGGAAGCATTGGTGGTAAAAGGTTACACCAATGCAAGCTTCCAAACTAACAATGATGCTACATGTAGCGTTTCTGGAATTGTGTTTTTCCTCAACAACAGAGTTGTGGGTTGCAAGAGTTTCAAGCAAGATACAATTTTGGATTCTACAACAGAAGTTGAGTATATTGGTGTATCCAATGCAACAAAGGAGGCTGTTTGGATCAAGAAGTTCATTTATGAACTTGGGGTGATTCTGGGCATCAATGATGCAATTGAGCTATATTGTGACAACAATGGATCTATGCACAAGCTAAGGAAGCCAGATCACATCAGCCTTCCAATCAGATACAAAGGTGGTTCCATCTCATACAATGAGGAGATGTAAAGATTTGTAGAGTACCAACCAAGAGTAGCATAGTTGACCCCTTGACAAAATCACTTTCACAGCAGAAGCATGATGGTCATGTTAGATCACTTGGGATTAAATCTATGGGTGATTGGGTCTAAGTGAAAGTGGAAGTATGTTGGCATGTATGCCCATAAAACCAATCATATGATGATTATAATAGAATACCTTGTAAATGATTTGATTAATAATAAAGGCAATCTTCAAATTTATTCTATTTTATTTAGGCACTAGACAATGATATATGATTATAAATGTCTAGAATGATATTACTCAATGATGTATGCCTTCAGGTTGATAACCTAAACAATGAGATCATAAAAATGTCAAGAGTATATAAATTGTTGTTACAAATCACACAAGAAATTCTTACTAAGCAGATGAATTTAGACTAGAAAGCTAAATTTCTTATATTACATGCATGTAAAAGGAATGGTAAATATGTATACATGAGAAGTAAGATAAAGGGAAGCAATAATTAGAAGATGGAATGGTGAACTATCTTACCACCCCAATCTTAAAATTTTGCACTTCCTCAAGAAATTCCTAAACATAGGATAGTAGAGGTGATATGTGAGACATCTACTAAAAGAAAAGAACCTACCCCTTGATAGTTTGAGGTCGGTTTTTGTGTTTACTTTTCCACTAGGGGGAATCCTGTTGAAGTAGGAATCAAGATCCTGTTGCCATGCCGAAGACAACAAGAACTCATAGGTGGCATTTGAGTGCATCAGTTGATGCAGGTGCTGCTTTGGAGGGGTGTTTCCAGCAAAGAGGCCATATAGAAAGAAAGGTGATGATGCTTGGAAAAAGGGAGGCCCTAGGGGTGCTATCACTGCATGTGTAGTTGGTATGTCAAAGAAGCTTGTAGGTGGATGCTTCTATTGGTATGTAAGCCCAGAGAGCCAAATCATATGATGATTGTAACGACATATCTTGTAAACAATTTGATCAATAATAAAGGCAATCCTCCAATTGATTTTGTTTTATTCAGTTATGCGATAATGATGTAACATGGTAAATGTATAGAGAATGATATTGCTCAACAACATATGTCTTTGGGTTGAGGACCTAAATGATGAGATCATACAGATGTCAAGAGTATTACATTGTTGTTATGTCCCTAGTTACATTCTATTGTGGAAGGAGAATAGGAAACAATAAAACTTAAGACTAGAATGTGTGTTGGTTGATGAAAGAATCTCATTAGTCATGATATGTGATATCAAACGAAACACATAGATACTTGTTAGAGAAAAGTGTATGACACAGACCTACCATGAGAGTGATGCATGGAAACCATTATATGGTAATGAAATAAACTCTGATAGTGTTGGAGGTATTTGTGGTTCATAGACCTAAAAAATCATGATGAATGCATATTCATCCTAGTTTTAGTTGCATTATTAATCTAGTTTAGCATACAAATCTCTTGAATTTCACTAAAAATAGCTTTGTTTCAATCTACCTAAGGTTTTATGTTAACTTGTAGGAATTTGATACTTTTCTTGACTCCCTTTGTAGGTTTTGAATTGTATCACTCTGCAACAAGTCTGCATAGGGGGTCCCTCTTGATCGATGTAATTTTTTTGTGCTGAGGACAAAATTGACCCATTGATATACTTGCCAATCGAACTTCAGATATCATCAAATATCAAGACATCGACCTCAATGCTCAACAGCCTCATCGACCTTTAAGGTTGATGACCCATCGACCCCCTTGGTCGACACACATGAGATCACCATTCAAGCCATCGATGACCCAGGTCGATGACCCATCAACCTATATCCATTGACCAACATCATCACCCATCAAACTACAACTCCATCAACCTTGACCTACCAGCCGGACAGTCACTGGGACAAGAAACAATCGACGACCATCCATTAAGCATTCAAGATCATCAATCTAGATGACTATACATCTACCCATCAACCTCCTAGATTGATGGATGGAAGTCTAATATTTAGCACAAGTGGTCGACGACCAGAACCCTATAAATAGGCCCGCTGGGCATCAATCAAGAAATCTTGAATTTTGGAGACAAATATGCCAAAGGGATGACACTGAGATCATAGAAGTCTAGATCGATTCACCAAGCTAGTTCTATTGACCTAGTTAGGCCATCGACCTGAAGACTTAGACACCTCCATCGACCTTCAACAACTCTAGGCCATCGACCTCCCTCTCTAGGAGATTGATCTCTTCATCGAGTTATTGTCCATCAACCTACTTCAACTACAAGTCAGGGTGAGTTCTTGGAAGAGAGAGAAGGAAGGAAGTTTGTCATTGCACACCACACCGAGCTACTTCTTCTACAACCATGACCATAATTGAATCATCTTATTCTACTAGTGATATTAATCTTGCCATGTCAAGGGAGTAGTCTTTGCATTATGGCGTGGGGATTAGCCCCACTACCCATTTCTTGGAATTTCATACATATTCCAATGCTTGTACAAACTCATTTAGTTCATAGATAATCATTTATTGCATGTTTTGTTGATTGATCACCTACTTTATGTGATTTATAATAGTCTTATTTTATGAGAACTTCAACATTCAGGATTTGAATATCCATTAGTTTTGGTTGATGTCCTGACGAGAACTTCTGATGGGAAGTCTCCAGATTGGAAGATATATGATCTATAAGTAACTAGACATCAAGCTTATATGAATATCTACGCATACAAGTTTCTAACGTCGAAAGGGGAAATTTTCATAACTCCAATATATCTTCATACATGTTTGGATTTGATTGAATATCTTAATTTGAGTAGTGGCGATGAAACCCAGTTCCACCCTAATGTTTCCATCAATTTATAGATAGAAATTTAATCTAGCTCTTTTTATTCTCACACTTTAGTTAATCAAACCAACTCAAACTTTGTAGTAAATACTAGTTCTTGATAGGTTACTTTTTATCAGATAATTCTTAAACAAGTTGTCTCTTGGGATTCGATCCTCAACTGTACTACAATTAGATTTGTCCACTTGCTGGTGACATTATTGCACCTTAGTTTTGGTAAATTCTAGGAATTCTATTCCAAGTCAATTTTTAGTGCAATAATATACACATTAAATCAGTACACTCATCACATTTTGTTCGGTGTCCTTTGACATCATCCACTGTGACCGTGAATAAGGGTTGCCATAAAGGTGATGATTAGGTACATTGTGACACATGGGGTGACTGTGAGTGATATAGTGGGATTGTCCCTCCTACAGGAGTATGATATCCTGGCTACTTGATAAGCGAGACTGAGAAATGCTTGACCATTCACATGTGAGTCAATATGTGATAGTGAGCATACATATATATATGATAGTCTGCTCTAGTTTAAGGCACATGGTTGAATTTTAAAGAGGATGACAATTCCACGCCTCGAGTTCAATCTGGATATCATTAGCAAAGGGACTATACAAACACTATAACACCAATAAAAAATGTTGGTCGAAGTAGTTCTCAAACTTTTTGAATTACTTGGGTAGAAATGATGTGTTTCTAGATACCGCTCATTGCTTGTGATGTCATAAACTAGTTATGGACATTCATTGCCAAAGTAACTTGAAACCTATACGACCACACACATAAGATACACTTGGAATAAGATTTTATTTATGAGTGTAGTTTAAGTTGATTACTAAAATGTTTAGGTATTTGATTTATACAAAAATTGACTGACTGGGCTTTGAACCGACCAGTTTAAGTGTTGAACTGATTGGTTGGAGTGTCAGGTTGATTGAAATTGCATTAGCTGAATATTATTTGTGCTATGGCATGAACTAACCGATTCACTATGACAACTGATCGAATCAAGGTCGTCCAAACGAACAGTTCATGTGATGAACCACCCAGTTCATTGATCATTTTGATTCGATCAAGGATTAGTGTTGACATCATGTTATGTATTAATTGAATATTAGTTGCCAATACAATTGCAATTGGAAAACATGTTGAAACGACATGTTCAAGGGTTGAACTGATCCAATTACATGGGAACCCTGACCCTTACCCTCCTATATATACATAGGTATTGGGGAGCTTCTCAGACACATCAATTATCTCAAACAATTGTTACCTTCTCTAGTTGTGGTACCCGAGAGAACTCGAACAAGTCCTACCCAAGAAAGGGAGGGATAGCAAGGGAGAACAACTGTGGGAGAGTAAGTTGGTGCTAGTATACCAACGTAAAAGGGACAACTCCTTGTTATCTATTCATCTAGAATGACAGGACTTCCCAGTGGTCTGTGTGGACTATTATAGAGGCGAGAAGGTTGTTTCCTGCTGCTCAGAGGACAAGGTCAACTGTCGTCTATGGTGTTCAACCAGGAGTTGTTGTTGATGTTGTCTGGGTGTAACTTGAAGAAAGGTGCACACTGTTGTGAGAGAATTATCGCTAGACTTGCTCTGCAACTAGGTATGACTCCACAAACCATCCTTCCCATTACATAGTTTTTCATGCGATCTACTATTTTAAGGGGGATATGTCACTTAATTGTTTTGTTTCTGCTCCCTGTTCTGTCACCATACTTTCCTACATATATTTCCTCCATTCAAACATTCTATTCTCACTCCACGATGCTATCTAAGATGAAATGTGTTCTTTTCCATCCCGATATAATGTATTTCATAACAAGGGAAAAGACAACCCAAATCCTCCTCCAATAATGAATGTTGTCTTTTCTTTCTTAAGAAATCATGGACCTTCAAATTATATGTCCTGTATCAATCTCTCATATTATATTTAAAAAAGGTTTCCCACAATGTTTTACCTATAAAAATGTTCAATGCCACTATCATAAGAAGGGCCCGATATCTATCTCCAAGTTTATGTAACATAAGTGCATCATCTTCAGTGGGGAAGCAATTTTATCATAGCTAATCCATTGTGTTCTTCTTCCACAAGTGGTTGACCAATAGGGGGTCAGTAGGGGACATATCCCTAAATATTCCAAACAAATTAGACACACACATACACACACAAACACACACACACACTATATATATATATATATATATATATAGTAGCGATCCAGTGAGAAACATCCTACGATGAGAGAATGAGAGGCATTTGAATAACTACTAATTATGTACTATTTTTCAAAATCCAACCGTATAGATGGAAAAAGCATCATTTCATTTACTTTGTCGTAAAAAATCATTGCAATCAGACATTGGTTACATGTCCATATGTACAATATACACTTTTTACATCCAACGGTCAGCCTAAAATTCAATATAGAGCGTCGAAAAATATTTGGTTGTTGTGAATGATCTACAAATTGGATGGTGATAAAATTTTAGGAAGGTAGATATTAAGGTATACTTGTAGTATGTATGGTTGTATTATGAAAAATTGATCTATGTAGAGAGTTATTCAAATGCCTCTCATGCTCTCACCATACATGTTTCTCACTGGATCGTTGCCTTTAATATATATATATATATATATATATATATATATATGTATGTATACATATATATATATGTATGTATATATATATATATATATATATATATAGGAAGGTAGATATTAAGGTATACTTGTAATATGTATGGTTGGAATATGAAAAATTGATCTATGTGGAGAGTTATTCAAATGCCTCTCATGCTTTCACCAGATATGTTTCTCACTCGATCGTTGCCTTATATATATATTGTGTGTGTGTGTAGTTTCGTATTTGTGCAAGACAACTTATACATTCATATACACATTTCGAACAAGTTTCGTGATGTTTTGCTATGATTTGGCGTGGAGTGTGCTTTTAGTATGGTTTCAAGTTCAAATCCCATCATGGTGGTATTGGTTTTTTTTAACAAAATTTCTACCATTGTAAAACAAATAAATGTAGTTTGAAAATTGCAACCAAACCTTTTCATGCTAAGTAAAAAATTACAACCACAATTGTTGTGAGATAATTGAAATCATTGCTCTCTTGTTTGTGAAATATTCTTCAAATCTATGCATTTAAGTAAAATGGTCTGGAAACTTAAAGAAAGATCGAGCATTGTCATATAAATTACTTTCACAAAAAGTTTTAGTTTTTGTTTAGTTTTTTGTTCTTGTAATTCTAATCCAACCCAGACATGTAAAAGGATAACTTCAACCAAAATTTTTATATAAAAATTCTCACTTTTGTTGAAAAAAAGCTAGTATGATTCACATTTTGTTTCAAATGGTTGTTATAGTGTTCCTATAATTAAAGAAAACTAAAAAATTATTAATAGATTCATTACTAGAAAACTTCAAATTTGTGTAACTCATAATGTTACACGTTGTGGTGATAGTGTAATACACAAAATACTTATTTGGTACGAATCTCATTATGGTGATACTTATTTTTCAATGAAATTTCCACCCCTGCAAAATAAATACCTACACTCTCAAATTCCAACCAACCCTCATCATGCAAAGTAAAAATTACACCCACAGTTGTTATGGGATACCTGAAACTATTGCTATCTTGTTCACCAAGAATCACAATGTCCACATAGTTTTTTATAAATGGTCTACATGCTATAACATTATCAAGCATTGTCGTATAAACTAATTTCACAAAACATAGTAGTTTTGTTTTGTTTACTTTTTATTGTTCATGAAATTCTAAACAAGTCTCCTACATGTCCTGGATAGATCCAACCAAAATTGTTTTATAATAAAAATTGATCAATATTTTGTAAAAATATGATATTTACTATTTTGGTTCAAATGGCTATTATAGTGTTCCAATAATAATAAGAGAAACAAACCATTATTTATAGATTTAATTATTGAGAAAGACTCCAATTCTGCATAACACATAACATTATTTAATTTGTAATCCTATAGTCTTAGTGAAATGATATAAACTATGCTCCAAAGGAATATGAAAAATCAGAATGAAATTTATATGTTTACTAAAAGCAATACTATAATTGTGTAAAACTCATTAAAAATGAACTTATTTTTAAATCTCCATCCATGGAAAATATCTAAAATGATCAAAATCCCACCATAAAGTTCATGTATGAAAAGTAAAAATTCTATCTATATAAGTAGTTTTTGGGGTAATTGAAATCAACACTCACTTGTTTTCTAAAAAAATATAGAAACACTTGTATTTATATTAAATGGTCTGAACACTTATATCAAGCTTGATTATTTTCTTATAATTTACTATCATCAAAATGTTCTATTTATATCACAAAAACCCTATTCCAGGCTTGGCCTTTTTGTGACTCAACCCAGCACGGTAAACCCCAGGGCATGAAAGAGTGTGGTCTGATCACCCCCTCTGACGCCCAATCAATGTAGAGCGTCGTTCACAAAACGTCTTCAATATGATTCACACTTGAATCCTTCATTGGAATTTACAGACCTCTTACCAACATTGTTGTACTTAAAGATAACTAATACATTATTTATAGAGTTTATTGTTAAAAAAAGACTCTAATTTTGTGCCCATAGTGTTGTCTAAAATTTATTATAATGTTCTTCTTGAAATGACTAAAATAACAAAGAATTGTGGGAAATTATATGTTATATATTACTACTAAAAATACTCTAAATTTCCATTACTCACATAGTTTATTTAATTCTAATAACATCCCATGTATGCTAAATAATGACTCCAATCATACGTGTTAAAGTAATTAAAATGTCATCTCTTATTTTTGGAAAATCCAACTACATACGCACATGTTTATTGAAATGTCTACAAATGTGATCTAAAGAGTTACAAGAAATGAGAATATAGTATTAGATTCATTAACAAAAAAATCATAGTTGTGCAAAACTCCTCATAGTTTTTCTAATATAAGGCAGACCCCATATGTGTAGTAGGAACTTCATTCAAATTGTTAAATGGAAATCAATTATCTCTTTGGTGTCACAAAAACTCAAGGGAGATATTACATTTATTTTCTAATGGTTCTATTTGTGAAGACATGTGGTAAATGGATTTTTAAGGAAAACATGTTACCTAATTTGTTCTAGCTGTAATAATTATGTATTATTCTATTTAATAATTAATCTTTAAATTTTTCAAGGTGTCAATTCTTTATCAACTAAAATATTAATATGTTGTTTGTAAGTTTTTTTGTGATTGAATTAGCATAAACCTGATATATGAAATTATGTATTCCAGATAAATATTATTTGTATTTACGTACACTGCAATCTGAAATTTCTTTAAGAGAATTTTGAATGTAAATTATATTTTCGTTATTAAAGTTTAGATGTGTATAAAATACCAAAATAGGCATAATAAAAAAACTTCTAAAGTCATTTATAAATCAATTGAATTTGTTGAATATAATTTTTATTATCGCTACATTAGTTGTGAATTTCAGTATTTCATTTTAATTTAGATAAGCTAAGTGTATAAATTATTTTTTCTCTCAGAGATTAGTTTGCACTTTTAAATCAAATATCCCTATATGTTTTCTCGGTGAAGCATTTTTGTATACATCCATATACTAAAAAATAACATATAAATTGTGTCTGCCCCCAAAATCTATCTTGATATAAGTTCAGAACAAAGTCCTATTCTCATCAAATATGTTTTTATTCAATAGTAAACAAATCGAAAATAATTTTAGTTATATTCCAATACATTTAAAGACCTATATTGCATTTTGACCATACACAGCCATAACTCTAAACAATTTTTCTGACAACCTAAATTGTAATAGTGCCCTGCACCAAGGTCTAATCCTAACACCGTCCATGTCTGTTATCCTGTCTTGGTCGCCACATAAATGTTGCTATCTTGATATCCTTAACGGCCGACCGACTGATCATAGTATTTACCACACTTGAATTTTTCAATTTCATCCTTAAGATTTGCCATACAAAAAGATTGACAACTAAATTTGTAACTCAGGTCTCTATAAAGACGTTTACGTAAAAGATCCGTAATGTTTTGTATTCTATTTATATATATAAAAATAACATCATTCCCTTTTTTTTTTGAAAAATCCAAACCTCTTTATTTATTCCATTTGTGGCTTACTTTAATAACTCTTGTTAGCCGCTACGGTAACAAAATATTAGCTAGTTGCTTTGTCATCCCACATTGATTGATGGTGTTGTCTGTAAAAATTTATCGTACTCATCAGGTAACGAGTAGGACTGCATCGCACAACTGACGCATTGCTTGATAACATATGTTTCAATTGTTGAAGTGTGTAGCATGTTGCGCTTGATTCATACTTAATCGTGATCGGAATCTGACTGTGTAAGACGGGCAACAATGATCATGATAACATATACTATATTTCGGCATACTGTAATTTCGGGTATGCCGAGACAAATTTGAAACCAACAAGCAGATATGGACGTCACGAGAATTAAAAAGGACTGTGTCAAATGTAGAAGACGCCCCACGCAAAGGAAATCACGTAGAGTCTTTTATCTATTGCGAAGAGGCTAATTTTTTTTAGAGCTAATATACTTAGTTTTATATTCATATTTTCTTTTTCCAAGAAATGGTCAGCCTATTGCGAACAGACAGAGGGATAGGACTTCCTCATATATAGTGACTCAGAAGGATCCGGAATTCCATCTTGCAACGTACTGTACCATTCCCATCAGACTAATATTCTGCACTGAAGGAGCCAAGAATCGACGACTGTCACCTTTGGTCACGATCCTGATAAGGAGGTCTTGTTAGTCTTTTTTTATCCGCAGGCGCAGCCCTTAGGTAAGGCGACCATTCGGTACAGCGTTGCTAAACAAAAATTAAAGATTCCAAAACAAACAAAACATGAAGGTCTTTTTATACAGTTCTATTCGTTTGGAATGACGTAAAAGTTGTTCACGATAGGGTAAAAAGAAATGCTATTTATAGAGCAGACGTTGCAAGTACTCATGGTAGCCCAACAGATATCAATACAAATGTTTGTGATTGCATACTTCGAGGTTAGACGGCGATTATAGGTAGATAAGGACCAAAAGAACCAAGAGAAGCTAAAGTAGGCTGATTGAACCGTGCATGATTTGGGTGTAGTATTAAATTCCATGCATACATTGGGCCTTGATACTACAACATCAAGACCGACAAGTCATTGTCACTCAAGAGGCATCTGCGCGCTCACATTAAGCCTATGTTTGGGAACGGACCGGGTCCGGATTAGGCGCTGTCGTTTTGCGCCAGGTCTGCAAAACCCGGACCGGATTGGGCGTCAAAGGCGTTTGGCAGGCAAGCGAGTCGGAACCCCGTTTTGGTATTACGTTATCCCATTATCCGGTTTAAGCCAGTCCCGCTCGAGGCAGGATTAGGGATCTCAGTCCAGTTTGACCCCGTCACCAGCCTCCCCCCCACCCCGATCTCTCGCGTGCCCCTCTCTCTCCCTGTCTCCCTAACCTTCCTCTCCCTCGTGACGTTGTGCTACAGTCACACATATTCCCTACTGTTGATCCGTGAGAGAAGTAAAGGCGAAGGCGGCGAAGGCTGCTACCTCGAGCAGGTCGCGGATCGCGGATGGATGGATGACATGCGTCGCCGGGCGAAGCGTTCACGTGGAGAATCAATGCTCCCGTCTGCCACCGCCGGTCTATCTGGGCAACTACCTCCCTCAAAAGCAATTTACCCATGCCCTGGCCTGCTCTGCTCTTCTGTATTACCTACCACGACCTTGATTTGTCTTATCGATGCACAGCAGATGCCCTAGGTCGGCCAAGTCAAGAAGAAACCTACCAAGTGTCCGTGTCTGTGTGCCTTCTTATTCCTGTCATTCTTCTGCGAGGTTCTCCACTTCCACATTTGCTTGTTGGAGGAGTTGTTCGCGGAAGCTGTGCCTCATCCGTTGCTGAAGTCCGGCGGTTCTCCTCCCTGGTGCTCCGGTGGCGCTACATAGAGCCATGATTCTGTAGTGCTTCGTCTTTGTCGCCCCTTCCTGCTAAGGTTGGTCACGAAATATGGTAGCCGACGCTTTGTTTGTGATGTCGATTAGGACAGACATTTCTGAGGTGGATTGGTCATTAATTTGTATATTTATTCAGTCAGTTCCAAACAAGTTAATCATTGTGTATGACAGTCACATTTTATCAGTCGATGAATCTCGCATAGTTTAAGCAATGTTTGTCATGGATAGGAGCAAATTAGATACTCGACTTGATAGCGGTGGTGACATGTTTTCTGGAGGAAATAAAAATTTACCATCCAACATGTCGATAACATCAACCATATAGTTGATAACATTGATTATTTTTTCGTAGAGACATGCGAGAGATAACAAAACTTGTTGAGAAATATATCTGTCTCATTATTCATGTTTGAATACGGTCAGAGAGGAGGCCAGGGAATAATACAACCTTTTTGCTTAATATCTACCCCAAAGTTCCTTCTTTCTCTCCCGTTCTTATGCTTTTTTCATTTCCTGTTGCTTGCTATATGGAGATAATTTGGACTAGGAAGAGATAGTCTTTATCTAGTACCCACAAGTATCCCAAAATGATTTTATTGTCAAAAAATTAACTGTAATAAATGATTATGTGCATCTAGGAAATAATAAAATGATAAAGAGTACTTATAACTAGCTTTTGTTATACATTACTTGTAGTATTATTGGTATACGTACCATGTTTCATGATTTATAACTTTTAAATGCTATGATAATATTTCTTTTGCTTGAAACTCATCAAAGAAATATGTTTGGATTATCCTATCATGTGTTCTTGTTGAGTTTCCATGTACTGAACCTGTAGATTACACTGAAATAGAATAGTTTTTTACATACATGTGCAATTTAGTAGTGTTTCTGTTATAGAATACCTAGGTTTGTAAAAAATGGAATCAGTTTCGACTACGAAGAGATAATCTTTAATAAATGATTATTGTTTTGGAATCTACACAATGATTGAATTACATTGAGTCTAATTGATCACCATAATTTATTTCTGACATGATTTGTAGTTGAAAGACACATCTTTTGATGATTTTCTTGCATAAGCATAGGTTCACGAGGGCACTAAAAAAGCCTAGTTCATGTGATATCTACTTTGATTGAACTAGATAAGTTTGTGAAAGTAGAAATTTTCTTATGTAGATACAATGTTGTGGTTCAGAATGGCATTTTACTAAAATACACGAATTACTCAATCTTGTAATATGATACAACATTAGACAATTCCTCAGTTTAAGCATCATTTAACTTAAATCCAAATTAAACATTTTGTCAACCTACTTGATCATTATAGCTAGTAATAGTTTTCAGTGACCCAACTTCCTCTGTTTCAACAACTTGCAGTTCAAATCTCTTTCTTACTTGACGATCGCACACTTGCTTTACATTTGTGAGATTAATATATAATCATACTCTTTCTTACCATCTTTCACAATTTATAACTTTTAAATGCTATGATAATATTTCTTTTGCTTGAACCTCATGAAACAAATATGTTTCGATTATCCTGTCATGGGTTCTTGTTGAGTTTCCATGCACTGAACATGTAGATTACACTGAAATAGAACAACTTTTTTAGATACATGTGCAATTTAGCAGTGTTTGTGTTACATAATAACTATCTCTGTAAAAAATTGAATCAATTTAATCTACTGATGAGTATTGCAGTATTATAGGTCGAAAATGAGTACTAATAACTACCTTTATTTATACATTACTTGTAGTATTCTTGGTATACCTACCATGTGTCATGATTTATAACATTGAATTGATATGAAAATATTTCTTTTGCTTGAAAGTCATCAAACAAATATGCTTGGATTATCCTATTATGGCTTGTTGTTGACTTTCCATGAACTAAACCTGTACATTACACTGAAATAGAATATTTTTTTACAGACATGTGCAATTTAGCAGTGATTCTGTTACAGAATACCTATAAAAAATGGAATCAATTTTGGTGTATAGAGTAAGTTTGGTTACAGAATACTTCCAAGACACACCAACAGAGCAGTAGTTGGTGTATAGAGTAATTTTGGTGTAATTGTAGCTCAGCCATCACCATTCAAGTACATGCTTTCGTTGGCATAGAAAGTAATGAAAGATAGAGATCATATCAGCAAACAAAACACATCTTTAAATATAGCTAATGTGTACAATTTGAGATGAATCAAATTCCACTGTAGTAAATATACTGAGCCGGAACTCATTTGTTTATTGTAAAATGTACCACATGTGCTGAAAATAGTGTGTTGTCACTACTTTTCTATTATTTCTACTATACTTATATTCACATACATTGATTTTACTATATATAGAGAAAATATATGCAATTGATGCACAAGGTTATTTCATAGTGTAATTACAGCTTAGACGCCATTATCTAAGTACATACTTTCTCTGAAAAGATATAATGCAAGGCTGAGATAAGAAAAAAAACTCTCCATGGTGTAATTATATATATATATATAGAGTCAGGCTAGAATACACTCGAGTGTACGGATCACAGGAATACACTCAAGTGTGTTTGCATATCAAGATTATTTTTTGTAAAATGTAAACCATTGATCTTCATCGTCATACTATAACTAGGCTACATACAAATTTTGAGCCCATTTGGATGAGTGTAAGTCACTCATCCAAGGGCAACAAAATCGACGCGCGAAACTAATTTGAAATGCATAATTTTTGCAGTCTTCATAACATGAGCTATACATATCCAAATGTGCTCAAATTTTGCGTATGAGTTGCTCACAAAATGTTTAAGAATTTTAATGGATTAGATTTTCAAAAAAAATATTGCATCATGAAAAACTACTTGAGTGTATTCCGCTCCGGGTACACTCGAGTGTATTCTAACGTGACTCTCTCTCTCTCTCTCTCTCTCTCTCTTTATATATATATATATATATGAAATTGACCACATGCACATTTGTCCATCAAGACCTAGCTCTGTTAGTATTATATCAACTTCACTATATGCACATTTGTCCATCAAGACCTAGCTCTATTAGTGTTATATCAACTTCACCATATATATATATCAACCTAGTGTCTACAGTATGATGGTTGTTTATTGTCTGTACTACAATACAGTATTTTCTTGTTAGCATAACGATTTGTGTATTGTGATGGGATGTGCCCCTTACAAATCAAACATGTTATATAGTAATTATCATTGTAGCCACTCATCACTGTCATAATATATTGCAACACCTATGGGAGTATGTATTTTGCTGACCCCAAGTTTTCTATTGTTTGGTCAAGAGAGTCTGATGCTTCTCTAGTATCAGCATTGCGCAGACAATATGACCTAGGCAGGTGTGTCGACAGTCATTTCACTAGGGAGGCTTGGAGGGAGGCAATTGTGGAAATGCAAAATAGGATGGGGAAGACGGCCCGCAATATAGACCAGCTCAAAACTCAGTGGAAGAACTTGAGGAGGGACTATGTCGCTTTGAAGCTTGTGACGAATAAGAGTGGCGTTGGATGGGATGACACTAGGCATAAGCCCACACTTCCTAACACCCTTGAGTGGAGGGAGAGCCTTACGGTATGTCCAATAACTAGTCCCTTAATCGAAAAAAGTAATGTCCTATATTTACACTTAAATTTCCTAATACAAATTTTTCGTATACTTAGGTAAACAAGGACCTTGCTAGGTTTCTTAAGTGGTCATTTCCCCACTACTATGACATCGAGATGATGGTGGGGGGGGGGAACATTGCTAGAGGACATCATGCAATGTCTTCGACGGACACATAAATCCCTTCTGACATTGCCTCTGAGGATGATGTCATTGTCGACTTAGATGGGTCAGAGACACCCATGAACACTGGAAGCCAATCAGGGGAACCGAACATGGCCGCATATGGGATGCAAAGTGAGGGAGCCACTAGGGGAGGTGGAACAGATACGCCGAGTGTTGGCGGGAGGCCTCCCGTCGTTAGGCACAAGAAGCGGCCATCAATGGCTCAAGACCGATGTGGGCTTTCAAATGAAGTGTTATCAGAATTCACACAGGTTTATGCAAAGGTTCACGAGTTAGGCATGGGTGTGGCAACCAGAGCCTTTGACAAGAAAGAGTTTGCAACCATCTTACAACATTTCCATGACACTTACCCTGATGCCCCCACTGTTGTGTTTACAACACTTGTGAACGCCATCAAGGACTCAACAAACTGTAACATCTACCTCAGCCTTATATACACACCTTAAAAGATAACTATATGGTTTCAAGACCTTTGGGAAAGGTCCCAAGCCGCCAATGCAACACCAACACCTTCAATGCCATCCTCGTTTATGCCATCTCACTATGCATTTTTTCCGCAATCCCCAACACCCAACTTCAGTAACAGACCAAATATGCCATCATCGTTTATGCCATCTCACCATGTATTTTTCCTCCGTCCAATGATGTTGGCCCTTCCAGATAATAAGGGGAAACATCAGTTTGATTAATGACCAAACATTTAACTCAGAAAATCAGTAGAAAGTTCTTTCATTGTTGTAATAATCTATTTCCCATCCAAACATTTTCTTTCCACATAAACTAATTTGTTGAATTATTGTAATATTTTTATTCCCGTCCAGATATTATTTTACCGCACAAACTAAATTAATTAATTGTTGTAATATTTTATTTCACTGCCATGCTTTTATTTTACGTTCAATCTAATTCGCTATGTATCCTGCAAGCCGTTATTTTACATGTCCACAGTTACATATGATTGTTGAGTAGTTATTTTTTCCTTATCGTTGCCATGAAAACATTGCTACGATTCCACTTGTAGGAATCATGTCAACCAGTGACCAAGCAAAAACACCTGACCTCCTCACGCACATTCTACATACATTGTCTGGTCTAGCTAATCACATTGCTGATACAATAGCTGAGTCCATAGCAAACTCCATCATCGACGACATTTCCGACATACCACCTACAATACCTAGGTCAGTTAGCATTAGGAGTGGCCACCAAAATGTCTTAGAAATATTAAACGGTCATGAACAAATGGCTTATGACCTATATCGAATGAGACCACATACTATATTGGCCCTTGTGGACAAGCTTGAGAGTCAGGCCTTGTTACGAAGTACTAGAGGCATCACTTCAGTTGAGGCTGTATGCTACTTCCTACAGATGGTTGGCCATGGACATATAAATCGTGCTTTGGCTGAGGACTACATTCACTCTGGTGAGACCATCAATAGAAAGTTCAATGAAGTCTTGGTCATTGTGTTTTCGTTGTCCAATGACTATATTGTCATGCAAACTGCAGCGACATGCACGACAACACATTCTCATATATTGGAGACCCCAAGGTTCTACCCGTACTCAAAGGTAATAGTTAGCCCCTACAATCTTTAATCATTTGGAAATATTTAGTATGTTTACAACCTATTTTGGTGTTATAGAATTCCATCGGGGAAATTGATGGAACACACATCCCAGTCATGGTTAAATGAGACAAGAAAAATCGCTACCGAGACAAAAAAGGGAATGTCTCTCTTAATGTCTTGGTTGTAGTTGACTTCTCCATGGAGTTTACATATGTCCTAACTGGGTGGGAGGGATCGGCTGCTGACCAATGGGTCCTACAGTCAGCGACGACCATGGGCGTGTTTAAAGTTCCACCAAAAAAGTTTTACCTAGTTGATGTAGGGTATGCCAACACTTGGCAATTCCTTGCACCGTATCACAACACATCTTACCATATTTCTGAGTACTGATAAAACAGACATGCCTACACCAGCAAGAAGGAGATGTTCAACCACCACCACACACAATTATGTAATGTTGTAGAAAGAGCATTTGGGGTGCTGAAGCGGCCGTTTTCCTACCTTAAAAAGGGGGTTACATATCCCATACATTCACAGTGTCACCTCGTAATGGCTTGTTATATCCTCCACAATTTCATACGCCGCCAACATGACGGCGACAGTATCATGGATGAACTCTCAGATGATAGTTTAACATCTGTCATTCCCCCTTCTGGGGTTGACCTGAGTTCCCTCCAAAAAACAAGTCAGGCCGATTCAAGGGAGGGCGATCATTTACGTGAATCCATTTCTAATTTGCTATGGGATACCCGTTGACCTACAGTTGTATTTGTAATAGTCTTTGACATAATTTGATAAATCATCCACCACATAACTTTGTAGCCTTTAGTTGTTTATTTTACGAACTTTTTATTGGATCCTAATAATATACATGACATAATATTTCAGTAGGTTGTCTTGAAATGGAGAATGGAATGTCTTGTTGTACATGCGGCCTTCAATGCAATGTACGTGTGTATATGAATGCCGCAGATGCGGAAAATGGACATTTTGAAAACAACAACCCCCACATATTGTATTTTACATGTGGTAGGGGTCTTGTTTTGAACATATGTCAGATGAGATTGCCCGCGCAGCGTGTACCACTCACAGTTGCCACACTTACTGTAGTTAGGGATGCTATGCTAACACAACTTGCATATGCACGCAACAAACACAAGCTATGGTCTGAACAATGTGACTTTGTCTGTTCGACAAGAGCAGACACCGATAGGCTCCAACAAGATATTTCCACTCTACGGGAGAGGTTCCAATATCTTTGCCAATGACTTCACATCACGAGCAGTAACGACTCTTCAAACGAGGACGAATACAATACATCATAGATGTAGAACAATCTTTCGTACTGAATTCACTTTTATGTTTGAACAAGCAGTTAGGCCTATTTTATGTTCGGAAATTTTTATTTGAAATCTATGTTCAGAACCCGACATTATTTTACTAATCATCAATCATGTTTTAGATGTCGATGAATCCATCTGAAGTTCTGAGGTGTGATTGTGGGTTAGATGCAGCCTTGCGGCTTAACACAGAGGATGTAGGGTTGTATGATTTTGGCATTCTAAGTAAAAGGTCGAGAGAAATGTATTACATATGTCCTTCTCATGTGGTGCGCTAGTAAATACATACATAATAGGTTTCCCTTGTGTACGCTGTACATTCTTTGTCATTCATTTAAACTTGATAATACATTTTAGGGAAAAGATCAGTGTAGATACTTCCGTTGGGCAGTCGGTCTCCCCCCCAACAATTGATTCTTTGAAAGGTGAGATTATGTTACTAACTGTCGAATGCAAGTCATTGTGGGGCCATTCAATGAACATGAAGAACTTTGTTGAATTCATCACTGTTGACTCAAGGTCAATTAGGTCAATGTTGACTCACGTCGAAATTGACTAAACCCTTGTTTTGATGATGACTAACCATATCACATATTGGTGTCTAATGCTTCTACATTGAGTGATTTCAGATTAGGTTTAGACACACTCCAAATGCCCTAACTTGCGCATATCAAATTGGAGAAAAGACAAGTCAAAATAGCTACAAGTGTGCAATTTGGGATCTCTATGTAAATGACCTTAGAATTGCTTTGTAATCACTTGTAATGATTGTACGACTTGTAATTAAGCTTAGAAAAATTATTGGGACACAAAAATCCATCATTTGTACGGTTATACGAAAATTCCAAAATACCCATAACAGGGATTTGGTCGGCCGAATTCCAAACTCAGCCGATTCCTGTTCGGTCGAGTTTCTAAGCTAGGAAAGTCGGCCGATCCACTGATCGGTCCAAGATGAAAGTCGACCGATCGGCCGAGTTTCTCCAAGGGAACTCGGCCGACAGTCTAGCTTTCAGCCTTGTCTTTTAGTGGTTCGGCCGAGTTGCCTTTATTGAAACTCGGCCGATCAGACTGTGCTGGAATGCAGAAAAGTGCTACTAGCCGTTGTGGAGTTTCAACAAGTGAAAATAGATCTGTTGCAAGACACAAAACGGCTAGTTTTCGTTCTTAAGTGTTCCCAAAGGCTAAGAGGCATCCCCAGCTATAAATAGGACCCCTTGGGCTTCATTCCAAGGTTGAGCATTCATTGCAAACTCTTTGTGAGGTTCCTATTCTATAGTTGAGTGCTTCCTACAGCCTCCTCTCTCTCTCTAAGCTTAATCACTTGCTACATCCATTAGAGTGAGTAGGAAATATGTAAGAGAGCTAGTCTTATATGTATATCTTGTGAGGCTCTCACTTCTACCACCTCCTATCTCTTCTTTCAACAATGAAGATGAAGGTTCTCTCTCTTGTCCAAGAGAGGTGAAGAAGAACAAGGGAAGGAGTCCCTTGGTGAAGATCAAGGCTGAAGACTTGGAGCTAGAGTGGGTAAGCCCTTGGAGAAGGCAGAAGACTCAAGCTCAAGTGGGTAAGTCCTTGGTGGAAAGCTTCTCCGAGTGAAGGTGAAGTCAAAGGCTGAAGATCCAAGAAGAGTGGGTAATTCCTACAAGCCCGAAGACTTGTGCAAGAGTGGGTAAGTCCTTGGAGAAGGCCGAAGACTCTTGAAAAGTGGGTAAGTCCTTGGTAAGGTTGAAGACTCTTTGTATTGGATAGGTAAGTCCTTTGTTGGTCATATATTGTATGTCTTATTAATGAATATAAGAGTGCAATTGGTTGAAGTCCTAGAGGTTGACCTCTCTAGGCAAGTGGACTGACACACTTCTAGTTTGAAGTGTGGAACCACTCTAAATAGCTTGTCTAATTGGTGCATGTTCAATCTCTCTTATCCTTGCTATGCATGATTTAGTTGCACTCAAATTACCTATTTAGCAACCTTATCTTGTCATATATCTTGAAGGTTTAATGAATTTTGTTTAAGTGCTTTCAGCTCTATTCACCCCCCCTCTAGAGCATCTAATCACCCATCTAGGATCCAACAAGTGGTATCAGAGCGGGTCTTCTCTAAGCATACTTCAACAAATAGGAGAAGATGGGTGACTACCTAGGAGGGAGACTCTCGACCAGCCTTCCAATCTTTGATGGGAGCAACTTCCTCTATTGGAGAAGAAGACTTCAATTCTTCATCCAAGGATCAAGTCTCGAGATGTGGCAAATGGTGAACAACCCATACATTCTACCAAAGACAAACATTGAAGAATGGGATGAAGCCACCTTGATGAAAGCAACCTTAAATGCAAGAGCCATGCACATCCTTTATGCCTCCATGACCCCCACCGAGTTCAACTGGATTTCCTCTTGTGAGACGGCCTATGAGGTATGGAGAAAGCTTTGCATCACTTATGAAGGGACAGATCAAGTGAAGGAAAGCAAAGTCTACATGCTCAAATGGTTGCTTGAAAACTTCAAGATGGGAAAGGAGGAGAGCATAGCCAACATGTACTCAAGGCTCAACACCATCTTAAATGGTTTTGTTGTTCTAGGACATCCTATGTCTAGTGGAGAGATCAACTCAAAGATCCTTAGAACTCTCCCCAAGAGATGGGAATCCAAGGTGACTTCCATTGAAGATGCAAGGTCGCTTAGGGATATTCCTATTGAAGAGCTCATTGGAAATCTACAAGCACATGAAGCCACGCTTGACAAGAGGGAGGAAGTAGAAAGACAAGAGAAGAAAGAGCTAAATAGAATGAAGAAGGCTGAAATAAAGGCTCAAATTGAAGCTATCATGGATAAAGTCTCTCCATCCTCTCAAGCTAAAGAAGATGCCATGTACTCCAAGGGTAGACTCTACAAAGGCAAGTCCTCCTCCATCCGGCGCTTCACATGTGGAAAGAAGGGTCACTACAAGGAAGATTGACCACAAGGCAAAAAGACCCATCTTCACAAGGAGAAATGGCACTCAAGCTCAAGTGGCTCCTCCAACTCAAGTTCAAGTGAAGATTCATGTGAAGGATCAAGCTCAAGCTCTAGTGATGAAGGAGAATGTCATTTTGCTCTTGTAGCATCAACAAGTGAAGACTCAAATGAGGTAAATCAAGACTCTTTAGATAAAGAATCCTTGATTGATCTCATTCATGATATTTGTGCATCTCTTAAGTCTTCTCAAAAGAAAAAGAAAAAGCTTGCTAAAATTGTTGATAATTTATATGTAGAATTAAATGATCTTGAACATGCAAATTCTTGCTTGCTTAATGATAAAAATGATTGTCTTAGCCAAGTAGACTCTATTAAACTTGAAAATGCTAGTTTACTTGATAAGATTAAATTTCTAGAAGCTCAAGCTCTCATGCCTAATTCTAATGAAGAACATACTTTAATTGTTGATTCTCTCATGAATGACATTGATGTTCTTAAATCTGAAAACAAAAACAAAGATTTTGTTTTGCATGAATTAGAACTAGAAAATGCCTCCTTGCTTGCTAAAATCAATGGGCATGAATCTTGTTCTAGTTCTACTAATAGAGAGAATGATGTTGCTGCTCTTCATATTGATAGAGATTCTTATTTTACTAAAACTCTTTGCTTAGAAAATGATCTTCTACATGCTAGAGATAACATTAATCAATTGTCTTCTACTATTGCTTCTCTTAAGCATGATAATGATAGTTTAAGATCTTCTTTGCAAAGATTCTTAGTTGGTAAAAAGAATCTTAATCAAATCCTAGACCATACTACTAAACAAATTGGTAGACATGGTTTAGGGTATGATAATAGTCAAGGGAACAACAAAGATAAAGGACCTCCAATATTCCATGGAGAATCCTCCAGTTCCAAGACTATGGGCACATGCAACTATTACAACGAATTAGGTCATTATTCTAATTGTTGTCCTTTTAGGAAAGCACCCAAGAGCAATAGGATTTGGGTTGCTAAACTAACTCCTCCGGACCCAAAAACATGATTGGGGACCATTTCATCTTTCTTCTTGTAGGTACTTGCAAATGGATTGACTTGAGCTATTGAATTTAAATTGACTTCTCAATCCACATGAAAGAAGAAAGGTGAGATGTGTAGAGGGTGACAACAAGTAGAAAAGCAATGGTAAGCACAAAGGTATTGTTTTATTGCTTATAACCTTTTCTAACTTGTTTTTGTCAAGTTAGTGTGCACTATACATATGGTTTTTGAGTCAAAAGTGGCATTTTGTGTTTCTCTTCACACTCTTGCTCAAAAATTGTTCCTAATGCTTCTATAGTGCATTACTAAATTGCTTAGACATGTTTGGATATGGTTTGTATTTTTAGCATGCCTCTAGATATGTTTTATGAAAAATATGTGCTTTTTCTACAGCAGTTTTGTCGGCCGAGTTTTATCCTGTCTAAAACTCGACCGATAGGCACTAATGGGTGTTGCCAACAGCTGCGATCGGCCGAGTTGCCAATACACAGAACTCGACCGAAAACACTGTTCACAGAGTATACATTTGGCTTATTGAATGAGAATTTCCCTCTCAACTAGATTTTCTCAACCAATAGCCTTATTCTTTGGCACTCCATTTGGTACCTTTATATATGCATATTTCCATGTTCTAAATTGCCTATCTTACTTACAACTCTATCTCTCTAATTGCTCTAAATTGGTATATCTATATCTTGCAATTTCTTGCTTTGAGTTGTTTAGCAGGTTTTGATGATGATCTCTTTGGATCTCTTGGTTGTGTCTAAAATCGCTTCCGTTGTACTCTAACTTGCTACATCTCTATAGGTGTATATCTTGTTTTGATACAACCTTGAGGTTCTTAGGGGTAATCATCTTATGGTAAGGATGCATATATAGTGAGTTATATCCTCTCATGCTTCTAAAATTGCATATCTCTTGGTTTGGATATATCTCTATATCTACTCATAGCTTGCTTTATATTGTGGTATCTCTTGCTATGATCTAGATCCTACTAGTAGTCCTAACTTGTGATATCATCTACTAGTAGTTCATATACATGTAGTTCTAACCTTGTTTACATATTGCCATCTTTGATCATCTATATGTTATGCTTGTATCTTATCTCATACATGCTCAAGATTGTTCCTTGAATTGCATATCTACTATCTTGAGTTGCTTGCATAACATTGTGATGCAGGGTTCATAGATCTACATGATATGTAGAAATTGGAGTATTTTTTTTGGATTTTATTCAGATTTTGCTCCAGTTTCAGTTTTTGCTGCAAGTATAGTGTTTTTTATGCAGAAACACCCTTCTGAGCAAGACTCATCGCTTTGCCATGAGCTCCGATGGTTTTTGGTCAAATTCCATCATCTTGAGGGTCAAAATTGTGATTTATTGTTTTTCTGTAGCACTTTATCTTGCATTTTTTTGGGTTGTTCAAGTATATGCTTTAACTTGCTTTCTTTCTATGCTTGGACAAGCCCCTATCAGTGCTCTTCTACTCTCCTTATATAACTTTTGTTATCTTCTTTCTCTTAACAAGTGGTGTTTCTTAGTTTCTTCACACCCCCACCTTTTTGAAACGACAAAGGGGGAGAAAGATATGTATTCTTTTGACAACAGGGAGAAGGCATGTCTTACATGAAGCAAAGAAGTGTGTCCATGTAAAGGGGAGAAGGAGAAATAGCATCAATTGAGGGGGAGTATGAGAACTCCATGCACATCAATTGAGGGGGAGCATATGAGCTCAATCCTATTGAAACCCCTAGCTTTCTCCGAAGGTATGATTTTACGTACAAGCTTTCAATACATTTATGGAATGGTTTTTCATCTTCAAAAAGGGGGAGAATGTTGACTCAATGTCAATTAGGTCAATGTTGACTCACGTCTAAATTGACTAAACCCTTGTTTTGATGATGACTAACCATTCCACATATTGGTGTCTAATACTTCTACATTGAGTGATTTCAGATTAGGTTTAGACACACTCCAAATGCCCTAACTTGCGCATATCAAATTGGAGAAAAGAAAAGTCAAAATAGCTACAAGTGTGCAATTTGGGATCTCTATGTAAATGACCTTAGAATTGCTTTGTAATCACTTGTAATGATTGTATGACTTGTAATTAAGCTTAGAAAAATTATTGGGTCACAAAAATCCATCATTTGTACGGTTATACGAAAATTCCAAAATACCCATAACAGGGATTTGGTCGGCCGAATTCCAAACTCGGCCGATCCATATATTCTGGAATTTTTGTTGCAATCGGCCGAGTTCCAAACTCAGCCGATTCCTATTCGGTCGAGTTTCTAAGCTAGGAAACTCAGCCGATCCACTGATCGGTCCAAGATGAAAGTCGACCGATCGGCCAAGTTTCTCCAAGGGAACTCAGCCGACAGTCTAGCTTTCAGCCTTGTCTTTTAGTGGTTCGGCCGAGTTGCCTTTATTGAAACTCGGCCGATCAGACTGTACTGGAATGCAGAAAAGAGCTACTAGCCGTTGTGGAGTTGCAACAAGTGAAAATAGATCCGTTGCAAGACACAAAACGGATAGTTTTCGTTCTTAAGTGTTCCCAAAGGCTAAGAGGCATCCCCAGCTATAAATAGGACCCCTTGGACTTCATTCCAAGGTTGAGCATTCATTGCAAACTCTTTGTGAGGTTCCTATTCTATAGTTGAGTGCTTCCTACAGCCTCCTCTCTCTCTCTAAGATTAATCACTTGCTACATCCATTAGAGTGAGTAGGAAATATGTAAGAGAGCTAGTCTTATATGTATATCTTGTGAGGCTCTCACTTCCACCACCTCCTATCTCTTCTTTCAACCATGAAGATGAAGGTTCTCTCTCTTGTCCAAGAGAGGTGAAGAAGAACAAGGGAAGGAGTCCCTTGGTGAAGATCAAGGCTGAAGACTTGGAGCTAGAGTGGGTAAGCCCTTGGAGAAGGCAGAAGACTCAAGCTCAAGTGGGTAAGTCCTTGGTGGAAAGCTTCTCCGAGTGAAGGTGAAGTCAAAGGCTGAAGATCCAAGAAGAGTGGGTAATTCCTACAAGGCCGAAGACTTGTGCAAGAGTGGGTAAGTCCTTGGAGAAGGTCGAAGACTCTTGCAAAGTGGGTAAGTCCTTGGTAAGGTTGAAGACTCTTTGTATTGGATAGGTAAGTCCTTTGTTGGTCATGTATTGTATGTCTTATTAATGAATATAAGAGTGCAATTGGTTGAAGTCCTAGAGGTTGACCTCTCTAGGCAAGTGGACTGACACACTTCTAGTTTGAAGTGTGGAACCACTCTAAATAGCTTGCCTAATTGGTGCATGTTCAATCTCTCTTATCCTTGCTATGCATGATTTAGTTGCACTCAAATTACCTATTTAGCAACCTTATCTTGTCATATATCTTGAAGGTTTAATGAATTTGTTTAAGTGCTTTCAGCTCTATTCACCCCCCCTCTAGAGCATCTAATCACCCATCTAGGATCCAACAAGTGGTATCAGAGCGGGTCTTCTCCAAGCATACTTCAACAAGTAGGAGAAGATGGGTGACTACCTAGGAGGGAGACTCTCGACCAGCCTTCCAATCTTTGATGGGAGCAACTTCCTCTATTGGAGAAGAAGACTTCAATTCTTCATCCAAGGATCAAGTCTCGAGATGTGGAAAATGGTGAACATCCCATACATTCTACCAAAGACAAACATTGAAGAATGGGATGAAGCCACCTTGATGAAAGCAACCTTAAATGCAAGAGCCATGCACATCCTTTATGCCTCCATGACCCCCACCGAGTTCAACTGGATTTCCTCTTGTGAGACGGTCTGTGAGGTATGGAAAAAGCTTTGCATCACTTATGAAGGGACAGATCAAGTGAAGGAAGGCAAAGTCTACATGCTCAAAGGGTTGCTTGAAAACTTCAAGATGGGAAAGGAGGAGAGCATAGACAACATGTACTCAAGGCTCAACACCATCTTAAATGGTTTTGCTGTTCTAGGACATCCTATGTCTAGTGGAGAGATCAACTCAAAGATCCTTAGAACTCTCCCCAAGAGATGGGAATCCAAGGTGACTTCCATTGAAGAAGCAAGGTCGCTTAGGGATATTCCTATTGAAGAGCTCATTGGAAATCTACAAGCACATGAAGCCACGCTTGACAAGAGGGAGGAAGTAGAAAGACAAGAGAAGAAAGAGCTAAAGAGAATGAAGAAGGCTGAAATAAAAGCTCAAATTGAAGCTATCATGGAAAAAGTCTCTCCATCCTCTCAAGCTAAAGAAGATGCCATGTACTCCAAGGGTAGACTCTACAAAGGCAAGTCCTCCTCCATCCGGTGCTTCACATGTGGAAAGAAGGGTCACTACAAGGAAGATTGCCCACAAGGCAAAAAGACCCATCTTCACAAGGAGAAATGGCACTCAAGCTCAAGTGGCTCCTCCAACTCAAGTTCAAGTGAAGATTCATGTGAAGGATCAAGCTCAAGCTCTAGTGATGAAGGAGAATGTCATTTTGCTCTTGTAGCATCAACAAGTGAAGACTCAAATGAGGTAAATCTAGACTCTTTAGATAAAGAATCCTTGATTGATCTCATTCATGATATTTGTGCATCTCTTAAGTCTTCTCGAAAGAAAAAGAAAAAGCTTGCTAAAATTGTTGATAATTTGTATGTAGAATTAAATGATCTTGAACATGCAAATTCTTGCTTGCTTAATGATAAAAATGATTGTCTTAGCCAAGTAGACTCTATTAAACTTAAAAATGCTAGTTTACTTGATAAGATTAAATTTCTAGAAGCTCAACCTCTCATGCCTAATTCTAATGAAGAACATACTTTAATTGATGATTCTCTCATGAATGACATTGATGTTCTTAAATCTGAAAACAAAAACAAAGATTTTGTTTTGCATGAATTAGAACTAGAAAATGTCTCCTTGCTTGCTAAAATAAATGGGCATGAATCTTGTTCTAGTTCTACTAATAGAGAGAATGATGTTGCTGCTCTTCATATTGATAGAGATTCTTATTTAACTAAAACTCTTTGCTTAGAAAATGATCTTCTACATGCTAGAGATAACATTAATCAATTGTCTTCTACTATTGCTTCTCTTAAGCATGATAATGATAGTTTAAGATCTTCTTTGCAAAGATTATTAGTTGGTAAAAAGAATCTTAATCAAATCCTAGACCATACTACTAAACAAATTGGTAGACATGGTTTAGGGTATGATAGTAGTCAAGGGAACAACAAAGATAAAGGACCTCCAATATTCCATGGAGAATCCTCCAGTTCCAAGACTATGGGCACATGCAACTATTGCAATGAATTAGGTCATTATTCTAATTGTTGTCCTTTTAGGAAAGCACCCAAGAGCAATAGGATTTGGGTTGCTAAACTAACTCCTCCGGACCCAAAAACATGATTGGGGACCATTTCATCTTTCTTCTTGTAGGTACTTGCAAATGGATTGACTTGAGCTATTGAATTTAAATTGACTTCTGAATCCACATGAAAGAAGAAAGGTGAGATGTGTAGAGGGTGACAACAAGTAGAAAAGCAATGGTAAGCACAAAGGTATTGTTTTATTGCTTATAACCTTTTCTAACTTGTTTTTGTCAAGTTAGTGTGCACTATACATATGGTTTTTGAGTCAAAAGTGGCATTTTGTGTTTATCTTCACACTCTTGCTCAAAAATTGTTCCTAATGCTTCTATAGTGCATTAATAAATTGCTTAGACATGTTTGGATATGGTTTGTATTTTTAGCATGCCTCTAGATATGTTTTATGAAAAATATGTGCTTTTTCTACAGCAGTTTTGTCGGCCGAGTTTTGTCCTGTCTAAAACTCGACCGATAGGCACTAATGGGTGTTGCCAACAGCTGCGATCGGCCGAGTTGCCAATACACAGAACTCGACCGAAAACACTGTTCACAGAGTATACATTTGGCTTATTGAATGAGAATTTCCCTCTCAACTAGATTTTCTCAACCAATAGCCTTATTCTTTGGCACTCCATTTGGTACCTTTATATATGCATATTGCCATGTTCTAAATTGCCTATGTTGCTTACAACTCTATCTCTCTAATTGCTCTAAATTGGTATATCTATATCTTGCAATTTCTTGCTTTGAGTTGTTTTGCAGGTTTTGATGATGATCTCTTTGGATCTCTTGGTTGTGTCTAAAATCGCTTCCGTTGTACTCTAACTTGCTACATCTCTATAGGTGTATATCTTGTTTTGATACAACCTTGAGGTTCTTAGGGGTAATCATCTTATGGTAAGGATGCATATATAGTGAGTTATATCCTCTCATGCTTCTAAAATTGCATATCTCTTGGTTTGGATATATCTCTATATCTACTCATAGCTTGCTTTATATTGTGGTATCTCTTGCTATGATCTAGATCCTACTAGTAGTCCTAACTTGTGATATCATCTACTAGTAGTTCATATACATGTAGTTCTAACCTTGTTTACATATTGCCATCTTTGATCATCTATATGTTATGCTTGTATCTTATCTCATACATGCTCAAGATTGTTCCTTGAATTGCATATCTACTATCTTGAGTTGCTTGCATAACATTGTGATGCAGGGTTCATAGATCTACATGATATGTAGAAATTGGAGTATTTTTTTTGGATTTTATGCAGATTTTGCTCCAGTTTCAGTTTTTGCTGCAAGTATAGTGTTTTTTATGCAGAAACACCCTTCTGAGCAAGACTCATCGCTTTTCCATGAGCTCCGATGGTTTTTGGTCAAATTCCATCATCTTGAGGGTCAAAATTGTGATTTATTGTTTTTCTGTAGCACTTTATCTTGCATTTTTTTGGGTTGTTCAAGTATATGCTTTAACTTGCTTTTCTTTCTATGCTTGGACAAGCCCCTATCTGTGCTCTTCTACTCTCCTTATATAACTTTTGTTATCTTCTTTCTCTTAACAAGTGGTGTTTCTTAGTTTCTTCACACCCCCACCTTTTTGAAACGACAAAGGGGGAGAAAGATATGTCTTCTTTTGACAACAGGGAGAAGGCATGTCTTACATGAAGCAAAGAAGTGTGTCCATGTAAAGGGGAGAAGGAGAAATAGCATCAATTGAGGGGGAGTATGAGAACTCCATGCACATCAATTGAGGGGGAGCATATGAGCTCAATCCTATTGAAACCCCTAGCTTTCTCCGAAGGTATGATTTTACGTACAAGCTTTCAATACATTTATGGAATGGTTTGTCATCTTCAAAAAGGGGGAGAATGTTGACTCAAGGTCAATTAGGTCAATGTTGACTCACGTCTAAATTGACTAAACCCTTGTTTTGATGATGACTAACCATTCCACATATTGGTGTCTAATGCTTCTACATTGAGTGATTTTAGATTAGGTTTAGACACACTCCAAATGCCCTAACTTGCGCATATCAAATTGGAGAAAAGACAAGTCAAAATAGCTACAAGTGTGCAATTTGGGATCTCTATGTAAATGACCTTAGAATTGCTTTGTAATCACTTGTAATGATTGTATGACTTGTAATTAAGCTTAGAAAAATTATTGGGACACAAAAATCCATCATTTGTACGGTTATACGAAAATTCCAAAATACCCATAATAGAGATTTGGTCGGCCGAATTCCAAACTCGGCCGATCCATATATTCTGGAATTTTTGTTGCAATCGGCCGAGTTCCAAACTCAGCCGATTCCTGTTCGGTCGAGTTTCTAAGCTAGGAAACTCGGCCGATCCACTGATCGGTCCAAGATGAAAGTCGACCGATCGGCCGAGTTTCTCCAAGGGAACTCAGCCGACAGTCTAGCTTTCAGCCTTGTCTTTTAGTGGTTCGGCCGAGTTGCCTTTATTGAAACTCGGCCGATCAGACTGTACTGGAATGCAGAAAAGTGCTACTAGCCATTGTGCAGTTGCAACAAGTGAAAATAGATCCGTTGCAAGACACAAAACAGCTAGTTTTCGTTCTTAAGTGTTCCCAAAGGCTAAGAGGCATCCCCAGCTATAAATATGACCCCTTGGGCTTCATTCCAAGGTTGAGCATTCATTGCAAACTCTTTGTGAGGTTCCTATTCTATATTTGAGTGCTTCCTACAGCCTCCTCTCTCTCTCTAAGCTTAATCACTTGCTACATCCATTAGAGTGAGTAGGAAATATGTAAGAGAGCTAGTCTTATATGTATATCTTGTGAGGCTCTCACTTCCACCACCTCCTATCTCTTCTTTCAACCATGAAGATGAAGGTTTTCTCTCTTGTCCAAGAGAGGTGAAGAAGAACAAGGGAAGGAGTCCCTTGGTGAAGATCAAGGCTGAAGACTTGGAGCTAGAGTGGGTAAGCCCTTGGAGAAGGCAGAAGACTCAATCTCAAGTGGGTAAGTCCTTGGTGGAAAGCTTCTCCGAGTGAAGGTGAAGTCAAAGGCTGAAGATCCAAGAAGAGTGGGTAATTCCTACAAGGCCGAAGACTTGTGCAAGAGTGGGTAAGTCCTTGGAGAAAGATGAAGACTCTTGCAAAGTGGTAAGTCCTTGGTAAGGTTGAAGACTCTTTGTATTGGATAGGTAAGTCCTTTGTTGGTCATGTATTGTATGTCTTATTAATGAATATAAGAGTGCAATTGGTTGAAGTCCTAGAGGTTGACCTCTCTAGGCAAGTGGACTGACACACTTCTAGTTTGAAGTGTGGAACCACTCTAAATAGCTTGTCTAATTGGTGCATGTTCAATCTCTCTTATCCTTGCTATGCATGATTTAGTTGCACTCAAATTACCTATATAGCAACCTTATCTTGTCATATATCTTGAAGGTTTAATGAATTTTGTTTAAGTGCTTTCAGCTCTATTCACCCCCCCCTCTAGAGCATCTAATCACCCATCTAGGATCCAACAAGTGGTATCAGAGCGGGTCTTCTCCAAGCATACTTCAACAAGTAGGAGAAGATGGGTGACTACCTAGGAGGGAGACTCTCGACCAGCCTTCCAATCTTTGATGGGAGCAACTTCCTCTATTGGAGAAGAAGACTTCCATTCTTCATCCAAGGATCAAGTCTCGAGATGTGGCAAATGGTGAACAGCCCATACATTCTACCAAAGACAAACATTGAAGAATGGGATGAAGCCACCTTTATGAAAGCAACCTTAAATGCAAGAGCCATGCACATCCTTTATGCCTCCATGACCCCCACCGAGTTCAACTGGATTTCCTCTTGTGAGACGGCCTATGAGGTATGGAGAAAGCTTTGCATCACTTATGAAGGGACAAATCAAGTGAAGGAAAGCAAAGTCTACATGCTCAAAGGGTTGCTTGAGAACTTCAAGATGGGAAAGGAGGAGAGCATAGCCAACATGTACTCAAGGCTCAACACCATCTTAAATGGTCTTGCTGTTCTAGGACATCCTATGTCTAGTAGAGAGATCAACTCAAAGATCCTTAGAACTCTCCCCAAGAGATGGGAATCCAAGGTGACTTCCATTGAAGAAGCAAGGTCGCTTAGGGATATTCCTATTGAAGAGCTCATTGGAAATCTACAAGCACATGAAGCCACGCTTGACAAGAGGGAGGAAGTAGAAAGACAAGAGAAGAAAGAGCTAAAGAGAATGAAGAAGGCTGAAATAAAGGCTCAAATTGAAGCTATCATGGAAAAAGTCTCTCCATCCTCTCAAGCTAAAGAAGATGCCATGTACTCCAAGGGTAGACTCTACAAAGGCAAGTCCTCCTCCATCCGGTGCTTCACATGTGGAAAGAAGGGTCACTACAAGGAAGATTGCCCACAAGGCAAAAAGACCCATCTTCACAAGGAGAAATGGCACTCAAGCTCAAGTGGCTCCTCCAACTCAAGTTCAAGTGAAGATTCATGTGAAGGATCAAGCTCAAGCTCTAGTGATGAAGGAGAATCTCATTTTGCTCTTGTAGCATCAACAAGTGAAGACTCAAATGAGGTAAATCTAGACTCTTTAGATAAAGAATCCTTGATTGATCTCATTCATGATATTTGTGCATCTCTTAAGTCTTCTCAAAAGAAAAAGAAAAAGCTTGCTAAAATTGTTGATAATTTGTATGTAGAATTAAATGATCTTGAACATGCAAATTCTTACTTGCTTAATGATAAAAATGATTGTCTTAGCCAAGTAGACTCTATTAAACTTGAAAATGCTATTTTACTTGATAAGATTAAATTTCTAGAAGCTCAACCTCTCATGCCTAATTCTAATGAAGAACATACTTTAATTGTTGATTCTCTCATGAATGACATTGATGTTCTTAAATCTGAAAAGAAAAACAAAGATTTTGTTTTGCATGAATTAGAACTAGAAAATGCCTCCTTGCTTGCTAAAATCAATGGGCATGAATCTTGTTCTAGTTCTACTAATAGAGAGAATGATGTTGCTGCTCTTCATATTGATAGAGATTCTTATTTAACTAAAACTCTTTGCTTAGAAAATGATCTTCTACATGCTAGAGATAACATTAATCAATTGTCTTCTACTATTGCTTCTCTTAAGCATGATAATGATAGTTTAAGATCTTCTTTGCAAAGATTCTTAGTTGGTAAAAAGAATCTTAATCAAATCCTAGACCATACTACTAAACAAATTGGTAGACATGGTTTAGGGTATGATAGTAGTCAAGGGAACAACAAAGATAAAGGACCTCCAATATTCCATGGAGAATCCTCCAGTTCCAAGACTATGGGCACATGCAACTATTGCAATGAATTAGGTCATTATTCTAATTGTTGTCCTTTTAGGAAAGCACCCAAGAGCAATAGGATTTGGGTTGCTAAACTAACTCCTCCGGACCCAAAAACATGATTGGGGACCATTTCATCTTTCTTCTTGTAGGTACTTGCAAATGGATTGACTTGAGCTATTGAATTTAAATTGACTTCTCAATCCACATGAAAGAAGAAAGGTGAGATGTGTAGAGGGTGACAACAAGTAGAAAAGCAATGGTAAGCACAAAGGTATTGTTTTATTGCTTATAACCTTTTCTAACTTGTTTTTGTCAAGTTAGTGTGCACTATACATATGGTTTTTGAGTCAAAAGTGGCATTTTGTGTTTATCTTCACACTCTTGCTCAAAAATTGTTCCTAATGCTTCTATAGTACATTAATAAATTGCTTAGACATGTTTGGATATGGTTTGTATTTTTTTAGCATGCCTCTAGATATGCTTTATGAAAAATACGTGCTTTTTCTACAGCAGTTTTGTCGGCCGAGTTTTGTCCTGTCTAAAACTCGACCGATAGGCACTAATGGGTGTTGCCAACAGCTGCGATCGGCCGAGTTGCCAATACACAGAACTCGACCGAAAACACTGTTCACAGAGTATACATTTGGCTTATTGAATGAGAATTTCCCTCTCAACTAGATTTTCTCAACCAATAGCCTTATTCTTTGGCACTCCATTTGGTACCTTTATATATGCATATTGCCATGTTCTAAATTTCCTATCTTGCTTACAACTCTATCTCTCTAATTGCTCTAAATTGGTATATCTATATCTTGCAATTTCTTGCTTTGAGTTGTTTTGCAGGTTTTGATGATGATCTCTTTGGATCTCTTGGTTGTGTCTAAAATCGCTTCCGTTGTACTCTAACTTGCTACATCTCTATAGGTGTATATCTTGTTTTGATACAACCTTGAGGTTCTTAGGGGTAATCATCTTATGGTAAGGATGCATATATAGTGAGTTATATCCTCTCATGCTTCTAAAATTGCATATCTCTTGGTTTGGATATATCTCTATATCTACTCATAGCTTGCTTTATATTGTGGTATCTCTTGCTATGATCTAGATCCTACTAGTAGTCCTAACTTGTGATATCATCTACTAGTAGTTCATATACATGTAGTTCTAACCTTGTTTACATATTGCCATCTTTGATCATCTATATGTTATGCTTGTATCTTATCTCATACATGCTCAAGATTGTTCCTTGAATTGCATATCTACTATCTTGAGTTGCTTGCATAACATTGTGATGCAGGGTTCATAGATCTACATGATATGTAGAAATTGGAGTATTTTTTTGGATTTTATGCAGATTTTGCTCCAGTTTTAGTTTTTGCTGCAAGTATAGTGTTTTTTATGCAGAAACACCCTTCTGAGCAAGACTCATCGCTTTGCCATGAGCTCCGATGGTTTTTGGTCAAATTCCATCATCTTGAGGGTCAAAATTGTGATTTATTGTTTTTCTGTAGCACTTTATCTTGCATTTTTTTGGGTTGTTCAAGTATATGCTTTAACTTGCTTTTCTTTCTATGCTTGGACAAGCCCCTATCTGTGCTCTTCTACTCTCCTTATATAACTTTTGTTATCTTCTTTCTCTTAACAAGTGGTGTTTCTTAGTTTTTTCACACCCCCACCTTTTTGAAACGACAAAGGGGGAGAAAGATATGTATTCTTTTGACAACAGGGAGAAGGCATGTCTTACATGAAGCAAAGAAGTGTGTCCATGTAAAGGGGAGAAGAAGAAATAGCATCAATTGAGGGGGAGTATGAGAACTCCATGCACATCAATTGAGGGGGAGCATATGAGCTCAATCCTATTGAAACCCCTAGCTTTCTCCGAAGGTATGATTTTACGTACAAGCTTTCAATACATTTATGGAATGGTTTGTCATCTTCAAAAAGGGGGAGAATGTTGACTCAAGGTCAATTAGGTCAATGTTGACTCACGTCTAAATTGACTAAACCCTTGTTTTGATGATGACTAACCATTCCACATATTGGTGTCTAATGCTTCTACATTGAGTGATTTTAGATTAGGTTTAGACACACTCCAAATGCCCTAACTTGCGCATATCAAATTGGAGAAAAGACAAGTCAAAATAGCTACAAGTGTGCAATTTGGGATCTCTATGTAAATGACCTTAGAATTGCTTTGTAATCACTTGTAATGATTGTATGACTTGTAATTAAGCTTAGAAAAATTATTGGGACACAAAAATCCATCATTTGTACTGTTATACGAAAATTCCAAAATACCCATAATAGGGATTTGGTCGGCTGAATTCCAAACTCAGCCGATCCATATATTCTGGAATTTTTGTTGCAATCGGCCGAGTTCCAAACTCAGCCGATTCATGTTCGGTCGAGTTTCTAAGCTAGGAAACTCGGCCGATCCACTGATCGGTCCAAGATGAAAGTCGACCGATCGGCCGAGTTTCTCCAAGGGAACTCGGTCGACAGTCTAGCTTTCGGCCTTGTCTTTTAGTGGTTCGGCCGAGTTGCCTTTATTGAAACTCGGCCGATCAGACTGTACCGGAATGCAGAAAAGTGCTACTAGCCATTGTGCAGTTGCAACAAGTGAAAATAGATCCGTTGCAAGACACAAAACGGCTAGTTTTCGTTCTTAAGTGTTCCCAAAGGCTAAGAGGCATCCCCAGCTATAAATAGGACCCCTTGGGCTTCATTCCAAGGTTGAGCATTCATTGCAAACTCTTTGTGAGGTTCCTATTCTATAGTTGAGTGCTTCCTACAGCCTCCTCTCTCTCTAAGCTTAATCACTTGCTACATCCATTAGAGTGAGTAGGAAATATGTAAGAGAGCTAGTCTTATATGTATATCTTGTGAGGCTCTCACTTCCACCACCTCCTATCTCTTCTTTCAACCATGAAGATGAAGGTTCTCTCTCTTGTCCAAGAGAGGTGAAAAAGAACAAGGGAAGGAGTCCCTTGGTGAAGATCAAGGCTGAAGACTTGGAGCTAGAGTGGGTAAGCCCTTGGAGAAGGCAGAAGACTCAATCTCAAGTGGGTAAGTCCTTGGTGGAAAGCTTCTCCGAGTGAAGGTGAAGTCAAAGGCTGAAGATCCAAGAAGAGTGGGTAATTCCTACAAGGCCGAAGACTTGTGCAAGAGTGGGTAAGTCCTTGGAGAAGGATGAAGACTCTTGCAAAGTGGTAAGTCCTTGGTAAGGTTGAAGACACTTTGTATTGGATAGGTAAGTCCTTTGTTGGTCATGTATTGTATGTCTTATTAATGAATATAAGAGTGCAATTGGTTGAAGTCCTAGAGGTTGACCTCTCTAGGCAAGTGGACTGACACACTTCTAGTTTGAAGTGTGGAACCACTCTAAATAGCTTGTCTAATTGGTGCATGTTCAATCTCTCTTATCCTTGCTATGCATGATTTAGTTGCACTCAAATTACCTATTTAGCAACCTTATCTTGTCATATATCTTGAAGGTTTAATGAATTTTGTTTAAGTGTGCTTTCAGCTCTATTCACCCCCCCCCCTCTAGAGCATCTAATCACCCATCTAGGATCTAACAAGTGGTATCAGAGCGGGTCTTCTCCAAGCATACTTCAACAAGTAGGAGAAGATGGGTAACTACCTAGGAGGGAGACTCTCGACCAGCCTTCCAATCTTTGATGGGAGCAACTTCCTCTATTGGAGAAGAAGACTTCCATTCTTCATCCAAGGATCAAGTCTCGAGATGTGGCAAATGGTGAACAGCCCATACATTCTACCAAAGACAAACATTGAAGAATGGGATGAAGGCACCTTGATGAAAGCAACCTTAAATGCAAGAGCCATGCACATCCTTTATGCCTCCATGACCCCCACCGAGTTCAACTGGATTTCCTCTTGTGAGACGGCCTATGAGGTATGGAGAAAGCTTTGCATCACTTATGAAGGGACAAATCAAGTGAAGGAAAGCAAAGTCTACATGCTCAAAGGGTTGCTTGAGAACTTCAAGATGGGAAAGGAGGAGAGCATAGCCAACATGTACTCAAGGCTCAACACCATCTTAAATGGTCTTGCTGTTCTAGGACATCCTATGTCTAGTGGAGAGATCAACTCAAAGATCCTTAGAACTCTCCCCAAGAGATGGGAATCCAAGGTGACTTCCATTGAAGAAGCAAGGTCGCTTAGGGATATTCCTATTGAAGAGCTCATTGGAAATCTACAAGCACATGAAGCCACGCTTGACAAGAGGGAGGAAGTAGAAAGACAAGAGAAGAAAGAGCTAAAGAGAATGAAGAAGGCTGAAATAAAGGCTCAAATTGAAGCTATCATGGAAAAAGTCTCTCCATCCTCTCAAACTAAAGAAGATGCCATGTACTCCAAGGGTAGACTCTACAAAGGCAAGTCCTCCTCCATCCGGTGCTTCACATGTCGAAAGAAAGGTCACTACAAGGAAGATTGCCCACAAGGCAAAAAGACCCATCTTCACAAGGAGAAATGGCACTCAAGCTCAAGTGGCTCCTCCAACTCAAGTTCAAGTGAAGATTCATGTGAAGGATCAAGCTCAAGCTCTAGTGATGAAGGAGAATCTCATTTTGCTCTTGTAGCATCAACAAGTGAAGACTCAAATGAGGTAAATCTAGACTCTTTAGATAAAGAATCCTTGATTGATCTCATTCATGATATTTGTGCATCTCTTAAGTCTTCTCAAAAGAAAAAGAAAAAGCTTGCTAAAATTGTTGATAATTTGTATGTAGAATTAAATGATCTTGAACATGCAAATTCTTACTTGCTTAATGATAAAAATGATTGTCTTAGCCAAGTAGACTCTATTAAACTTGAAAATGCTAGTTTACTTGATAAGATTAAATTTCTAGAAGCTCAACCTCTCATGCCTAATTCTAATGAAGAACATACTTTAATTGTTGATTCTCTCATGAATGACATTAATGTTCTTAAATCTGAAAAGAAAAACAAAGATTTTGTTTTGCATGAATTAGAACTAGAAAATGCCTCCTTGCTTGCTAAAATCAATGGGCATGAATCTTGTTCTAGTTCTACTAATAGAGAGAATGATGTTGCTGCTCTTCATATTGATAGAGATTCTTATTTAACTAAAACTCTTTGCTTAGAAAATGATCTTCTACATGCTAGAGATAACATTAATCAATTGTCTTCTACTATTGCTTCTCTTAAGCATGATAATGATAGTTTAAGATCTTCTTTGCAAAGATTCTTAGTTGGTAAAAAGAATCTTAATCAAATCCTAGACCATACTACTAAACAAATTGGTAGACATGGTTTAGGGTATGATAGTAGTCAAGGGAACAACAAAGATAAAGGACCTCCAATATTCCATGGAGAATCCTCCAGTTCCAAGACTATGGGCACATGCAACTATTGCAATGAATTAGGTCATTATTCTAATTGTTGTCCTTTTAGGAAAGCACCCAAGAGCAATAGGATTTGGGTTGCTAAACTAACTCCTCCGGACCCAAAAACATGATTGGGGACCATTTCATCTTTCTTCTTGTAGGTACTTGCAAATGGATTGACTTGAGCTATTGAATTTAAATTGACTTCTCAATCCACATGAAAGAAGAAAGGTGAGATGTGTAGAGGGTGACAACAAGTAGAAAAGCAATGGTAAGCACAAAGGTATTGTTTTATTGCTTATAACCTTTTCTAACTTGTTTTTGTCAAGTTAGTGTGCACTATACATATGGTTTTTGAGTCAAAAGTGGCATTTTGTGTTTCTCTTCACACTCTTGCTCAAAAATTGTTCCTAATGCTTCTATAGTGCATTACTAAATTGCTTAGACATGTTTGGATATGGTTTGTATTTTTAGCATGCCTCTAGATATGTTTTATGAAAAATATGTGCTTTTTCTACAACAGTTTTGTCGGCCGAGTTTTGTCCTGTCTAAAACTCGACCGATAGGCACTAATGGGTGTTGCCAACAGTTGCGATCGGCCGAGTTGCCAATACACAGAACTCGACCGAAAACACTGTTCACAGAGTATACATTTGGCTTCTTGAATGAGAATTTCCCTCTCAACTAGATTTTCTCAACCAATAGCCTTATTCTTTGGCACTCCATTTGGTAACTTTATATATGCATATTGCCATGTTCTAAATTGCCTATCTTGCTTACAACTCTATCTCTCTAATTGCTCTAAATTGGTATATCTATATCTTGCAATTTCTTTCTTTGAGTTGTTTTGCAGGTTTTGATGATGATCTCTTTGGATCTCTTGGTTGTGTCTAAAATTGCTTCCGTTGTACTCTAACTTGCTACATCTCTATAGGTGTATATCTTGTTTTGATACAACCTTGAGGTTCTTAGGGGTAATCATCTTATGGTAAGGATGCATATATAGTGAGTTATATCCTCTCATGCTTCTAAAATTGCATATCTCTTGGTTTGGATATATCTCTATATCTACTCATAGCTTGCTTTATATTGTGGTATCTCTTGCTATGATCTAGATCCTACTAGTAGTCCTAACTTGTGATATCATCTACTAGTAGTTCATATACATGTAGTTCTAACCTTGTTTACATATTGCCATCTTTGATCATCTATATGTTATGCTTGTATCTTATCTCATACATGCTCAAGATTGTTCCTTGAATTGCATATCTACTATCTTGAGTTGCTTGCATAACATTGTGATGCAGGGTTCATAGATCTACATGATATGTAGAAATTTGAGTATTTTTTTTGGATTTTATGCAGATTTTGCTCCAGTTTCAGTTTTTGCTGCAAATATAGTGTTTTTTTATGAGAAACACCCTTTTGAGAAAGACTCATCGCTTTGCCATGAGCTCCGATGGTTTTTGGTCAAATTCCATCATCTTGAGGGTCAAAATTGTGATTTATTGTTTTTCTGTAGCACTTTATCTTGCATTTTTTTGGGTTGTTCAAGTATATGCTTTAACTTGCTTTTCTTTCTATGCTTGGACAAGCCCCTATCTGTGCTCTTCTACTCTCCTTATATAACTTTTGTTATCTTCTTTCTCTTGAAAAGTGGTGTTTCTTAGTTTCTTCACACCCCCACCTTTTTGAAACGACAAAGGGGGAGAAAGATATGTCTTCTTTTGACAACAGGGAGAAGGCATGTCTTACATGAAGCAAAGAAGTGTGTCCATGTAAAGGGGAGAAGGAGAAATAGCATCAATTGAGGGGGAGTATGAGAACTCCATGTGCATCAATTGAGGGGGAACATATGAGCTCAATCCTATTGAAACCCCTAGCTTTCTCCGAAGGTATGATTTTACGTACAAGCTTTCAATACATTTATGGAATGGTTTGTCATCTTCAAAAAGGGGGAGAATGTTGACTCAAGGTCAATTAGGTCAATGTTGACTCACGTCTAAATTGACTAAACCCTTGTTTTGATGATGACTAACCATTCCACATATTGGTGTCTAATGCTTCTACATTGAGTGATTTTAGATTAGGTTTAGACACACTCCAAATGCCCTAACTTGCGCATATCAAATTGGAGAAAAGACAAGTCAAAATAGCTACAAGTGTGCAATTTGGGATCTCTATGTAAATGACCTTAGAATTGCTTTGTAATCACTTGTAATGATTGTATGACTTGTAATTAAGCTTAGAAAAATTATTGGGACACAAAAATCCATCATTTGTACGGTTATACGAAAATTCCAAAATACCCATAACAGCGATTTGGTCGGTCGAATTCCAAACTCAGCCGATCCATATATTATGGAATTTTTGTTGCAATCGGCTGAGTTCCAAACTCAGCCGATTCCTGTTCGGTCGAGTTTCTAATCTAGGAAACTCGGCCGATCCACTGATCGGTCCAAGATGAAAGTCGACCGATCGGCCGAGTTTCTCCAAGGGAACTCGGCCGACAGTCTAGCTTTCAGCCTTGTCTTTTAGTGGTTCGGCCGAGTTGCCTTTATTGAAACTCGGCCGATCAGACTGTACTGGAATGCAGAAAAGTGCTACTAGCCGTTGTGGAGTTGCAACAAGTGAAAATAGATCCGTTGCAAGACACAAAACGGCTAGTTTTCGTTCTTAAGTGTTCCCAAAGGCTAAGAGGCATCCCCAGCTATAAATAGGACCCCTTGGGCTTCATTCCAAGGTTGAGCATTCATTGCAAACTCTTTGTGAGGTTCCTATTCTATAGTTGAGTGCTTCCTACAGCCTCCTCTCTCTCTCTAAGCTTAATCACTTGCTACATCCATTAGAGTGAGTAGGAAATATGTAAGAGAGCTAGTCTTATATGTATATCTTGTGAGGCTCTTACTTCCACCACCTCCTATCTCTTCTTTCAACCATGAAGATGAAGGTTCTCTCTCTTGTCCAAGAGAGGTGAAGAAGAACAAGGGAAGGAGTCCCTTGGTGAATATCAAGGCTGAAGACTTAGAGCTAGAGTGGGTAAGCCCTTGGAGAAGGCAGAAGACTCAAGCTCAAGTGGGTAAGTCCTTGGTGGAAAGCTTCTCCGAGTGAAGGTGAAGTCAAAGGTTGAAGATCCAAGAAGAGTGGGTAATTCCTACAAGGCCGAGGACTTGTGCAAGAGTGGGTAAGTCCTTGGAGAAGGCCGAAGACTCTTGCAAAGTGGGTAAGTCCTTGGTAAAGTTGAAGACTCTTTGTATTGGATAGGTAAGTCCTTTGTTGGTCATGTATTGTATGTCTTATTAATGAATATAAGAGTGCAATTGGTTGAAGTCCTAGAGGTTGACCTCTCTAGGCAAGTGGACTGACACACTTCTAGTTTGAAGTGTGGAACCACTCTAAATAGCTTGACTAATTAGTGCATGTTCAATCTCTCTTATCCTTGCTATGCATGATTTAGTTGCACTCAAATTACCTATTTAGCAACCTTATCTTGTCATATATCTTGAAGGTTTAATGAATTTTTTTTAAGTCCTTTCAGCTCTATTCACCCCCCCTCTAGAGCATCGAATCACCCATCTAGGATCCAACAAGTGGTATCAGAGCGGGTCTTCTCCAAGCATACTTCAACAAGTAGGAGAAGATGGGTGACTACCTAGGAGGGAGACTCTCGACCAGCCTTCCAATTTTTGATGGGAGCAACTTCCTCTATTGGAGAAGAAGACTTCAATTCTTCATCCAAAGATCAATTCTCGAGATGTGGCAAATGGTGAACAGCCCATACATTCTACCAAAGACAAACATTGAAGAATGGGATGAAGCCACCTTGATGAAAGCAACCTTAAATGCAAGAGCCATGCACATCCTTTATGCCTCCATGGCCCCCACCGAGTTCAACTGGATTTCCTCTTGTGAGACGGCCTATGAGGTATGGAGAAAGCTTTGCATCACTTATGAAGGGACAGATCAAGTGAAGGAAAGAAAAGTCTACATGCTCAAAGGGTTGCTTGAGAACTTCAAGATGGGAAAAGAGGAGAGCATAGCCAACATGTACTCAAGGCTCAACACCATCTTAAATGGTCTTGTTGTTCTAGGACATCCTATGTCTAGTGGAGAGATCAACTCAAAGATCCTTAGAACTCTCCCCAAGAGATGGGAATCCAAGGTGACTTCCATTGAAGAAGCAAGGTCGCTTAGGGATATTCCTATTGAAGAGCTCATTGGAAATCTACAAGCACATGAAGCCACGCTTGACATGAGGGAGGAAGTAGAAAGACAAGAGAAGAAAGAGCTAAAGAGAATGAAGAAGGCTGAAATAAAGGCTCAAATTGAAGCTATCATGGAAAAAGTATCTCCATCCTCTCAAGCTAAAGAAGATGCCATGTACTCCAAGGGTAGACTCTACAAAGGCAAGTCCTCCTCCATCCGGTGCTTCACATGTGGAAAGAAGGGTCACTACAAGGAAGATTGCCCACAAGGCAAAAAGACCCATCTTCACAAGGAGAAATGGCACTCAAGCTCAAGTGGCTCCTCCAACTCAAGTTCAAGTGAAGATTCATGTGAAGGATCAAGCTCAAGCTCTAGTGATGAAGGAGAATGTCATTTTGCTCTTGTAGCATCAACAAGTGAAGACTCAAATGAGGTAAATCTAGACTCTTTAGATAAAGAATCCTTGATTGATCTCATTCATGATATTTGTGCATCTCTTAAGTCTTCTCAAACGAAAAAGAAAAAGCTTGCTAAAATTGTTGATAATTTGTATGTAGAATTAAATGATCTTGAACATGCAAATTCTTGCTTGCTTAATGATAAAAATGATTGTCTTAGCCAAGTAGACTCTATTAAACTTGAAAATGCTAGTTTACTTGATAAGATTAAATTTCTAGAAGCTCAACCTCTCATGCCTAATTCTAATGAAGAACATATTTTAATTGTTGATTCTCTCATGAATGACATTGATGTTCTTAAATCTGAAAAGAAAAACAAAGATTTTGTTTTGCATGAATTAGAACTAGAAAATGCCTCCTTGCTTGCTAAAATCAATGGGCATGAATCTTGTTCTAGTTCTACTAATAGAGAGAATGATGTTGCTGCTCTTCATATTGATAGAGATTCTTATTTAACTAAAACTCTTTGCTTAGAAAATGATCTTCTACATGCTAGAGATAACATTAATCAATTGTCTTCTACTATTGCTTCTCTTAAGCATGATAATGATAGTTTAAGATCTTCTTTGCAAATATTCTTAGTTGGTAAAAAGAATCTTAATCAAATCCTAGACCATACTACTAAACAAATTGGTAGACATGGTTTAGGGTATGATAGTAGTCAAGGGAACAACAAAGATAAAGGACCTCCAATATTCCATGGAGAATCCTCCAGTTCCAAGACTATGGGCACATGCAACTATTGCAATGAATTAGGTCATTATTCTAATTGTTGTCCTTTTAGGAAAGCACCCAAGAGAAATAGGATTTGGGTTGCTAAACTAACTCCTCCGGACCCAAAAACATGATTGGGGACCATTTCATCTTTCTTCTTGTAGGTACTTGCAAATGGATTGACTTGAGCTATTGAATTTAAATTGACTTCTGAATCCACATGAAAGAAGAAAGGTGAGATGTGTAGAGGGTGACAACAAGTAGAAAAGCAATGGTAAGCACATAGGTATTGTTTTATTGCTTATAACCTTTTCTAACTTGTTTTTGTCAAGTTAGTGTGCACTATACATATGGTTTTTGAGTCAAAAGTGGCATTTTGTGTTTCTCTTCACACTCTTGCTCAAAAATTGTTCCTAATGCTTCTATAGTGCATTACTAAATTGCTTAGACATGTTTGGATATGGTTTGTATTTTTAGCATGCCTCTAGATATGTTTTATGAAAAATATGTGCTTTTTCTACAACAGTTTTGTCGGCCGAGTTTTGTCCTGTCTAAAACTCGACCGATAGGAACTAATGGGTGTTGCCAATAGCTGTGATCGGCCGAGTTGCCAATACACAGAACTCGATCGAAAACACTGTTCACAGAGTATACATTTGGCTTATTGAATGAGAATTTCCCTCTCAACTAGATTTTCTCAACCAATAGCCTTATTCTTTGGCACTCCATTTGGTACCTTTATATATGCATATTGCCATGTTCTAAATTTCCTATCTTGCTTACAACTCTATCTCTCTAATTGCTCTAAATTGGTATATCTATATTTTGCAATTTCTTGCTTTGAGTTGTTTTGCAGGTTTTGATGATGATCTCTTTGGATCTCTTGGTTGTGTCTAAAATCGCTTCCGTTGTACTCTAACTTGCTACATCTCTATAGGTGTATATCTTGTTTTGATACAACCTTGAGGTTCTTAGGGGTAATCATCTTATGGTAAGGATGCATATATAGTGAGTTATATCCTCTCATGCTTCTAAAATTGCATATCTCTTGGTTTGGATATATCTCTATATCTACTCATAGCTTGCTTTATATTGTGGTATCTCTTGCTATGATCTAGATCCTACTAGTATTCCTAACTTGTGATATCATCTGCTAGTAGTTCATATACATGTAGTTCTAACCTTGTTTACATATTGCCATCTTTGATCATCTATATGTTATGCTTGTATCTTATCTCATACATGCTCAAGATTGTTCCTTGAATTGCGTATCTACTATCTTGAGTTGCTTGCATAACATTGTGATGCAGGGTTCATAAATCTACATGATATGTAGAAATTGGAGTATTTTTTTTGGATTTTATGCAGATTTTGCTCCAGTTTCAGTTTTTGCTGCAGGTATAGTGTTTTTTATGCAGAAACACCCTTCTGAGCAAGACTCATCGCTTTGCCATGAGCTCCGATGGTTTTTGGTCAAATTCCATCATCTTGAGGGTCAAAATTGTGATTTATTGTTTTTCTGTAGCACTTTATCTTGCATTTTTTTGGGTTGTTCAAGTATATGCTTTAACTTGCTTTTCTTTCTATGCTTGGACAAGCCCCTATCTGTGCTCTTCTACTCTCCTTATATAACTTTTGTTATCTTCTTTCTATTAACAAGTGGTGTTTCTTAGTTTCTTCACACCCCCACCTTTTTGAAACGACAAAGGGGGAGAAAGATATGTCTTCTTTTGACAACAGGGAGAAGGCATGTCTTACATGAAGCAAAGAAGTGTGTCCATGTAAAGGGGGAGAAGGAGAAATAGCATCAATTGAGGGGGAGTATGAGAACTCCATGCGCATCAATTGAGGGGGAGCATATGAGCTCAATCCTATTGAAACCCCTAGCTTTCTCCGAAGGTATGATTTTACGTACAAGCTTTCAATACATTTATGGAATGGTTTGTCATCTTCAAAAAGGGGGAGAATGTTGACTCAAGGTCAATTAGGTCAATGTTGACTCACGTCTAAATTGACTAAACCCTTGTTTTGATGATGACTAACCATTCCACATATTGGTGTCTAATGCTTCTACATTGAGTGATTTCAGATTAGGTTTAGACACACTCCAAATGCCCTAACTTGCGCATATCAAATTGGAGAAAAGACAAGTCAAAATAGCTACAAGTGTGCAATTTGGGATCTCTATGTAAATGACCTTAGAATTGCTTTGTAATCACTTGTAATGATTGTATGACTTGTAATTAAGCTTAGAAAAATTATTGGGACACAAAAATCCATCATTTGTACGGTTATACGAAAATTCCAAAATACCCATAACAGGGATTTGGTCGGCCGAATTCCAAACTCGGCCGATCCATATATTCTGGATTTTTTGTTGCAATCGGCCGAGTTCCAAACTCAGCCGATTCCTGTTCGGTCGAGTTTCTAAGCTAGGAAACTCGGCCGATCCACTGATCGGTCCAAGATGAAAGTCGACCGATCGGCCGAGTTTCTCCAAGGGAACTCGGCCGACAGTCTAGCTTTCAGCCTTGTCTTTTAGTGGTTCGGCCGAGTTGCCTTTATTGAAACTCGGCCGATCAGACTGTACTGGAATGCAGAAAAGTGCTACTAGCCGTTGTGGAGTTGCAACAAGTGAAAATAGATCCGTTGCAAGACACAAAACGGCTAGTTTTCGTTCTTAAATGTTCCCAAAGGCTAAGAGGCATCCCCAGCTATAAATAGGACCCCTTGGGCTTCATTCCAAGGTTGAGCATTCATTGCAAACTCTTTGTGAGGTTCCTATTCTATAGTTGAGTGCTTCCTACAGCCTCCTCTCTCTCTCTAAGCTTAATCACTTGCTACATCCATTAGAGTGAGTAGGAAATATGTAAGAGAGATAGTCTTATATGTATATCTTGTGAGGCTCTCACTTCCACCACCTCCTATCTCTTCTTTCAACCATGAAGATGAAGGTTCTCTCTCTTGTCCAAGAGAGGTGAAGAAAAACAAGGGAAGGAGTCCCTTGGTGAAGATCAAGGTTGAAGACTTGGAGCTAGAGTGGGTAAGCCCTTGGAGAAGGCAGAAGACTCAAGCTCAAGTGGGTAAGTCCTTGATGGAAAGCTTCTCCGAGTGAAGGTGAAGTCAAAGGCTGAAGATCCAAGAAGAGTGGGTAATTCCTACAAGGCCGAAGACTTGTGCAAGAGTGGGTAAGTCCTTGGAGAAGGCCGAAGACTCTTGCAAAGTGGGTAAGTCCTTGGTAAGGTTGAAGACTCTTTGTATTGGATAGGTAAGTCCTTTGTTGGTCATGTATTGTATGTCTTATTAATGAATATAAGAGTGCAATTGGTTGAAGTCCTAGAGGTTGACCTCTCTAGGCAAGTGGACTGCCACACTTCTAGTTTGAAGTGTGGAACCACTCTAAATAGCTTGTCTAATTGGTGCATGTTCAATCTCTCTTATCCTTGCTATGCATGATTTAGTTGCACTCAAATTACCTATTTAGCAACCTTATCTTGTCATATATCTTGAAGGTTTAATGAATTTTGTTTAAGTGCTTTCAGCTCTATTCACCCCCCCTCTAGAGCATCTAATCACCCATCTAGGATCCAACAATCACAACTATGATGATATATACACCCCAAAAAAGTATGAGCATGAGGTTCTCGAACGCTATGTTGCCAGTCTGGAGGAAGATGTAGTCTTCTTTTGGACATTCCTTCACCCACGGTGATGCCATAACGTTGAATGGTAGAGCTACATTTAGTTTGTCTTCTCGATTTACATTGTCTACCATTTGATGTTTTTAACATTAAATCTTTCTTAATTCATGTGTTGTACTACATTAACAGGCTTTTGTTATTTATCGTAATGTTGGTGTATGTTTTATGGAGGGTGTATATTTTTTCATCGTGATGTTGTTGAATGTTAGTTAGCACCGAATATGCATATTATATTCCCTTAATTGTTCCATACACCCTTACGTCTGAAATATATTACTTATAGAATCTGTAATATGGTTGGGCCTCCAATGACGCCTTATTTTATGTGGTGTACGGAGCTTGATATGGTTCTCAGAGGTATGATGAGAAACTAATGTGAGTTGGGGAGATGTGTTAATGGAGTATATACTGCACAGACTTGGATGGAGGCATGACGTGACTTTCGAAACATAACTGGGGGGCCTTACATATCTTTGACTGAGTTGCAGATGAGATGGCAACACATAAGGAGAGAGTTCATAAGAGAGAATCGTTTTATTTTGGGAGATTTATTGCCTCCCCCGCCATTGGCCGTGCAGCGCAACTTCGTGATGACTCGTCGTATTTACCCACCTGGGGTTGTTGAATACCTTATTAACACCGATAAGTGAATCAAACAACCACATTAGATGGTGAAAGTAACACATGAACTTGTAATATATTTCTACGACATTGTAGTTGTTTGTGTTTACTTCGCAACATTTAGTTACAAAACTTATGTGTTGCATTGTTTTGTTTGGACCATCACTTGAAAAACTTCTACTTTATTGTTATGTATTGAAGGCATACATCACGCTCTTACTTGTTTGTAGCTAAGTTTGGTTGAAGTATTTATTTATATTCAATATTGTCACAGTTATCTTACTATTATTGATATTTGCTAATACTTATGTTTATTTATTAACTATATATGTCGTCATCGCGGTCAAAGACAATGACAAAATTTGAAAAAATATTGATGTCTCCGTCGAAGATTCGAAAATATGTAAAAGAAAACCTTGTTTACAAGAAACAATGTTGCGAGCCTACACGTGATGAGGGCACAAATGGGAGCCACGAACAAGCCAAGGGTGTTACTCTTCCTATTCACCATCTGATGTTGTTGTTTTAGTGGCCAAAAAAAGCCATCAAATAGGAAACCAATCAGTTGTTGAACGAAGTCTGTCCTGTGTCATGAGACGAGTACGATGAGGCCATGAAGTTGGCCGACTAGGACATTCCTACCTGGGATCAAAGCCTGACCCCCACAGTGGTTGCTCACCATCTTAGATTGTGTAGCAGTGTCTATGTCTAGGTCCAGGGCAGACCTCTCCTTTGTGTCCCTCAATTTGTATGTTAGAGATGTATTTGCCCGGGAACCAATAAGTTATTATCTATTTTTTATGTGGTATTAAGTTCTGTTGGAGACATGCTATTCTCTTTGCTACGCACGTTTGCTACCATTGAATTTAAATGCATAAATTATGCATTTTATATATTATTTATTATATAATACATTCTTTATGTAATTATCTTTGAATGTTATCTTTCATTGAAACAACAACAATATCAATGTGTTACACACATTACTTGACATATCACAATTTTTTTTGCATTTGTATTAATATTCACGTTAATTTAATGTACAATTAAAAGAGAACGAACTGATTAAAATTTAGAAAATTAGAGCAGTCCACAAAGATTAAACAATATGATTTTGAGTTAGAGCCCACAAATAGGATATATTTGCTAAGTCGCACTCATGACTTATTTATAGGTATATAACAAGATAACAGGACAATTTTAATAATCTTTTCATTTTACATTTCTTGGATCAAATATGTAAAATAATACCTATTTACAACATACACAGCAATCGAAGACAACAATAATGTTGATTTATTTTAAATCATCACGTACTTATGACCATACTCATATATTATGTTTAGTTTTTCTAAGTACAAAACTGGCATTCACAAAATTCACAAAATCTACATTGATTTTTTTAAAAAAAAATTGACCTTCTGCTTAAGCGGCATCACAACTACACATCTCTTGTTAAAACAGTTCTACAACATCAGGACAGAATCAACAGATACTGACTACGTTGTCAAACAAAAGCAGACTGAATCCAGCCTAGTAGTCAAACAGAATCAGACTGCAATCAGACTCAAATCAGACCAGCTGACCAGAATCAGACTGGGATGCCAAACAGAATCAGGCTGGGTTGCCAAACAGAATCAGCCTGAATCCTGACTAACCCCGTCTAATCCAGTCCAAACTACGAAATCCCAGTCCGTTGCCAAACAGGGGCTAAGGCATTTCTTGCCTCTCTCACTCCTCCTGTCTTGTCACTAGGGCCTCCTCTTCCTTATACCCCCACCATTCATCATCACCACCATGTTGCTAACCCCTTTTATACTCTGGGTCGGATTCGGCCCAGAGGTGTGATTTACTCAGCACATCCATTCCTGCCCTCCGTGATTGAGATGGACTCAGGGAACACTGCCTCGTGATCGGAAAGGATTGTTTTAGACAAAAATGTCCACTACTGCACACCATGTCAGACACCGTCCATGGTGCTACTGTTGCCACCATTTGAGGTGCATGACAAGCCGTCACTCCATCTACCCGTACTGTATGTTAGTAATGTTTAAACCCTAATAGTAGATACTAGCTAATAAATTTTCGTTCTCTAATTTTATTTGTGATACGAGTAAACCGTACAACTTATAAAATAAATTTGTGGTGCATGTCGTCAATGCCTATCCCCTCGTATATTGTTTATCCTCTCAGTTTCTCATCCTCCCATCTCCTGATATTCATCCTCATGCGACGGTGGTACTTCTCATCCTCCTCTCCTGCTCCTCTCTAGCGTCCTCACAATATCTAAAGAATCGCCAAACAAGAGGCAATAGATCCACCACGACCAGGACACTAAGTGGGTTCGTCAGAATTAGCAAAATAGGTGGAGAGGGATTTTTCTAAAAGGTCAATTCTAGCTAAGAAAGAAACGAAAATCGTTCATTTGTAGTGAAAACCTTACCTTAAGCGCACTTGAGGCATACGAAAAAAAACCTTACCTTACCTTGAAGTTATGGTGTGGAGCCTTCTTACATGAACCGTACGTGACTTTTTTAGGTCAAGTATTAATTCCTTGCAACTTCGGGCCTTGCTTCTACCAAATCAAGACAGACAAGTCATTGTCACCTATAGGCATCTGCTCATTTTAAATTCTTCCTACCTATCTTACCCCTCATGTCTTGTCAGCTGAGCCCCATCATTCATCATCACCAGAAAACTATTAACCCCTTCCATACTCAAGGCTCGATTTGGTCTTGAGGGTTGTTTTACTCAGCACACCCATTTGTGCCCTTCGTAGTTGTGATGGACACATGGAACACTTCCTTCTGTCAGATTGGCGAGGGTTATTTTGGACAAAAATTTCCACTCGTGCATGCCATGGCAGAAGCCATCCCTGGTGCCTCTATTATCACCATTTGACGTTGGCTGTCACTTCATCGTCCCCTACTATACGTTAATAATATTTAAACCGTAATGGTGGACAATAGCTAATATTTTGATTCACAATTTTATTTGTTATACCACTAAAACAAACAACAACTCACGACGTCACTCTATGGTGTTTGTCGTCACTGCTTATCCTTCTATGAAATTTATCCTCTCAACTTCTCATTCTCTTACGATATTGGTTCTCTTTTCTTTCATCCTCGTCTCATGTTCACAATACCTAAAGAACAACCATACAAGCGGAGGTAGATCCATGAGGAGCATGAAGCTAAATCGGTTCATTGGAAGTAGCAAAATGAGTGTAGAGGGATTCGTTTGCAGGATCAATTATGGCTAAGCAAGAAATGACAATCATTCTCTAGCTTGAAATCCTCAAAAGGAAGATTAGTGACTTCTACAAGAATATTTATTTGTATCTAGACTATGTAAGTGCCTAAGGCGTATGAACATTCTTCTATATGTTCATCAACCTCTCCTTCAATGGTTTCCTTATGCTAGATGAGACAATCTTATAGCACAAGAAGGGAAAAACTGGCTCTATTATGATGTCAAGACTCATATATCTACTTTCATAATAGGTAGGACCCTAAGAGGAGTTGAGGAAACGTAGAAAAGATACCTTACACTAGAGTTACATGTGTAGCCTTCATGCATGAGTGGGGATTCCCATTTTGTACCAGGTATTCCAGGTATTGATGCACCATGTATTCCGTTTATTTACATCATTTTTCTTGTATTGATGCTCTAGGTTACCATTTGGTTTCACCATAATGCCCAATAGCTCATGAAGTTCAGTATAATGTATTTTGTGTAGGAATAAAATATTATAAGAGAAAATATTTGTGATGTATACTATCTGACTGATTACCCAAATTTGACAAGAGAGAATGTGATTATGTAAGCACTCTAAAAATTTTAAATTTTATCTTAACACTTCATAAACAATTTAGTTATTGTAATCGTACTCATATTTATAACAATATATGATTTTTATGTATTTTAGTTTTTGTGTCAAGTTCCCTTTTAGGAGGTATCACTTTCCCAAAAGTATTCCTTCCAGGATAAATGATTCTACTTATCATGATCATGGTTATATCATGATGTTTTTGATGAGGTTGTATCTAGGGGATGCCAAGAATGTTATGTCTTGATTCAATTGTCATTGAAATGTTCTAGCGGTATCCATTTATCCTAATTCTAATAATTATTGTTTATTCTTATTACTGATGATGGAACACCTATATGAGAGGATTGATGATCAATATTTTACAAATGTCCTGAACCATTATAGATAAGGAATTTTAGGAGAAAGTGGCATCCCATCTTGTTTTGGCTGACCACAATCTACTGAGTGTGCATGTCTTTGATAGTTTGTGGTTTATTTGATATTATATTTTTTAAAACAACTGTCAAATGTAAATGAATATGCATATTATAAAAAGGCACTAGTTTGCAAATCACCAACTTATTTATATCAACATAGCAACATTCGACTGTCCAACTAACCAATGTTGTCTTGTAATTCTAACCTTCTCTGATTTGTATATTGGACATGATTTTGTTCATACATCTAACACGATTTTTAGGGACAACTATCCAATATTCATTCAAACAACTAACTAGTCAGACTTATTTTCATTTTCATAACTAACTATGACTCAAACTTAATTAATCACCAACATATGATTTAACTAATAACTAACATTTAGTTATTAATAACCAACATAGTTGGTAACTAACCAACATTCCAACTGAAAGCTATTAGCAGCTACGTACAAAATGTTTAAACATATGGATGACATCAAATATAACCAGGTTGCCAATGTCAAAAAGGACAATCATAAATTAGTGTGAGCAAAAATGAGAATATTTAAAGAGATGGATGCAAATGAAGATCATATAAATTAGTGTAAGAATGAAAACTAACTAGATTTTTGTTCGATTGACAAATGAGTTCATTTTTAAAAACTAACTAACTTTCATTAGAACTACTGACAAGCTTTCACGGGCCCATCTAATCATCTTTCACTGACATTAGTAGCCAACATCTGAAGGGAGTGAAAAGCTCATGACACCAACTACCAAGGTTCCACCATTGTTGAAGTTTGTCTTGCCACTCATCCATGCAATTTGGCTAAGTGGGTTCTTTAACAATTAGATAAGTAAATATTAGACTCAACAATTCTAGGAAAATAGGATCTAAAGTAACTCAAACAAAGCTAACTACTTCGAAGTCTCAGAAGTTGATTTGACTACTCCAAGTCTATTTGACCAAATATGAGGAACACTTCCGAAGACATCATCAATGCGGCCAAGGAGTCTTCCAAATTTTTAAGTTTAGAAATCACTAGTCTTAGATTCAAACTAAGGCTCTTCCAAACACAGATATTATAGACGTCTAGTGTCAGGCTTGAATCAAAACTTCTCAAAGAATACATAAAGTCATTGGTCTCAGACTGGACCCTAGACAAAAGGAGGCACTCAGATGCCAAAGGACCCTAGCTTTCAACTCGACATCCTCTTGTATGAATCCCACTTGAGCACTAGGTAAAGGATGCTTACATCCTCTGCATAGGCTCCATGTCTATAAATAGAACCCCTCCACCAACATTCTCAAGGTTCAAAATTGTGCATCCATTTATTTGTTGAGTCGTGCACTTATCATCCACCCACTATTAGTGATTGTGACATTTTACAAACACCTTGTGTACAATCAATGATATACTATCTTGCCATTCCACTCTACCACCGCCATAATCCCCACCTTAGAGAGGATATTGGTTAAACTTGCAGTCACACCATAGTGTCATATGAGTGTACATGTTGCCTTTAGTTTCACCTTTACTTAGTGGTAGAAGCCTTGTACATATAGAGCATTATAAGATAACTTAGAAATGAGTGGCTAGCTTCTGTCTCTAGATAGTGATCCCTTTTTCCTCGATTCATCTTAGTGTTTGCATGTAACTTTTGTTTAAGAACAAATTTAGCTACTTTATCCTTAAATTTGTATTTATTTATCAAACTTTTATAGAAAGTAGTAGCCATAACTATGGTCAATTGGTGAATTTTGGTTTGAGGTAAGATATGTCATAACCCCAAAAAAGGACAGAAATATTAAATATATTAGTTTGCATATCGTAATACTAAGGTGTTTGCATTTATCCCTAAGAGAGGCAGTGTCCACTAGGTATATATTTCCTTCACTTGCAATCGCTGAAAATTTTGATTAACGGTGATCCTGATAATTGTCAGTAGAATTCATTTTTTTTGTTAAGTTTTTCACATGTGAAGTAGAGGACCAACCAGGAAGCAAAAGGCTCTAATACATATGCTTATCTCCACAATTCTATTGTATATTGTGATTTTAAATCTATCTAGTTTCACTGTACTACTTTTTTATCTATATATCTAGTCATAATTTTAACTCTAAACCAATTTTATATTCTGACCCAATTATCTATTACAAAGATGAAAAAAAACTATGATTCTTTCTGAGATCAACTAAATGACCTCATTCACAACTGTTGGCCTCATACATTTGGGAGTATGCTAATCAATTTACAAATTTATAAGTTACCACATAGCATCTACATGCATCACCTCATTTTTGACAAAAGTGCAGGCTCATATTCGATCAGATAGACGCCATGTTCTTTGTACTATCATAGACACACAATAAGCTTTTGGCATCATTTCCAGGGATTACGATGAAAGTGAGAGGCTATTGGTTTAATAAGTTTGCTTCAAAAATTATTTATATATTTCTTCTATCAAAATATAAATACTTTCTTCTATGTAATCAAGTCAATTGTTCTTTTGTCTTTAGGTGCCTCTAGTACCTTATGTTGAGAAGATCTTCATATCCAGTTGGATTGAAAAACACTGACCCATAGATCAATTGAACAAGCTAAAAATTCTTGTATCTAAGAGAAAGGTCCAACATAGTCAACACTGATTGAGATAGGATATCACCATGAAAACCAATAGAAGGAGATCGGGCTTGAAAAATAAAAACAAATCTACATGCATCTCACTTAATGACTTTCATGCACCTAGGATAAATGTTCCACTATGGATTGTAATTAAAAATCCTCTGAATGCCAATCAAATCCACTTTTGTACTATCCTTGTAACTCTAATACATACTACAAAATTCATCGGTAATATATTAGAAACCTCACATAACATATCCTAATATTTAATAACCTCTATGATACCGTTAAAGTGGATGGAGTAGTGCCAAATCATATATATGTGAACATTCTTAACCTCTCTATGTGCAACAAAATAGAAAGATGGTATAATGATATTACCTTTGATACTATTGGATCTTGAAAAGAAATCATAAACATCTTTAGTAAGAGTTTCTTTACCTATATAAAGACTAGTCACTTATAGAGGCCGACTCTGTAACTTCAATAAAGGAGCAATGAAAAACATGAATAATGTTAGGGAGAGGTACAAGGGGTATTAGAGGGAATGACTTCACAATGGCCTACCTAACGTCTGCTTATCAATATTTTCTACATAGGTCTTAAACATGAGTTACAACCACATCTTAATGCTTCAGTAGGCAGATCATATATAAATTTTGATTTAAAGAAGTGTATTTAGTTCACTAATGAAATGTCTACTAGAGACTTACATGGAATCATAAAGTAATGGATATCTAAGTTTGTTGTAGGACCCTATAGTTTCTAATGCTAAGAAGGGAGGATTCTACAAAGTAAACAATGGAGACACGTTGAACCCCAAGCTTGACTAGAACTCAAACAACATCAAAGCACTTACATATAATCATTTACATATGAAAGATGACATCTCGATATTATCCCAAAATTCTAGGCTATAGGTAGAACCATTTAAGGCTTATCATGTACGGGGAGAAACCCCCCATATACCTGGACTATGTTGCCATTGACAAATCTATTGGGAATGTCCTGAACAAGTAAACACATGAACAACATAAACATGAATCACCAAAGATTTTCATATATTAACACCCAAACCATCGAGATCGTGCATATGCTTGACAATCAAAACCAAAATATCTAGCACTAGTGAGACACTAGATAGGAACATAGCTTTCTCATCAAACTATTAGCTAAGAAATTAACATAGATTCAATAATCCTAACCTTTCTTAAGACTAATGACCTTAATTATTAAAATAATTATTTTCTCTTTGGATCATAGTTAGTGGATGTCCAAAATAATGAAAAAATATGGACAATTGGTGTAATTCACTTGTTGAATCAATAATAACTCATGTAAGTTATATATCATGCCAAGGGATTCTTCTTCTCATGGGGATGAGCCCATATGATATGACCACTGGATTCTTGAATAAGGGTCAAGTTGGACCAACACACAAAACTTATGAGGGGAAACCCTTATTTTATGTTTTTTATTTAGTTGTTATTTTTTTCTTACATTCTTGAAGTTTTTCCAATTCATATTCTTACTAGCATGACTTAAAATGATATTTGATCTTTACCTTTATGAAACCATACAAATCTTACATTTGCAAAAAAGGAGAGTTCATTTATTTTCTTATAGGTAAAAAATATATTAAAAAATGAAAAAAAAAATTCTCCCCCTTCCTACAAATATGAGGACTAAGATGATGAACCAACCTTTATCAACTCATCTTTAGAATCATCATCCATCAAATTTTCCATGAATGCTTCACTCCACTTAGATGGTCTTGTAGCATATTCAAGACCAAGAAGGAAGGGAAGAGGAATACAATCTCCATTTTGGTAGATATAAATCTTGAGAATTCCAACTTGGATTCTAGCAGATGAAGAGCTAAAATTTATTTATAATCTACCATCATTTAATCAAACTTGGCAATCCCTTCATATACACAAAGAAGATATTGAAATTGCATGTTGATAGTGTTGAAGATGTGAGTATATTAGAGAGTGATTGCACCCATTCCCTATAGAGTTACCCTTCCTCCCTAGTAAGTCAGGAACACGATTTAATGAATGATTGAAATCCACAAATTGAAGACCCACCAAAAGGAGAATGGACAGCATAGCCTCTGAGGCATGATTTCAAGAAGGAAAAACAATTACAAAATGAGAAGAAGGAGATGACACTTTTGTTTACTCTATAGAGATTTATAAAGAGCAACTAACTCTGAAAAACACAAAGAGATGTGTGTGTAGCATAAAACCATTCTACAATTAATAAATTATCTCAAAGTAGATGAGATTAACATAAAGACAACAAATCTCCTCACACCAAAAAAATTTAGGAACATGTAGCACCCTCTGTTTTCACTGATAAATTATATATAGGGATAATTGAAATCATCATTTTTTGATGTGCTAAAGAAAATATTACATGTGGACAATAAGCAAAACTTCTATGTCTCACTTGGGTATTCAATAGGTACCCGATCTCTATTTGATCAAGTTGAATTAATAACTAAAGTGATAGTTGTGACATCTCTATTCTCTTCATCACATTCTTTATACACTATAAATCTCATTTTAAGTATTATCTCTACGTTCTCATGATATTTTTTTCTATTTAGTAAACATAAGGTGAGAGTGGCATTTGGTCCTCTCTTCCTCTCATTTGATGTGATTGACATGTTTGATAACAATGCACATGAACAGATAAATAACTCCCCTCTTGATCATTGATGAGAGGAGTATTTTGGACATCTCAAGACCACTAACCAATATGTAGAATTCTATCAAATCATACTTGCATATTCATCATCAAAACTCCTTAGAATTTGATTCTTTGTTGCTATAATTCTTCTTCTTTCTCCTTTGCTCGAGGATGGTCAAACTTTTCAAGTATGGAGTGGGGTAGTTATTTGCATATTGAATAAAACACTTTTATCTCTATTTTTTTCTTTCTTTTTAGTTTCATAATTTATTTCTATTTACCATTTTTCTTTCTTTTTATTTTCATCATTTCTTTCTATTTCAAATTGACTCTTAAAAACTGCTAGAAGATATGCCATGAAATGTTTGTCTTTGCAAAATGTTATCCAAAACTAAATTTTCTTGGCAAATTGTAATATTTTAAAATGGACTTTCTATATTTTTTTTACAAATAAATCACTTAATTATTTGCATAATTCAAATTTTCTTATAAGGAAGTATAGTTTCACATCTCACCAATTCTATTTTGATCTTAAACTTAATTTTCTAATGTGAAGAGAAATGATAAGGAATTGACAAATGTTGAAATGCTTATATTACACAATCTTTTCCTACTATTATATTTGATGAATTAATGTTTCTTTGGTCGTTGGGATTATTTCATTATACAAATGTTGAAATGCTTACATTATACAATGTTCACAACAATCCACATTTTTCTTATAATAGGGGGACTTAATCCTTAAGATTTATCCTCTTTCATTTTTATTGAGTTTTGTTCCACATATAACTCAATCCCACAATCCAATCTAGTTTCTTCCTGAAATAACTCTTAAAGATTCCCACAAAATCCAAAAACTCAAATAAATAAATGCATTTCCCCCTTCTCGTGGACACCCAACAAATACTAGCCATTCACTATGTACCACATAGAGGAACCACATGACCCACCGCATATGCACCCTATAGATGGAAATTATCTTTCACCAGTTCTAGAATCTTTCATGGGTCCCCAAACCCTAATTCAGTTCTATAAATAACTCCCCTAACATTCCATATAATTTCATCCCTTTTAACTCTCCTAAAGCCATAAAGATAACTATCTCCTTATTTTTAGTTGCTTGGCTGACTCTAGGATCCATCCTCCAACACACTATTTTTCAAATGCGTTTAGACTACATTATAATGATCTCTTAGTTTTCTAATATGATCTATTTATTTGCTCATAATTGCCCATATTTGTAGTTATTTTCTCTATTTCTTATTTAAAGTACATATTCATAGATGCTTAAAATGCTTATTCTTATCAACAAGATGATCTATATATACTGTCATGTGATTAATTAATCAACTGGATTGAATCTTGCTCATGTAGAATCACCTTTATTGTCTCTTCTTTCTTTTAACTCACTTTGGTCCCAACCGCCTAGGATGAGTCTCTATCTTGGGAAATCCTAAGGCGATCAGGACCCTATTACCTAAAAGATAGGATTCTTAGGACAATAATGGGAAAGACATGGACACTCCATCCCCAAAAGTTAGCAAAACAAAAATCTATTATTTTTTATTTTTTTTCTTTATGTCCTTTAATTAAGCCCAAAACCTCCAATATAACTTGAGAAAACGAAAAAGTTTCAATACTAATTATAGGGTGATATGGGGGTTCTTATACCTTCTCCACTCATAATAATATTGTGGAATTAAAAACACATCCATGATTTCTTACTTTTCCTTATCCGCCCTTGGCTGGAGTAAAAAAATTAGTTTTTTTCATGTTTCCACTTATTCGAAGGCATATCCCTATTTTTACCTTTTTTTACAAATAAATCCTAGTGGCGACTCCATGATTTATCTTTTTCTATCATTCTATTGTATTTTATGTTAATGTCCAATTATCTCTATCATGAACTTTTTTCAAGTGGCTAAAGTTCTAGAGACTCCACTGGGGAGTACCAGACAATCTTAGCTTTCTTCCTTTTTCTTGCTTTCTCAAGTTTTTTGTGGATCCTTTTTTTGTTTTTTTTTTCATTTCTTAGAGCATCAGAGAATAGGTGAAGCCTCTTAGAATATAGTGTTCATGGCACCAACTTGGTGTGGAATCAAACATTCAGTTAGAGCCATCATGTGGTGGAATCAAGGATTTAACCGAGCTATGTCCTTCGTACTTTTTCCAAGTTTTGATTTTTCCAATCCAGTTTTTGTGAGGTAGTCACTTTCTCAGATCATTCGACTTTCTTTTTTTTAGGATTTGTTGTCACTTCCCAATTAGTTTTGTGCTTCCTCTTCCTATTTAGAGTTTGCTGCTATTTGCTGTCATTTCTTAATTAGGATCGTGAGGTAGTCACTTTCTCAGACCATTCACCTTTCTTTGTTTTAGGATTTTTTGTCACTTCCCAATTAGTTTTGTTCTTCCTCTTCCTATTTAGAGTTTGTTGCTATTTGCTGCCATTTCTTAATTAGGATTTACTCATCATTTCCCAACTAGGGTTTTCTTTCCCACTTCCTGGTTAGGGTTTGCCTCTACTTTGGAAGTAGAATTTTCCACCACTTCGGAACTATAGATTGCCCCTTCATCCCAATCAATTTTTTGCTTCGACATCCTAATTAGGGTTTGCTAGTCACTCCCCAATTATGGTTTTGTTTGTCACTTCCAAGTTAGGGTTTACCATTGCTTCCCAATTAGGGTTTATTTTTTGGTTCACTTTTTGGGTTTCTATTATGCTTCCCTTTCTATTTTCATAATAATAAAAATTAAATAAAAAGAGAGAAAATGAGAAGAGAGGTCTACCATATGACCAAGATATTTTATTTCCTAATGAATTCATGCATGTGTGGTTTGGTTTTGGAAAATGGATTGCATGTTCACATGGGAATTTTTGTATGTTCTTTATTTTCCATATCTTTCTATCTTGGTATTGCACTTGAAATTGCCTTCAATAGCCATTTACATAACTACAAACTCATGCATCTACAAAGTGGATGCCAACACTCACACTGGATCCCTGGATGACGTGTGAGGGTGTTATTAAATATACCCACACAATAAAATGTTGGACATCAAAAGTCCTTGTAGAATACCCTCTCCTAGTAGTCACAATTGATTATGACCATTGTGGTCATGAGGTGTATTGGGAGTAGTACGTATCTGATGAAATCACATTACCCCCATGATGAGCTCCGTCATGACAAAGAGAAGTTAAGGACCAACCCCTTCTATACAGGTCATGCTTGAGTAAGGACGTAAATCCAATCTAATTTCATGGCCTAGAAAGGGGAAGGTTTAATCCTATACATATGCATCTTGTAAATTGTACTTGTTTCTTGCTTTCTAAATCCCAAGATTATTTATTTTTCATTCTTTTAACATTGTAATCATTTTTGCATAGATAGGGCATTGGTCATTAACATCTTCATGTGTGGGTCAACAAGATCAAACCAACAATCTCAATTCAACAATCTTCAACCAACAATCTTTAATCAACATTCTTCAATCAAGAATATTCTGTCAATAGAATTCAATTAACTATTTTCAACCAATCTTCAATAAACTATATTCGATCAACAATTTCTAGTCAGCAATCTTCAATCAATAAATAACCAATCAAATATTTCTAATCAACAATGTTTTCAATATAAACAAAGTTCAACAATCTTTTTAATCTCAAAATTGAACAATCTATACAATCTCAGAATATTTGAACAATCATTTCAATCTTAACAAAGTTGAAATGATTTCAATCTAAATAAAATGGAACGATCTTCAAAAAGTTTGACCAATCTTTTTTATCTTAACAATCTTTAACAAACATTTCTGCTCAAGCTATCTCATACATATAATGTTTTAATATAAAGAATCTCCTCCAATCAACTTGAAACCATCATGATGTGGTCTTTTGATGAATTTGAAAATTTGAATGATCAATCACCCAACCACACTAGATTCCATCAAACTACAAAAGTTCTATATCCCCTAATCCTGTTGTTAGGCTATTATAGCTTTGCCTTACCTGTCATATCCTCCTAAGTTGTTAGATTTCATTTTCTAATAGCATGCTTTGTACTAGAATGCTACTAATGTTATCTCTCAATACACCTTACATTCTAGGAACATTTTTTAGGATCTTCTGACTTGATCCATGTTGAAAGGCTTCCGAATTTTGGTCTCTTCTCATGATCCAAAACTCATACTTGAACCTTCTCATTCTTGCCAAAGTGTTGTTGAAATTGGTTCAAAACACCAACATATATTCAAGCTTGACTCATGACCATAAATTGGCCGAAAGGCCATCCATTCAAGAAAACCTTTAAAAGAAGCTGAGATCTTTTAAAAATCCTTTTCCTCATACCTTTGGCCTGACACTAAAAACCTTCCTGGTTTTGCCTTCAAGATGTTGCTTTGATGAACAAACCACATCCAACATTGTACCATTTAGTTATGACCTCAGATACTCATACCTATGTTTGACCAAAAATATATGACCCCCTCCCCTTGTTGTCCCCCTAAAAAGGAAGACCGAGAGGGGAAAGGGTCATACACATAATTCTAGGATCAAGATTAGCAAGTAACCAATAATAATCAATAAATTTCATTATATGGTAAAGAGTTTGCTACAAAGATAACCTCTCCTCAATGGAGTTACATGGATTGTAAATCAAAATTTTGCAACTAAAGGAAATTCTAACTAACTATAATCATCCATTTATGAATTTATGTTTCCTTTCTTCTTGGTTCCATCTTCTTGCATGTCCATCTTTTGAGTTAACATCATTTTAACCTAAAACATCATGAAACAAAAAGACGATCAATATATTTCTATATTGATATGTGGGGAAAACACAACACTGACATGTATAAGTAACAACATAATTATCCATATTTGCAATTATCAAATAATCAGAACACATTTTGTTTTCTTAACTTCTCAACCCTTAATCTCTATGGCATACCCATTCACTGGGGGTACCCAATTTTACCATACTCACTCTCTGGGAGTATTTATTTAATCTACCCACTCACTGGGGGGTGGTTTCCATCCATACCCACTCTCTGGGGTGTTCATGATACCATACTCACCTCTGGGAGTGTTCATTAGCCAACCCACTCTCTGGGGTGCTTTCTATAATTTCGTTGCATGCATTTAATCAGAGATAATATCATGGGATTGAGCAAGTTATTTCCATATATTGTGATAATCATATGAGCTCTATAGATGGTAGGAAGTAAATAAATAAATAAGCAAGTAGTTAATTTGCAATCCATTCAGGGAAAACCTCGAGAAAGCTCGAAAGTCGATTATGTCGGGTAGTCATAGGTGTAATCACATACCTTTTCTTTCATGAAGAATCGTGTAGAATACTTTCAGCATACATAATCCAAGCAAAATGCAACAAAAGAAACCAATCAAGCAACTACCCTGAAAATATCACATAGCACCCCTGTATCACTATTTGTTCATAAACTCATATTATGACTGACATGCGGTCCAGTTTAGGGTTTTGGGGTCAATTAGGGTTTTATTAGGGATTTGGCTTCCCAAACCTTAATCACCAAGTTTTAATTCCTTTTATTTTAAGAAACCCTAATTTTATCTTCATATGTATTTTTAACCCAAGAAAACCCTACTTATAAACTTATGAAATATTAATCTCAAATTAGATCCAAGATACCCTTTTTATCCAAATAAGATATGTCTTTGACTACTAACATCAATTAAACATATTAAGATCATTAGAACATAGAAATTAAGATTTTTATACATTAAACACATTAAATTGGTACCTTTAGGCACTTTTAGAGTTATAAATAGAACTAGGTCTTTATTTTATTTCTAATGTATTCCTTTCATTTTTCTGGATAAATTTTCATATATAGCATGTCATCATTCGAGTATCATAGCAATTTATACAATTTTTGCAAGTTAAATATTACGCGACCAATTACAACTAACACATCAACAATTATATCATCTCCCTTGTGCCATGCAGGCTGGTTCTGGCCAACGACATGCATCCATCTTGGCCCTACGCTCCAAGTGGGCAGCCCCTTTAGTCAGTGGGTAATGGCCGCATTACCACTGTTGTTTATGTGGTTGGGTTGGGTTATCCTGGTCTTTTGACCTTGTTTCATCCCTAACCTCACGAAAATGGCAGGTTATCCCTAGCGGAGGCGACCATGGTTGCATGTCCAACTTCCTAGGATGGAGGCCCTAGAGGGAGTTGGACAAGCTCCACCTATCCTCATCGGACCTTGGTGAACACTTGGCACAGTCGGAGAAGTTTGGAGCTCAAGAATCTCAGTCTAGTGGTGGCAGAAGGTTTGTAAGATGATAACTGGTAGTAGTGAAGAGGGGAAAGGATCATGCCTAGGGACTTTGACACATAAAGAGAAGGCCATACACCTCTGAAGCTTTGGATCTTCTTTCCGCATCCAATGATCCATGAGAGGTCATTCAAAGTTGTTGCATTGTGCGTAGGGAATCACTATTAGGATTAGGTCTTGTTGCGATTATAGGATTGAAGACGATACTCTACCCATTCATCCTCCCTTGGATGAAGGCTTGTAGCATATTATATAGATGCTAGGTGTTGATGAGGGTGATTGGATAATTGAGGGGATGGTATGACCGTATCCTCATGTGAACTCTATTCCCACTTCCTATTTTTTATTTATTTTCCTTTTATATAGAACCCCAAATCATGGAAGTAATTATAACTTCTCCTTAGTAACTCATTTTCCCATCAAAACTTGGGGAAACCTACCTTTTAATCTTATACTCAATCAAGGGAGTTTTGGGATCCAATATATTTCTATAAGTGGTCCAAACTTGTCTTTTTAGTAAATTTTTTACAATTACATAATTAATTTTCTAGAACTCAAAGGCACCCTTGAAAGTCTGGTTTTTCTTCCAAAATCTTAGATTTAGATTCTCTCTCTTACAAAATTATTTTAGGAAGTTAACATGGGCACGAAGTGCCCCATTTTTCTATTTTGTTTCAAAAGGACTTATATGTGATTTAAATTATGGGAATCTAAATAAATCACATCTCTCTCTCATATTTACTCTAATTGGACCCAAATTTTTAAGGAATCCTTTTAGTAAGTATATCTTAGTTTAGGCATGATATGGTGTCAATATACAAGGATCATTCACCCTTTTCATTCCTCTTAAGAAATTACTTTATGTAATCCATTTAAATCATATAATAACTCTTTTTTCATTCAACTTGACAACCAATCCTATTTTGGGTTATATTTTATTTGAGGACCGAAATTAATCTTATTAGTTGCCCTCAACTTATCCTTTCTAGAAAACTCCACATAATCCCATATTACAAATACCAGCTATACATTATTCTTGAACCTATACACAACTCCTTTTTAGATTCTTATTCATACATCATCACATGACATCACATATTCTTTACTCTTACATCTCATGTTTCCTCATCTGTAGTCATTGCATGAAGATCTCTAGGGTTATCATTACTTTTGGAGTGATCTCTTCTTGACCCTCAAGGATTTATGCATTTAGGGAGTGCCTCACACACTATCCCCTTGGGCCTCATTAACTCCTGTAAGTGGCCAATCTCTTAACCTCATTATCTTATATACCCAGTATATGATCACCTCTTAGCGTCATTAGTATTTTTACCTTTAATCATCCCTACCTAATCTTAGGGTTGACTTAGAGCCTTACCCCTCCTGTGAGTTTTGTGGAGATGTCATAACTTTATTATTATTTTATTTTATTAGACATTTTTCTTTAGGTTTCTTTAATAATATCCAAGCACATTGTCTCCCTTAAAATTCTTTCGCCTAAATTTCCTTTATCTCTTATGTAACATATAATTAAATTTATGTCCCTTCTTTGATCTGATCGAGACCTTCCTATTCAGGCTTTCTCACCACACTATCGGTCACTTCCATAGTGACTTTTCCTCATGTCCCTTAGAGATGGCATACACAGGTACAAAGAATCATACTTGAAATATGTGCTTTCATGCTTCATCACTTAATTTCTCAAGCTTTAATGACATATAAGGTTACCTCAAATTTTAAAATTGTTTGTTAAATCACCCATGTAGGAAAGGTACCATCCCAAGACAAGGTGGGACTAATACTTGGCAATACCAAGGTTCAAAAAAGCATATTTGAACCAAAAATTTATATCACGAAAAGTGAACATGTCTTTTTGACATGTTTCTCATTATATCGACCTTGTATTTACTACCTGATCATTATACCATATGGTCTTCCACCCAAGAGTTGCATCACTTATCAACAAATTTACTACCATGTGTTTAGATATAAGGAACTGATATATTATGTTTCATGTGTTCAGGACTTTCAAATAATCATTTTGTTGTAGTTTTGTAGGTCAAGTACTTTATTCCCACACAATTCTATTTACTCTACATATTAGTCAAAAGATAGAATTTAATTACCACTTGACCCTCATGTCAGTCAAAATTAATATTTTTCATGAGTATCATCCTATTTCACTTCCTCATATTAAGTGGCATTCTTTATTGAAGGTTAATCTCGAGGTTAGCTTGTTACTCTAGATTATCATATTTTTTGTATATGGCTAACTAACTGTAGATAGGAAACTTATCAAACCACTTCTTAACCTTTCATTATGTCTTTCCCATTCATTGCCTCTCTAGGTTAAATCAGTTCCATACACATATGTGGTATTGTGGTGGTGCTAAACTAACTTGTATGAGTGGATTGTCAAACATTTGTCATAAGTCCAAATGGGGTTTCCCTTAAATGGTTATCTAAGGAAGGTGCCATGCTAAATCTCATATGATCTCACTCAACTTTATGATTATTATATGTAACATGTCCATTTTTCCTCTTCAGTCTAGGGTTTGTGGGTTTACCTCCATAGTACCCATCATCACCACACACTGAACCAAGACGTGATATGGAGTTCTCTTCCACTCATGAATTATCCTCACCTCATTCTCTCTTTCTCATAAATAACCATTAGATTCCTAGCAAGGAACCACCAACCTGAGCCCGAGGTTTAGCATCATACTATTATCCCTTACCTCTTCAAGATCTTGGGACTCTCTCTCCCTCACCTATATGGTAGGTACTCATCTCATATAGTTATATATGTAAAGCTTACTAGACTCTTTCTCTATCTCTAGGGTTTGGTCCTTCCAACGACATCTAGGGTTCAACAAGCCTTCAAGTGTAATTCATCTAGCAACTCAATTCATTTACTCAGGGGTAATCTAGTATAGGACATTGAATATTCCTCATAATTACACATATCTGGGAGTCTAGGTTTCTATCTTTCTCCATCTAGATCCCACTCTATCTGGAGTTAACCCTATACCTGGTTCTATCACTCGGGTTCCCCCTTTGTAGAAGAAATTGAGGCTTTTACAGATTATCATCTCATCTTTACTTAATATTATATTATGTCAGAGAAGCATACATACACTTATATCATCAAATCTTATGTCAAAACCTCAAGACTAAAGTCAAATCAATTTGAGGTCGTTATAACCTATATACTTCATTATGTAAAACTTAGATCATATCTTCTAAATTTATACCGCGTACTCTATTTAGGGCTTTAGGCAAGTATTTTGAAACAAATTCTATTCTAGCATGATGTCACACACCTTCATTTAGGTATTTGACTACCTTCTACTTGTACACATGGGGAGACACATTTCCAGTTAGGGTGCCTAGTAGAAGGAGGTTAGGCTTTCTAGTCACAACCTAACCTCATAGGTTAGGGTTTTATCTTCCTCATAGATCTGTTCTTCACCCTGGGGTTGACCCATCTAAGGCCGGGACACCAACTCTAGAGATTGTACTCAGGGTTTTCATATGTAACCATTCTCTCTTTTTTTGTTATAACTACTTAACCTATATTTTACCATTCTTTGTGGTATACCCACTCACTAGGGGTATCCATAATATCAACACTCATTCACTAGGAGTACTTTAATAGCATACCCACATACTGGAGGTAGCTTACTTATTCTCTAGAGGTAATTTCAATAACATATCCACTCATTGGGGGTAGTCTCGATAGCTTACCCACTCGTTGGGGAAAGCATACCCACTCACTTGGGGTATTCTTTATTCATCCATTCCTCCAGAGATATCTTTAGGGTGATGAGCAAGTGATTTTCACATTTTTATTATCTTGTACAACTATTGGTTACTTATATTACTCATGTATATTCAAATTCTTTCACATGCATCATACATGAGGTTCTACACATTCATGCATGGGTGACTAGGTCACATAAACTGATTTACATCTTTCTTATTTCTCTTTAATTTTACCCTAATTTGGGTTCATATTAATAGGTTTACTCTATCACCTGAACCACTCCCATTTACTGGGATTAGGGTTTAGGGTTTAGGGTTCGGGTTACGGACTATAAAATCTACACCTTACGTCTTAGGGTTTCCATGTCCCTTTACGTACTAGGGTTTCCTAACCAACCCTAGATCCATCTAGGATCTTCCCTTGTAGCCCATGAAACATTTTTCATCATTTTATCGTTACTCCCACATTTCATGTTCCTTATCATTTCATCATTACATGTACATTATTATTTTCATATTTACATGTACATTATTATTTCCACATTACATGTATATTATTATTTTTACATTACATTATTATTTCCACATTTACATGTACATTATTTGGTAAAGGATGTCGTAATCCTACTTCTCAAAGCCATAACTTTAGATGTGGAGAGAATCTCCTTTTAGGGTTTATTAAGCAAGGGGATGAGTAGTGGATCAAGTTAGAGATGAGAAGACTTAGAGGAAACATTACTTCAAGCAAACATTGGATCCTAGCTAGGCGAGTATCACATTGGCTAAGGGAGTCCTCGTGTACCAACTTAATGGTGCCGAGGAAAATATTTCCAGCCCCCAAAACCATGATCCATTCTTGACACCATTACCATCAAATCATGCCTTAATAATTCTCCTTATATTTTCTACATATTACATCAAACTAATTGATTATTAAAAGTTAAATGGTTATCCTGAGATCTGATACGAAATGTTACGACCTCCTCCCCGCTATTATTCCCCTAAAAAGGATGATTGAGAGATAAAGGGTCATAAACATAATTTTGGGATCAACATTAGCAAGTAACCAAAAACAAATAGTAAATTTCATTATATGGAAAAGAGTTTGATAAAAGGATAACCACTCCTAAAGGGAGTTACATGGAATGTAAACATGAAGTTTTCCACTGAAAGATATTCTAACCAACAATAATCCTCCAAATATGAATTTATGTTTCCTTTCTTCTTGGTAACATCTTCTTGCAAGTCCATCTTTTGAGTTAACATCAATTTAACCTAAAAATCCATGAAACAAAATTGTGTTCATTACATTTCTATACATGTATGTGGGGAAAACATAATATGCACATGTATGAGTAACAACATAATCAACCATACAGAACACATTTTATTTTCTTAACTTCTCAACCCTTAATCTTGGTTGCCAACCCACTCACTAGGGGTACCCAATTTTACCATACTCACTTTTTGGGAGTATTTCTTTAATATAACCCACTCACTGGGGGTGATTTCCATCCACACCCACTCCCTGGGGGTGTTCATGATATCATACTCACTCTCTGGGAGTATTCATTAGCCAACCCACTCTCTGGGGGTGCTTTCTATAATTCACTTGCATGCAATTAATCAGAGATAATATCATGTGATTGAGAAATTTAGTTCCATATATTGTGATGCTCATATGGGATTTATAGATCATAGGAAAAAAAAACAAGCAAACAGTTAATTTGAAATCCATTTGGTGAAAACCTTGAGAAGGCCCATAAGTTGGTTAGTCGGTTAGTCATAGGTGTAACCACATGCCTTTTGTTTCGTGCAGAACAATGCAAAATACTTTAAGCATACGTAATCCAAGAAAAATGCAACAAAAGAAACCAATCAAACAACTACCCTAAATTTATTGCATAACACCCAAGTATCACTATTTGTTCATAAAATCATATTATGACTATCTTGGGGTCCAATTTAGGGTTTTGGGATCAATTTAGGGTTTCATTAGGGTTTTGGCTTCCCCAACCTTAATCACCAAGTTTTAATACCTTTTATTACAAGAAACCCTAATTTTATCATCATGTGTATTTTGAACTCAAGAAAACCCTAATTCATCAATTAAACATATTAAGATCCAAGATACCCTTTTATCCAAAAAAGATCAGTCTTTGACTACTAAGATCAATTAAACATATTAAGATCATCAGAACCTAGAAATTAGGGTTTTTATACATAAACACATTAAAGTCGGTACCTTTAGGAACTTTTAGAATTAGGGACAGATTCCAGTCGTGATTTTATTTTCATTGCATTCCTTGTATTTTTCTGATAAATTTTCATAGATAACATGTCATCATCTGAGTATCATATCAATTTATACAATTTTTGCAAGTTATTAATCAACCAATTAACAACCGACACATCAACAATTATATCATCTCCCTTGCTCCACATGGGTCGGATCTGGATAATGTCCTACAACCATATTGAATCCACACCCCAAGAGGGCAGCCCCTTTATTTAGCAGGTAATTACCACATTACCCCTTCTATTTACGTGGATGGGCTGGGGTATCCCAATCTTTTGAACTTGTTTCACTCCTAATCTCATGACAACAGTGGGTTTGCTTTGGCAGAGGTGACCATGGTTACATGCACAATTTTCTAGGCAGGAGGCCCCAGAGCGGGTTGGACAAGCTCCACCTATCCTTGTTGGACTTGGGTGAACACCTGGCACAACCAGAGAAGTTCAAAGCTCAAGGATCTCAGTCTAGGGGTGGAGGAAGGTATGTAGGACGATAACGGACATTAGTGAAGAGGGGGAAGGAGCATACATATGGATGACAACATGGATAAAGAAGTCCATACACCTCAGAAGCTTTGGATCTTCTTTCCACACCCAATGGTCCATGAGTGCTTGTTCGAACTTGTTGCATCATGCGTAGGGAATCAATCTTGCTGCAATTCTAGGATTGAAGACAATACTCTAGCCCTTCGTCCTCCCTTAGACTAAGGCATGTAGCGTCTATTTGATGAATGAAAAAAAGACAAGATTGTGGACTTTCTAAGTTGCATAAGTGAAAGCAGTAGTTAAGGAAGTATTAAAATGGTATCTATGATAGGTTTTCATGAGGGTGATTGGAGAATCTAGGGGATGGTATGACCATATCCTCATGGGAACTCTGTTCTCGGTTCTTATTTTTTCAATTTTCTTATAGATAGAATCCCAAATCAGGGAAGTAATTATAGCTTTTTCTTAGTAACTCCTTTGCGCGTCAAAATTTGGGAAAACCTAAATTTTTATCTTATACTCAATCAAGGGAGATTTGGGATCCAAATTATTCTTTAAATACTCCAAACTTGTCTTTTAGTAATTTTTGGATAATTACATAATTAATTTTCTAGAACTCAAGGCTTCTTAGAAAGTTCTAGTTTTAATTCCAAAATCTTATATTTGGATTCTCTCTCTACTAAAATTATGTTAGGCAATTAATATGGGCACGAACTACCCCCTTTTTCTATTTTGTTTCACAAGGACTTATATGTGAACTTTTACTTATGGGAATTTAAATAAATCACATCTTTGTCTCATCTTTACTCCAATTGACCCCAAATTTTAAATGAATTATTTTTAATAACTATATCTTCATTTGGGAACGATTTGGTGTCAAAATACAAGGATCAAACACCCTTTTCTGGCCTCTTAAGAAATTATTTTATTTAATCCATTTAAATCACTTAAGAACTCTCTTTTTTCATTCAACTTGGCAACCAATTTTATTTTGGCATATATATTTTTTGAGGACCTAAATTAATCATATAAGTTCCTTAAACTTATACTTTTTAGAAAACTCCACATAATTCCATATTAAAAATATGAACTATCCATTATTCTTGGTGACATATTGATTATTGGATTTTTTTCTTTATTTCCCCCATATTTATCATTGTATTATTGAAAGACAATAAAATCATGAAAATCCTTGCAATGGTGAATTTACAAATCAAATCCATACTTATACAAACTAAAGCACACCGATCTTTCTAATATATTTATAACAATTTATTATTTATATTCAAATACATGTATGAATTCATGCAAAAAATTCAGGTTATAATAGAAAACTACTTTCCTCAAAGGTCATCCAACTCATCTTGATCCTTTCAAAGAAAACCTTCATGACTACACCACAAGGCTATTAAATCTTCAATCTTAGACTTAACTTCATCATCATGACTAAACTATCAACTCATGCCTCATGCATATCCCTACTACATGATCAAAGTATTTTCCATCTTGAATAAAATTCCACAAAGTATCATGATGGTCCACCCATATTTTCCTACATCACAACAATCTTGGATAATGACTACCATACCTACTTTAAACCTCATATCCAACTATCTGGGACCATGTCCTAAAATTGAACCATGTTTCCCATCCCTTTCAGACCACGTCCAAGATCCTTAACTAAAATAAAATCAAAACACCTTTTTTCTTGTGAGTATTTTTCTCATAGAATATCCCCTCACACACAAAAAATAGATGGATATCAAGACAAAAGCTCTTATCCCAAGTGGGACACATTGTCTCTATATATCCTTTTTTGTTAGCATTTAACTCATAAAATCTCCCCCGAGGAGAGAGGAGTCCTACACATATACAAATATATATCCAACTACAAACTCTAGTCCCAAGTGGGTTATCATGTCCTAATATACCATTTTTGGTGAGTATTTCTCATAAAATCTCCCAAATGAACAGAGGAATCTCACACACCAAACATAGTTGGATATCTAGCCACAATGTCCAGATCCAGTCAGTTGCCTTGTCTATAAATATCCTCTTTGTGAGTATTTCTATCACAAAGTATCTCATGTGGCATAGGAATATCACCATCAAAATGTGGACAGATTCCCAAATTCTATCATTGGTCCAAGTGGGTCACCTTGTCCCTAGATACCATCCAAACTTCACACTTTAATACAAATAATTGGAACCCACATACTCTATCATGGTGTTTCTGGATACATCTTGTAACGTGAGTGGAAAAATCCTTTTGTCTTCATAAGTATAGAAGTTTGTTTAACTTTTAATCATTGGGATCTGAAAACTTGTGACATACATGAGCATACCTTTTCCACACTGTAACATATGTAATTTTAGGTATTAAATCTATTTTGAGTTGTAATTCATAAATTCCACTATACTTGAGTCTAGTTGCAATCGAATTCTTGATTCCAACTCATAGGTGATCATGTTCCCCATAAAAATTAAAGCCTTTTAGTTTATTTTGTTCATTCACTTCACCTAAGAAATATTTAAATTCAATCCCTCACTTTAATTTCTAGTTTTATCATTTTTCTACCTTACTCATTATCTTGGAAACTACTTGACCCATATAAACCCCTTGACTCTAAATAATTGTATCGACATTGTACACATCAAATAATCTTTACATGGAAACTAAAGTCTTTGGAGTCAATGTCATATTGATGATATATATTAATTATGATGAATGAGGAGAGTAATTACCCTAGGTTGATTAGAATAGTAACTTGTAGTGTAAATAGTCATAAAAGAAGAGAAATAAATATACTTGAATCTTGGTAAAATATAGACAGTTTTTACTTGTAGCATAAGAGTTATACATGTCTTACAATAACTTAAATTCTAGGTTTTTAAATAATATAATCCAAAATAAGTGTTGGGTAGACCCTCTACACCCTTATATCTATCTTCACCCTCCTCTCATGAACTGTAGCACTTCCTCCCTTCATGCAACACCAATGATTCTAGTCATTATAGATCCCTCAATGCCTCCCTCTATCCATCTTCCCCCTCTCCCCCTCCTTGAGACATTTGAAACCCTAGAGCCCTTAACTATATAAAATCATATATTCCTCCCACCTGATAAAAATGACTAAATCTCAACCTATATAAAACCCTAGCGCCCTTAACAAGATCATACCATTGTAGCGGATACAAGAATCTCGAGCTTCCATCTCACTCTCCTCGACTGTCCCTTTAAGCAAAGTGACATGAATACTCAAGGACCCCCACTAGGGATGCTTTGCAACTTGGTAATGCTGCCTTCAGATATTGATACCTTCTATAAGAAGAAGGATGACCTATAGTGGATCTGAGAACCATAGTCCTCACAAACCTGACTCTAGAATCAGACGAAGTCCCTTATCCTCCCACGACTACTCCACCACCGTACTCCTACCACAAACCTACAAATTAGTATCCAATCCATCGTCAATCTACATCGCCATCCTTATACCATGAACCTACAAATTAGTATATAATCCATAGTCAAGCCTATACCTTGACCTATGTGCCAACACGCAACCTAGATCACACCCAATTACACTTCATCTTGTACCATAAGTAAGGATCCTCCTCCACCATGATGCCATCCAACCTGCAACTTTCCAGACAGAATCCACATGCGAGTCCTTTCTTTCCATTAAGATATGTCTTGAGGTTGAAGAACTCTTCTTGTCAGGTGATGGACCACACAAATGACCCGTTGATACCTAGCCTGGTAGAATCCCTAGAATGTGGCAACCATGTGATCTCTTCCTTAACACACCATGACAATTGTTCATCTTCGGCTAAGCCCAAAGCAATACAAAACTAAATGTGTGACCTTGTGAACTAGGTAAGATCGGTAATATTGTAATATACATCTACATGTATGCAATTGTAGAGAACAAAATCCACAAATTTGACAATGATAGTAATGTTGCAGTTCTACTGCCACCTCTGTGGGGGATGCACCTATAGAAAATAAAATTATACCCCATCTATAGGTTAGTATCCCTCATGCCTATAACTTGTATTTCCATGTAAACCTATTAACTTGACTAACAATAATAATAATTGAGATAAAATATCAAGTGACATAAATAATAGTAGTAAATACCTAATTTTTATAGGTGTGTAAAAACTGTTGTTATTTAATTCCGTATTATATGTATGTATCAACCTATACATATATTTTAGACTACTTCTCTATACCTTGTATACTATAATTTGTTACCATTAATTCATAAAGCAAGATAACAATATGTTAATTATTAGTTCATACAATTATAAACACATTAGATATTAATTTGGATATATTATACACTGGATGCAAGAAAGGTATGGACTAGTCTATTTACTCTCTTAATTATTGGTCATTATATTATGTATAAATGTGCATATGTTAAATAATCACATGGAAATCTAATAAAATTAGTAATGCTTAAATGAATCACATTATTTTCACAAAATAAGCCCTCTGTAGAGATATATGTATAATAATCAGAAATATTATGGATACTAGGGAATACATCTATACATTTGTCACTGTTTAAATTAAAATGTTCTAGTAGAGAAGGGTATGTATTAATATAACTTATCAGTATATACCTATACATAGGTGACATGTGCTAGTGTCAACCGTAATGTATTATGTTTATGATTAATTAATCCAATGAATTAAAACAAACCAAAACACAACTATAGAGTAATGTAACCTTGGGAATGACTAAAAATAGTAATAATGAACTTTCATCTAATGACACTTGATAGGTGATTTCCAAGCCAATGTTCCTACAATAGGTGAGAATTGTCTTCTCTTTCCAGATCATGAAATCTTGGAGTTCTTCAAACATTGAATATGAAACAACTTTGAATCGTGTGTTGAGAAAGGTACTAAATTCTCGATTTTGTTATTGAACTATTTACCTCCCTCTTGAATTTCATTCATATAATTTTTCAAAAAGTGGCTAACCAATTTACTATTATCCTTTGTCTCATCTTGAAGGTCACCCAACAAAGTTCAATGTTGAACATTGTTGAGTAATTGAAATATTGGTTGATTTTGACATTGACACAAAAACATAAATATTAGCTAAAAGCTTTGGATCAATAGATTTAGTGGGTATTATCCCCAACCCTGGATAGTGAATAATGGACTTAGATGTCCCCCAGTACTGTTTATTGTCATAGGAAAAAGTTTCACTCTCTCATAGAGGCGAGAATACTAGGCACCTAGCCACTGGAGAAGACAAAGTATTGGATTGCTTGTGCCAATGGATAAATCATTTCATTTTGAAAATATTGATATCTTAGTATTAGTTTGAGAATCTCTTTCTAGTTACTATTTTGAACTATTGTACCTATTTGAGGTTAGCATGGTAACTATATTGTCTCCTTGTTATTGCCTTAGTCCACCAAGAAAACTTACCTATATGTGATATTATAAATGTTTATTTTTTTAATATCTAAATAATTGGATTTAGTACCAGTCTGGCTGACTTATGTTTCCCTTATGGCGGTCCATGTGTGGATTCGTTCCCTCTAGGAATTCATGGAAAGGTGATGGGAAGAAGAACTAGTAGAGACGTGCAAGACATGTTCCCTATTGGAGACTAGAGATGACTTATTCATATTCTTACTTTGTAGTCCTATGTATAAATAAGCTTTTGTGACTCTAATGTAAAGCAGGATGGTAAGAAGATTGTTTATATTTTCTAATGCAATTTCATAAATGTTCGATTGTAAAGACCAGGTCTTTACAACATGGGACTAGAAATATATACAGTCGACACTCATGTAGGTCTCTTGGAAGTTAGGGTTCATTAACTAATACACCTAGAACTTAGACAAATAGTTTACAACCAACCTAATATTTCTATCCTTATATACCTAAATAGAAATAGAAACTTAGGTGGAATTAATTTTCTAAAAATTGTCTAACCCACCACTCCATGAATATGAAACACCACTATGTTAGTAGAGATGACTTGAGGAATCAAAACATGTTAGTAACCTAGTAGTTGAAAGGTGACCAATGTGACTAGAGGTCCCAAGCTTGCATTTGTGAATTCCCATGTTCTAGAGAACAATATCTTTCTTCCTATGCCCTAGTGAGCCTTTATTTCAAGGAAATCCTATTTCTAGAATTGATTCATGTAGTTAGTATGGTGAATATTGAGGGATTGTGAGTTAGTTCTAGCATTGGTTTTGGCCATTTTTAGTTTTACAAAAGAAATATTTTCAATCAACAAATTATTTCTTTATAGTATTCAACTTACCAAGAAAAATGAGTTTAGGGAGTTTCAACGTACCAGTTTCTTGAGCTAAGTCACAAACAAACTGGTATAAGAAAAATGTAGAAAAGAAACCTCAAGTTTGGTGTAGGGTAATGGATAAGAGAACGTGAAGCATACTACATCGTAGTTAACATGCTTATTTAAATCTCTAGTTGAATCTTTTCAATGGGTAGATAATAGTACCTGAATAGACCATGGATGTGTTGATTTTGACTATGAAATCCACCATAAGGGGTGGAGAGTTGTAACATACTGAATTTGAGGTATTATAATTAAAAAATTCTCATAAACTTGAGTCTTATTACAATCAAGTCCTTACAAGCAAATCATATGTCATCATGTTCTTTATACAAATTAACCCCTTTTTAGTTTCTTATGTTCATTCCCCTCACTTTAAATTGTTGGTTTTAACATTTTTATACCTTACTCATTAACTTGGAAACTACTTGACCCATATAAAGCCCTTGATTCCAAATAATTGTATCAACATTGCATGCATTAAATTATCTTTATATGGAAACTAAAGGCTTTGGATTCAATGTCATAGTAATGATATATATTAGCCTTGGTGAATGAGTAGAGTAATTACCCTAGGTCGATTAGAATAGTAACTTGCAGTGTTAATATTCATAAAATACGAGATTTAAATATACTTGAGTCTTGGTGAAATGTAGATGTTTTGACTACTAGCCTAAGAGCCATAAAAGTCATAAAATAACTTAAATACTAGGTGTTTACTTAACAGTCAAACCAAAAATATGTGTTGGGTAGACCCGCTACACCCTTTAATAACATTTCTCTTCACCCTCCTCACAGGAACCGTGGAGCTTCCTCCCTTCATGTAATTCTAATGATTATGGCCATTACAAAGCTCTTGATGCCTCCCTCTCCCCATCAACCCCCTCTCCTCATCTTATAGACAACTGAAACCCTAGCACCCTCAACTATATAAAATCCTATCTTCCACCCACTAGACAACAATGAGCAAATTGCAACCTACCGCCACCAAGCTTTAGAGCACTATAGCGGATACCAAAACCTCAGGCTTCGATTCTGGTCTCCTTAGTTTTGAGCAAAGAGACCAGCACATACTGGAACCCCCACTATGGATGACTTACAAGTTGGTGATTCTTCCTTGAGATCTTGCTACCTTCTACAAGAACATGGATGACCTACAATGGATCTGATGCACCATAGTCCTCATGACCAACCTATCTCCTAAATAGTATGGAGTCCCTTCTCCTCCAACGACCACCACACTGCTATCCTCCAACCATGAACCTACAAATTAGTATCCACCATCATTAATCTCCACTGCCATCCTCTGACCATGAACCTACAAATCATATATAATCCACAATCAATCTCCACTACTTGAACCTTGTCCTATGCACCAGCACACAACCCAAATCACACCCAATTTCACTTTGACTAGTACCATAAGTAAGGTTGCTCCACCACCATGCCACCATACAACCTGCAACTCCCCAGCCGACATCCACTTGCAACTCCTTTCTCACCATTGAGATATGGCATGAGGTCGAAGACCTCTTCCTTTCATGTGGTGGATCATGCAGATGACCCTTTGGTCCCTAACCTAGTAGCATTCCTAGAATTTAGAAACCTAGTGATATCTTCCATCATACACCATGACAATTGTTCATCTTCGTCCAAGCCCAAAGGAAGACAAGACTAAATGTGTGCCCTTGTGAACTAAGGAAGATCAGTAATATTGTAATATACATCTATATGTAAGCAACTTGAGACTAACATCCACAAATTTGATAGTGATGTAAAGGTTTTGTCTACTATTATCCTTATACTATAGGGGATACACCTAGAGAAAATCAACTTAGATCAGATATAGAGATCAATATCCCTCATCCCTTCAATTTGTATTTATATCAAAACCTATTAACATGACTAATGATGGTAGTAATTGTGATAGAATATCAAGTGGTATAAACAATAGTAGTAAATACAAAATCATAATAGATACATAAACATTATTGTCATCTAACTCTATAGTATATGTATGTATCAACCTATACATATATTTTAGATGTCTTCTTTACCTTGTATAATATAATTTGTTTACAATAAGTCATAAAATAAGATAAAAATATATTAATTATTAGTCCATGTAATTATAGAGACATTAGATATTAATTTGGATATGTTATAAACATGGATGCAAGAAAGGTATGTACTGCTCTACTTATTCTCTAAATTATTGGTCAATGTATTATGTATATACATGCATATGTTAAATAATCATATAGGAATCTAATAAATTAGTGATCCTTAAATTAATCACATGTTTTTCACAAAATCCCTCGATAGACATATATGTATAACAATTAGATATAATATGGATTCTAGGGAATACATATATACATTTCTAACAATCTGAATAAAAATGTTCAATGAGAAAAGGAGTATGTATTAAAATAACTTATCAGCATATATCTACACATAGGTGACATGTTTTAGTGTCAACCCTAATGTATTATGTATATGATTCATTGATACAATTAATTATGACAAACCAAAACACAACTACGGAGTAATGATAAACTTAGAGAATGACTAAAAATAGTAATAATGACTTTTCATCTATGAGACTTGATAGGTGATTTCCAATCTAATGTTCCTACAATATTTTAGAATTGTTTTCTCTTTCTAGATCATGAAATTTTGGAGTTCTTTGAACATTGAATATGAAATATCATTGAATCATGTGTTGAGAGAAGGTACTGAATTCTTGATTATGTTACTGAGCTATTTATCTCACTCTTAAATTTCATTCATTGAAGTTTGTAGAAGTGGTGAAACAATTTGCTATTAGCGTTTCCCTAATCTTGAAGGTCACCAAAACTAAATTCAATGTTGAACATTATTGAGTAACTAAAATTTGGTTGTTTTTTATATTGGCACAAAAACTCAAATGTTGGTTTAGAGCTTTGGCTCACTAGTTTGGCGGGTCATATCCCCCACCTTGCATAGTGGATAGTGGACAATTAGAGGTCCCCCAATACTAGTTACCCCACATGCAAAAGTATCATTCTCTCATAGATGGGAGAACATTAAGCACCTAGCCACTAGCAAATACAAAATATCAGATTGCTTGTTCCAATGGATAATTCATTTCATTCTAAAAATATTGGTATATTGGTATTAGTTTGAGAATCTATTTCTAATTACTATTTTGAATTGTTGTACCCTTTGGGAAGAATTTCTTTGAATTTTTTTATTTATTTCTTGTTATTATAGAACTTTTAGCAAAGCAAATATGGTAGTTGAACCTGTAGTTTTATGTGTGCATCATATAATCATGATAGGTGTGTTGATATGCACCAATTTTATGATTTTAGATATTAGGTACATAATGAAAATAACCAAGATCGTCCTTCTGATACTATAATGATATATTCCAACAACTCTAAACATGTAACACCAATGTAAGTATGTGGAGTTTATTTAGTTGAAGGGTCTAGGGCTTGTATATTCTTGTATTAGATTGTTTCCTTTCTACATATATATTCCCTTTTGTTGCCTACAATCTATCTAGTATAAACCTTATGGTTCAGGAAATAGATATATGTGTTTTTGTTGGTTTTATTCATATATATGTTGTATGATTTGAGTCATCGAAGGGTTGAATATTTGGGTCTTCTTGCCATGGACACTCTAGTCATGAGGAGTGAGGATTTACATAAAAAATGGTTCCATGACAGATGGTATTAGAGCCATAAACATATCCTCTATGTATGATTAAAACACAATTGCTCATATGAACCTAGGATAAACCGTAGTCCAAGATGGTGAAATTGAGGTGTTAGGATTGGTGCAAAATGTGGGGGGTGTCTTACCTCCTATCAACCTATCAACAGTGATCAAGTTCTCTCTCCACACCTAGTAGGACGAAGTGAAACCAAAATTTTATCAAGGACTTTTCCTTAAAAATCTTAGAGAGTCTTCTAGAATCTCATCGCTTAAGGAGTAACCCAATACACCCATTAGATGACCTTTATATTGGATTCTTATCTTATCTTTCTCTAATTAATTTGACTCCTAAGATCTCTCAATTATGGATAACTATGTATGGGAAAATTCAAATTCAGTTGTAAAAGGTTGACTAAAGTAATGATAATGGTGGTGATGGTGCCATGATCTGATCTTAACTTGAGACTTGATTATGATAAAATGAAAGTACTCATTATGCACTCATGTGTATTTACCATATCATGGAAACACTTGTGCCACATCTATTTTATGTGATTCCTATGTTTGAGATAACGATAAGGATCTCATATACAATGACATAAGTAGAACTCACTTTATATGTCATGTTGAAAGGTCCATATTGACTAAGCTTGTGTTTCTCCTATATTTTTTAGACTAAGCAAATATTTACCTATTGTTATGTATCATGCTGCATGCTTTGATATGACCATGTCTATGGACACTCAGATCATGATGGGAACACTTTTTATAAGAGGCATGACCTATTAGCTATAATGATACTTTGTAAACTCAATTTTGGATAATATGACAAATTTAAGATCTCAATCATGTCTTATGATGCTCTAACTATTTGAATATTCTAAATTTACTCTTCTATTTCCATGTATACCCCTTTATTTTCCCAAAAGGAAGGATATGAAATTTTGATCTAGGATATGCAAGAATGTTGAACTATTGTTGCAATATTTATGAGAATTGATCTTTGACTCCATGACTTTTTGAGACACAAATCAATAATCCATACTCTGCCTATTTCCTCATTTAATATATCGATGATATAGGTACAACCATGCTAATTCAATGTTTTGACTCCATGACTTTGACTCCAACTCGTGACTCCACTGACCAATGTCACATTCCTATTATGACTATCTATAAATTTTCACTTCTTGACTATATGGAGTTTTGGTAGGTAATCATTTATTATAATTTTGACCTCACTGACGTAATTATCTAATAGGTTGTATCTTATAGTGAGTTGAAACTTATCTTGAATTTCTATTTGATGATAATCTTCAACATAATTATGTTGTTTATAATCATGTGGTTAAGTTTCAAGAAAGAGTTAGGTCTAGATAATTCATCAACATTTAATACCATTATAATGAAATTGATGTAGATAGCATTAAATGTTGCTAGATTGCTTCCTATGGATTAAAAATCATCCAAATGGAAATTTATACCCTCGCTAGAATTGTTGGACCCATGATAATTGATGTCCAATTCTTGACTGTAGGAGTTGATTTTTGAAATTTGAACTCTTGATTATTGATCTTTATATCTACTAGACTCCTATGATCACCTTGTTTGGATATTAAGGTCACCCTCGATATACATTTTGTGAATTTAATATCCCCAGTCTTGAAAATTCTAAATGATGATTATGTTGACCTTCAATTTTTGAATTGTGGATAAGCTTTTATGTGGACTAGGGTGGGACTATCCATTGATTTTGGTGCGATAAAAACATGATGTCAAAATATAATGCTTGCCTCCAAATGTTGAAACACAAAATCTCAATGATGTAAAAACCCCACCTAGGACTGATGCAAAATATTAAAACTCTAATCTTGGTATTGAAAGTTATACATTACTCTGGAATCAAAGAGCAATATACTTTCGACCTACAAAGTTATCTCTCCGGTTTATGATATGTGGGTAGTCAATGTGGCTATATAATTAAGATTGATGCTTGATTTATTGATATCTACATGATTTTGATATTGAGGTGATGATGATACTAAATGTTGAGTACCAAGATGTCTATGATATGGAATATGAAGTCACAATCTAGTTTGAGGATTTCTTCAAATTTTTGGGTCAAATTTTACTTTAAGGTGGGGAGGATGTGATGAAGTGTATTATCTCTCTCATCCTTTTGTACACGTGCTCATGTGTAGACCATTTAACTTGATATGTCACAAATATGGATACTTAATGATGAATCTTTAATCTAGTGCAAACCTTGATCCAATCACTATCTTGAACACTAGATTAGTAACTTACCAAGATACAACCTTGGACACACTTATGTACTAGATATGGTCTTGTGACATGAAATGACGCTTAATATGTACTTTTGATACTATATCTCTAATCTTGTACAAATCTTATTAAATGATGTTCAAAACTAAATTATGACCTCAAATCAGTAACTTTAATGACTTGTAACAATAATCTCATGTTGATCACTTTGTACTCTTTTAATGATTGTAAGACTTGAAATATGACATAAATGGATATTTTGATGATTAAGTCATTAATCTTATACAAAATATATGATTTCCCTATTAATATCAATGAACCCTAATCTTGGTTTCCCTAATCTTGTTGGGATGTGTCACCCTAAGTTAAGAATGATTTATGATGTAATATGTGACACAAAGATGAACTTGCATGTCCTATTTGAGATGTTGAAATCAATATTGTGAGAAATTATGAGTAGAGTAGGCAAAGCATCCAACCTTTATAAAAAATATTAGTGAGACCAAATCTTTCTTATTTTAGTCAAGTCATACTTGGTTAAACTTCAAGACAATTAATGGACTCTTTTCAAGGATCTAATCATGTCTATGATTTAGTTATGTTGTTGCAACATATGCTTTACCTCCTATTGACCAGAAAGTGGTATTGAAATTTTGTGCATTAATGTTTATAAAAGTTCTTGGATATATGTACTTGTTTGAGATGCATGTTCCCTATGATTACTTTGTTTTGTCTTCTGTATAATACATTGATAGAACTATAAACATAATCATATATGTCCACTGTACAATCCCTGTTGATCATGTTTGTATTCTTGGGGTAAGGTCATGAGGCTCGGTATACCTACTTGATTGGATCAAGCAAGGACACAACACTTGACCCATGGTCAAAACCTTGGCTTTTATCCTTGCCTCCCATCATATCAAAATAGGTTTAATTCTAATTTTTGGTTTAAATGCCCCTCATAGACCCTTCATTTTAGAAGTGGATCAAAGGCTTTATAATGTTGTTGCACTTAAAACTATACTTGTTTGTTAAAAATAAATTCTTCAAATTCTTTGTTTTATTTCATGTTATTATATAAGTTTTATCCAAGAAAATACATTACTTAAACATGCAATTTTATGTTTTACATAGCGTACTTAGCACAGTTGTATCGTTGTGTACCAATTTTATGATTTTCGAATATAAGCACAAAATGAAAATTACAAAGATCATAATTACGCTACAATGATGATATTTGCCAAGAACTCTGAACATGTAATACCAATATAAGTCCATGCAGTTTGAAAAATCAAAGGGTGTAGTTCTTGTAGCTTCTTGTATTAAACAGTTTTATTTTGATATATATCTCCCCTTTTGTTGCCTACAAGCTATGTAGTTTGAACGTTATGGTTCATGAAATAAAGAATGATGTTTTTTTGGTTTTATATGTATATATGTTGTGTGGTTTGATCCAATCAAGGGATTGACGCTCAACTCTTTTCTCCACTAACCTTTTAGTCACCAGGAGTGAGGATTCATGTAAGAATTGGTTCTTGACATAGAATTTAGATTAACCAAACAAGTATAAAAATAAATTTTATACAATAATTAAATTAAATAAACAAAATGAAACTTTGGATTTTCCAAATACAAAGTAGTTCTTCAGTTACTATGCAAAAATTGATGTTTTGCATTATGTGCGTACAATTATAAACTTTAGCAACACAAGCAAGCACCACAATTAGCTAACGATTCAAGAGTAATATATTATTTTATTGTATTCTAAATTAATTAAACCAAATAAAGATCTACTTTTAGATTTTACTAAAATAAAGAGATGGAATTACTTAGTCTCTACACCCATAATGAACTCATAAAAAGTGCCAAACTCTATTTTTTACTTTGTATCTAGAAAATGTAAATATTGTCTCTTAATTATTAATCATATACTTGGATAGATTAACTTCTCTAAAGAATCAACCATAAGCATGACAATACTTTCCTTAAATCTCCTTCATGTAAAGACAACAAACAACATATTAAGTAAGGTCATTAATGATGCATTGTCTTCCATTCATTCTCATGCAATATATAGTTAAAACTCCAAAATGCTACCCACTAAACTAGTATTTATCTCATTATATGAGTTAAGGGGGTATGAAACCTTGGTTGAGTGTTTCATAGGCAAGCAAAGAAACCTAGAGAAAGAAAAAGGAAAACTCAAATTATATCAAACCTTGTTCATCATATAAGAAATGGATGCCAATTGGGCACCTAGTCAAAGGAAGTATGCCCCAAATAAATGTTCGATTCACATAATAGTTTGTTAATCATGTTTTACACATAGTACATGAGTGATATAAAAAGAAATAGAAGAAGAATGTCACAGAAAAGAGATATTGCGACTATCGAGAGATATTCTCCACAATGGACATAAAGGATCAAGTCTTATTCATATAGAAGAGGGAGTTTCACTTCTTCTTCTTCTTCTTCTTAATGTTCTTCTTCATCACCATCTTCTTTTTCATCTTCTTCTTTTTGTTCTTCTTCTTCTTCATCTTTTTCTTTTTGTTCTTCTTCTTCTTCTTCTTCTTCTTCTTCTTCTTCTTCCTTGTAGCCTCTAGTATAGTAGAATAAACTCCTGAGTCATTGTTGGCTTCTCATTTGAAGTTGTGAAACATTTTCATAAAAATAACCTTATTGTACTTTATGTTTTCATACAAATTCAAATAGGCACACATGTCATGTCACATGTGAGTTGTCAGAGGCTGGAAGCAATAATCATTCGGCATGGTGTGTCTTGAGGTTGAAATGACATGCTGATGGGTGTAGGGAGTAGTTATTGACTAAAATGAATGTCATGTCATTAATCGTACATGATGTATGATTATGAGGTTAGGTTTGGCCAATTTTACTGCGATGAGACACAATATCTAGCTATGATGCCATGTCATGTCATCGATACTTGATTTCAAGTGACACCATTATGATGTGATTTAACATGCTTCTCTAATGGCATGAAGTGTATGCTATTATTAAAGATGTTTGAAGGTGATAAGGGTGGACATAACGTGTCCTTGTAAAGAAACATTGTGTCATCATATGGAAGAGTTGTGCCTTACATTTGGGTAGTAGCACCACATGCCCAAGAGAGGACACATGTCTGAAAGAAAACAAATCTGACTTCTATGTCTTTAACTCTTACTCCCAATGAGTATAGGGTATCTAGATGAACTTTGACTCGTGAATTTGCAACAAAATGTATACATTCATTCAATATGACAACAAAAGAGTCGATTGTACTAAAGACGCATTTACAATCTTATATGTATGCAAAACCAAGAATTTGGAGCTAAGAACGCAAAAAAAGTAGGTATAAAACATGGTATGAACTATTTTCATGATTAACCCTCATATGAGAGGACCCCATGTGCTTTTTAGTATAAGTTAGGTGTCTAGTTAGCTCATGTGATGTTATAATATCTGATCTTAGGGTGAAATAAAGTAATGATGATGACAAAGTAGTTCAATATGAAGATTTTAGCATTCAATACTTTGTTAACTGCTTCTGGCATTGAATTTGCATCCCTCCTTGGTTTACGTTGTACGATTTTTACCACCAAAAGATTATTTTTTTTTATACTTATGTATGTAAAAAAAATTTGGATCTTATCAATAATTTCTGCTAAGTCACAGTGAAGGAAAGAAAGAAACAATGGAAGTAAAAACCCAGGCATAGTTAGAACTAAACTCAAGAACCTTATATTTGAGAGTAGTTGATGACTAATAAAAAGGGGGCTTCTGCTTAATGTTTAATGTACCAACCCTTGTTACCCATTTAGGTTGTGAAGAGCTATGCAAAGTGACTTGTTGTATGATAATGTGAACTCTAGGGTTGATCATGGATTTGATAACTTAGCCCTAATTAGTTGATATCATCTATTACAAGAATTATCTATGTACATCATGCTCTCACCTATTAGGGATGACGTTAAGAGTGAATATATATAGCCCATGTACCTTCAAATACTGCCTACATTGGCTTATTAGGTTGAACCATTTTATGAAGTAGAGAGTATTTAGTTTGTAGCATATGGATGGACATTTTTTTAGGAAGAAATCATATTTATGGGTTGAGAGTGTTGTAACATACTAAAACATAAATTCCTAATCCTTAAAACCCCTTTTACTCCTAAATCATATCCATATGGACTCAGTTCATAAGAAAGACCCAAAGAAGGTGTAACATAAATCTTGACGTGAGAATATGATGAATATAGGTTGAACTCGATCCTAAATTATGCCTAGATAAACTTAACATCCTCATGTGATTTAATGAGTATGTTAGTACCCATATAGAGAGAAATATGTTCCACATTTTAATTTAGTATCATATTTTCAAAAAAAATGGAGATTCCATTCATGTTGTAGTCATGTCTTGAACTTGAGACCTCTTGGTAAAAAACCCAAGGATCTAACCATCCAGATGTCCCATCTTGCACTACTAATATACCATCTTGAATCCAATGTGTATAAAATAAGGATTTGGTTAAACTGGGTAAATATAGTTAGATAATAATTATGGGACAATTAAATAATTTTCCCGAACTCATTGATGTAACTTATTGAGCACAACTAAGTTTATGTTTATGTAACAAAGTGTAATATTGTAATTTGACTCATTCCTTGGGCCTTCTCACCTATAAGTAGGCATTCTAATACATCCATACCTCCCATATGGTGTTATCAACACATCAATTGCCTCCAATCACCCTGGAGTATGTTCTTTGAACACCACCTAACTTGTAGTGTTGAATGTGAGCTTGGTAGTGATTGTCTGGTTTTTATAAATGTGCCCACATTTTGGGATTTTTTCATAGGCTCAATGAAACTTAAAAAATTGGCAATTTTCATGATTTAGGTATCGTTTCTATTTCTCTATTTTTGTGCCTAGTTCAAGCCAATTGATAAGTTTTAATGTTGTGCCAAGTTTGATGTGTTTTTGTATTATTTTCCTTGTTGTGGATCCACTAAGGGTCTCCAACATCTTTTTTATCTCTAAAGGTTGGTTTGGTATGTACAAGTAGCCTCCTTGGATAGAAATGGTGGAGTTGTGTTCTTGAGTGCTATGTCATCCAGGGCCTGATACGGGGCTTGTTTAGACTGAGGAAGCTCCCTAATAAGATGGTTCATGATGCAAAACTAGTTTGTGTCGAATGTAATTGGATATTTGAAGGCATGCATTGATCTACTCTTTCTTCTTTTTTTATCAATCGGTCATCTGATGTGATGAGAATTTACAACTTTGACTTATTTTATGTAACACTTGTTAGGGAATATAGATTTTAACATGTCCTATTATGAACTACTTATGTGCAATTTTTGGACTTGGGTATTACCAATATGCCATGTCATGTGACTACAATAAATGCACCTAATTTGCGCTCATCTTTGCCAATGGCTTTCTACTTAAAATACTTCCTAAATGATTTTATTTTGGAAAAGTTATACCTTATTAGTAGTATATCATAAAAATAAAAAAATAGTTTCTAGAATCATGATAATGCTATTTAAATGACGATCTAGCTTTGATGACCTAATTCAACTGAATTAAAAAGGTTGTTTTTAGGGTTTGCTTACATAATGAGAATTTAAACCAAAAATTATCTAAATTTCTATTAGGTTTTCAAGACCCAGGATTGGACCTAGGGTTTATCATGGATAGTTTTGGGAATGAATATCATGTATGTTGCATTTATCTATCGCTAGGTTGGGCAATTAATATAATTATATATTTTTTGGCCTAATTCGAGGCATATCTCTTTGACTCTTCCTCTTTTATGTATTTGACTTTAGGGACAAACACTTGTAAATTTTTATTTTTTTATTCGGCATGCATAATGAACTCAATTTGTGATATCTTTTTTAGATTTCTTCAACTTTCATAAGAATATATGTTTGATTCATTTTTTGATGGAGATCCTAATTTATGCACTTTTATGGTTTGAACCTATAAACCCATTTGGTTAATGGAAAATCTAATTCTTTTTGTGATTAAACTTGCACTTGCCACCATAATTTTTTATTCAGTAGTACTATAGTTACATAACTTTGGTTGTTTGTTTACTTTTTTGTTTGCATGTTAGTGTGATATTTTTGGAATGGAGCTCATGTGCCCTATACCCAGTTTTGTTCTCGACATGTTATACTTATATATGGATTTTTATTTGACATACTGTGAGAGTTTAGTTATATGTAATTCTCCATAAAGTCTAGGTTATATGTGATAACAACCATTTTTCTTATATATTCACTAGTACTATGTTATATCACTACATGATTTGACTATATATTGATCGATTATGTGCACAACTAAACAATGTATGTTGTTGTGGCATACTTTGTGCTAATAAAATGGTAAGTACATATTTTGGAATATTTTATATCATTGTGACCACATTTTTAATAAATATTCCTTTAAATCCTAAATTGTATTAGTTGTGTATTTTCACCCTGTTATCATGTTTCTTTCAAAATCTCCTCTTATGGTGGTCTTATTTTTCCTCTCTCTATCTCTCTCTATCTATCTATCTATCTCGTCGATGGGAGCCTTTCACATATCATTTGTTGTCTTTTTTTCCTTTATATTGTCCAATTCTCTATTTATATGCACATACCAGCTTTTGTTAATAATTTATGTCTTCTCTTCTTTTTTGGAGTTTGCTTATAACTTCTTATATGAAGGACAATGAAGAGTGGAGCATGTAGGATTTGGACTTGGACAAGTGTAGCCCACCTCTTTTGAAAATAAAGTTGAGATGACCAAGTTACCCTCTATAGCTAGTCATGATAAAGATGATCACATAGTCTCCTTCATGTTTCCACCCATGTGGGTGTTGGACCTTTTATCATGATAAGTTGTAATTCTCAAATGAATTTAATTTTTGTTGTTAGACATTTATTATTCCTGAGAACATACTTGAAATATCGAATAATGATTTATTCATACCTTACAGAAAATTGTTGTGAGTTGGGCAGTGGATGAATACTCTTATTCGACTGGGTAATCAGTAAATCTCCTCTCGAGCTCCACCCATTACAGCGGAAGAGCTACCACGAGTTTGTTTTTCTCATTGCATGTGTACTAGTAGATATATACGTATAGGTTGTTTAGTTATTGAAGCAAGATAATCATTTTCGTTCCCCTAGGGTCAGAGTTGCTGGGAAATAAAATTGAATTAGCGTGCAAACAACTGTCCATGCACACTAATTATGGATTGGTTTCATGTGATCCTAGTGAAGGAGTAAGAATAAGTGCCCAACTTTTCTAGCTACTTCAAACTCATGGATTCATATTTATAGAGTTTGCATCCCAGCAGTATCTATCATCAAATGTAATATAGTTGTGTTCTATTTCAATACACTCAAAAGGGATGACTGTCACTATATTATTTGTTCCTCAAGCAGTTCTGGTGGTACGGTGTCCCATATGACAGGTCAATAAGGAAGAGAAATCGACACTTTTTTCACTTCTCCATTATAGAAAAAGGAAAAAAAATAGACTAGTAAATGAAATACTAGAAAAAAATAGGCTGTTTATAAACTCCCCCGGAGGTTGGGTAATACCACGATAAAATAGTAAAGGAAAAGTCTTTTTATTTTCGTTTTGGATGAAAGTGATGGGCTTCAATTATCGTAAGATCAGAAGGAATATTGCTTTGTTAGTCAGTTGGTCTAAGAAACCTCAATGAACTGAGCATAGGAATTGATGATAACAAGCTCATTCTACCAAAATAGTGGAGGACAATAACAAGCTCGATGCTATGATTACTGCTGTTAGACATGGTTTGTTGTTGTTTGATGTGGAATATCATACAACACCGGTTATTCAGGATGAGTGGGCCCCTGGCAGAGACCAGTGGGAGCCCAGGAGCATGAGGCAGAAACAAAGGGCACCCTAACCTACATCTGAACTGTTAGTTAAGCTTATCGCCCTTATAAAAAGACTTTTGTTTTTTTCACGTTGCGAAAATCTGTCTTCGCTTTCTGGACCACGTGCAGTCTATATATTGTGCGCGCCCTCTATTTCGGCCACCAACGTGCTAACTTACAGTTTCTACTTCATTCTTCTTTCTTCTCCTCGTCTTCATCCTCCCTAAGGAATCCTTTGCGCAACATGGATGCTGCTTCTAGCGGGAGTGATTTGGAGATGAAGATGGGCAGGGGTCCCAGCTTCGGCGAGGGTCACTTTGGACGCGCGTCCAACGCCGACAGCGTGGCGGAGGACGAGGAGGAGCTCTTATGGGCTGCCGTCGAGCGGCTGCCGTCCACAGGGCGGCACAACTTCTCCATTCGGCCCATGCGGCTGAGGTCGCGTCTGGGCGCCAAGGACGTCATCGACGTGCGCAATCTCGACCGTGCTGGGAGGGAGAAGGTGGTAAACCAGGCGCTCGACACGCCCGACCAGGACAACTACGTCCTTCTCTCCCGAATCAGGCAGAGGCTCGAAAGGTAGGTAATTATGGCAGCTGTGGTGTAAGCGTTGTTGCTTTCGTATAATAGACACAGTACGTCTGATTGCTAGTCGATCATTTAAGCATTAGTTAGCACCGTCAGCTAGTCAGCGCGCGACCAAATTCAAATACTGTAACAAGTTTTATTCTGCTGTTTTTCTAGGGTGGGGCTGAAGATCCCGACGGTGGAGGTGCGCTTTCAAGATCTAACGGTGTCTGGTGATGTCTACATAGGAGTAAGGGCACTTCCTACTCTGCCGAATTACGTCAGAGACGTCTCCGAGGTCTTCTTTGCTCCTACACTTCCTTCTCTTATTTCATTCAACTTCCTAATAATTAAGTCGCCCTAACAGTGTACCAGTATTTTTTCTTCTTTGATCTCCATTATCTAATTATATTCATTGCAAAGTTACCTACTTGTTTATCCATGCTTTCTTTTATCACTTTGTCCAGTCGCTGCTTACAAAGTTGGGGATATTGAGATCAAAGAAGCACAAACTCACCATTCTCAAAAACATCAGCGGTGCTATCAGGCCTGGAAGGTGGGTAACTATCCAAAGGTTGCCCGTCAATTTTATATGAGAATGTTTATTTTTCATTATTTGAACACTTATCCAATAATCGTACGAGCAGCATGGACGTAGTTGTCCTCATATTTGAATATGACTCTCATCTCTAGGTGTGTTTTTGTCCGCTTGCTGGATTTAGAAGAGGAACCTTACCTCTTATTGGCTTCAACTTTGACTGTTTATTATCAGGATGACACTCCTTCTAGGGCCCCCTGCTTCTGGTAAGACCACCCTCCTCCTCGCTCTAGCTGGCAAACTGGATTCCGACTTGAAGGTATGTATATATAAACTAGTCCACTTACCTCAACGCCTGTATATCAGCTGCATTCTCAGTGCTTGTTTCTTGTACCAAACAGACGACTGGGGATGTCACATACAATGGTCATGGACTAGATGAGTTCTCTGTTGCTAGGACGGCAGCCTATGTTAGCCAGACGGATAATCACATCGGGGAGCTGACTGTTAGGGAGACTTTAGATTTCGCTGCTAAATGTCAGGGAGCAAGCGAGGCACTCTATGCCGGTTAGTCCCAGTCTTTTTGTTAAAGCAACTTTTCTCTATAATTTTATAGTAATTTTAGAAAACGTCCCTATTGCAACAAATTTCAGAAAATTTCGGCCTTTCCTACCATGTGACTTGGGTAGCAGCTGTTCACTCTAAAGTTTTTTTATCCCTCCACCCCTTTTGTTGAGTGATTTCTGTTCTATTTTTTTATATTATTTTTTACTTGTACTCGGGGTACAGTACTCCGCTACCAATGGGTGGCCGAGATTTTGAAACTAAAATCCAACCTAGTTTTCTCACTCGCTTAACATAAACATGACGGGAAAGCTCAGAATCTTACAAAGGAATCATTAGGAGAATTAAAAATTAAGGAATCATTCGTCCGAAACACACCCTACCTAAACTATACAAAACCGAACATGCTCAAATCTGGGCCTGCCCCATGAAACTAACCCGAACTATACATATCTTAAAAAGTTTGACATGACCCACCTAATCTGAACTTGAATCATTCATCTAACGCAAGATCTGACACGGCACACTTTGTTTCACCCGACCCAAACCGTGTGGGTCTTAAAAAGATATCACCCGCACAGCTCGAACTCGACTCAACTTGTACAAACCGAAACATGACTCCATGTCGATCAAGTTTTCTCACCAACTTTACATGAACTCGACGTGAACAACACGGGTCACAACAAAATATCGCCTTCCTGGCCCATTTTAAACAAGGCCCAAAATACGTAAGCCTGTACGAGTCCTGAGAAGAACTCAGTTCGGGTTTTCCTTACAAGTTTGGGTGTATACAATTTGTTAGGTTCGCGTCAGGTATTGCAAGTTGTCTTCTTCGAACTTCATAGTTCAAGTCAAGTTCAGGTTCAATCGGGCTAAATTTGGATTTATTTAATTGGGGTTAGATCTGTGTTGGACAAATAGTAATTTTTTTAGCACCCATATATTTTAAATAGGGGTGAGCATAATCTGGTTCTAATCAGCTAACTAAAGTAATTTATGAAGAAGCTTTTAAGTCTAAAAAAATCTTTAAGCAAGATACGGTCCAATCAGGCATTATGAAATAAAAATAAACCCGTCGAAGTGAGCCAAACGCCATGCAATGCCAACAGGAGAACAAATTAACGGAAAAAACCACATATTCTATTAACTAAAACACCCACAAGATTACAAACATTGTCTTTTTCTCACAATCTCTTATCCACAATAAATTTTTAGAACTCACTCCCGTACTTTTTTCTTTTTTGCTATCTTTTTAACTTGTCATTTTTTACACACAATGTTGACGCACGTTGGGATATCCAATGTTGACACAAGTTGACACACAATATTGTCGTTGTTGCCATACGCAAAGTTACCACAGATTGACACACAATGTTACAACATATTACACATCGTATCATATAGCTCTGTCCTATTTATAGTGTTCTCATAGTATATGATAAGATTACCCCAAAAGATAAGACCATACCATATAAGACATTACGATGGGATAAGGATAATTTATTAAAATAGATAATAGAGAGATCATACCAAATTACATAGGAAGGAGGTAAAGGTGATGACAAACATTATCTTGGACCCCAAGTCTATAAAATTTAGATTGTGGTTATATTATTAGACAATAATATCTTAAAAAATAAGATAAGAGACATTATTTCAACAATATTTACCTTGATCTTATTTGATGATGTGTAATTGCTTCTCCAACAAAATTTGTATTCATTCTTCTTCTCTGCTTCTGTCATCGAAAGTTGCTTTCGTTTCAAGAAGTTCTCTACCATGCATGAATGCATAGAGTATGTGTCTCGGCTTGGCTCTTCAAATCCTTCCTGTGAGATCTTCTCATGTTGTACAGTTTGAAAGACTACACTGCCTTCACCTTTAGTTGGAAGAACCGCATCCATCATGCATTTGACTCCCACTCCATAGGGTTGTGCCTTCTTTAAGTTGTGCATATTCAATGACACAATATTGTTGGTCCTACCACATCTTCCTCCTTCCAACAAAATACGGCTTCACCTCTACACTTGTTGAATTTGCATCCGGGTTTGCAGTCCTGCACCCATTTGCATCGAAGAGTCAAATACATGTATCACTATTCAAATTCATGATGCCTACCACTCATGTCATTGTTTCATTTATACCTCTCGTCTTAGTAAATCTCTCATCAATTGGTCCTCTTTTAGTTAGAATATCTTCAACCAGTCGATATGCTCTATTGGATCTAGTACTCTATATGATCATTTATCCCTTGCAAGTGACCTACACGTCTCCACCTCACATTTATGTTTTACAATCATTGGATTTAATCACCCTCTTGGGTAATCAGATCGTTCTTTCTTAGGGACATATCATACCCCCAACAATATGTGATCTAATCCATCATAAATCTTGACAAGATGTATAATGAAATGAGAATTTGTAACTAATATCCCTCCATGAGAAGTACATAGTTCCATAATAAAGTTATCATTATGTTTTTCTAACGGATGACTCCCAATAGTATTTTTCAATGGCATCATACTTTTATGTGCCTCTAATGCTTTTTATCATTTCTTATGAACCTCTCTCTGATATCACTTGAAGTAATTTGTGTGGAATCTTCAAGCCCAATAAAAATAACGTAAGCGAGATACATTCCAAGCATGCACAATGAAACAAGTATAGCCCATTGATAGAGTCAAATGCTATGCAACAATCAACGAGAGAACAAATTGGTGGAGAAAATTGCAAATTTTATTATATAAAACCTTTATAAGATTACAAGGATTTTCGATTTCTCACAATTCCTTGGCCATAAGAGAATCTCTTAACATGTTCCCATTCTCTCCTCTATTTAGCAATCTTTTTAGCTTCCCCTTTTTGACCCACAATGTTGATACATGTTGGCACACCCTATATTGCCACATGTTGACACACAATGTTGTTGTAATTGGCACATCCAAAGTTACCACATGTTCAAACACAATGTTACCACACTTGGACACACTTTATCATACCGCTCTATATCTTATTTATAGTACTCTCATAGTATAAACTAAGAATACCCTAAAAAATAAGACCAAACCACATAAGCTAGTACGAGAGGATAAGGATAACTAATGAAAATGATAATAGAGAAATAACATCAAACAAAATAGGCTGGAAGATAGGTAATGTTGAATATTATCTAGGAATATAATTCTATCCAATTTGGGAATTTCTAATGTTTTAGATAATATTTAATATCCTAAAAATAGGATAAGAGATATTATCCCAACATTAAACACATGTTTAATTCAACTATGGTTACTTTTTTTGGAAAACTTGATTATATTCCGTCATGGATTGTTTATTTTAGTTAATTCGTTAAATAGTTGATTGGTCATTTAAGAATATTCTTTATTTGTTTAATCATATTAATTGAGTAGTCATAGATTATGTTGGGTTTTGTGGAGAAATCATGCCCAGTAGAAGCAATTAAAATAAAATTCCATGCAACCTGAAATAGGATCTCGTCGACAACAACATATTTTGAAAGATTATTTATGGGATATACCTTATCGAGGAGCAAGTATGGCGATGTTTTGTTGCACGATGGTATATAACATTACTGGCCTACATGGGCGGTACTTCTCTCCCATTCACTGAGTGCATTGCAGGAACATTCGGTGGCGCTCCTTTCGTGCGGTCATGTACACCGCTTATAACGTGTATAGATGGTCGTTGATGTCCTCCGAACGTAGGCATCTCAACGTTAGCTTCTCTACTTCGTTCACACAGATGGACTGGAACTCCACGTCGTGCTTCCTAAGTCGGTCGGAAGGAGTAGCCTCTGTGTGGTAATGTGCTAGTGTCGTGATGCTCTCTTTTCTCTCCTAAGGATGGTGACGGCTAGGGTTTACGTACATGAGCGTAAAGTGAAAAGCCTCTCTCAATATCTTGTAAATATATCGGCCATCAAGCCCCTATAAATAAGAGACAGAAGGAATCATGGTTTCATAAACCCATCAATAAATAGAAAGACCGTGTTAATTAAAATGTTCATGAATTAATTAGAATATTATAGAATTAATTAATTAACCACATAATCATATTAATTGATTAATTAATATCTGACTCTATGCAATCACTTGGGATGGCTCTATGGGCATATATACCAATAGACTCCCACTTGTACTTAGAGCCAGTCACTCTAATTAATTAGCTCAAACATTTTAATTCCAATATTATTCTAATGGATTACATAAACATTTTAGTAATCAATGTGATTCGGAAAAATTCCAATCAAACCCACAATTATACTCCTATTCCAACACATCCTATGTGTGTGACCCAGTAGGCTCCAAATTATGTTGGTAGTCATATCCATAATCATATTATGATTTCACAAGCAATGATTGGTATCTAGCAAGACTTCATTTCCACCTAAGTAATTGGAGAAGTTGGAGAACAACTTAACCTATCATTCATGACTGGTGCTATAGTGATTGTATAGTTCCTTTATCGTTGATATCCAGATTGAACTCGAGTTATGGAAATGTAATCCTCTTCAACGTTCAATCCATGTTCCTTGAACTAGAGCAGACTGTCTGAGATATATGTAAGCTCAATATCACATATTGACTCACATCAACATGGCCATGCATTTCTCAGTTTCGCATATCAAGTGGCCAGAATATTAAACTCCCATAGGAAGGACAAATTCCATCTACATCACTCACAGTCATCCCCATGTGTCACAGGACACCCAAGCACCATATTTATGGCAATACTTATTTAGGACCGCGGAGGATGATGTCAAAGTACACTGAATGACATGTGATAACTGTAGTGGCTTCAGGTCTAAGAATTACAATCACCACCATCATTGTGAGATGTGACTCTAACTACCAATCATGGTATCCATGTGTCACTATCAAGGTGGGTCTGTCTGATACAATTTTCTCTAACAAGTATCTATATATTTGGTTTGATATCTCCACATCATGGATAATGAGATTCTTCCATCAACCAACATACATTCTAATCTTATGTGTTATTGATGTCTATGGATATTTCCACAATAAAAACCGATGAGGGACAAACAAGAATACATACTCTTAGCATATATATGATCTCACTGCTCAGGTCATCAACCCAAAGACATATGTCATTGAGTATATTATTCTGTAGACATCTATAAGTTTTGTGGTCATCTCACAATATAAAATACAAACATATAGATTGGAAACTTGCCTTTATTGATATGATCCATGTAGTATTACAAATCATTTACATAGTATCCCATTACAATCATCAAATGATAGTCTCTATGGGAATACATACCAACAAATTTCCACTTGCACTACCCAATCACTCATGAATCTCAATCCAAGTGATTGGACATGTCTGTCATGTTTCTGCTATGGAAGTTCTTTTGTGAGTGGGTCAGTCACATTGCTTTTTGTAGGTACTCTACAAATCTTCACATCTCCTCACTGTACGATCTCTCATATGAGATGGAACTGCCATAGAATATGTTTGGAACGTTGGTGCAATCTTGGTTCTTTAGCATGTGCAATTGCTCCATTATTGTCGCAAAACAACTAAATTGCATCACTAGCACTTGGAACCACTCCAAGTTTAGAAATAAACTTATTGATCCACACAGCTTCCTTTGCAGCATTTGATGTTGCAATATATTTAGCCTATGTTGTAGAATCTACAATCGTCTCTTTCTTGGAACTCTTCCAGCTCACAGCTCCGTTGTTCAGGCAAAACATAAATCCAGATTGCGATCTATAGTCATCTTTGTCAGTTTGGAAGTTAGCATCGGTGTAACCCTTTACCACGAGCTCTTCCTCACCATCGTATACCAAGAATTGATCCTTAGTCCTTCTCAAAAACTTTAGGATGTTCTTTACAATTATCTAGTGACATTCACCTGGATCTGACTAATACCGGCTCATCATGATCAAAGCATACCATACATCAGGACGAGTACATAACATCGCATACATGATAGATCCAATTGTTGATGCTTATGGAATCTTACTCATGTACGCCCGTTCTTCCCAAGAACTAGGACATTGGGGTTTAGAGATCGTAACCCCATGGGACATGTGCAAGTTACCTCTCTTACAACTCTCCATGCTAAACCTTTTTAGCACCTTGTCAATGTATGTGCTCTGGCTTAGGCCTAGAATCCTTCTAGATCTATCTCTATAGATCTTGATTCCTAGTATATAGGATGCTTCACCTAAATCCTAGAGAAGGTCTTCTCCAGCCAAGCTTTTACTATCTGAAGAATAGGGATGTCATTTCCCATCAATAGTATGCCATCCACATAAAATATGAGAAATATGATTGTGCTCCTACTAACCCTTTTGTAAACACAAGGTTCATCTACATTTTGACTAAAGCCAAACTTTTTTACTACTTTGTTAAAATATAGATTCCAGCTCCGAGATGCTTGCTTCATCCATAGATTGACCTTTATAACTTACAAATTTTATGGGCTTCCTTTGGATTGATAAAACCCTCAAGTTGCGTCATATACACATCCTCGAGTAAATTCCCATTAAGGAATAATGTTTTAACATCCATCTGCCAAATCTCATAGTCATGATAAGCTGCAATGGCAAGCATGATCCTGATGGATTTAACCATGGCAACTGGTGAGAAGGTCTCGTCATAATCAACACCTTGAATTTGACAGAATCCTTTCACAACCAATCTACCTTTATAGGTTTGAACATTTCCATCCATGTCAGTCTTCTTCTTGAAGGGTTTTACCCCTTCAGGTGGATCCACCAAGGTCCATACCTTGTTGGTGTACATGGATTCCATCTCAAATCTCATGGCATTGAGCCATTTCTCAGATTTTGGTCCCTTAGTAGTTTCTAGATAGGAAGGTGGCTCATCTGCTATGCCCAATTTGTCACTATCTTGAGTTATGAGAAATCTAAATCTCTCAGGCTCAAGTCGTGTCCTACTAGACCTATGAGGTTCTTGTGTTACATTTAGAACTTGAAATTCCATAATAGTTTGTGTGTCTTCATGTTCCTTATGTACCTCCTCGAGTTCTCTGCTTTCTTATTGATCTCAAACTTCTTCGAGCTCTACATTCCTCCCACTGATTCATTTGGAAATAAATCCCTTTTCAAGGAATACAATAGTCCTAGCAACAAACACTTTGTTGTCAGTTGGTGTGTAGAAGTAGTATCCTCGAGTTTCCTTGGGGTATCCAACAAAGTAGCATTTTTTAGATTTGGGTCCAAGCTTTTTAGGAAATTGTTTCCTAACATAAGCTTCGCATTCCCAAATCTTTAACATAGACAAATTGGGACGATTCCCATTCCATATCTCATATGGTGTCTTTTGAACCGATTTGGAAGGTACATGATTAAGTGTAAATGTTGCGATTTCAAGAGCATATCCCCAGAACGATATTGGAAGTTCGGCTGAACTCATCGTTGATTGTACCATGTCTAATAATGTATGATTCCTTCTTTCGGACACACCCTTATGTTGTGGTGTACCAGGTGGAGTCCATTGTTATACAATACCACGGTCTCTTAGAAGGTTCTCAAACTCTTGGATTAAGTATTTGCCACCTCGATTTGAATGGAGTGCTTTAATACTCTTACCAAGTTGCTTCTCTACTTCATTCATGAAAGTCTTGAACATTTTAAGAGTTTCTAACTTGTGTTTCATAAGATATACATAGCCATACCTACTGAGGTCATCAGTGAAGGTAATGAAGTATTGATAGCCTCCTCTTGCATTTGATCTAAAAGGTCCACATACATCAGTATGTATGAGCCCTAGTAGATCACTGGCTCTCTCACTGTGTCTAGTGAAAGGAGTCTTCGTCATCTTCCCTAATAAACATGCCTCACATGTCTCTAATGATTCAAAATCAAAAGAGTCTAGATAACCATCCTTATGGAGTCTTGATATGTGCTTCTCGTTTATGTGCCCAAGACAACAATGCCATAAGTATATTTTGTTTGAGTTGTCAAGTTTTAGCCTTTTAGTATTTACGTTGTATATGCTAGTCTCATGTTATAACAAGTAGATACTATAAGACATAGGGGCATTGCCATAAAAGATCTCATATTTAGAAATAGAAATCATTGCATTCTTAATGTGAAATTCAAATCCACTCTTGTCCATACAAGATACAGAAATAATATTCCTATTAATGATGGGTACATAATAGCAATTCTCTAATTCTATTACAAGGCCCGTAGGTAAAGATAAACTAATAACTCCAACTACGGTGGTAGTAACTCTTGCTCCATTAGCGACCCGCAGCTTGACTTGGCCCTTTTGTAAAGGCTTACTTCTTATCAAATCATGCATATTTGAACATATGTGAGATCCACATACGGTATCCAGTACCCATGATGAAGAAGTATTTAAGTTTATCTCAATAATGTATATACCTGAAGTGGAGATCTTTATCCCCTGCTTCTTCTTCCTCAGGTCCTCCAGGTAGAGAAGATAGTTTCTTTTTCAATGTCCAGCCTGGTGACAATGGTGACAACTACCTTCTTTGGAGATCCCACCTTTAGCTTTAAACACGGATGACTATGACTTCTGCCCGACTTTAGAACCTTTCTTAGCCTTGCCTTTACCTTTTAACTTTCCATTTATCATGTTGATCATCATCACACACTTGGTCTTATCTTTCTTCATATGTTCTTCAGTTGTCCTCAACATGCCCAACAATCTGACAACGCTTTGTCAAGATTGTTCATGTTGTAGTTCATGACAAAATGACAATATGATTCAGGAAATGATTACAGAATCACATCAGTGGCCAACTCTTAACCTAGGGGAAATCTCGGCTTTGATAGGCTTTCCACATACCCAATCAAAGTGAGTATATGGGTGACAACAGAGTCTCCCTCTTTCATCTTGCTTCGAAACAAAGCCTTGGAGACATCATATCTCTCCTATCTTGTTTGATGCTGATACATGTTCATGACATTCATGTTCTCATGTTGCTCTTGCAACTCATAGTTCATTGAGCACAACATCAGACACTTGACATCCACAACACCATCAAGGTGCTTCTTGTAAGCATCCTTTTCATCCTTAGGCGCATTTGAGGCGGGTTCCGCAGGCTCTGGTGTTTCAAGGACATAGAGCTTACGCTCCTGCATGAGAACAATTCTCAGCATCCTAAACTAGTTTTGAAAGTTGGTTCCGGTAAGTTTGTCCTTCTCAAGGACTGTTCGCAATGAGAAAGTGTGAGTGTTGTTTACCATTTGATTGCTACAAAAGAAAAAGTTTACATTTAGTCTAAAATATTTTGACTTATAAAGATTTGCGAAACGAGATTAATTTGGCATTTAATTAATTATTCTCCCACTATTATATTCAAATTGATATCCCTCACTATCAACTCATAATATTACAATGTACAACCTTCTAGTGAGCCAAGATCCAAAATAATTGGATCAATGCCCCACCAACACCGGCGTCAAAGACTAAATACTAAGGTAGGCAATTTTTGCCAATTGCATCATATACAACTCTTGGATAGATGATCATGCACAACTCTTTGACATGATGCATCTGTGTGCCTCTAGGTACTTGATCCTATCAAGATTCTTTAGTTAAGTCCAACCCATAAGCCAACACGATGAGTGTGCACCCTACGGAGGTAGACCCACACACCCACCATCACACTTCCATGAGATAGACAGTGTACCACACGAAGGCGTGCCCACACATAGTCAATCAAGCTTTTCATGTGTGTTTCTTTATAGAAGGCAACTAAAACTTAATATTATTATTTTATGAGTTTTATTAATACATATAAATATCCAAACACCACATACTTATAGTATGTATCATATACTACTATATCCACAACTACAAATAATAAAAATGCAATCACAAACACAAATACATCGGTTATGGCCATACTATTGTAATCTTTTAGAGCAACAAAGGATTATGGCCCATCTAAGGTCTTATGCATCTCATGCAACAACACATGTGAATCAACCTGTAAGGATCAACATTACAATGAACAACTTCATAGATTCTCTGTGAGGTTGGAGCTTCAAGTTGCTTCTTGGAATTAGATCTTCATGTTGCTTCTCCATGGATGCTCCTTGGAGTTGGATCTTCAATTTGCTTCTTAGAATTGGATCTTCATAGTGCTTCTCCATGGACACTCCTTGGAGTTGGATCTTCATGTGGCCTCCTTACATCAAGTTTACAAAGGCTAAAACTAATCCAATCTCTATTACATCATATGAGTACAACTATAAAGAGAAAGAATTAATTACACTTTGAAATAAGACATGAGGCTCAGAATGCAAGATGAATACATTATACAAAGGATCCACGTACAACCATCATACATCCATAGCATTCACAAATAAGCATATCCAAAAGATTCACAACTACATTCATTCACAACATTCACAAAAGGAGATTCTAGGCCATAATCATGCATGCATTTACCACATAAAATAGATTTTAAATGTGACGTGTATGATATCATAGGTATATCTACATATACATATATACATATTAAAATTACAATACTTTTAATGCGGGAAGTTCCCCATTAAATAAATTTTTGACTCCCACATAGACTATGTAGGGTACACAGGGGCAGCACCCCTGTGCGGGGATCCCATCCGAAATGTCAAAAATAGAATCCTGTGGCGTATGTGGAATTAGGTTTAGATTTACACATTAGTAGTTTTAATTCGCATTGTATGAAACATAGAAAATAGTATAAAACAATTTGATCATATTGAAACAAATCCAAATACGTCGTAGATCAACGTTGCTTTGATACTGCTATTGGGTTTTGTGGAGCAATCATACGCGGCAGAAGCAACAAAAATAAATTTCCACGTAACCCAAAATAGGATCTTGTCGACAATAGTGTATTCAGAAAGAGTTTTTGTGGGATATACCTTATCACGAAGTAAGTCTGGCGATGTCCTGCTATACGATGGTGTGCAACACTGGTGGCCTACACAGACGATACTTCTCTCCCATTCGTTGAGTGCATCATGGGAAGATCTGACGACGCTCCTTTCGTGTGGTGATGTATGTCACTCGTAGAACATATGGATGGCCGTTGACGTCCTCCAAACATATGTGTCTCAGCGTTTACGTCTCTACTTCATTCACATGGATGGACTGGAACTCTACATCATGCTTTCTAAGGCGGCAGGAAGGAATAGCCACTGTGCGGCGACGTGCTAGCATCACGGTGCTCTCTTTTCTCTCCTGAGGACAATGATGGCTAGGGTTTACGTACGTGAGCATAAACTAAAAAGCCTCTCTCAATATCTTGTAAGGATATCGGCCGTCAAGGCCATTTAAATATGATATGAAAGGAAGTAGGGTTTCCTAAACCCATCGGTAAACAGAAAGACTGCGTTCATTAAAATTCTCGTGGATTAATTAGAAAATTCTGGAATTAATTAATTATTCAAATAATCGTATTAATTGATTAATTAATATCCAACTCCATACAATCGCTCAGGATGGCTCTATGGGCATATATACCAATAGATTATATATACCAATTTATCATACACATATACATACCTATATAGTTGTAATTTGGTTTCAATAAACCTTCCTTATTCATATCATAATCAATTGATAGTGGAACTTGATGAATTTTACATTTAAATACATTATTATTATTAATTGATCATAATTTAGTCAAATATTTTAGTTAATACTGATAAAAAGCAAGATTAGTTAACAAAATTAATTGATAAATAAGTCATTAGCTGATTATTCACAACTAAATTAGCCAAATTATTTTCATTTAGTTAATGCTTAAAATATGAAACCATAAACTAAGTGAATAATAGGATTGATTAATTATTAACCAAAAATAAACCAAATCTCGCCTCTTATTTTAGATCACTAAACTTGGTGAGAACATTCTGTTTATTTTGAGGTTCAAAAAACCAAAAAGCCATCGATAGAATGACTACAATTAGAGAACTAAAAATGATATCAACTAAAAAACAAACTTTTGTAGACAACATTGGTCACTGATAAGGGGGTGCTTTTTATTTTTATACTATGGTACTCTTTGCAATTACAACAAAGAACAAGGAGTATACAGAAATACTTTTTCTCAAAATTGATTCTTATCTGGAACATTTATTTGGGTTATTACTAGAAGACATTGTGCATGTAGCACCTCGCAGGCATTAGTCCTATTTTATAGATTAATTAGCTATGTACACTTTCTTACAGGATACGTCCACGCCCTCACCAAACTTGAAAAGGAAAAAAAAATAAGGCCAATGCCAGAAATTGATGCATTTATGAAGGTAATCTTAAAATTATATGTTGTCAAACGCATATGTTTCTATTTCGTGGAGGTATTTTATTATGTTAACTGTATGATGAAACACAGGCTATTTCAGTGAAAGGAGAGAAGCACAACCTTATCACTGACTACATGGTAAAAGTTCTAGGGCTCGACAACTGTGCTGACGTGGTTGTAGGGAGTGAAATGGTTAGAGGTGTTTCAGGTGGTCAAAGAAGAAGAGTAACATCAGGTTAGTTTGTGTAAGGTAGATAACAATGTTTTTAGTGACAACTCATTATTATGTGATAGCTAGTTTTCTATGTCCCATGATAGTTGATGTTTTTTTTTAAATCATGAGAGGCCAACCAAATTTACTGAGCTCGTCTAATAGTAAGTCACTTTGAGTCTTAGCAAATCACTACCTTGGTAGATATCAATGGTGTATGTAAAAGAAGATGTCACTCAAACATGAATACTTTTTTGCACTAACAAATACGTAAAGAACCCTTTGGCATATAGTTGCATATATTATAATATCCAATCTTCAAATATTGTTTACAAATTAATCCTGCAAATTAATGAGCATTGGTTTGACCTAAGGTTATACAAATAGATCAAAAATCAAGATATTTCACTATGAATAATGACTCATTTTCAACCTTCCACTAAAGTAGCCATTACTTAAGTTTTTTTGGTCAATGATATTCTTTTTATTTTCAATGTAAGGGGTGACATACTAGAACTTTTCCCAATGTTTTAATCCATGCTTCTTTGTTGATAACAAATAACTTCCTTTGTTTCTTTACTCTAAAATTCTTTGTTAGACTTCATATCTTTAATTTTTGTAACTATTAGCACAAATTGTATTGTTTTGGTCAACCTAATTGATGGAAGTTGTGGTGTCTTTTTTGGTAAATGAGTAACAATACTACCAGTTTTGTCACATATACGCTCATAGTGCCCAATGTTAATATTTTATTAATCTACAGGTGAAATGTTGGTTGGCCCTAGAAAAACCCTCTTTATGGATGACATATCTACAGGACTTGACAGCTCTACCACATATCAGATAGTGAAATGTTTTAGAAATTTTGTCCATCAAATGGAATCCACTATCTTGATGTCCCTATTGCAGCCACCACCTGAGACATTTGACCTTTTTGATGATATAATACTATTATCTGAAGGTCAAATTGTTTACCAAGGACCAAGAGAGTGTGTTCTTGATTTTTTTAAAAGTTTAGGATTTTTTTTGCCCCCTAGGAAAGCAATTCCAGATTTCCTACAAGAGGTAACCCAAATTTACTAAGTTCATATCTAAATAATTTCAATAGACATCTGACACTCTTTGTTAATTTAGGTGACATCAAAAAAGGATCAAGAACTGTTTTGGTTAGACCCATCACGACCTTATGTTTATCTCACTGTTGATAAGATTGTTGAGGCATTCAAGCGATCTCAGTATTGGATATCAATGGAATCTATTCTTTCCGTAATGCCTGAATATGACAAGGATATAAATGATAGTTTTCCATCAAGTTCCCCTCTACCTAGTGCTTTGATCAAATCTAAATATGCAGTTTCAAGGTGGGAATTACTTAAAGCTTGTCTTTATAGAGAAAGTCTTCTCATTCATCGACATAAGTTCCTCTATATATTCAAGACATGCCAAGTAAGTTGGTATTATAATTTGGTATTTTATGTAAACATATTTACAATAATTAATTAATTATGATGTATGCAGATTGCGTTTATAGGATTTATAGCTTCAACAATATTTATTCGAACAAGAATCCATCCAACAGATGAGCTTAATGGCAGTATCTATCTTTCATGTCTCTTCTTTAGTTTGATCAACATGATGCTAAGTGGCTCCTCTGAGTTGTCAATTACTATATCTCGACTCCCTGTCTTCTATAAGCATAGGGATAATGTTTTCCATCCTCCTTGGGCTTTTGCAATCTCAACATGGCTATTACAACTGCCATATTCCATCATAGCGGCCTTTGTTTGGTCATGTGTAGTTTATTACACAACTGGATTTTCCCCTGAACCAGGAAGGTACTAAATTGTGTAAAAATTAGTATGAACTTTTCTACAAATGTTTGTAACTATAAACATGGAATTAATAGAGAAAGCTTTTAAATAGAATAATGGACATTTTAACAGGTTTGTTCGCTTTATGTTAATATTATTTGCAACACATCAGATGGCATTAGGGCTCTTCAAAATGATGGGAAGCATTGCTAGGGACATGGTTGTTGCCATGACAGTTGGATTTGTTGCATTGTCAATGATATACTTATTGGGAGGTTTTATGGTTCCAAAAGGTATTATCATTTTAATCTAGATATCAAATATCTTATTTTCTTAAATTATGAATAGGGGTTGAATTTACATGTGATATTACTAATAATGAGAGTTGTATAATCACGGATTATTATTTTTCTTATAAATATGCTTGTCATTATGGAATTTTGTGAAAATTGTATCTAATGTTGTTATTCTTTATGTAATAGATATAATTAAACCATGGTGGAGATGGGGATATTGGGTATCTCCATTGACATATGGACAACTTGCAATTTCTATTAATGAATTCACATCAACTAGATGGATGAATGTATGCTTTCTCTTTTATATTTTTTTATTACATTAATCATCTTAACGTAGAGAAGACATGTCTAATTCATTATTTGTTTTTTCTCTTCAATCAGAATAGCTCTGTTATGAGGAATAGTACAATTGGACATAATGTGCTTCGTATGGCTTACCTTCCAACTGGAGATTACTGGTATTGGCTTGGCATTGGAGTCCTTATGGCATATTCATGCCTTTTTAATATCCTATTTACCATTTTCTTAGTGTACTTAAAGCGTAAGTTAATGGAAATTTCCCTTTGATAATTTTGTTGTTTCTTATTGCTTGAAACTATTTCTAGTTGATTTTCCTTGTGATGTATGAAAAGATGTTATTATACAGCTCCAAGTAAAGTGCAAACAATAATAGTTTCAAAGTCAGAAGGAGGTTCTCAAAGTGGCCCTACTTCAAATGGTATTTTGAATTTTCTATAGTTAGTTAACTTCTATAAAGAAAAGTTGACCTTCTTGTTACGTGATATTTAAATGATCCCATCCATTATCTATTTAATGTCACAATCTATTTTTTTTTCTTTTAATGAGAATTAAACTCTTACCTGAATTTGATGCTCTTTTTGAAATGTTTGTCAAATAGTTTGCTACTAAAATAGTTAAGCAACTATATTATAACGTTATATGTAATAGTAGCATTTGTCATAAGAAAATTTTGGATTAATTTCTCAACCAATACTACATTAGCACTAAATCAAGAAATAATATCCCCCATAATAAACCAAGATAAGAAGCAACATTATTATGGAAATTGTGAATATGCAGCAAACAATCAAGAATTCTACTACAGAATTAGACTTCAACTCTTCTAGATAATCTTGCAAGTGATCTACCTATGGCAATTAAGATGGTGACTTCAATATACCTTGGATAAGATTACAAAAAGATATTGAAAAAGTTATATGAATATGACATCACGACCACTATATGTACTAGAATTACATATAAGAAGTAAGAATAATAATGATGACTACATTTAGTAAGAATATTGAATGCACTCAGTGTTACATTCAAACCCCAAATTGAACCCTAAGAGTACAACTAGTGTTATATATTTGGCTTCATCTTTTCTCTTGTATTTTAGATGATATCTGAACTCCATTATACATATTTGATTACCCCATAGCATTATATTTTGAGTTTAACCTAAATATACCACAAGTTGTATCCAATCCAAAAACTGGTCTTAATGCGCATGACAATAGGGTATCAATATGTTAGGAAGTTTTAACCTCCACTTAGTGACCCAATTACGGTTGTAATGCCTACAACAATTTGGATGTAAATTAAATTTAGTTTTCAACAAAAAATTAATCAAAAATCATCATTTACCGAATGTCAACAATGACTGGCTCTGATATGTTTTTGATGTCAAATCTTGATCATTGTTGGATACCATGCTATGAATTATATCATTATCAATCATGATAATATTGATAACAACCCAACCATGACAGAATGTTGATTGATTGAAGGTATGAGGCACAAATTTTCTACAAAATCCTCCTTACATTCAACTCTATCTTGAGAAGGATGTGGTTTTCCTCCCATGAGGACAATTGTAAATGAATCATTATTTGCTCTCTCTCTATCATGGCTTCCTCATTGTGTGAGGGTTCTAGGTGTGAATCTCTCTTTTCTTTGTCATTGAAGAATAATAATCAACACTTCAAATACTATACATAATATAAGAGCACCATCAAGTTGATATATGACTAGATGATTCAGAGAAAGCTTCCAACTTAAGTAGTGGGATAGTCTATATCTTTGTATTGTCTACATTTTTGAAATTGGCAATCTTCTAGCTTTAAATTTGGTCAACTTGAGTCCCTCAAGAACTACTGACTAAAATCATTTTACTTTATTGTCCCATATAAAATTTGGTCATATGACTATTAATTTAAATGCCAAATTACAAGACTCTGAAATCTTGACTTGTGAAGGATTATTGTATTTATCCCTTGAGATAGATGACCTCCTTCATAAAATTTGACTCCATCCCATTATTTACCATTCTTTTACATAAAGAGACAATACTTCATAAGGTGACTTCCAACTAAAATAGTATATCCAATATTCGACAACCAATACATGACAAGTTCCTTTTATCAATGTCTCTTGCATCATATTTTTCCATGTATTTTGTAACAAATGTATAATTTTCACCAAAAATCAAATAAATATTAGAGGTATCATTTAAGTATTTAGTATCCATTTAATTTTTTTACAATGAATCGTACATGTATGTGTCACATATCCTCTTACAATAGTAACTTTACATGATGTCTTTGTGTGACACCTGATCCCAAGATAAATGAGTAAGGATGTTCTACGATTGGTGTCATGTAAGAAGAAACACGTCCATTAAAACTTAATGTTTCATTAATAAATATAAAACAAGAAAATAGATATCAAAATTAAAATTTTGAACTTGTACTCGGACCATCATCACGAGAAAGTGGTATATTCCTAACATTTGTATACATGTGAAGACAACCATATATCATACATGATGTGGGATCTAAAGCCCATTATCTGTGTAAGGTTTACATCAAAATACTAGAAAATCTTTGAGAAATAAATAAATCATTTGAAACACCCTTTAGGGGCCTAAGTATAATAGATTCATTGTCTACTACAAGTACACCACATAACTCATGCGATGTATTCTATTCTAGTGTTGTTTCAAGGTTGGAGACACCTCATCATAGTAACCTTATGGAGGGGGGTCTCTATGAACCTAAAAAGGCTAAAACAATGAGTGTGAGACAATGGACCCAATATATGATGAAATTCATGTAGAGTACTCGAATTTTGAAATTATATATATTTCAACTAGGCATGTCCGTCACATTGAATTATAACATCATGGGGTAGGATGTAATACTAGAAACATGCATAATATAATACGTACATAATGGATTATACTATTCATCTTTAACTTAAGTACAAGTCATTCATATATCATTTCCATTGTTAACTTGTAATATACCATCTAGTTGATAGATACTTGATCAGGGATCCACAAAGCCCCCCATGTAGGATCTCAGGGTTACGTGTCTCAGTAATATATTTTCACATATCAGTCTATGTGCATACTTGAAACTATACATGCACATCAACATGCATCTTACATAAATCTTAATATTTTCATTGGTACTTAGGACCTTTCACCTTATCAGATAACATGTAGACATCATTGTGGAATAGATATATTAGCCTCAAAATCATCAAAGCTAAATTTACTCATTGATGTGATTTCAAATATCAATGACCATGGTGACTGGTGAGAAATTTTCTTCATAGTAAATATCTTGAACATGTTTGAAACCTTTAGCCACTAGTCGCCCTTTGTAGGTCTCAACATTTCCATCCATGTTAGTCTTCCTCTTGAAAACCCATTTACACCCAATGGGTTTTACCCATTTAGGTGGTTACGCCAAGGTCCATACCCTATTGGTATTCTTGGAGTCCATTTCACAACTCATGACCTCAAGTGATTTACCATATTCTAGTCCCTCCATAACTTCCTTGTAGGTGGTTGGCTCATCCTATTCCACGACTAACACCTCACCATTTTGGGTCACAAGGCATTCAAATCTTTATGTTTCATGGATATTCTTATTGTATCTATGAGGTTCTTATGTTTCTTGAGGGTTGGATGTCCCACAACAACTTGTGGAGACTCCTCATGTTCCTCTTTAAGTTCATATTCATTTTGTGTATCTTGAACTTCATTGAATATCATTTTCCTCCCAATATTATTACTAAATATGAACTCCTTCTCTAAGGGTACTAGCTCTAGCACTAAATACTTTGTTCTGGGAAGGAGTATAGAAATAGCATCCTTTATTTCCTTAGGATACCCCACAAAATAACACTTATCAGATTTGGGTCCCCATTTATCAAGAATCGAACGCGTCACTTAAGTTTCACAACCCCAAATATTTATGGAAGACATATTGGGAAGCTTCCTAATCCATATCTCACATGGTGTCTTTGGAACTTATTTAGAAGGAATGTAGTTAAGTGTAAACATGACCATTTCTAGAGCACACCCCCAAAAGGATAGGAAGTCTGGCTTGGCTCATCATGAACAACTCCATGTCCAACAATGTGTAATTCCTTCTCTTTCAAACACAATTATGTTTTAGCATTCTTGTTGAAGTCGATTCTGATATAGTACCACAACCTTGAGGAGTTCCTCAAACTCTTGGCTCAAATATTTGTCACCTCGATCAGATCGAAGCATCTTAATTTTTTTGCCAAGTTGGTTCTCTACTTAACTCTTGAATACATTGAATTTTTCAAAAGGATTTAGAGATATGTTTCATGCGATACACATATCCATATCTACTAGAATCATGCCCTCCTCTAGCTATTGAACTAAAAGGACCTCATACATAAGTATGTATGAGTTATAAAAATTCTATTGCCCTCTCACTATTTCTCGTATAAGGTGACTTTGCCATCTTTTTCATTAAACATGATTTGCATGTCTCAAGAAATTCAAAATCAAACAAGTCTAAGTATCCATACTATGGATTTTTGAAATGTTCTTCTTGTTTGTATAGTCAAAGATACAATGCTAAAGGTAAGTCATGGTTGAGTCATGTAGTTTTAGCCATTTGGAATTTATGTTATATACATATATCTAAAGATCTAAAATCATAAGATATATGGAGATGGCATATATGAAATCATCCAAGTAAATTAAACAGAAATTGTTACAATAACTCAATGGCATAAGAGTAATAGAAATTATCTAATTCTATAAATATCCTCAATTTGTAGAGATAAAAACGGGTGTCTCTATAGTGCAAAAAAAAACTCTTGCTATACTTTCTACTTTGTTCACACATATTCCTTCTATATGGATATACTTCTCTTATTCTCTTACATATTGTTTCTAATAAACATGCTTAAGAAGTAGTTGAATTTATCTCAATAACATAGCTATCTCAGTGGAGATCTCTATCTACTTGTACCTCTCAATTCCTCTAGGTAAGATGACAATCATCCAATGCCTTGATGAAGTTGTCTATGTGCCCACAACTCTCTCTACCTTCTTTTCAAAAGTATTTTACTTAAATTTGACCTAGAACCCATGTTAGTTTTACATTTCCAGTTATATCCAAACTTCTCATTTTGTCTTTGAAAATAGAATATAGGTATAAACTATAACAGTTTGTCTCAATTGTTCATAACACAATGAGACATGCCAGGAATTATCTAATTGCATCATTCATAATGATTGGCTATCAAGATTTTCAACGTTTGCATTTCAAGTCAATGGCCAACTTTCGGCCAAGGAAAGTCACATACTAACTAGGTTTTCTATGTACTCAACTTGTTTGAGTATGTGAGGATATAATGATAGTGGTTTATGAGGTAAACATGTTCCAATACATTGGGCTTGTGCTCTAGCTTGAGAATATATCTCAAGTTCATTTACTAGTCCATCAAATTTGTCTCATCAAGCATGTATTCTCAGGATTGATCGCAATGGCATGTGGTTTATGTTTAATTTCTGTAGTATTAACTTTTAGTTGAAAACTTTATTATTAATTAGGCCATTGATTAAGTGTTTAGTCCCACTTTTTTACTTGAATCAATATCCCTCACTATTAATCCAAAAGTTATAGGGAATAGCTTTCTTGTCAGACAAGGTCCATTTTTCATTGAATCATGAGTCAATTTTGGTTGACCGCTCACAAATCAATTAATTAGATAGGAATCTTTTACCAATTGCATCACATGCAACCCTTTGATGGAAGGGGAATAACCATTTTCAAATTCCATCATGGAACACCCATCCTCATTCCTCTAGGCACTTAATTCTATTAAGGTTACCTAATTAAGCTGAACCCAACTACTGATAGCGATAAAACCACAGACCCTACTTTGGAAGACCCACACATTTGCTACACCCCTCATCAAGATGGACAATTAACCATGAATTGGAGAGCCCAATTAATCAAATGAGGCCATGAGGTATATCTCCCGTTTTATCTTAAGCTTAATATTTAATAAAGATTTTTTTGTAATACATATACATATCAAATCACCACATATGTATATAGTATATATCATATTATAAACAAGAACCACAAGCGATAAAGAGAAAAATGCAATGATTATGTCCTACTAGCGCAATCTTTCCAATCTAATGGAAGGTTGCGGTCATACAAGGTTTCTTGCATCACATGCATAAACAAAATATAATAAACCATGATTCTCGGATTCTTCAATCATGAGAGACCACCATGGACAATCCATCATTGATGATAATTGTTTGAGATTAATATTTCTTCATGTCCACCATATTGGATATCATTTATCCTAGACAATCCTAAAATGGGTACATCTTATGTAAGAGAAACCTTGAGTTACATGCAATAGAGGAATAAGGTGGGAATCCATACATTTAGAATCATTAGATAAGCTACAACATGCAAGTTGTATTAAGAATTAAAAACCATTAACCACATGTAATAAAAGCAAATTGGAACTAGGTTTGGTCTTAACCATAAATCACATACCAAGAAGCCATTTTGAGGCGTTTCTTTGAATTTTCATGTGTTTACATATAATAACATATCATAATGTGATCATGGTGATATTAGTCGAGACATTCCCAATAACCAAATATGCACATTAATCAATTTCATCAAATGATATATATCCACTACCGTTGGTCCAACAAAAAAAAAACTTTATTCATTATATAAAAAAATCAATAAAGAACATTAAAGCTAGCTCTGAGACTAGGAATTTTTAGAGAAACAATGTCGCAGAATGAAAAATTTCATGAATCCTTAGAGAATGATCCCTTTAATGTGACCAAATTAGATTACATTTACAATTTTATACATTATCACAGAAGAGGTTCTAATGATTCAACTATAAAGTTCACAGTATATGATGACCCTACAATCTACGTATCTCTTGAATTTCTTCAAACTAGTAATAAAAACTCAATTTTGTTGTTTCTAGTACGCTGGGAATATCCTCAGGATGCATGTATAAACTTTTTCTTTGTGTCTAATTGTGGAAATATGTCACTCATTGGTAGTGGTGGATCATAATATATAGTTGGCTATTTACAAAGATCAAAAGGTTACAGAGTTGACTATGTTGACTCCAGATCTGACCCACAATCGCCTTTGGTGGATAGCACCATTCCATAGGGAATTTGTGTGATGGACCGCATTGTTTTTCCATCTAGATTTTTTACCTCAATTTGTTTTACACCATGACAGATCACGGTGTTTTAATGTAAATACCTTCTCCTCAATTTTTATATCTAGCAGATAATGTCGTTCAACCATCAACGCCTTTGGAAAAATGTCACATTTTGTTTTCTCCTCTATTTCAAGTTCCAACAGTTTTAGATCCTTATCTAAAAGAAATTCGTTGTGTAAACTCGATTCCATAGTATCCATGTGAGCTTTTGAAGATGGTCAAAATTTCTAGTCTGCTCCTCTCCCTCTTTCTCTCTCTGAGTTTATCTTAGGGTTTTCTTAAACCTTTGACATAGATATGATTGTGTGTCCCTCTCATATCATATATATAGGGGAGAGGAGAGTTAGGGTTTTATAAACCCTATTTGAGAAAACTGTGGATTCCCTCATAGAATAAGGGAATATGCCATGCATTGGGTCCCACAAAATGTACCGTTCGGCAAGTCATGGTGTGAGTCAGATTTCCTCTTTCTCCATGGGTAGGTCTTCGACTCATGAAAATTAGTTTACAATGTCTAGATATATGTTTATTTCCATGTTCTTAAAAGTTACTTGTAGGTCCCTAGATTTATTATAACAATTACAATAAGGTTCAAATCAACCTTTCTTCAATCTATTTCTATGTTTCTATCCTTGTAGGAATCATACTATGTTGTCAATGGATTCACTAATCAATATTATCATCAATAAACAATGAGAAATGTCTAGCCACACATCATTATTACCCAAGTACTACAATTAGCCAGATAAGACTAAACCATCAATAACTGATGTTATGACATTTTATAATCTTTTTTCATATATATTTAGATTGAACTAGAACCATGGACACATCATCCTCTTTACATTCAATTTAAGTTCCTTGATCTTTTAGTAGACTATCAAGATACATATGAGCTCAGTATCATATACTAACTCACATGAGCATGACAATGCATTTCTCTAGTCTCACTTATCAAAAGCCCTTGGATATCACTGCCATTATATGGTAGGGATAATTCCTTCTACATCACTCACAATGCATAACATGATTCTCATCACACCCAATCACTACTGTTATGGAAACCTTCTTCAAGATCATGTTGGACAGTGTTAAAGCATGATGGTTTTCGCATCATCATTATAGTGACTTCATGTTGAAGGACCACAAAACCATTATGGAATTTGAGAGTTTATTATGACAATGACAAAACTATCCATGAATCACTCTTAAGGTAGGTTTGTCCAGTATATTTATTCTCCAACAAGTACCCATGTGTTTAACTTGGTATCCAATACCTATGACCCAGGAGACTATTTATATTTAGGGCAACATATAAGGTAGTGGAAACAAAAAAAACTCATGTTCCAAACAAGAAGATCATGCCAACAATGATGTATTTAGGAAAGAGGGTTTGCAAGATATATACCTAGTCCTGGACAAGTCTAGCAATAATCCTTGCAACGACATTCTTATTTCTCAAGAAGCACCCAGAGAGTTGTAGGTGGCATCCTCCTAGTGTAGCCATGAACAACAGCTAAGCATGTCCTCCTAGCATGGTGACAATGGTCTCCACACCTCACGTAATCCATGTGGACCATCAGGAACTCCTCGTTGTGCTTTACCAGATCCAACAGGAAGAAGATGGTCCCTTCATTGTCAATGTGCTAGTGCTGACTTGTTCTCCCTAGTTGTCTCTCCCTTTTATGGGTAAGACTTGCTCAGAATCTCAAGTTACCAAAACTGTAAGGGTACAATGTTTTTCAATATTAGTCGTGTCTTTTAAAATCCTTGACTACCCCTCCTCTATTTATAGGAGGGTCAGGGTTAGGGTTTCCAAATCAATTGGGATTCGAAGAAACAAATTTTCATGAATTTTTGGCTGATGTGAATCAGGAGTTGGTTGACTCAACACTTGAGTCATTTAACTCACACCCTAGTCGTCAACTGGAACATCCATTCAGAAGATTAGAATGCTTTCCTAATCGTAAACACATTTGCTAATGCAACGATCAATGCACAACATGATATCATCATCAATCCTTGATCTAAGTCAAACTGATTGTCCATTCGGTCGACTGGACACTTTAATCAATCAAATCAACACTTGAATCGGTTGGCTCAACACTTGAGTCGTTCGACTCATGTTTCCAGTTAGCCAATTTTCAGCCATTGTTTTTTAATTGACTTGACACTTGAGTCGCTCGACTCACATTCCTATTCACCCAATTTTCAAAATACATAAACACTTTAGTAATCAAGTTAAACCTTATTTATGAGTAAACTCCTACTCCAGGTGCATCCTAGTCTGACCCTATAAGTCCCAAGTTACATTGGCAGTGAACATCCATAACTAATATGTGACATCAAAAGCACTGAGCGGTTCTAGCAACACATCATTGCTACCTAAGTACTTGGAAAGTTAGAGAATAAATTCAACCTACAATCTTCAATCAGTGTTATAGTGATCATATAGTTCATTTGTCTCTGATATTTATATTGAACTCGAGGCATGGAATCATAATGCTCTTAATATTTAATTCATGTACCTTGAATTAGAGTAGACTGTCTGTAATGCATGTGAGATTACATAAAATATATTGATTCACATGAATATTCTCATACATTTCTCAGTCTTGCTTATCAAGTAGCAAGGATATCAACTCCGATATGAGGGACAAATCCCATGTGTCACGACATACCCAAAACATCACATGTATGGTAATCCTTGTTCAAGGTCTTGTTGGATGGTGTCAAAGTACATAAAACAACATGTGATGAGTGTAGTGCCTTCAGGTCTAAGAACCACAATTACCATTATCACTATAATTGTTTATTCTAACTACCACTCAATGGTTCCCATTTTTGGGAAATAGGGGCAACAGATAAGGTAGTAGAAACAAAACTCTTTAATGCTTGATTCCCAAACCAGTGAGATTGTGTCAACAATTATGTATCTAGGAAGGAAGGTTAGCAAGAGATATGCATGATCCTGGACCAAGTCCAGCGACAACTCTTATTGTATTGTACTTTTTTATTCAAGTTGCACGTGTGGATGGTTGTCGGCATCAGCCTCCTGGTGTTGCATAACGAATGGTAGTTGATGACATCCTCATAGCGGGTGGCAAAGGCATCCTCACCTCTACAGTAGTCCACGCGGACCACCAAGAAATCCATGTTGTGCTATTAGAGCCAACAAGAAGGAGTTGTTCCTTCAAACATCAACTTGCTTGGATTGATTCACTCTCCCAATTGTCTCGTCCTTATTATCCCTCCCTTCTACATGTTGGACTTGCTCTATCTTGTTGGTTACCACAACCAGAGAGGATAATAATTATCATAGCCAATTGTTGTGTCTAGAAAGCCCCTAATACCTCTCTATTTATAGGAGGGCTAGGGTTAGAGTTTTGAGTTGATCTGGGAGTCAAAAAGATAGGATTTCATGAATTTTTTGGAATCTAAGAATAATGAACCAATTGGTTCACTATTGAACTGGTCGGTTCACAAGTGTATAAGTTGGCTTAAGTCTTAAACCAATCGGTTCATATTCTTTCCTATTTGGAATCCCATTGGCATTCAATATTCTACTAATGCAAAGCCCGATGTCAGCATCAATCCTTGATCTAATTGAATTGATCATTGAACTGGGTAGTTGAACACTTGAACCAGTTGTTTAAGACCATGAGATGATTGGTTTGCTAAATAAACTGGTTGGTTCATGCCCTAGTTAAATCAATATTCAGCCAATGTAGTTTCCTATTGACTTGATATTTGAATCGATCAGTTCAATGCTTGAACTAGTCTGTTGATAGTCTAGTCAGTCAATTTTCAACCACTATTGTTTAAATTGAATACTTAACACCTTAATAATCAAGTTAAACATCATTCATGACCCTATTCTAAGTGCACCCTATGTGTGTGACCCTATACGTCCCAGATTACATTGGTAGTGAATGTTTATAACTAACTTATGACATCACAAGCAATGAGTGCTATCTAACAACACATATTTGCTACCCAAGTAATTTAGAAAGCTAGAAAACAACTTCAACCTACAACCTATGATCAGTGTTATAGTGGTCGTATAGTTTCTTTGTCTCTGATATCCTGATTGAACTCAAGGCATGGAATTGTCATCCTCTCAACATTCAATCCATGTTCCTTGAACTAGAGTAGACTATCTAAGATGCATGTGGGCTCACATGTCACATATTGAGTCACATGAGTATGGCCATACATTTCTGAATCTCACCTATCAAGTGGTTTGGATATCAATCTCATGTAGGAGGTAGAAATCCCATCTACATCACTCACACACAATTCCCATGTGTCTCAGTGTACATGAGCATCACCTTTATGGTAACCCTTATTCAAGGTCATGTTAAATGACATCATAGTACAACAAACAACATGTGATGAGTGTAATGATATCAGATCTAAGAACCACAATCACCACTATCACAATGAGTGTTGATTCTAGCTACCATCCAATAGTCTCCGTGTATCACACTAAATGTGGGTCTGTTCGGCACATTATTCTATAACAAGTACCTTTGTGTTTGGTTTGATATCACACATCATGACTGATGAGATTTTGTCATCAACCAACACACACTCTAGTCTTATGTATTACTTTTGTCTATTTTGCTTCCATAGTAATATCTGACTAGGGTTATAACAAGAATGTATGTGCTCTTATCATATATATGCCCTCATTGTTTAGGACCTCAACCTGAAGACATAATAGACAGAATTACCTTTATCATTACCAAATTAGGTATGTAACGCCTCATTGCAATCATCGTATGATTGGATCTCTAGGCATACATAACAATAGACTCCCACTTGCACTTAGAGACAATCACTCACAAATCTTATTCTAAGTGATCTTCAACATGTCCATCATGTTTCTACAAGCACTTTTATAGCATGTTAGCAACATTTGCTTGTAGTTAGTATTTTGCAAGTTTCAGATCTCCTCACTGTATGACTTCCCATATGAGATGGAAGTGTTGCAATATACTATCCAAGATTACTTGCTTAACCAGTAGCTCCATTATTGTCACATTATCTCTACTATGACATTAATGGTTGGAACCTCCCATAAGTTCATCAATATGAACTTCTAGATCCATTTAGTATCTTTGTTATTCATATAACACTAAGATTCTTGGATTAATGTAGAATTAGCAACTGTCTCTTGCTCAAAACTCTTCCGACTTACAGTTCTATTTTAAGGTCAAACATAAACTTGGATTGTGATCTTTGTGAGTTTGTAAGATTGCATCAGTGTAACTCTTTACACCCAACTCCTCTGCATTACCATAAACAAAGAGCATATTCTTTTAGTTCTTCTCAAGTAATAAAGGATGTTCTTTATGGAAATCAAGTCACTTTCACTGGGTTCTAACTAATACGAACTTGTCATGTCCAATACATATGAGATAACAGATGAGCACATATCCTCTTGTCATACCCATTACATATGAGAAACAAAATGAGTACATAACATTTCATACATGATATACCCAATTGTGAATGCATATGATATGTATCCACATGTTCATGTTCTTTACAAGAACCGAGACACTATTCTCCTGAGAGACTAACTCCATAGAGCATGGACAAGTTTTCTCTCATTGAGTCTTGCATGAAGAATCCCTTCAGTATCTTGTCAATGTATGTTCTCTTTCTTAGTTCGAGAATCTCTCTAGATCTATCTCTATAGATCTTGATTCCTATCATATAGGATGCTTCACCTAAACCTTTTACAAAGAAGGTACTTCCCAGCCATGTTTGAATATTTTCAGCATAAGGATGTTATTCCCCATCATCATGTGGAATATTAATATAATCCCACTAAATTCTTGTAATCAAAGTTTTCATTTTCATTCTAACTAAAGTCAAACTCTTTGACCATTTTGTCAAACCAAAGATTCCAACTCTGAGAATCTTTCTTCAATCCATAGATTGACCTTTTCTAGGTTGCATACTTTATTTGCAATATTGTATTTATAAAACCTTTAGGTTTATCATGTACACATCCTCTATAGTATTCCTATTAAGCAATGTGGTTTTAACATCCATTTTTCCAAATCTCATAGTCATAGTAAGCTACAATGGCAAGCATGATCTTGATGAATTCAACCATGGCAATTGGTGAAAGGATTTCATCATGTTCAACACTTAAACTTGTTTGAAACTCTTTCCAACCAATATACCCTTCCATGTTGGTATTATGTCTAAAGATCCAATTGAACCCTTTGGGTTTCACCCCTTCAAAAGGTCATACCTTTTTGGTTTACATGGACTCCATCTAGGATCTCATGGCCTTAAGACATTTTTAGACTCTAGTCCCTTAATTGCTTCTAGGTAGATTGTTGTCTCATCATCTATGACCAACTCACTACCTTTTTGAGTTATAAGATATCATGATATTACAAACTCAAGGTGTGTTCTACTAGATCTATGGGTTTTTGTGTTATGTAAGGAACTTGAGATTCCACAACAACTTGTGATTCTCATTGTCCCTATAGTACCTCTTTTGGTTCAATGTTTTCTTATTAGACTCAAACTTTTCAATTTCTACTTTTCTCCCAGTGATTCCTTTGGAATTGAATTCCCTTTAGGAATATAGCCATCCTGGCAACAAATAATTTCGTTGTTCGATTGGAATATAAAAGTAGTTTTTGACAAAATAACATTTATGTGATTTGTGGACAAAGCTTACCAAGAAACTATTTTCTTATATAAGCTTTCATTCCTAATCATTATAAAATACATATCGGGACACTTCACATTCCATATCTCATATGGTTTATTTTGAACCAAATCTCATATGGTGTATTTTGAACCATTCTAGACGTTGCATAGTTTGTGTAAAGCATGTGCCCAAAAGGAATTGGAAGATCAGCTAGATTTATTGATGATCGTAGCATGACTTAATAGGGTGTGATTCCTTATTTCTAAGACATCACTATGTTTCATGTGGAGTTCATTTTGATACACTACCACAGTCCCTCGAGAAGTTCCTCAAGCTCTTGGTTTAAAATATTTCAACATCGATCATATCGTGTCTTAATACTTTTTCCAAGCTAGTTACGTACTTCATTCACGATCTCCTTGAACACTTCAAGAGATTTTTACTTGTATTTCATTAAATACAACCTACTATATCTGTTGAGATCATCAGAAAATATATGAGGCACTTTGTAACTACCTCTAGCATGTATTCTAAAAGGTATACATCAGTGTGTATTAACCTTATTAGAATACTTCATGTCCTATTACATCTAGTGAAAGGTGTTTTTATCATATTGCCCACTAAATAATAATTGCATGTGTCTATTGGTTCAATAACCAAAAGAGTCCAGATAACAATCATTATGGATTCTAGAAATGCAATTCTCATTTATATGCACTAAATGACAATGCTATATGTATCCTTTGTTTGAGTTATCAAGTCATTCAGTATATGTCTTGTACAGATTTTTCTTTAGAACTATCAAGTATAGTTTATGACACAATGTGGAACTGCCATATAAGATCTTATCTAATGAAAACAAAACATCAAATATATTCATAATATTCTTGTCCGTATAAGATACATGATGTTTTTCATCAATGGCATGCACATAATAGCAATTCACTAATTCTATTGCATGCCTGTTACATGAACGACAGAATTTGACTGTGGTGGAAACAACTCTTGTTTCACACTATTCTAGATTACTTCTTCTCGAGTCCTGAAGCAGAGATTTCTATCTCCTTCTTCTCTTGAGTTCCTCTATATAAAGAGGATTGTTCCTTTTCCAATGTCCAAGATGGTGATAGTGGTGGAACTTTCCTTCCTTATTCACTCCTCCTTTAGCTTTCAATGCAGATGACTTTGGTTTTTGGTTAGCTTCAGAACTCTTTGTAGCTTTTCCTTTGCCCTTATACTTTCTTATGTTGATCATCATTACATATTTTGGTTTTTCATTCTTCATCTGCTCTTCATCTATCCTCAACATGCCAAGTATATATATGTATATATATACATATCCAATTACCACATACTAATGTATCATATACACTCTATAACCACAAATGAAAACATACAATCAGAAATATATGAGTGATGGGTATGGTCAGTCTAATACAATTCCATGGATCCATAAGGAATTGTGACCACCTTAGGTCCACATCATCTGTACAACCTGTTCTTGAAGAAATTTGTGTTGGAACCAATCTTGGTTGAACAGTTCAACTCTTAATCCAATCGATGGGCCTCCTGGTTGGTCAGTTGGTCTCTAGAATCAGTTGTATGGTTTCTAGTTCAAGCGATGTCTAGACTCCTCCATCCAATCGGTTGGGCCACCAGTCAATTGGTTCCTCCTGTCCTCTAGCCTCGTTAGTCCTCCAGTTGATCAGTTCAACATATGATCATGTCAATTCATCTGGTGTAGAATGCCTTCTTGTTAGAATTTCATATTACATCATAAAAGGTAAAACCTTGAGTTACATTTGAGGATAATATAGGAAGAGGAGCATTAATTTACATTTGGAAAGGAGGGGAGAGGCTCGATATGCAAAATGAATAACAACAGGAAATAAAACAAATAACCATGCACACAATCCATAGGGGTTTTGGCCATAACCACGCATACATCCACCATCAAAACACTTTTAGGGAGAGATATATTGATTATATCTATATATATATAGAGAGAGAGAGTCATGCTAGAATACACTCTCTTGTATAAATCGCACAAGTACACTCAAGTGTGTTTGCATATCAAGACTATTTTTTGCAAAATGTAAACCATTGATATTCACCATCATACTATAACTAGGATACATAAAAATTTTGAGCCCATTTGGATGAATGTAAGTTACTCATCCAAGGGAAACAAAATCGACGCGCAAAACAAATTTGAAATGCATAATTTTTGTGGTCTCTATAACATGACCTATAAATGTCCAAATGTGCTCAAATTTTGCGTATGAGCTATTGACAAGATGTTTAAGATGATCAATAGATTAGATTTTTGGAAAAAAATATCGCATCATGAAAAACTACTTGAGTGTATTCTGCTCCGAATACACTCGAGTGTATTCTATCCTGATATATATATATATATGGAATCGTATGTGGTATTTAGTTGGATATGCACATTAATCATTTTAATATTTGCATAATATGAATAATATATATTTGATCGCATCGGTTTAAATCCCTAAGACTCCATAAATTTATGTGGGTCTAATACAATTGTTGAAAAATCAGGGCAATAGATAAGGTAGTGGAAACAAAAATTTTAATGTCTAATTACCTAACCAATGAGATCGCGTCAACAACAATGTATCTCAAAAGGAAGGTTAGCAAGAGATATACCTCATCCTGGAGAAAGTCCGGCGACAATTGTTGTTGTAGCATGATTCTTTCTACAAGTTGCACACAGACAGATTTCAATGAAGGACTCCTGGTGTTGCACTACAAAAGGTGGTTGATGACGTCCTCCTAGCGAGTGGCAAAGGCCTCCTCACCTATAGAGTACCCCACACAAACCATTGAGAACTCCATGTTGTGCTACCACAGCCAATAAAAAGGAGTTGTTCCTTTGAATGTCAACCTGGTAGGGTTGATTTTCTCTCCTGATCGTCTCTCCATTGCTATCCCTGCCATTTATGGGTAGGACTTGCTCGGGCCCTCTTGGTTACCACAACTAGAGAGGACAACAATTTTTAGTTCTAATTGTTATGTCTAGGAAGCCCCAATACCCCTCTATTTATAAGAGGGCCAATCTTAGGGCTTCCAGTCAATCTGAGAGTGGAAGAGATAGAGTTTTATGAATTTTATGGAAGTTACATATGGTGAATCAATCAGTTCCAGTTGAACTGCTCAGTTCACAGGTGAAGTGGTCAGTTTAAGCCTTAAACTAGTCAGCTCATATGATTTTCTATTTTGAATCACATTGACATTCAATATTCGATCAATGCAACTCATGATGTCAGCATCGATCCTTGATCTAATCAAATTGATCAGTGAACCATGATGTTTAGCACTTGAAGTGGTCGTTTCAGACCATCAACCATCGATTCACTAAATGCATTGGCATGTTCATGCCTTGGTTGAACCAATAATCAACCATTGTTGTTTTCTATTAACTTGACACTTGAATCGATCAGTTCAATACTTAAACCGGTCTGCTCACAGTCCAGACAGCCAAACAATGCTATATGTATTCATTGTTTGAGTCCTCAATTCATTCAGTATATGTGATATACATACTTGTCTTTACAACTATCAGGCATAGATTATGAACATAGGGCACTGCCATATAAGATCTTGTCTTTTAAAATAAAACATTAATTATTAATAATACACTTGTCCATACAAGATACATGATATTTTCTATTACATGCCCATAAGATGATAGACAGATTCCAACTATAGTTGCACTAACTCTTGCTCTGCATAGTTCTAGCTTACTTCTTCTTGGGTCCTAAAGTGGATATGTTATCTCCTTCTTCTTCCTAATTTTATCCAGATAAAGAGGGTAGTTCCTTTTCCAGTGTCTAGTCTGGTGACAGTGGTGGCACTTCCCTTCCTTATTTACTCCTCCCTTAGCTTTCAATGTTGAAGACTTTAGTTTATGGCTAGCTTTAGAAGTCTTCTTAGATTTTCCTTTGCACTTGGACTTCCCTTTGTCTCTGTTGATCATCATCACACATTTGGATCTGTCTTTCTTCATCTTTTCTTCAGCTATCCTCAACATGCCAAGTAATTCTGACAAGGGCTTGTCAAAATTATGTTCATGTTGTAATTCATGACAAATTGGTTGTATGATTTTAGCAGTGACTACAGAATCACATGTGTTGTCAACTATTGGCCTAAGGGAAATCCCGGTCTAGCAAGGTTCTCCACATACCCAATCAAATTGAATATATGAGGACCTACTAGATCTCCTTCAGCCATATTGTACTTGAATAACACCTTTGAGACATCATATCTCTCTTATCATTCTTGATCTTGGTACTTGTTTTTAAGATGTGTTACCATCTCAATAACATCCATGTTCTCATGATGTCTCTACAACTCATAATTCATTAAGCACAACATCAAGCTCTTGACATATATGACATCTTCATAGTGCTTCTTGTAAGCATCCCTGTCAGAATTGGGCATGGTGGGAGCAGATTCATCCAACTCCAGTGTCTCCAGGACATCGAGATTGCACTCTTGAGTGAGAATGATTCCCAATGTCCTGAACCATTCATGGAAGGTACTTTCATTCATCTTGTCCTTCTCAAGGACCACTTGCAATAAAACATGTTTGTGTTTGCCATTAATTTCTACAAATGAAAATTTGCAAATTTGGTCAAAACACTTCTTATTTAACTTAATTTGATAAGTTTGAGATATTTGTAAGGCTTTAAATTTATTACCACCCCCAATATTTTGTTCAAATTGATAGCTTTCACTACGAATTCAGAAGATTGTAGTGTACAACCTTCTAGTGAGTCAATATCCATATTTCATCCATGTCATCAGTCAACTAGGGCTGATCTCTCACAAGTTGACTATTTAGGTAGGAAACACTTGCCAATTGCATCATATGCAACTCTTGATAAATGGCATGCACAACTCTTTCTCATAATCTATATTTATGCTTCTAGGTGCTTAATCTCATTAAGATCACCTAGTTAAGCATGACCAAAAGCCAACACAATAGAATATGCACCCTACAGAAGCAAACCCACATATCTATCATCACACTTCTACAAGATAGACGGTGCACTAGGGCATGCCTGTGCTTAGTCGATCAAGCTTTTCCTATATGTTGATTATGGAAAGCATCTAAGAGTTAATATTTATTTGAGGAATTTGTATTTATAAATACAAAAACATATCCAATCACCATGTACTTGTAATATGTATCATATGCATGCTATATCCATAAACATAACATGCAATCACAGAATACGAGTGATATTTATGGTCATACTAATGCAATTCTTTGTAATCACAAAGAATCTCTACCACCTAAGGTCCGGATCATATGTAGCAACTTGTTCTTGTAGAAAATATGTGCTAAAACCAGCCTAGTCGGTCGATTGGACCCTCCAGTCGATTGATTGGCCTGTTGATCGGTTGATTGGTCTTCATGGATCGATCAACTAACTCCTAGATCAAGTGGTGTTTGGTCTCCTCCAGTCCATCGGTCGAGCCTTCAATCAATCAATTAGCTCTTGTTCTTGTCTGTCCTTCTCCGTCCTCCAATCGATTGACTCAAATTCCCAGTAGGCCAATTCGTCTGGTACAAAATGCCTTTTCTTGCCAAAACATAAATTAAAACTATCATATTCCTATAATATTTATTAAATTATAAAACTGAAACCTCGAGTCATATTTGAGGTGAGTATAGGGAAGAAGGCATTAAGAGGAATAAAACTATTCAACCAAGCACACATATCCACAAGAGGTTTTACCAAAACCATGCATTCATCCACCATCAAAATAAATTTTAGGGCGATATGTATCAATTGTTTATATATATATATATATTTATTTATTTATATATATGTATATGAGAGTATGTGGTTTTAATCAGATGTGCAGATTAATTATTTTAAGTAATTGTAATGTATGCAACAAATAAATGATACAACAAATTTTTATCGTATCGACTAAATCCCAATACACTGTAAATTGATGTCTCTGGTACCACTGTTGGGATTCCGGGCATCAGATAAGGTAACATAAAAAAACAAAAATTATGCATGTATCCCAAATAAGCAAACTGCATCAACAGCTATGTATTTAGGAAAGGGGTTTGCAAGGCATATACATGGTCCTGGAACAAGTCTAGCGACAATCCTTACAATGATGTCCTTCTTTCTAAAGCAGCACCTGGACGGTTTTAAGCGGCGGCCTCCTGGTGTAACACCACAAATGCAGATGATGACATCCTCCTATCGTGGTGGCAAAGGCCTCCACGCCTTTACATAGTCTACACAGATCACCACGGAACTCCTCGTTATACTTTACCAGAGCCAATGAGAAGGAGTCTATCCCTTCGATGTTCATGTGATAGCGCTGACTAGTTCTCCCTGGTTGTCTTTCCCTTTTACGGTTAAGACTTTCTTATCCTCTCACATTACAACAACTATCAGATGACAATGTTTGTCAGCATTAGTTGTGTCTTTTCAAAGCCTTGACCACCCCTCTATTTATAGGAGGGTCAGGGTCAGGGTTTCTAGATCAACTAGAGTCTAAGAGATAGACTTCTATGAATTTCTAGCTACTACAAATCACAAGTCGGTCGACTCAACACTTGAGTCAGTTGACTTGCACCCCATTCACCAACTGAAACATCTAGTCAGCTTATTGGAAATCTTTCTTATTTTGTAAACATATTGGCTTTCAAAGCAACAATCAATGTACAACATGACGTCGACATCAATCCTTGATCCAATATTCTTGATCATCTAGTCAGTTGACTGGACACTTCAGTGTTTCAAGTCAACACTTGAGTGGGTTGACTTAACACTTGAATCGGTCGACTCACATTTCCAGTCAGCCAATTTTCAGCCAATGTTATTTAAATTAACTCGACACTTGAGTCGGTTGACTCACATTTCCGGTTAGCTAATTTGCAGCCAATGTTTTTAAATTGAATACCTAAATATTTTAGTAATCAAGTTAAACTTTATTCATGAGTAAAATCCTATTCTAGGTGCATCCTTAGCGTGTGACCCTATAGGTCCCAAGTTATGTTGGCAGTGAACGTTCATAACTAATTTATGACATCACAAGCAATGAATGGTATCTAGCAACACATCATTTCTATCCATGTAATTAGAAAGTTGGAGAACAACTTCAGCCTACAATCTATGATCAGTGTTACAGTGGTCATATAGTTTGTTTGTCTCTGATATCCAGATTGAACTCTAGGCATGAAATCAACTTTCTCTTAGTATTCATTCCATGTTTCTTAAACTAGAGAAGACTACTTGAGATGCATGTGAGCACATATATCACATATTGATTTGCATGAGTATGGCCATATGTTTCTTAGTCTCGCTTATCAAGTGGTCGGGTCATCAACTCTGGCAGGAAGGACAAATCCAATCTGCATCACTCATAGTCAATCCCCATATTTCATAACATACCCAAACATCACATGTATGGTAACCCTTATTGAAGTTCATGTTTGATGGTGTAAAAGTAGATCAAATGACATGATATAGTGTAGTGACGTCAGGTCTAAGAACTACAATCACCACTATTACTATGAGAGTTTATTCTGACTACCACATAATGGTTTCCATGTATCACTCTCAAGGTGGGTATGTTTGATAACTATTCTCTAACAAGTACCTATGTGTTTGATTTGAAATCATATATCATGAATAATGAAATTTTTTCATCAACCAACACACACTCTAGTCTTATATATTATAGTTGTCTATATATTGTTTCCACATAATATCTGACTAGGGACATAATAAGAATGGATATGCAATTTTCATACATATGATCTTATTGTTAAGGTCCTCAGTCTGAATATATATGTCATCGAGTAACATCATTCTTTAGATGTCTTCCATGTTTGTATCATCATCTAATGACTAAGACAAACATACTAGACAATATTATTCAAATCAAGTATATGTGCACCATTACAATCATCATATGATTGGTTGTGATGTCCCCGGATTTTCTAAAACTTAATCTGATGTGTGACATGCAAATTGAAACCTCACCTCAGTGAGAATCCCAATTTAAACACCACAAACTAGGCCAAGAAGAAGAAAATCAAGGTAGTCAGAAGGAAACATAGTAGTGCATGTACATGAACAATAATAAAACCATACAACACATGTTCACCATTCAACATATAATTACATAATGAATCGTTACAACATTGAATATTATGTATTAAACAACAACTTATACATATACATGTACTACACTAAACTATAGGATCTTAAGACAACAGGTCCACCTATACATCAGCTCACCATACAACTCTTAACTATCTTGGATCTTCAAGATCACATAGTCACAACCTAAACAAAAGATTACATGTGGTGCACGTCAGCACAATATTCAAGACTATTGTTTAGTATGCCTACATGTCTTTTATATACCTCTCATCATATCTTGGCAATAAGATAAAACTAATACTTGGCAGCATTAAACAAATATAAGAAAAAGTGTATACTTGCATAAAGATATTTATTAACAAAAGAGAACACATGTTTTAGCATGACTTTCCATTATATGTAAAGTTGATCAACCACATGCACTATTCTACCAAAGAGATTTAGTACTCACATGTACTATTCTGCCAAAGAGATTTAGTACTTTCATACATGCACTATTCTGCCAAAGAGATTTAGTGGTCACATGTACTATTCTGCCAAGGAGATTTAGTGGTCACATGTACTATTCTGCCAAGGAGATTTAGTACTTTCATCAATGCACTATTCTACCAAAGATATTTAGTGCTATCATATAAAGGATCAGATATTTTATGTTTCATGTGTTCATAGCCATAAATATGGAAAATCAAGCAACATATCATACAAGAACAATCATTTCATCCAATATCATATGCCAAGTATTTTACTACACATATATCACAAGCATATTGTATAATAAGCCAAGTAAGAAGTAATGGCGTACCTTGATCAAGACAAACCTAATCACATTCCTGATGTCAACTCTAACCTTGGTCAACCTTGATTAAGATAAGATCACATACTATCATCAGGTTCTCATCATCTTACATCTCATCTTAACCCTAATCGTGTTCATATTAGGGTTTCATTTAGTTCATTGGGATATGTGCATCATTACTTGCATTCTTGTCTTATGTTTGTCTTGCTGATGTCATTTTCTAGATTATAGTTCATCAACTGGATATACTCATGTGTCACATTATTATGTGAACATACTTAACATTATGTCACTTTCATTAACCATATTAGGGTTACATCATATGTATTAAGGGTCATCCTCATCTAACATGAATTCTATGCATCGAACTGATATAAAAGTTCCAGATTAGCTTCCTGTTACTGGTATTATGGTGTTTTATAAATTTCATCATTTATTGAGCATGTATGTATTAATTACATTTTATTTAGGGTTATTAGCCCTAATTATCCATATGAAGAAAACTACATGATTTTGTGCATCAACATCATAACTACTTACCTTAAAAAGTATTATAAACATAAATATAGATTTACTAATAATTTCTCATAATTTTATGCCATCGTTTGATATTTATTATCCATCATATGACTATTTCACCACTTACATGATATCACTATTATTAATGCATAAAAAGTCTGATATTATGCTTCCATTGTGTTCTACTCATTTTTCTGAGAATTTTAGTACCTTATTTGTATTTTTCGGATCATCGAGCTAATTTATATGATTTATACAAGATCTAGGAGTTTTACCTTTTTCGGCCTATCCGAGATTGCCACGTGTCATTGGACTACACAACTCCAGCTCCTCTTCTCGTTGGGACCCGGTCTGGATCTTGGGGTTGGATCCACGGATCTGCTAACCTGGCTCCCCCTTTCTCACCTCGTTTCCTCACGTAACGCGGTCTAGCGTTTCTGTCTATAAGGGTGTTGCCGCAAGGGAACATCTCCAGCGAGAGATCCTTGAAGATCAGACCTTCCTCGAGGCAAGCTTGCCCATCCATGAGCTTTGGCACCACTGCATGGCCTCCCGTGAATGCTTGGGATGCAACATGCACCTCTGAGTCGCCATGTCCGCAATCTCGCTATCATCGGTGCTACTGCGGCAGAGAAAAAGAGGCATTAGGCCTCAGCTCCACATTTCTTTGATCCAAGGCCTCTCACAGCCTTGCACCAACTCTAGAAACTCAACCATAGTCTCCATATATAGTGCAATGCACTCCTCGCACCTCCCCAAGCTCCATCTTCATCTGGCATCAAGGTGCTCCTCGTCAGCCAGGGTACCCATTGAGGAAGGACCTGAAAGCATGAGAGATCCACTCATATGCTTCCCAACTATGCTTTCTCCTACTTAACCTACTCCGAACAGACTTCTATCCCCATCTCCTACCTACGACCATCTACTGCGAAAAAGGATGGAGAGACCATGGAACGAGGTAGCTCACTCCCTCTCTTCACTCCTCCATATATCTCAAATGAGGGGTCTATTGGAATGTCTCTTGAAGGGCTACAACTTCTCTCACATGAAAACCACTCAGAAGCCACGATTAGTGAGCATCATGGCACCCATGAATGCCATAGGGATCTGGTTGTAACCGTAACGAAGATGATGCAATCATGGCCACAGGTTCCTCATGTGTGGCTGAGATGAAGTGTCCACCTACTTAGATATGTGGCTCACTTAAGTCAAGTGCCATGGCCATTGGATTGGAAAAGAATGGCCCTGATCTGACCATGCAGCTTGCCCAAACTAAAGGGGCGTGTGACACCGGTTTAAAACCACAAATTAGGTCTATAAATCATCAAAATGTACATTATTTCACACATATCAAACCTATATAACGCCCTTTAGGAACCTCCAATTGCCACCAAAATTTACCCACAGCTTCCTCACAACTCACGCTTCCTTTGTCACAAATTTGGTACCAAAACTCAACTGTATGGTCATATAATTAAATTCCTCAAAAGACATAAAGAAAAGGGATCTTAAACATGATATAAACATCAATCACCATCCAAACCTTGCCAAAGAACTTGTAACACTTAAGATAACTCAACATACATGAATTCACTTATGTCATCAGACATTAAAGGATTCTAAAAGTTCACTCCATCACATCCTACACACCTTAAAAGAAATTCTGTCCTCAGAAATAAGCCACCAATCCATTTCATCACAACATATACATCTTAAAAGAAATTTCGTCCTCGATATTAAGCATAATCTTACTTCAAGGAACAACCAAAAGTTATTCATCCATATTTAGGACACTACTCTATGAGCAACATATCCAAAAGCAAAGCTCCATAAACATCATGTCCAAAACATATGTGTACCACTCCTAGGAGGCTATTAAAGCATTTAGGGTGAACTACCCCTTCAAAAGGGTTTAGAAACTCATGTTAAGTCATGAAATATCTCATATATTATTGTTGCATCCTTATTTTTACCTATGCGTTAGGGTTTCCACATCATATTACCATATTACAAAGGAGTTAGCTAAAGTTAGATCATTATATCAAGGTGTCATCAATTATTTTTTGAGCTAATTGTTAAAACATGTTCAACATTAACATATGCCTTTTAGGAGGGAGTTAACTAAAGTTAACCCACTTTATCCATCTAGATCATATCAAGGTTTCATAATCATTATGTTGTGACAACTGTTAAACATATTCTTCATCTTTATTAAGCACTAAGATTAACACATTGTTGACATATGTCATTAATATGATCTCATTCAACATTCACATTAGGTCACAAACTTTACTAGTGATTTCATCACTAGATTAACCAATGATATCACATCATCATCATTATCCATATATATGGTTAACCATTTATTCATTGATATCAATTAAACCATCGCTAGGTTTCCATCATGTCATGTCTATATATAACGTCATTAGATTAGATCACATCCTTACATATATTATATCATGGTTGTGCTAAACAAACTTATGCAAGTGGCTTGACAAACATGTATCAAAACTTTATCTAGTCCAACTGAGGTTCTCCCAACCCTTATCCTGAGGGTGGTTTCATGCTCAATCTCTTTGAGCTCACTCATTGCTATGAGTATCTCATATGCATATACTTTATGTTTCCGCTCTGATCTAGGGTTATTAGGTATACCTCATTGGCACTAGTTGATTGCTTTACTAGCTCTAGCCACATAATCACAAACCAAAACATGTTATGACATACTCTTCATAGGTCTCTCTTCATGAAACACTATACTTCATCTTTCTCTTACGTGTATACCACTAGAGTCCTACAAGGAACCACCAACCCGAGCATGAGGCTTCACAGAAACTAAAAACATAGCTACCTCCTCCAGGGTCTTGGGCTCTCTCTCTCACCCATATGGCATGCATTCATATTTCCTTATTCGCATATGCATATATAACCAACCTCTCTCTATGTCTAGGGTTTTGTCCTCCCAAAGACATCTAGGGTTCAACAAGACTATAGGAATTATGCATCAAGTGACTCAATTCAATCACTCAGGAGTATTCTAGTTTAAGACATATCATAACACATATTCTCAAAATTCTCATATCTTCGAGTTTGAGTTCTCTGACCTTCTCCCTATGGGGTGTCACTCTCTTTGAAGTTAACCCTAAAATTGGTCCTAACACTAGAGGTCCTCCTTTGTAAAAGATCTTGAGGCTCATGCAGACTCACATCTTCTCTTAACTTAACATATCTTATCATATAAAAGCCTAGTTACTTGCATCATCAAAACTTATCTCAAAACCTCAAATCTAAACTCATGTCCTCAAAGACAATACATATATCATCATAAACCATCTTATATCATCTATATAAGACTTCAATCATCATCAAATCTTATTTCGTTTTAGGGCTAGATAGTAACCAACACAAATATTACATTTTAGACACCTAACTAGGTTATTTTAATCCATTAACATGTTAAAAATTATATTACTAAACATAGAGATTTAGATAAAGTTACCCACCTCATTTCTATGAATTTCAAAAGCTAATCCATATTTTTGGATTTGTAATGTGTGATTTATCATTACTAGCCTTGAATTCATATTCAGGTCCCAAATGGATGGCCCAGATGAGGCCAAGCATCCCTCCTCGAGCAGCTCACCAACACTTGGGATGGTTCTTCCCTAGGCCCACATTTTGGCTGGGTGGCATGTATTAGTTGGAAAAAATGTCTAGGCCCACGCTAGCAACTTAGTGGCATTTGTGTGTGTTTATTATTGTTTCTTGTCACAAACATCACCAATAATATGGCCTAGGTGAGAGATTGGTTGCATGCTTATGATGTTTTTATTATTAGCTCATTGTTGTGATGTTGCAACCACTATTATTACTTTTGTTGGACATGAGAGGAGGCCAGAACTAATTTCTACATCATTTATGTCAGTGCAACGGTGAGAAGTACACGGTGAGACTAACATTCCCATCTTGAATTTCTTGCTATAATCTGGGCATGGTCACATCATATAGCAAGCAACAACTACAGCCAACATGAAGAGGGTGTGGAGGAGGTAGCGTGAAGTTGGTGTAATTGTTGGTCTTTTAGTGTTGTTGACTCCTCAACTTGATGTTGAGAAGTAGCAGGAGGAGAAGGATATTGAGTAGTCGTGGCATTGCATCAATCTTGTTTACTTCATTGTTACTTTTCATGTTGTCAATGCTATCTTCTTTTTGGTAGACATCATAAAGGAGAGAAGTCAATGAAGAGTAGAGGGAGTGGCAAGGTGTAAGGTAGAAAAGTAAGATGAGGTGGAAGAGAATATCTACTCCTTGCTTATTTCTAACAAAATTTCATGATATGCATTTGTTTATAAATATAGAGGTGGGTGAGGAGAGAAGGTGGTTGACATGGGTAACATTGTCACCGCATCATCTTTAATTTAAAGAGGATGAAGAGGAGGAGATGATGAGGATGTGGCAAAGTTGATGGGGAGTAGGAGGAGAAGATGAGGTAAGGTGAAGAGAAAAGTGAAGAAGATTGCTTCTACCAAGCATAGTCTCCTCAATCCCAAACACTTCCTTTTTCTCATCTCATTTCCTTTCTTGATCCCAACACAAAAACACAAAGAATCTACCTAACCTACCACTTTCCGTGAAAAATTCTCCTTTTGTTCCTTAATTTCTTTACTTCCTCCTGCTACCTGCTAGAAGTGGAATTAAGGTGGCATAGTCACAGAGGTGGCCATTATGGTGTTGGTTTAAAACCAAGAAAAGGTCACCACATGATTTATACTCATTCATCACATTCATGCATGTATATATAAGGCATGGCATAGATAAGGAGATATAATTTGATATGCTCTCCTTAGGTATTTGAACAAAACAACCTAGAATCTAGGTTGTTACCTAGAGAGGGGAGATTCTTTAGGAACCCAACAACTTGTCAAATTCTTGTGGATGTCCCTCGTATTCCTCTAGATGTCCTCTATTGTGGAAGATCAAAATTGTCATGTTGCATGGATCATCATATGATATAAAATTCTATCCACCTTCATATGGATTGTGCATGTGGGATACATGTCAGGAGTGGGACCTGAGTGGAGATCCACTCCCTAAAAATCAAATAAAAAGAAAGCATCACATATGCCAAACACATGAATACATTTATCATAAAAGGGTTGACAATCTAATTTATTCAAAGCATGATTCAAGATACCAATTGTAGTGCTAGAATAAAAAAATATCTAACTATTACAATGATTGATATTATCACCATCCTTCACCACATAGGGTGATACATATGAATACAAAAATATAAGATCAGAAGAGGGACATTTAACCACCTCGTATTTGTCTCCTTAAAGGGTTCATCTACTCTTGATGATGTCTTGGCCCAACTTGGTTAACTTCTCCTTGACCTACACCTAGGGTTGGAAGCATAAACATTGATATGATCATATAAATTGGGATCAAGCAATGTCAGGAATAAAGGATGTCAAATAAACAAGGCTTCCCAAAAAGAACTAAAGGACTACCAAAGTGGGTATCAAGAGAAAATGAATTGCAATATGTTGATAAACAAGCATAATACTTCCACTAAACAAACATAAAAATTGTGCCACACAAGTATACATAAATCTTAGAAACAAAACCCATAACAATAATATCCACCTACATGCATGTGAGATAAACATAGCACTAGAATAATATAAAAAACAATGGTGGACAAGGCTCACAACCTTAAAACTTGATATATCATGGCACACAACCATCTTCCCAATATATATAAAAGTGGGCACACAACCTAGGTATGGGGCACACGACCTCCTTACAAAAATATAACATGGGCACACAACCCAAAAAACCAAAGTACTGACACTACTCGAGGGCTACTGAATCACAAAGCATGCAAAATGTAGGGGCAAGTATAAAGTCTAGTCTTTTAAAGAATAACTAAAGTTTCCATCACCAAAAATGGACAATATAATCATCCACCACAAAAGTGGGTGAAATTAGGGTTCCATCTTACAATAAGGAACAACTTGATTCAAATATCTCAATTAGGGTTTCATCAAGGAGCAAAGTATAATTTAAGAGTACAACATAGATCATGAGTTCAAGGTGGTTAAAATCAGACCCAAATAGGCCATCAAGTCAATAAAGAGAAATTTCGTTAATAAAATACCTCCAAGAGGTTCAAGAGGAAAATAGAATTAGATCCTCAATATAGACTCAAAGAGGATGCAACATACATAAAGAGAGGATAAAATTAGGTTAATTACTCAATAAAAATGTAAGGGCATGCGGAATACATAAAGAGAGGATTAAATTAGGTTAGTTTCTCAACAAAGATGTTAGGTGAAGCATCATACCTCGAGAAATTTCTCAACTTGCCAAAGGCCAAGCCCTAGTTCCAAATCACGGTTTTTGTTCACCTAACATAAATTTTGTATATAAACCCTTAATTTAGTACATGTGTTTAGAAACCCTAGATTTCTATTCTTGTTATGATTGGATTTAGTCTAAAGTTTTCTTAATCCAAATAGTACTTTTGCATAATTTATGGATAACCAAAGATTTAGTTATGTACTTTAGAAATCTCAACCCATTGAAAAATAGCAAAATCCATGCAGCCATTTGAAATCTATGTGAGAGAGAATTGGGCTCACTGAGATGGTCAAATCATCAATGGGCACCTCACCCAATCAGCAGACAATGGGACATACAACTAAATAAATACATCATAGGAGGAAAGGGAAAAAATGCCCTAGGGGGAAACAAAAATAAAAAAGAAAATGAGGGCTATTAATCGAGAAACCACTGAGGGAATTCATCCCATTCCCATAGCGTGCCATGTCTATGAGAAGCAGTTGGGTTGACAGATGCAAGATTTGGGGAAAACCACGGGGGTGAGAAATCTCAATTCTGTGGGGACAAAAATGAAGGAGAGGGATCCAAGTTGCTTACTTGATCATTGATTATGCTCTGATGAACCATGGCGTCAGGGAAGGGAGACGCAAGCTTGGAGAAGAAGATGAGTTTGGAGGAGGCGTACTCTAGACCCAAAGAAAAATTGAGACCAGAGAACTAATGCTTGAGATGAGATGGATCCATGGATAGGGTTAAGTACTTATATGGTGTGGTTATAAGGCCTATGTGTGTGGGGCTACGAAAGCCTGGGAGACAAGAATTGGGTAAATTGCCAATAAGGGAAATTGGGTATCAAATTAAGGATCATTAGGTGTGAGATTCTCTCATAGTTAAACTGGAAAAATAATTTTGAAAAATGATCAAGAAATAAGGAAGCTATTTGTGAAAAACCAAGGTCAACCTATTTTTCACGGGAAGACTCTTCCTACCCGAGATAGGAGAGGATCTTTGTACTATCAGGTCTTGATCCGATGGTATATAGGAGGAGCATGATTGATCAAAGACCATGAATTGGAAACCATAGTGCGATGCATCAAACTGGAAAACCTTTTCCAAATCCAATAATAATAAAGTGTTAATTATATAAATTCCTTTTCTTTACCACTCAAATTGAGGGTCCAAACAAAGTCCAAATAATATGAAATTTGACCCCTAAACTAGTTAAGACATGTAGATTCCAATTTTGACATTAGTATTCACTTTGAAGACATCTAGTATTTATTTAATAATTTTATATTATATCATATATTCTCTTTCCTTAATGAATTTGAGGCATCAAGAACTCTGAAAAGATGTGAAACTTGGCCTACAAGCAACCCTAAATATGGGAAATTTTATTTTATTATTAATTTTACTTTGTGTGATTATTTAGCTTTTTTTATTATTTTGTACTTTAATATACATTCTCTCTCCTAAACTACACTAGGATAGATAGGGTTCTCCAATTATTGTGAGAATTATAGATAAACTAAATTTTGGTATGTGGATTTTGAACTTAGGTTTTATTTCCACTTTTGAAGGCTTTTCATAATATATTTCACACTTTTGGTTCATATTATTATTTTCTATGCCAAATAGAATTACGATAGTTATTATTATGAAAATAATGTGAAACTTGGCACCCAAGAAATTGGGACCCAAGGAACAGGATATTCACATTCAATTTGGAATTTGAGATTTATTTTTATGAGTTAGGGTGGAATTAGGAATTTTGCCTTATTAGCATTATATTTATTAAAGTAATATATATTTATTAAAGTAATATATATTTATTATCAACACTCACTTAATTAAGTCATATTAAGTTCACATCACTACAAAAGAGCTATATATATTATTATGATGCATGAAATTCTAAATTTTACTTATTTTACATATAATGTCCATTAATTTCATATTTATTTAAATTATGAGATATTATTTAATATTTACGGACATGGAGTTACCAATAGTTACTCCAAAGCATATTATTCATTTTTATTTAGTCATCTTATTGGTAAAGAAAATGTATGTAACATATTTCATGATTTTATTTACATTTTGGAACATAATTAAGTTATATATAAATGTGTTTTAATTTGTATCCTTGTTTGGTTAAATCTAAGAAACTAGTCTCACCAACCTTCTAATTATGGAATGGGGTAGAATTTTAGGTTTTGGTTTGTTACAACACTTCACCTTTTAAAAGGATTTCATCCTTGAAACCTAATTATCCATGTATTATACATCACCTATACTCCATCCCTTTAAAGGTTTAACCTAATAAGTCAAACAACCCTATAGGTACAAACAAACTACATTACTTTATTCTTCAAGGGTATTATGCATTATAGAAACATATCTTTAAACTCTAACTAAGATATTATGGGTTACCTTCAACATAATATTCTTCATTAACTTCCTAGCCATCCAAAGCAAAGCCTCTTCCAACATGTCTTTCAATAGGTCTTCTTCTATTATTATTTCTAGTCCATTTTTTCTATACTATACTTTTCACAAAATTCTTTAAAAAAATTGTGAAAAGTACAATCAAATTCCAATTTTGAGGAGGTGCCTGAGGTTGTTGTTGTTGAGTTGGTGCATGTCCATCATGATGTTGTCAGGTCGATGTCTTTCTTGATTTCCATCATGAGAACACTTTCCAGTAAGATGATAACCATTACACTTAGCACACATGTCCCTCTTTTGATCATCACATGAGAACTTCCTCTTCTTATCATGTTCCTTAGGTTGATATCCTGGATAAGATTCAATAGCTAAAGATTTATCAACCATCTATTGAAAAGTCAGGAGAAGTTGTGGGACAAGAGCACGACTCAAAGTGTAGTTAAGTCCTTGTAAGAATAGACCAGTCGTACGATCCTCAATCAGTCCAGAAGCATAACGTTTAATAAATAAAAAAAGTTTCCCATATGTGGAAACATACGTGGAACCTTGCTTTAGACTATAGTATTTTGCTTCCTTCTTCTTAAGAGCAATAGTGCATATATACTTCCCACAGAACAGCATCAAGAATTGTTCCCAGGTCAAAGTAGAGATCTCATGAGTATGTGTTATCCATTCCACCAGACACACAATTGGTCCATACAACACATAAGAAGCAAACCTTGCCTTCTGATGTAGAGGACATTCCATACCGTTAACAATCTACTCTATGGCTAACACACAATCATTAGCCTTATTGACAATCTCCAATTCTCCTTCACCCTTGAAGTAGGGTGGTTGCATCTTCATGAAGTCAGTCAATGAGTACTGCTTCGGCTTATCAGACACCAGAGGGTTGTTCATCTTTACTACCATAGTTGTGATGGGGAATTGTCACAACAAAGCTACCTCATGTTAAAGAGAGATGGCAAAACCACCATTAGTATCAATAGATTTCTGGGTATCCTAAACCATCAAAGGTTGACTTCATGTTGGAGGGGTAACTTAAGAGATTGGAGGGGTAAAGAGAGGGTCCATCCTTAGCATCCTATACTTTGGGTTCTGGGATATCTCATAACCAACTAGGTTATCAATAGATAAATTATCTCCAGCCATATGGGTATGCCTATACAACGCAAGGGTACTAGGTATATGCAACCTACGAAAAAGACAAACATCCTAAGGGAGACAAGATTGAAATATTTAGATCAACTGATCGCTAATGGCTCTGATACCATATTCTAAGGAGTGGGACTCGAGTGGGGATATGCTCCCTACTAAATGAAATAAAAAAGGAAATATACCATATATCCAACACATGACTAAATTTTTCACAAAAGGGGTGATAATCCAATTTATTCAAAGTATGATTCAAGATATTAATTGTAGTAGTGGAATATAAAATATCTAAGTATTACAATGCTTGATATTATAACAATCCTTTACCAAGTAGGATGATATATATGAAAACTAAAAGAGAAGATCAGAAGAGGGTCATATAACCACCTAGTATCTGTCTCCCAAAAGGGTTCAGCTACTCTTGAGGATGTCCTGTTCCAACTTGATTAACTACTCCTTAATACACCTATGGTTGGAAGTGTACCCCAACAAGAGGGAAAAAGTAGATTAATTAGCATAAATACTAGTATGAACATATTAAATCAGGATTGAGCAATATAAGGAATAAAGGATGTCAAATAGACAAGGTTTCCCATAGAAAAGGAAAGGACTACCAAAGTGGGTATCAAGAGAAAATGAATTATAATATGTTGATAAACAAGAATAATACTTGACATTAAACAAACATAAAAACTGTGCCACACAGGTACATATAAATCTAGGGCAAAAAATCCATCAAAACAATATCCACATGCATGCATGTGAGATAAACATAGTACTAGAATAATATAAATAAAAATCACGGATAAAGCTCACAACCTTCAAATCTAATAGAGTCTAGAACACAACTATCTGCCCAATATATATAAAAGTGGGCACCCAACCAGGGTATGGGGCACACCATCTCCATCCCAAAAATATAACAAGGGCACACAACTCAAAAACCAAATTACTTACACTACTCTAGGGCTAATGAATCACAAAGCATGCAAAATGTAGAGGCAAGTATAAAGTTCAATCTTTTATAGGATAAAATAAAATTATCATCACCAAAAATAGACAATATAATCATCCACCACAAAAGTGGGTAAATTAGGGTTCCATCTCACAATAAGGAACAACTTGATTCAAATATTTCAATTAGGGTTTCATCAAGGAGCAAGGTATAATTTAAGAGTACAACATAGATCAGTAGTTCAAGGCCATTAAAATAAGACCCAAATAGTTCATCAAGTTAAGAAAGAGAAATTTCATTGATAAAACACCTCAAAGAGGTTTAAGAAGAAAATAGAATTGATTTATCAATATAGACTCAAAGGGGATGCAACATACATAAAGATAGGATAACATTAGGTTAATTGCTAAATAAAGATGTAAGGGGATGCATCATACATAAAGAGAGGATAAAATTAGGATAATTGCTCAATAAGGATGTAAAGGGATGCATCATACCTCAAGAAATGTGTCAACTTGTCAAAGGACAAACTCTAGTTCCAAATCAGGGTTCTTGTTCACCTAACATAAATTTATATATAAACCCTTAATTAGTACATGTGTTTAGAAACCCTAGATTATTATTCTTATTATAATTATATTTTGGTTATGAAATATGTTTATTTAGATAGATACTAATTTTCTGAATCCAATGAGTATTTTTTTGTAATTTTTTGATAACTATATATTTAGTTATGTATTTTAGAAATCTCAGCCAATCAAAATTAGCAAAATACATGCAAGCATTCAAAATCCGCATGAGAGAGAGATTGGGCCCACTGAGATGGCCCAATCACCAGTGGCCATCTCACTCAGTCAGGTGCCAGTGAGGTAAGCAACCAATGAAATAAATCATAGGTGGAAAGATGAAAATGCTCCTTGGGGAAAACAAAAATAAAAAAGAAACTGAGGGCTAAAATCGAGAAACTATTGAGGGAATGCATCCCCTTCATGTCATGTGCCATGAATGGAAGAGGTAACTCGATTAGATGATGTAAGATTTGTGGGAAACCACTGGGGGCAAGAGATCTTGATCTATGGTGACAAAAACGAAGGAGAGGGATCCAAGTTACTTACTTGAAGACCGATTGCGCTCTAATACCAGGGTGTCGTGGAAGGGAGCCACAAGATTGAAGAAGAAGAAGAAGAAGATTTCACTGGCAGTGTATTCAAGACCCGAAGCAAAATTAGACTAGATAACTAATCCTTGTGATGAGACAAAACCATGGGCGGGGTTAAGTATTTATATGGTGTGTCCATAAGGCCTATGGGTGTGGGGCTACTAAAGCTTGGGAGATAAGAATTAAAAAAATCTCCAAAAGGGAAACTGGGTATCAAATTATTGCTTGATAGGTGTGGGATTCTCCCACAATTTAATGCTAAAAGAATTTTGAAAAATGATTAAGAAATGAGGAAGATATTTGTGAAAAAATAGGGTGCATATATTGCTCACGGGCAAACTCTTCCTACCCAAGGTAGGAGAGCATATTTGCACTATCATATCCTGATCTGATGGTCTGTGGGAGGTGTGTGACTGATCAAAAATTGGGAATTAGAAACCATAGTGTGACACATCAAATTGGAAACCTTATTCAAATCGAATTAGAATAAAGTATTGATTATATGATTTCCTTTTCTTTACCACTCAAACTGAGGGTCCAAATAAAGTCCAAATAATATGAAATTTGACCCACTAGACTCATTAAGACATGTAGATTCTGATTTTGGCATTAGTTTTCACTTTTGAAGACATTTAGTATTTATTTAATAATTTTATACTATACCATATATTCTCTTTCCTTAATAAATTTTAGGTATCTAAAAACTCTCAAAAGATGTGAAACTTGGCCTACAAGATATCCTAAATATGAAAATATGATTTTTTTAATTAATTTTCCTTCATGTGGTTGTTTAACATAATAGTTATTATTTTTGGCTTAAATATACATTCTTTCTCCTAAACTACACTCGGTAGATAATGCCATCCAATTAATGTGAGAATTCACAAATAGACTAATTTTGGTATGTGGATTTAGAATTTGGAGTTTATTTCTACTTTTATAGACTTTTAGTAATTTATTTAACACTTTTGGCTCTTATTCTTATTTTCTTTTCCAAATAGAATTAAGATAGTTATTATTATGCAAATAATCTGAAACTTCATACTCAAGACAATTGGGACCCAAAGAACACTGTTTTCACATTAGATTTGGATTTTGAGATTCATTTTTATGAGTTAGGGTAGCATTAGAAATTTTGTCTTATTAGCATTATGTTTATTAAAGTAATATATACTCACTTAATTGAGTCCTATTAAGTTCAAATTATTACAAACGAGTTATACATATTATTATTAAGCATGAAATTCTACATTTTACTTATTTTACATATTATGTCTATTAACTCCATATTTATTTAAATTATGAGGCATTATTAATATTTATGGACACGGAATACGCCAAAGCATATTATTCATTTTTATATAGTCAATTTGTTAGTAAATAAAATATATGTATTATATTTCATGATTTTATTTATATTTTGGCACATAATTAACTTATTATATAAATATGTTTTAAATTGTATCCTTGTTTGGTTAAATCTAAGAAACCAATCTCGCTAACCTTCTATTATGGAATAGGGTAGAATTCTGGGTTCTGGTTTGTTACAATACATGTGCAAAATTGGAAAATTGATACTGATGTGGTAAGCTGGCATAACCTACAATAATGTCACTTTTGGGAAAATGAAGTACTATGGTTAAAAAATTATGGGCTCTGACAACCGTTGGCTTTCTGGGTGGATTGGTTTACTCAAATCTGTTGGCTAACTCCATGGGTCTATGAGATGATGCCTTCCGGGCCTCATCTCTAGAACATTTATAAGAGATAGAGTCATAATAAGGAGCCTAACTTTCCTTTTACTAGAACCTCCATATAAGACATTAGGCATTGAGCCGTTTTGGCTTTTTAGGTGTTGACATATCCAAACTATATCTAGTATTCAATGACCATATCCGCATGATAAGAAATGTGTATGACTACTTAATTGTGATGCTTCTGTACTTATAAACTAAAGCACCAATATATATCACATCCATGATGATTGTCCAGTGATTGTGATAAGTTAAAGAAACCTATTAGCATAGACCTTTATTGTGTTTGATACACTTATCACAAGATGGTCGTGCAAGAGTGTGAAAGTTGTATAAATGATAGTCCATGACAACAAAATTATAATATTTACTACCAATTCAGAAATGTTAGAGCACATATGGTATAATTCCCCCACTATATGATTATAAGCATAAACATTTACAATTATAACGACACTAAGATCTTTTAAACTCATGTGTTATACAAATAATTGGAACTTTGATGAAATCATTTCAAAGAATTGAAATAACACAATAAAATTCTTCTTGAAGACTTGAGCCAATGTTATTAATTATACATAGTAAGTAATCTCTCAATTTCCAATCAAGTCTTGCTGCATTTGTTATGAGACTGTCAATTTTCTTCAGAATAGAAACATACATTGACTTAATAATTCATCATAGGATATTTGTTGAAACAACCAACAACTTTTGACAAGGTTGAAGAAGTTGGCAACAAAAGAGGAATAGTTCTTCCATTCAAACCGCTCTCCATGTCATTTCTCAATGTCAACTACTTTGTAGAAATGCCCCAGGTATAAAGATATACTTGATGTTAAATGTGTGCTTCATAAAATGATATATGATGCTATATGTCAGGAGATGAAGGTGCATGGCGTTGAAGATAATAAATTACAATTGTTGTCAAATGTTAGTGGTGTATTCAGACCAGGTGTTCTCACTGCATTAGTAGGGTCAAGTGGTGCAGGAAAAACAACATTGATGGATGTTCTTGCGGGGAGAAAAACTGGTGGATATATAGAGGGTGATATCAGAATATCAGGGTACCAGAAGGAGCAACATTCTTTTGCCAGAATTTTAGGTTATGTCGAACAAACTGACATACATTCTCCTCAAATTACTGTAGAGGAGTCTTTATGGTTTTCATCCTATCTTCGCCTGCCGAAGGAAACTAGCCAAACAAAACGAAAGGTTAGATTCCAAATACCACCTATACGTTATTTTAAAAAAAAAATCACCTTATTAAATTCAGGAGTAACATTTTGAACATGGTTTTAGAAATTCGTTGAGGAAGTAATGGCCTTGATGGAACTTGATACTCTACGGTATGCACTTGTTGGTCTTCATGGCAGTACCGGGCTATCAACTGAGCAAAGGAAGCGCCTCACGATAGCCGTAGAACTTGTTGCAAACCCGTCCATAATTTTCATGGACGAACCTACGTCAGGATTAGACGCACGTGCTGCTGCTGTTGTCATGCGAACAGTCCGTAAAACAGTTGATACCGGAAGGACTGTGGTTTGTACTATTCATCAGCCAAGCATCAACATATTTGAAGCATTTGATGAGGTAAACAATATGGTTAAATGTGGAAGTATCGTATTCTATATATCTTGAGGAATTCGTCCACATCTTTAAAGTATTTCCTGTTGTGATTGTAGCTTCTCCTAATGAAACGTGGCGGTCGCGTTATATATGGGGGTTCACTTGGTTTTCGTTCACAAGACATGATCAGCTATTTTCAGGTATGCAATTGCTTAGTATTCACAAAACATGTTTTGGTTCTTATTCATGGTATATAGTTTAATAGTAGAGAGCATTAGACATTTATTTTTTTGTTCATAATTTTATGTTTAACTATAAATCTAAATCTGATAGAAATCGTTTAGAAACAAACTAAATGCTGAAGTTTTTTTTTTTTTAATCATATTTGAAGTTGTATCCCTTTTGTCCTTAGTTTTTTGTCCCCCTTCATTTACGTCGTCTAACTAAACCATGTGAAGTGATTCTATTAACATACTGATAAATGTGAACCAACATATCTTCAATGTGTGCTGGCATTTTGAATCATAAAAAACTTAACCATGTAAACAATAACTAAGCTTCAATTAGGATCACATCAGGATTTTTATATGATTTTGTACATTTTGTTATGTATATGTTGTAAGGGAAATTATTTATACAACACCCCATCCACCAAAATTCACCCGTACCTTGGGAATACACGCAGGACACAATTAGCACTGTGCGGAAAAGTTGTCATTATTGCTTTGTGATAGGAGAGAGATAGAATAACTAGTGTTAGTGGATGGAGAGAGTGCATTGGAAAAGAAATGAAGACAGTGGAAGGAAAGAGAGATTGTAATTAATAGACACAAAGTGGTAGTGGATGGAGAGAGATGGAATATTAAATACAAGAGATGGAGTATTAAATACAAGAGATGGATATAGAGAGAGACATAGAGAGAGTGTGTCACAGAATAATTCGTACAGACACTATTAACATTATGCACTAATAAAGTAAGTATTGTAATACATATTAATGAGTACTGTTTAATTTAAAAATATGTATAGTATTTATAGTACTTGTTTATAAGTAATATTTGTTCCAAAAATGCTCATTGTAGTATGTATAAATACGAAACTGCATAAATATTATAAAAAATAAATATATATAACTTATAAAACATGATGTACACAATTTTTTATATATATATATATATATATATATATAGTACTATTTAGTATTTATATTGGTACAATTTTGATTTAGAATCGGTATTGTTCTTAATGATTTTTATCACTAATAACAATTCCTTGTATAGTTTTTATCCTCTCAGTCGTCTCGAAACTCTTCGACTTCTGGCACTGTGCTAACATTTTTTTATACAGTATCAAACGGTCAATTCATATTCTGTGTTTGCGCTAATCGAGATCTGAGTGTAAGTCTTAGTGGAAGAGGTGTGCTCTATATCATTACTCATGTTGTAAATAGTTTGTGACATTACATTATACAATGAATACCAAAAACACATTATATTATACAATACCATTTCTCTTATTAGCCCTCTAAATGACGTAATGATTAGGCATGTTTTAATATGAGACGGTTCAACAAGTAATTATTGTAAAAGTTGTGTGTAATTTCTATACACAGGCCATCGATGGTGTTTCACCTATTCATGTTGATTGTAACCCTGCTAATTGGATGCTGGAAATTACCACCCAAGCATGTGAAGATAAGCTTGGTATTGACTTTGCGGAAGTCTACAGAATGTCTAACCAATTCAGGTGGTTACATTTTCTTAGTGTATGATTAGTTTTGCATAACTCCATACAAGTTTCAGGTAAGTAATAAAAGTCCTTATCACTACACAAATTTCAGGGAAGTTGAATCATTAATTCAGCAATCTAGTGAACCGGAACTAGATACAGAGCCCATAAAGTTCTCGTCAAAGTATTCACAGAGCATTGTTTCTCAATTTATGGCATGCTACCGTAAACAGAACTTGGTATATTGGAGAAGCCCCCGTTACAATGTCGTGCGTCTATTCTACACGGCACTAAGTGCTCTCCTTTTTGGCTCAATATTTTGGAACCTTGGATCAAAACGGTAAGGTTCTGTTGATCTCGGTTTCTCGACCAAATTATAAGCTTATGCTAGTATTATTTTTTATAACTATGCTAGTAAGTATCTAATATTTCAAAGACTATCAACAAAACCTAACAAAGTCGCGAAAGAATGCAGAATTACTTGTTGCGAAACAAGTCAATGGATTGCTTGATTTGGTCGCTGATCCTATTCGAGCAACAATGCTAATCACTTTCTTGTCTGATTTTGCCAACACCATTTGTATCTTTGACAACTAAGATAATACGTCTACTCAACATAGATTGTGCTGCCAGATTACATAAAGCTATTGTATCTTTGCATCTGCTCTACTTTAACCATCATGTATCTGCATTTAAAAAGACATTGTCGAGATTGCTTGCTGGGATGTAATTGCAACGTGTAAAGTTTCATTTAAGCAGAGAAACACGACAAAATTTGATGGTTCTCATGGGGACTCTCTATGTTACTTGTGTATTCTCCGGAGTAAATAATGCATCATCAGTACAACCAATGGTGTCCATTGAGAGGACAGTTTATTACAGAGAAAGGGCAGCTGGAATGTACTCAGCATTGCCTTACGCATTGGCCCAGGTATGGCCTTTGGCTATAATGTTCATTTTTTTACCTTTAAGCATACTTAATATATATATTTATGTATAATATTCCACAGGCTGCTGTAGAAATTCCGTACATTGCTTTGCAAACAATCATTTTTGGCGTTATTACATATTTCATGATCAACTACGAAAGGGATCTAGGTAAGTTTTCTAATTAATAATTAACTAATATGCATTTATTAAATGTGGGAAAATTACATTTGAGTAAAGTTATCGAATCATTAAACCTTTTGACTCTTTCAACCAATCCACATCGAGGAACTGAGAAAATGATTTAGAAATTGTAGTATATTTCCTAGTGAACTTCATTCGTCGCATTTTATTTTATTTTTAAATGTCTTTTAAGATTCCCCATTGGTATTGTGACATGGTCATGCGTTCATTGCAGGAAAATTTCTCATGTACCTTGGCTTCATGTTTCTGACGTTCACATACTTCACCTTTTATGGAATGATGATTATTAGCTTAACACCATCTCAACACTTGGCCGCTGTTATCTCTTCAGCATTTTATTCACTGTGGAGTCTTCTAGCCGGCTTTTTGATTCCCAAACCTGTGAGTGGCCACGAATGTTTCCTAAATTTGGATATCCAACATTTTCATATCTTTCCCAATACAAATGAAGTCCCTGTCCCAATAAATCATGTTTGTGATGCTTGCCTCAGAAAATTCCGGTATGGTGGGTGTGGCTCTACTATATGACCCCGATGGCATGGACACTTAGTGGAATCATCAGTTCCCAGTTTGGAGATGATGAGACACGACTCGCTGGATCTGGGTTTGATGGCACTGTAAAGGAGTTCCTTGACACGCAGTTGGGTTTCTCATCAGGGATAGTTGGTGTCTCGGCAATCGTGTTGGTGGGCTTTATCGTTCTGTTTTTCTCAGTCTACGCCACTGCTATCAAGTTTCTCAACTTCCAAAAGCGGTGAACAAGCGAGCTGAGGAAGCAAATGTGGATATATACTCGACAGTTAAGATTTTCCAACTTGAGGAGCATGCGGAATTGGTCATTCTCCTCATCCATAATGTAGTGTGATGTTCTATCAACTACTATACTAATTACCAGGATTCGGATATTGCTCATCCAAACGTTATGTAAGAGTACGATCTGTTGCCATAAATCAAACTATAACACTAAATTAATAAGTAAATTCCCCACGGGTATGGTACTTACAGTTTAGTTGTCGCCATAATGCCACGGACTTTTCCTCAAAAAAAAAAAATGCCACGGACTAAATGAGAATGAGTATCTTCTGTCGTTTCTTCAAGTTTCCATTGAGTCGCTTGAAGCTACCCTGGTATTCCTATTCAACGGAACTAAGAGGTACAGAACTTACGAAGCAGTGACTTTCGTAGTTGGGAACTTCTATTACCAGTGACGGTGAATTCGCCCAGGTTAAATAAAGTTCGGATGACTTTTCTGAAAATACAGGTCATCTTATACAGAAACAGCAAGCCCATGCCAACATTACCCACGACGCTATTAGTTTAATATCAGCGCGCAACAAAACCGTCCCGATTCACAAAGAAGCTGATAGTATCGGTCGAATCAATTCCGCTACTATCATAGGAGGTGATATCATTATTAGATCTAACAAAAAGAGTTATGTGGGTTCTCCTACAATAATCCCAGCCTAAACACGAATAGGACTTTAAAAGAAACCTATTAGACATCATCGTCCTAGTCTGTGGACTTGCTTCCCTTGTTGCATTGCCATGTGTCTTTGGCAACTAGCTCGGCGTCCTCTGGCATTATTTCTATGGGACACACTGTCTTTTTTCCTTATTGTAGTTCGTTGCTTCTTTTTATGCAAAGACAAAATTAGCAATAATTGATTCGCAAAAAATAAACAGCATCAATAATCATCTTATCGTTCTAACCGTGAAATGTTTGTTGCCCCTGTCCCGAGAGGTCAAAAGATAGTAGCAATTAGAATAGACCAGTTGCATTCAGATTCATGTATTGAGACGAAATTTTTAATTATATAGTTGGTAGGTGACTTTTCTTTGAGTGTGTTGGGGGTCATTCAACTACCGCTGAGATTTCGCCACACCTCTTTGTGAAAGAACAATTGAAGAAGACGTTCTCTCTCTGTTTTGATCATTATCCAATGCGACAAGACATTTAATTGTGTTCTTACGTTGTCTCAATGTTATCTGATCATGCCCGATTTGTATTGGCTTGAATCGAGCATTTGATTTCTTTTTTTATGCTTTTTAAGTGATGTGATGTTAGTGTTGATGAGATAATAGTACGCTTTGAGAATCATGAAGGAGTTTCTTCAAGTCCTGGTGATTTTAGCATCGGGGTAAAGCGGAGAAACTTGCTCATACATACTTTTTTATTGTATGCTCACTAAAACGCACCTCTTGAACCGCTCTCTTCGGGTAGTTGTCCCTACATCGGATGGCATCATCATAATTTGTGTATAGAATTTGTCTGGATTGTGAAAGTAAGGCGGTATCTTTCAATTGTCCCTCAATAAGCCATGCGTCCTTCCAAAAGCAGACATTTTGGTATGAACATGGGGAGTTAGAATCACATTCTTTATGACGCTCAAGGTTCTCATGAGGGCCTTCCAAAGATGAGTCAAGTTGATTGAGGTACATAAGTTCATGTTGTCTACAATGTATCATCATTGACAACAATAAGTTCCATGTATTATCTTGATAACAAGTTGACCAAAGTATTTTTTAGAGAAGGCATATTGAGCGACTGCTAAGGCCGCATACTCCTAGTTGAAAAAGTCTTTAAACTTATAAATATTTACCGTCTTGTTAAATATTGTGTTTATTCTTCTATTCATCCCAAATGAATTTGTTATTATCGTATCTATCATGCGGTTGACTTTCCTTAGCTGAGGGGTGGAATTGTGAGGTGCTTTGAAATAAGGGAGGACATGGGCGAGTCTATGAAAATGAGTCTCCATGTTGCTTTAAGGAGTTTAGATTTCCACATAGCAAGTCTCATGTACATCATGTCTATGATTGGGCTACTGAGATAATTGTTACGTTTATGTGGGGTGAGGCAAAACCCCAGATACTTAATCTGGAAATGTTCCATCAGACACTGCAGAATAAACCTTTAAAACTAGCCTATAACTACAAAATCCAGATAATTAGCATCACTTTTATTTGTTGGACATACTTTCAAAGTTGATCTTAACTTCAAATTGCCGTAAAGTTGATCTTAAGTTCAGATTGATGTGGGAATGTTACAGCCCACATCTAGGTTAGTAAGAGAATACCTCGATTAGCATGAAGTACCTTGATTAGTACAAAGTATCTTGTTAAACATCATGGTTAATCAAGATAAGCTAAGATGTGAATCAATAGTTGAGATTGAATCATCTGAGGTAATTAATGATAATCACAGTCTTAATCGTTAAGTTAAATAAGTGCCCAAGAAGCGATTAGTAATTTGATTAGTTGAGACAAGCTAATTAGCATGATTTCATGCCTTGAGTTTGTAGTGGATTACGTGCTTGAAGTTTTGCAAAAAGAATCATTTGATTTGGACCTACGAGGCGAAAGTTGTGATATTTTTAGTTTCCAAGGTCGAAGTTGTAATTTTTCCAAGTTTTTGCTTTATAATCTTTTTCCTTTTTCCGTTTCCCTTATCTCCTTTCTTCCCCAAAGGGAAACGATGCCCGATCAACAGAGCACCGCTTGAAAGCGGCGCTCAGCTGCTAACTCGATCGGCCAGCCAAGGAGGAAAAGGGGCGACGCGACCTAGGGCTTGAGAGAGAGAGAAAGAGAGAGAGAGAGAGCTCTGACCAGCAACCCTTGCTCCTCCTTCCTTCCTCCATCTTCCTCCTCCTCTACCCCGCATCTATGGCGTCCCAACCTATAGCTTGATCTGCTGCGCGGCGCCCCAACCTACAGCGCGCAGCCAACAACTAAGGGAAGATGAGGGGCGTCTCCGCAGCACCCTCAAACCTCCACGACACCACCTCCGTCCTCCCCTTCATCCTAGCCCTAACCGTGACGCCAAGCAGCAAGGGGGTAGCCCCCCAGCCAGTCCGAGTAGCAGCAGCTGCTGCCATGTCTTTGTGCCACCTAGGGCGCGAGGAGCAGCAATTCGAAGCCCTTGAGCAGACACTGCAGAATAAACCTTTAAAACTAGCCTATAACTACAAAATCCAGATAATTAGCATCACTTTTATTTGTTGGACATACTTTCAAAGTTGATCTTAACTTCAAATTGCCGTAAAGTTGATCTTAAGTTCAGATTGATGTGGGAATGTGCCTAAAATGTAGATTGTGTTCACCACATTGTTTGTTGTAGCTTTGAGAAAGATTATTGTGTAATCAGCAAACTAAAGAATGCATCATCATATTTTCTTTGTAAGGTAGAACTAGACTTTTATTTTCAGCTTTGAGCCAAATATGTAAGAGAGTATGAATGCCACTGTGATGCATAGGACTAGGTGAGAAAGAATCTCCTTGTCTTAGGTCATTCTAACTTTCCAACTAACCAAAATTTTTTTGTTTATGGAGATATAGAATAAGCATGTATGATTGCAATGATGCATCCACTTGGTCCTAGGGGTAGGAAAATTATACCAATTAATGAGGAAGATGTAGTTTACCTTGTCAAATGCTTCCTCAAAATATGATTTAAGGATGATAAGGAGTAGATTGCTGGTGTGAGAAGTGTAGATGATCTCATGGGCCCATATAAAAGCATCTTAGGTTCTTTTCATGGTTATGGAAGCTTACAGATTAAGGTACTAGGGTGTACTTTTATTCTATTTGGAGAGTCTTTGCTAAGGACTCATAAGACACATTGATGAAACAGATGACTCAGTATGGCTTGGTAGAAATTGGGTTGTTGGTCTTTCATATGAGAGTGAAGGAGTTATTTTTTCAATAAATAAATCATTCATGTAAGATATGTTTCTCATATATTCTTTGTAAAAGGTTGTGGATGTGGTTCTTTACAATCTCCCAAGAGTGATGGTAAAAGGAGATGCTAATCTTATAAGTATTCAAATATTTGGTTAGTAGTAGACTTGTAAAGCCTTGTGGATATTATCAATGGTGATTGGGTGATGAGCATATTGTTTTGGGTGTCACATAGGCTCCCTAAAAAATTGTAAGATGGTATACAATTTTATACCATAGTAAAACATGTACCAAAAATGCACAGTTGCATGTGATATGATGATATATCTATCTTTATTAGGTACCCTATTGATCTTAAGGGAGTGAAGGTGTGAGTGTCTGAGTCCATTTTTGTAGATTTTAAAGATGCATTGTGTATTATTTACCCCATCTTGGGTATTATTTTTATTTTGATATTTGTGTTGATAGTGTAGTTAAATTTTAAATATTGGTGATGACAACATGATTTGTTTGGGGAGTCATTTCTAGAGCATGAATTCCTCTTCTAGGAATATGTTTAGGTTTTGATAAGTTTGATTTCTCCACGGTTTCATGATTTCCATCTTTGGTATCCTCATAAATGTGTCATTCTATGTTCACTATTCTAGTCTCATATTTCTAACCATCTATGATGACAACTAATCTTGTGTTTCGAGTTAAGAATGTTCTAAAGAAGAAAGGTCTAGATCCCCAATCAGTGTAGTTGGTGTTGAGGGCGACAAGGAGATGTTTTGACTTACATTGAGGTTACAAAAGTGAGTTGTTTGAACACACTCTTATACTAGGATTGCAAATGCACATGCTTGATTTGTATAAAGCACCATGCATGTTTGGTTTGAATCTATGATACTCTCTAAATAGTATATATTATTTATATCCTTAGTTCTAATTGTAAATTTATGGATTGTTATGATATAAACTTGTTTTGAGGTGAATTATGATAAGGGGTAGGCAAAAATGTAACCAAACATCGAGTAACTAACATTCCTAGTAGTAGCACATAACCAAAATTCAAGTAGTAGGTTCACACATGGAACATTACCAACACTTAACAAGCATTAAAAGCATGTTTCAATCAAATGATAGAAGTAGTGGATATCTGGGGATTAGGGTTGACGTGCACATTCATATAGAGATGAAAATCAAACATGGAACTCAAATGTATGATATTAAACTAAAGAGTCAGCAAAAAAATATATTTAGTGGTTGTTTCCTACTTGATGTCAATGGATTGCAGAAATGGTATAGAAGAGTTGTGAGAACCCATTACACTAAATGATATTACTCAAAACATAAAACACAATCGATCACTAATTAATCACATACCCTAAAATATGGGTAAATTAAAACCGATTTCAACATCAACACCCGCTCAGAAACATTTGCATAAGAGCCCAATATCTTTCTTATATTCAAGCTATGCCAAGAATTCTATACAAATTGTTCTGTTTCCTTAGACACACACTACAACAAACATACTCATTAGTGGCCTTTCAGAAATGCCACTAAAAAAAGCCAGTAAACAAGTTTAGCGGCATTTGGTGACATTTAAAAAAATGCCTCTAGCGCCAATGCCACTAGGAAGATAGTGGCTTAAGTTGTAAAAGCCACTAAAGGTTTGTCTTTAGTGGCTTCGAATAAATGCCACATAAAGGCCACTAAACCATCATTTGGCATTTATAGAAAAGCCACAATCCATCATTTGGCTTTTATACAAATGCCACTATTTTGTATAATGTTGTTGTATAAAACGGTTTTGATTGAATGTAGTGGCTTATGAAAAAAGCCACTAATGACATACTAGTTCTACATTACTACTTTTTTATGGATTTTAGTCAGTCAATTTGTAGTTCATGATCAAGTTTTCTAATTGAATGCCAATTGAAGCCGAACACATTCCAGAAGTATTGAACTTTTTTATTTATAATCAAACGACAATTACATAGGGAGGACATTTTACCTTGCCCTTATATTGAATACAAAAACATCACATATGACTATATATGGTACATATTGTAGACATGAACACTAATTGGATAACAACTCATTTTGCACTTGGAGACCCCCCAAAGGAATACAAACTCATCTTCTTACAAAAACATACAACTCCATTCTAGCATTCCAAGTAGTTGTGAGCTTCTACAGGAGTAGACCAGCTACACTGCAATGAAGATTCATCCTTCTTCTCAGCTGCAGTGATAGCATTATAGCCATAAGGTCATCAGATTCCTCAGTAGGTTCTTCCTTCTTCTCTTCCACCTTGGCACCAGAAGCAGCAGGTGCAGCTGCATAGCCTGAAGCAGCAGCAGGGGCAGCAACAACTACAAACTTGCTAGGATCCTGTAATGAAGTGAGCAAAATGTTGAGCACTTGCATGCAAATGTAAGACAAAAACACTTACAGCACTAGCATGCTATTAAGATAGTATCAGGGAAGATAGCACCATTGCCAAATTTATCAATAAGGTCATCTTCAGTAAGGTGAAGGACCTCAGGGTTGAATACAGATCCACTGTCATAAACTGACAGCACAACCAGTCCATATGAGAAGGGCCTGATGCCGAGCTTGGCAAGAAGGGCATCCTCAGAAGAACCCACCTTCTCACATTTCTTAATAAGTTTGACAATGGTGATAATTTCAACTGTACCATTCACATTATGACAGCTGAATAGAGTTTGCCATGCAACAAAGCTGTAGACATTCAGCTAAGCACACAACTAAGCACATGATAGAAAGGGTGTAAAGCTGACAATCTTGACAATTATGTAAAAAGCAAAAGATGGTTATCAAACTCAATGTCGTCCAGGGTTCTCATAAAACTATAGTCTATACATAATAAGTTGAAAGATTTTTAGTAAGGTAAGAAAGCATATAATGATTAATAAGAGCAGAACCTGGTGATGGCCTTCATGTTGTTATAGATAGATCTCCCTTCGCCAACTACAATAACTATTGTACTGAAGTTATCATCAGCAAGAACCATGTCTAAAGCGTCCTTGGTAACCTGGACTGACACATAAAAAGAGAAGAAACAATCATTATCGATAATAATTACTAAAAGACAAGAAGATAGATATACAAATTGACATATAGAGAATATACTTACCTCAGTTCCAGCAATTCCCATGGCAATACCAATGTCTGCCATTTTCAGAGTAGATGCATCATTGACACCATCACCAGTCATGGCAACCACCACATGTAATAAACAACTAACAACAAAACATGCAAGTTAACTATGTAGATCAGCAGGAGGCTTCAGGTCTTCAAACCTATACTAACATGGCCACCAGGAATAGATTCACTATCCCCTGATAAGCAAGAAGAGTTTCCATAACAGATTCACTATCCCCTTCAACTGAAAAAAAAGCAAAGTGAAGTAGTGAAATATACCTTATCCAGGAATCCTGAAAACAACCCAAAGCAAAACTGGAAACCGATGTTGGCTAGGCTGCAATACATCAAGAACATGTAAGCATGCACCATTTTGTTGGATTGCATGTAAGACCAGTTCTAGGGTGAGGAATCCCATCTTTGAGTCCTAACAGCAGCTCTGTTCTTGGAGATTAAAGGCCATTCACAAGAGCTGAGCATAAGCCTTTCACAAGAGATGAGCTGACAACCTTAGCTCTCGACAATGGCCTCTGATCTCCAAAAATTGGCCTTTTACGTAGTGACATGTTGTTTGTTGTGGAAGGCACAAAATGCACAATTCTTCAGAGAAATATTGACTTAGTAAGCTATCATGCAACATGTGATCAAGTTATGAAAGACAAATTTACAGAGAACTATTGACTTAGCAAGCAAAAAAAGACATTCACATTCAGCAGGTCAAAACAAAATATGTTGTGTAAATGTCACACACAAGAAGGTAAGATACACTACTACAGAAACGGCCTTTGGCGTCGGTCGTTTAACCCCATTTGGCGTCGGTTTCCGACCGACGCCTATGTGGGCGCCGCTAAAGGTCGAACACTTCGGCGTCGGTTTTTTAACCGACGCCTATTTGTTCTATAGGCGTCGGTTGTTTAGTAAATAACCGCCGCCAAAAGTGTTCGCGCCACAGAAAATGGCGTCATCTAGGGCACTTTGTGCGTCAGTTATTTACTACGCAACCGACGCCTATATAGAATATAGCGTCGGTGTTTTAGTAGATAACCGACACATAAAGTGCCCTAGATGATGCCATTTTATGTGGTGCGAACACCTTTGGCGTCGGTTATATACTAAACCACCGACGCCTGTACTTCAAGACGACACGGCCGTGCTTCCCTGCACGGCCGTGTTTAGTACTATAGGCGTCGGTTTTATATGAATAACCGACGCCATTTACACCACGGCCGTGCTATCCTGCACGGTCGGGTTGTTTGTACTATTAGGCGGCGGTTTTTATCAAATAACCGACGCTGTATGTCTTTGCTGATAGTTTTCTATAAATAACCGACGCCTATTTATATTTTTTTTTTCATATCAGTTTGCAGGCCTGCTGTGGCTGGTCAGCAGGATGAGAACCTGCAGTTCAGTTTTCTGAACTGCAGGTTTACGACATCCATTGATATCAGCCTACAAACAGGCCGCAAACCTGCAAAAGTCACAAGCAAAATTCTACACAAGTACATACATTCAAACATCAATTCAATTCTCACATTCACACATATAGAAACATTCAAATACATGTATTAACATTCAAAAATATTCATTTACAAAGTATCATTCATTATCGCTATCAACATCCCAATTATATCTTACAGTTGCCACTGCTTGTATGGCTTTTGCCCATTCTTCTCTTACTTCATTTAATGCTTCCATCGTATATGGAGCATGTATATTTTTTAAGCGTTTACCTGTAGTGTTGTCAGTTTTAAACACCTGCAAAGAGAATGATGTATATATATAAGTAATAATATAAAAATAAGATAAGATTGATATATTTCATACTAACTAATGAGACTATATATAATACCTCATGTATGGTATCGATGTCCAATGCGGCATATTTGTTAATCATCTGCATAAATCACATCACATAGTATGCGCATGCCCAACCATTGTCTTGTGTAGCACACTATAAATTGAAACATACAAAATAATACAACTAAGCACAATTCACATCAATAATATATATATTCGAGTCGGGAACTTACTTGTACGTTCTGCCAATTTATTGGCTGGTTCTTTTTCCTTGGGACCGTTCCTCCAGCCTTTTTGAATGCATATAAACCCCTACATGTTAATATAACACAATAAATTGTATAAGTAAATAGTAATGTAATAAAAGATGTTAACGGATATAAAAGTGAAATATTTCTCACCAGAATAATGGCATTCTCATTACGTGTCCAATTTTAGTGTTCAATGTACTCCCCGCAGGATCTAGATAATAAACAGTGAATGTCCCGGGGACAATAACTAGTAACTCCCAATGTCTACCGCTAGAAGTAAGAAGTTAACAATTAATAACTCAAAATGCAAAATAAAAATGGAATTTTCTTAAGTCCAAATTATAAATAAAGTAAACTTACTTGACATTGAATGGAGCTATTATTATCGTCTTCTTTTGCTGACCAAAAATTGTAAAAGCATCTATACAGTATTGTTGAACATTATCAGGGTCTTTAGCTACCAAACTAATCAATGATGGAATCAAAAATCCCACATGATCAAATGCAAATTGTTTGCAATGATCTTCGACTAAGTAGCTGCAAAACATATAGGCGTATGCATTAATATATAAGAAACCAGATCACCGGATCTTACACAAGGTATATGGATGTATAAACAAGATCTCACCTTATCCATGTCTCTATCATTGATGTATTCAGCCAATCATACATAAACAACTCAATAATATCTTGTATAAATAAAGAGCTATCGTATGATCGACCTGCATAATCTACATCTAAAGAAACTATTATAGGGCAATGTATATTATGTGCCCGTAGCCAACATGCCATTCCTCTACAAGCAGGACCTAACGGGTATGTTAGGTCAGTTGGAACCCAAGTTGGTAATGCGGGAAGTGGAGGTGGAGGCCTAGGTGCTCCTGGTGTCTTCTTTTTAACCTGTATATATAATTTCAGATCAGTTGACATCATATATACACATTAACAGTCTAAATCAATGTAAATTTATCTTACAATTTCAGTCGTGTAGACGACATCTGCTTTGGGCCACAATATGACCCCGCCTTCTGCCTCACCAAGTGTATCAATATCTGGGTGGGCATATGGCAACGCAACTTCCCTCCAATCGGGTAACACACGTAATGGGTCCACACGAACATAGCCCTGTGGCATTGGAGTCCCGTGAAACCTTTCCCCAGGAAGGGACGGGTAAGCTTGCGCCTCTGCAACAACATAGTCTTCTATTCTTAAGCGGCATGGCTTCAATGCCTACAAATTTACGTAAAGAATGTTATAAATATATACATATAATCTTGAAAACATATCATCTTGAAAAGACTATCTACAATGTCATAAATAATACTTACAGCAGACGTGCTAGGCGATGGGTCTCCAGGATTACTCGCAGTCTGTGCATCAGGAGAAGAGTGGGTCGCCATAGGCTGATTAGAAGCCTGAGATGCCTGCCACCGCAGCAATTCTTCCTTGACCTTTTCAGCAACTACATCGTTGACCTTCTTAGCAACTAAATCCTCAACTCTCTTATTCTCCTATACATGGATAGAAGAAACATTAGCTTCTTATTAATGAATTTCGTTTTGCAGTAACATTCTAAAAAAAGAATATGTTACCTCTTCTTGAGAAAGTCCCGCTCTGGGTTTGCGCTAGGATGGCCCAAAGAATGCTTTGATGCCAACACCAGCACCGACACCTCTAACATGTCCAGGATGCTCTGGGTTACCCAGAGCAACTGTCAATTCATCCCTTGTGCTCTGAGGGATGAACGTGCCTTATTTCCTCTGCTCGTGCAGCTCCCGCTAATCACCATAAACAGAAATTGGTAAGTTAACACCACAAATAATCAATATTCAAACGATTTCTCTAAGAGTGTTATTTTACCATTTTTGCAGCCGCCTCAGCAGTTACAGGCTTCTTTATTTCACCCTTCTTGTTTTGCCTGCCAGCTATCCAGATATCATGGCGAGGCATGGGTGTGGCAGACTCCTGAGTAGGAGCAGACTCCTGAGTAGCCGCAAACTCCGCCTGTAGTCTTTGGCGAACGCTTGCATAGCCTTTTGGACCCATAGTGTGGTCATGCACATTCAGTGCACACCTTGCTTTTTGTGCGTCACTGAGGGCCTAGTTAGTATGCACATTAATGATTTGGTTAGTAGCACTAAATGCTAATCTTGAATAGGTGAATACAATGTATATTAATTAAATTGGGAGTGGCGCCTAATACCTTGAATTCTTCAGATTTTCTTGAAGCAACAAAATTGTCCCAATCTTCTTTGTCCAAGAAGTTCCATTGTTCAAGGGCTGACTTCTTCTTCTTATCACCCTCTTATATGTATTCTCTGTTCAGATTTGTCCTATAATTCCTAAGCATCTTTCCAGTGCGTTGCATCACATTTTTACGATGCAACTTCTCATCCAATGCAAACAGATTCTGTAAAATAGAAATGTTATTAACTAGTATCCAAAATAGAATTGCAAATAATAGAATTTGTAATCTACAAAATAGAATTGCAAATAATAATAACTCACGCATAAATCCTTCCATATCAAGTCTTTTTTCCCTTGAGGAACTTTATGCCAATTGTCATACTTAACACCACAATGGCTCCGAGTGGTACACCCAAGATAGTTTACAAAATTATTGCGGTTCACTCCAATTGGATTTCCTCCATTATCAAACTCCACCACCAATTTGGATCCACTACCACTTAGCGCTAATAACTTCTTCAACAGAGTGATGCCCCTTTTCTTGTTAAGTGTTTGGTGTTGCGCATCAATTTGCTCCAGTGCTTCAGTGGGTACAGGTGCATCAACCTAAAATTTGACAAAAATAAAACACACTAAATTAGCCCAATATAGAAATATAGGATATATGACATAACTAGAAGATAATGAATTTTATAGAAATACAGGATATGTTTTTAGAACTTACATTAGTATCCTCGCCATGCTCGTCATGGACATCATGCTCATCATGGACTTCATGCTCATCATGGACATCATGCTCATCATGGTCAGCCATCTGAAAATGTCATTTAAAATGCAAACATTTAGCATTTGTATTAACTATAAAAAGGCAAACATTTAGCATTTGTATTAACTAGAAAAAGGCAAACATTTAGCATTTGTATTAACTAGAAAAAGGCAAACATTTAGCATTTGTATTAACATACATGTCTCTAAAATTGTGATCTTTTATCAATTAACAATCCTTCATTGTGATCTCCACGCACATATAAGTCATCATTAGCTTCAATATTTTGTGGAGTGGGCAACCCAACTGAGAATGGACTGGAGTCATCATACTTATCATAGTACTCTTCTTCATCTATAGGATCTTCAATGAACTGTCTTTTACAATGAAGAACAACCGACCATTTATCATTCGCAGGATCATCGATATAGAATATTTGTTTCGCCTGTGATGCCAATATGAATGGTTCACCCTTCTCGCCAATCTTTTCAAAGTTCACCAAAGTGAAACCCAATTCATCCACTATAACTCCTTTGGTGTTATCAACCCAATTACATTTAAAGAGCGGAATTTTGAAATCTATGTAGTCAAACTCCCAAATGTCCTCAATGACACCGTAATATGACATTTTAGCTTCACGTGGACTCTTATCCTTTGCACTTGCAAAGTACATAGTCGACGCTTGAAGAGTGACCCCACTATTTTGGACGACACTCTTATCATCTTGGCGCTTTGTGTAATATGTGAATCCATTAATGTCAAACCCTTCATAAGACATAACATTCAGTTTTGGTTTAAAGGCGAGGCATTTGATAGTTTCTGTAATATCATTTGGTGTTTGAGATAGTTGATGTAAGACTTTATCTTCAAACCACTTAGTAAAAGTCTTATTATGCTCTCTAGCAAGCCACATTGAACTTGCTCGAGGATGTTGTCTCTTTATGAAATTGGTATGTTCCTCGATATAAACACTCACTTCGTCCATATTGTGTAAAATATACAAGTGAGCTTGTTCCAACTGCTCACGGCTGATTACTTTCACCCGTGATCCCAAAATTCCTTTGCCCTCCTCAATATTCTTGTCATTATCAGGAGTGTCATTACCACTGAAAAAGTCATTGCAAAAATCCATAACCTCTCTCGCCACATAACCTTCAATAATACTCCCTTCAGGCCGATAACGGTTTCGAACATCACCTTTAAAAACGCTCATGTATCGTTCAAAGGGATACATCCAATGCAAGAAAATTGGTCCCAACATTTTCACTTCCCTAGTCAAGTGGACAACAAGATGTACCATGATATCAAAGAACGAAGGAGGGAAATACATCTCAAGCTGACATAGGGTAACAACCACTTCTCTTTGCAAATTATCGAGAGTATCAGGGTCAATAACTTTGCTGCATAGACTGTTGAAAAAGAAACAAAGTCTGGTAATTGCAAACCTTACATGCTTCGACAATATAGATCGAATTGCCACGGGCAATATTTGTTGCATTAGAGTGTGACAATCATGAGATTTAAGACCTATCAACTTCAGATCTTTCATTGATACCAATCTACGGATGTTGGATGAGTAACCATGTGGCACCTTAACATTTACCAAGCATTCACAAAAAGTTTTCTTCTCCTTTCTAGACAACGTGTAACAAGCGGGAGGTAAGTATGTTCTTTTATTACCCATTTCATATAATTCTGTTAATTCTGACCTTATTCCCATTTCACGTAGGTCCAGTCTGGATTTTATCCCATCTTTAGTCTTACCTGGTATATTTAATAGAGTACCAATGATGCTATCACAGACATTTTTCTCAACGTGCATTACATCGATACAATGCCTGACTGTCAAAGAACTCCAATAAGGAAGATCCCAAAATATTGACTTCTTCTTGAATGAAGAATTGTCACTCCGTGTGGCCATACTACATTGTGATTTCTTACCAAATTCATTGACAATGTCTTTTACTCTTTCATAAACAACATCCCCTGGTATAGGTTTAGGTGCACTCCGTTCATCATTCCATCCACTGAATGCTTTGTGCTTCCTACGATACGGATGGAATTTTGAAAGAAACCTTCGATGACCAAGATATACAGTCTTGCCGCCATGTTTTAGTCTTATTGAATCAGTGTTTTCTTCACATATAGGACACGCTTTAGCTCCTTTGACACTATATCCAGACAAATTCCCATATGCTGGAAAGTCATTAATAGTGCAAAACAACATAGCGTGCAAACGAAATGTCTCTGTTGCTGAAGCATCATAGGTCATCACACCTTCAGCCCAAAGTTTCTTTAAGTCATCAATCAAAGGTTCAAGATAAACATCGATATCATTTCCGGGTTGTTTAGGGCCCGATATCAACAATGACAACATAACATACTTATTTTTCATACACATCCAGGGAGGAAGATTGTATATAACAAGCATGACTGGCCAAGTGCTATGTTGGCTGCTCAATGTCCCGTACGGATTCATCCCATCTGTACAAAGCCCAAGTCTTAGATTCCTATCTTCTTCACCAAATTTAGGGTACAATAGATCAATCTTCTTCCACTGTGGGGAATCAGACGCATGTCGTAGGATCCCATCATTATTTTTCTTAACATCTGCATGCCACCTCAAATTCTTCGCATCTTTCGGATTTGCAAACAAGCGTTGAAACCGTGATATTATAGGTAGATACCACAACACCTTGGCAGGAGAACCAGTTTTGGACTCCCCCGAAGTCGTCAATTTATACCGTGACGCACCACATTTTGGACAATCTTTCAAATCTACATAGTGCTTTTGAAATAATACACAATCATTCGGGCATGCGTGTATCTTCTTGGCCTCCATTCCCATTGGGCACAACATTTTCTTTACCTGGTATGTTGAGATTGGAAGCTCGTTTCCTTCAGGAAGAATTTCTTTCAACAAAGTCAACAATGAAGTGAAGCTTTTGTCGCTCCATCTATTGTTAGCTTTCAACTTATACAATCTCAACACAACACTAAGCTTCGTAAACTTAGCACAGCCTGTGTATAACGGTATCTCAGCATCATGCACAATGTTTGTAAAGATAGGAGGTGGATCGGTGTGCTCTACCCTACAACTATCCAGCATCGCATCAACGATGTCTGCTGGAACTGGTTCGTTCACATTTACGTCATCGGAGGCAATTTCTTCTTCCACCCAAGCACTGCTATCGACATCTACTGGTTTCGATTTTGAAATCTCTCCATGCCAGTGCCATTCTGTATAGCCTTGTACAATCCCGTTGCACATGACATGACTTTTGATTTCCTCACCAGTGTTGACTTTCAAGTTGTTACCGCAATGCCTACATGGACAGTAGAACCTATCTGTAGGTTTTTTCCTATGTTCCTCGGCAAATCTAATAAACTGATCAAGACCAGATATAAACTCTGGGGTGCAACGATTACGAATGGACATCCATGATCTATCCATTCTATGATCAGAGAAAACAAGTATATATTAGGAAACAAGTATATATTAGGAAAAGATTAGGCAGCATTTCCCCGCTGTTCTCTAAGTACATATATACTTAGAGAACAAACGGGGAAATGCCAACAAACACATGTGATGTCATTCTTATATATAATAAATGTGTACCACCTATCCCATCCTTGAACACCTAATCTCACTAGTAAGTGTATAATGTGTATTGGGTTTTCGAGAAAATTTCGGCAGCATTTCCCCGCTGTTCTCTAAGTACATATGTACTTAGAGAACAAACGGGGAAATGCTACCAAAATTTTCTCGAAAACCCAATACGCATTATACACTTACATCCTAAGTGAGATTAGGTGTTCAAGAACAGTCCCAAACCGGGGACTATCCAAGATTTACTCCTAATGAGTCAATCTTGGACGGGTTTCTAGGCCAACAAACACAATAATAGATATCTACAATGAAGCCGGACTCCATACAAACAGTATATAATTTAGTGATTGTTCATTCTAATTTATACCAATGTACAAGTAATATAAAAAACAATGATTGTTCACATTCTAGGCCAACAAACACATGTGATGTCATTCTTATATATAATAAATGTGTACCACCTATCCCATCCTTGAACACCTAATCTCACTAGTAAGTGTATAATGTGTATTGGGTTTTCAAGAAAATTTCGGTAGCATTTCCCCGCTGTTCTCTAAGTACATATGTACTTAGAGAACAAACAGGGAAATGCTACCAAAATTTTCTTGAAAACCCAATACACATTATACACTTACATCCTAAGTGAGATTAGGTGTTCAAGAACAGTCCCAAACCGGGGACTATCCAAGATTTACTCCTAATGAGTCAATCTTGGACGGGTTTCTAGGCCAACAAACACAATAATAGATATGTACATGTTAGGGTTTCATCACAATTGATGTTAGGGTTTAAACAATGTTAGGGTTTAATCAAATCAAATTAGGATGCTAGAATGGACAAGTTTAAATCAAATTAGGATTTAAATTAGGGTTCCAATAGGATTCAATTTAATTAATTTTTATGTGAAAGATGTAATATTATAATACATACAATGGCAATGAAATGAAACCCTAATTGTATTGGAACTCATAAAAGGATGTCTCAAAGGTTGAATCTAATATATGCATCCTAAAAAAGGTATCACATCACAAATGTGCATTTCAATAATCATATTTTATTTCCTTCCAATTAGTGTGGATGCCAAGTTTGGAATTGTTTTCTAATCATGGGTCCCTTAATTTTATTTAGGATAGAAGATAAAATCAAGGATATCAAATAGTATAAGGCGCACCCCCAAATGTAGTAGGCGCACCCACTACTACAGAAACCTTAACATTACAGAGCTAGTTCACCTTATTTAACCCATGGATACTTCTAGTACTTATGTATTGGACTAACGATGCTTGATACTTAAACACTCAAACAGAGTTTGTATAGTGGCTTCAGATTCATGTACACATGTTTCACAACTCTTCCTCCTTTATATGTCTAACCTTAAGATTTTGATAGGTGAGGAGGTGGTATTAGTATATGTCTTGGTAGGTGGCATTAGGTTGTAGATGTTTATTATCATATTATCATGTTCTTATTGTAATTAGCTAGAGAACTACACCTACCTATGTACAGAGTTGTATCCATTTAACTTCTCCATCTTTTTTTTTGTGAAAAACACTCAACTATTGATACCAAAAAAACTTTGGGCATTTACAGACAACACACCTGACCAAACGTAAAGAACAAAAGGAGAAAGTATCCCACACAGGGGATCAAAACATCTCCAAACAGCAAGACCATATATACAGAACCAAGGAACAGGCTCATACACACAAAGAGAGCAGGAAAAAAAATACAGGGGATAGCTCATACATCAACCTAGATAGATAGCCCTGACACTAGCATTAAAACAGCAGCAGAGTTAGGGCGTCACCTAGAAAGAATGGCAGAGGAAGGGTTTGATGCTAGTACCTTGTGAGCAACAGAGTTAGAGCGTGAGCAAGGAGACGCAGAGCAGCAACAAGGAGGAAGGAGCGGGCGGCGGCGGCGGCGACGCAGAGCAGCAGTAGGATCGTCGGCGAGCAGGCGGCGAGCAGGCGGCGGCGGTGGCGGCGATGCAGAGCAACAATAGGCGTCAGCGAGCAGGAGCGGCGGCGAGCAGGTGTCCAACGGCGGCAGGAGCGGCGGCGAGCAGGACTGGTGGCGGAGAAGGGGGCGCCGGAGAAGGGGAGCTGAAGAAGAAATCGCCGGAGAGAAATAGGCGGCAGCAGAGAAATAGGGAAATCGTAATGAAACAGAAGAAAGGGGAAGAGTCGGGCGATCGAGGGTAATGAAGTTCCCAAATAGCGTCGGTTGTTTAAAACAACTGACGCCTAAACATCTTTAGCGTCGGTTGTTTTAAAAAACCGACGTCCAATTGGACGATATTTTCATGAAATTATTTGGCGGGAACCACTTTCAGCGTCGGTTCTACAAGGATAACCGACGCTAAAAGTGACACTTTTCGCGCAAATTTTCATCGCACATAGGCGTCGGTTTCTACGTATATAACCGACGCTGAAAATGACAATATTTTTTTTGATCGAAATATGGATTTCGCGGGCGACTTTACGCGTCGGTTTGTTATAAACAACCGACGCTTAATACAAAGCGGTACCCGTGTCTGGCTGGTCTTCGAATATAGACGTCGGTTTGCTTAAACAACCGACGCCTTATATGTTAGGCGCCGGTTTTCCTTAATAACCGACGCCAAGAAAAGTGACACTGAATGCTATTTCTGTAGTAGTGACACTGCTCATAGCTAAAAGCAAAATAGGATTATCATTTGGCAACATTATCTATGACAATGGACATGAAACAACAGTATCTGGATCGTTATGTACTAATAAAAAAGTGGACCAAAGAAACACAACTATAGCTTTCAGCTTCTCGGGATTTACGGTTCTTGCCCCAGATATCAGAAGGTGATGGTCCAAGTCCATAACCATGAACATATCCTGGTCTCTCTTCTCCCATAACCTGCCTATAAATTTCAGCTGAAGTAACATCAGGTTGGTTTCTTCGCAGCTCGTCACCTACCTCAGAAATTTTTTCCTACACACATCAGAACATAGGAGATGAATTTTATACCAAACATATAAATGTTTCCATGTAGTAAATGTAACATAATACTATAGGATAGGAATCCTTGTACTAAAATTTTGGCAGATTCAATATCAACTATGCCCCCATCTTTTTTACGATGAGTTTTCTCAAAAAACTCGATGGGATCAACTTCCCCGCCTGTTTCCTTCTCCAACTGTATCATTCAAACAAGGTTATTGCTAACATCATTTAAACGGATGTCTCCAAATTGTCCAATTGGATCACAATATTGACTAACTTACATCATGTTTCAGACCAAGCAAATGACTTGGTTCCTGTTGTGTGGCTAACCTTTTGAAATTTTCTGCTTGTCTTGTTAGTTATACACTTCCTCTGTGAAAAAAAATTGCAGTATTAGTGAAGAGGAGTGTTAGTGAAGAGGATTGTCAACATATCAGTAACAGCAGAGCTAGCAGCAGTGTTAGTGAAGAGGATTGCATAAAAATGAAACTCTGATTGCATACACCTACATTAAGGCAAGGAAAACGGTGATCATCATTGTTAGTAAGTTGGACATCAGAATTTAAGCAGAACATACTACTTTAGATACTACTTTTAGATACCACTTTGGCTAGGCTACTATACATCGAAGGAGCTGATCATACAACCTTCTCTCTCGAGAATATGTGAGATAATCCAACACACATAGAAGCATGCGACTAAAATATGTCAGATACATTTCAGACAGTGGAAACTTCATGCCAACAAAATAGGCATATATAAGTCAAATAATAATGACAAACTAAAATAAACATTGGTTGCTACTTTGTAATTTTCTCATTCAAAATTGTCATCCTCATCACTTTGATATACACTTTCATCATCCTGTTGAATTTGGGATTGGTCTTTCTCAATTGTTGAACTATCAACAGTAACTCCTTCCATATCCAATCTAATTATGTCACAGGCTGCATTTTCATCCTCTGTTGTCATTGATGGCCCATCTCTAGGTTCACCTTGCACATAAGCTTTGACAGTCTCACTACAATATGGATCTTCCATGTTGAACGTATCTCGTGGGGGAATCTTTACAACAAAATGCCACCCTTTTGCAGTGACATGTTCTACATAAAATAATTGTCCAACTTTAGATGCCACTACATACGTTCTCCAGTTGATTGAAGTCGTCTCAAATTAACAAGAGTCAACCCATGTTCATCATGCTTGATTGTCCTCTTGGAGTATATGTTCACCCAATCACACTTAAATAATATCATCTTAAAGTGTTCATAATAACTGAGCACAATAACATCCTTCAAAACACCATAGTAGGTAACATCTCTAGTAATTGGATTGCGATCAGTGGTTTTAGCATAACAATCAGTCTTAGCTACCAGGAAGACTCCACTATTTTGTGTTGTTAGATGTCGATCTTTTGCTTTGGTATGGAATCTATGACCATTGACAATGTAGCCCTAGTACTTAACGGCCATTTGATGTGGACCTTGAGAAAGAAACTTGATTTTATCATCCACCATCTATGTTCTTAGGAGTGTCTCAATCTAACACAAGAAAAGTTTTTTAGTATTTAATCATGAAGCATAACAAATTTAATTATGACAAATTAACTTACATATTCCTTAAACCATCCATCAAATGAGTTACTATGTATTCTCTATACCTCCTTTAAGGACTTATGAGGATGTTTTAGCCTAATGATATCATAGTGCTTCCTGAAAACAAAATATGTGCAATATGTAATTGGAATATGTAATAATATTTTAATAATAGAAGACAATTGTCACTAACTTACTTAATGTAGGGTTCAACTGCGTCACAATTGAATAGTACATGCTTATGGGCTTGTTGCAATGTATGTTCATCCAAGACACATGCTATCATTTTACCAACACCACGACCTACTGTCGAGAAAATCGACCAATCACCACTGTCATGTGTTGGCTCATTTTCCAAATTTATTTCGTCAGTATCATTTCTATTTGGCCGATTTAATTTTGTTTCAACTCCATCCAAGTATCTTGAACAAAAATTAAGACACTCTTCAGCTATATATCCTTCTTCTATTGATCCTTCTGGATATCTTTTATTACAAACATATCCTTTTAGGGTCTGCAGATACCTGAGAACAAAGTTGGCGAAAATATTATGACAAATTAAATTCCAATAGGTGAAGTCATCACAACGTATGAAAAGTTACCTTTCAATTAGATACATCCAACGATACTGAACAGGGCCGGCTATCTTAGCTTCAAAAACGAGATGGACTGATAGATGCACCATTATGTCAAAAAAACATGGAGGGAAAATCTTCTCCATCTCACAAAGTGTCACAGCTATTGAATTTTCCAATGCACCAAAATCATTTGGATCTATGACTTTAGTGCTCAACCTCTGAAAATAGAGACAATGATTAATAATACATGACTTAGCATTCTTACTGGGCAAAGACACAGTGATAGCTAATGGCAGAAGTTGTTGCATCAACACGTGATAATCATGACTTTTCATTGGTAGCATCTTCTGATCTGTCGGCCGTGCACATCTAGATATATTAGATGCATACCCATCTGGAACTTTAACAGATTTTAGGAGGTTGCAAAATGATATTTTTTCTTCTTTTCTCATCGTATAGCAAGATGGAGGGAGTATGGAATGTGTGCCAACAGTTTGTGGATGAAGCGGAAATCTAATTCTCATATCCTCCAAATCCTTCCTTGCATTCAAGTTGTCCTTACTTTTATCCTTCAGACCTAGCAATGTTCCAATAATACTCTCACATATATTCTTCTCAATGTGCATGACATCCAGATTGTGCCTTACAATGTTAGATTTCCAATATGGTAGCTCGAAGAATATGCTTTTCCTATCCCAATTGTGTGTCGAATCTTTACCTCTCGGCCTTTTCTTACCAATTACAGTGCTTCCGCCATCCAATTGTGACAAGATTTCAGCTCCAGAAGGAGGTTTAGGTGGACTCCAAAATTCTTGCTCACCGTCAAATGCCCTAGCTTCTTTCCGGAATCTGTGGCCAGCTGGCAAAACCTACAGTGTCCTTTGTAACAAACTTTACGGCTATGTGGCAACCAATGTGAGACAGTATCTTTATTACAATAAGGACATGTTTTGTAGCCTTTAGTACTCCAACCAGATAGATGTTCATAACCTGGAAAATCACTAATAGTCCATAATAAAGAAGCACACATCTGAAAGAATTCCTTGGCTCTAGCGTCATATGTTTGTACACCAGTACTCCATAGTTCTTTCAGCTCATCAATTAATGGACGCAAGTAAACATCTATATTATGTGGCGAAGATGGTTCAGAAATTAGTAGGGACAACATAAAATATTGTTGCTTCATGTACAACCAAGGAGGTAAATTATATGGAATAATTACAACAGGCCATGCACTATGAGAATTATTCATTGTCCCAAAAGGATTAAATCTATCAGTGGCAAGTCCCAATCGAATATTTCTAGTGTCTGCAGCAAATTCTGGATGCATAACAGCAAATGTTTTCCATGCAGGTGAATCTACCGGGTGTCTTAACTTGTCATCTTTTTCATATTCTTCTGCATGCCACTTCAGTAAGGAAGAGGTTTTTGATGACATGAACAACCTCCTCAGCCGTGGTATAAGTGGAAAGTGTTTGAGCACTTTGGCAGGTGTTCTTCTGGGTTTGTTTACTAGCTCCTCATCATCATCATCTGGTGTTGAAGTCGTTAGCCACCTTGATTCTCCACATGTATCACAGACGTCTTTTTTAGCAGACTGCTTCCAAAACAGCATGAAACCATTTCGACAAACATGAATCTTCACATAATGTAATCCCAACTCCTTTATTGTCTTCTTCATCTCATAAAAGGAATTAGGTAATTGTTCTCCTTCTGATAGTATTTTTTTAAAGAACTTAAGAAACATAGATGATGCTTTCTTACTCAATGCATTAAGACAAACCAAGTGATAGAATTCTAGGATGCAAGCAAGTTTGGTAAGTTTCTTACACCCTGGATATAATTCTGTCTCAGAATCCTTTAAAAAGATATAAAATTTGTCAGCATTTAAATGTTGATCAGTAGCCGACTATACTCATTCCATATTTTCATCCTCACTGAAACTCAGAAAAACATCATGCAACATATCTTGTAAATTTTCATCATCTAGACAATCACCTTGATCAGTTGGAGCATCCATTTCAACATCGGCATCTTCTCCATGAAAAGCCCAAGAAATATAGCTTTGTAAGAAGCCATTCCACAATAGATGACTCAATGTAGTATGTCTGGTGACCTGGTATACATTAGTGTACTTTCTACAAGGGCATATAATCTTGTCTCCAATCGCTGAATGTTGAAAAGCAAAATCCAAAAAGTTAGATACTCCACATAGGTATTTACTACTCGTTCGGTCATCCTCTGCTATCCAAGACTTATCCATTCTACAAAAATAGTAAAAAATATAAAAACAAGAATTGTGACACCCGTTTGAGTGGTGAATTGTGACAAATACTGTAAAAATACATTTATTGGTGATTTCCTTATTTAAAAGTAACAAAATTTCATTCTACAAAAATAGTAAAAAATACGTTTATTGGTGATTTCCTTATTTAAAAGTAACAAAATTTCATCAAGAATTGAGACACCCGTTTGACTGGTGACTTGGCCGTTTTGTTGATGATCCTATGTCGCGGAGGGAGTCCCTCGTAGACGTATCCAATTAGCATGTTCAGAAGCCAGACCTGGTCCTCTCGGCCAATTAGCATGTTCTGAATCCACGCAAGCCAACTGGTTGTAGATACCATGAAGTGCATTCGTCATCATACTGAACGTCGATTACAGTTGTCGAGGTTCCAGACTTTAAATTCACTTGACCAGACGTGTAGCGTCTTCCATTCAAATGACGCCACTGTCTAGTAATGGTGAGTTGTGCTAGTGTACGATGGTCTAGGGTGATGTCCAGCTGTTCTGTTTCAAGGAAAAGGATGGGGGGGTCGAGGCCCAGGCCATAGTGATTGTTGTGGGTGGAAAGAGACTGCAAAATATTAGTACTAACAATTGTAAGTATATATAACGATGTTATATATTTTCAATAAGTATATATAACGATGTTACATATTTTCAAAAACAACTTGAGAAATACAAATCAGACTTAGATGGAAAGTAAGACGAGTGTCATTATACCAACAATTATCATAGTCTACATTATGAATTATTATGTCTGTTTTAAGGAGATCATTTATGAATTATTATGTCTATATTATGCTTTTCAATTATACTGATCGCTGCATTTCACATCACCTGGTTTCTCAAATGATTTTATGGGAAGACCATGTAAACATCGAATAGAAAATACCAATCCACCATCTTAATAGGGAACTGATTAATTACATGTGATGTTTACATGAACTATATAAGTCATATTTTATTAACATCTTTGAAATGCTATAGTTTCTTCATACTTGCCTTTCTTCAAAATAATAACACTACAGATAAAAAGTACTAATAATGTATGTAGAACAGAAGTCGGATCCAAGGCAAATACCTTTTAAGTATTGTCAATTGAAATGGCTGGAAACAAGAGTGGACTACTATTGGTAAACAAGTTATTAGTCAGAATATGTTTTTTTTCTTCTGCTGCAAGGTTTCCCATTAATAGTTATTGATAATTTAGGATAACCTCCAGATGAACAACAAATTCCAAGTGGCATGGCATTCGATACCTATAGATTTTTCTTCCAAGCATGAGAATTGTTGACACTTTACATGCCTATTAGCCACCGGTCACGAAAGAGACCTTGAAGGAGGTATGTAAGCTACATCTTAGTTAACAGAATAGGGTGCGGCGATGGTAATCTGAAGAGGGTTGATCGGAGTCCCTCACTCAAGCTTGCCGATGCCGGAGGGGCAGATTGAGTCTGCGGCGGTGCTTCGGTTGGGCTCGATCCACCAAGGTGGATGAGGAAGAATGAATGGTACCTGAGTATGCTTCGATTGGGTTCGGTTCAAATAGGCAGAGGAGGAAGAACTAACGCTCGCGATCACAAGCAAGGTGTCACTGCGACACTGGGAACTTGGCACTCCATAGCCAGCAACTATTGGCACCACGGACGGCAACTAGCGAACAGCAGGTGCCACCAGTCTCTCCCAGTCTGCAGACGATCACGAGCCACCAACGGACCTAGGGCACGATGGGCCAGGGAGCGAGGAAGTCGCACAGGGAGAGAGGGGGAGATCAGAAATGTCAGGTTGAATGAGCGGAGAGTACAACGTGAAGGGAAAATTTAATTTGGAGCGGGAAGTCAAAATATTTCCTAATTTGGTATGGCAATTTAAGATTGCCACTAATTAGAAATAAAAACGCCTTTAATGTTATGTCCTTTTTAGAAATCCTATAATAGGTGGTTCAACGGAATTTTAATTAAAAATGCTTGTATATTAGAAAGGTAGTGGCTTTTTTTTATAAATGCCACTTAAATAAATGCCACTAATGGGCAGTTTTGCTGTAGTGACAACATATATACATAGGAGAACAATATTCGCATAAGCCACACAAACAAGCATTAACATGCTAACAAAAGTCTAATTTGTTTGAAACACCATATACAAACTATTCCTGCGTGGACCTGAGAGTACAGGGATGACATAGGACACACTAGACAACTAGTCAACTTTCTCAAAGATTCATTACTATAGCTCCTCTTTGTTGCTGCATGTTTGTTTTCGTCACTTCCGATTACCTAAAAAGATGTGGTGAACCACAAGGGTGAGACCCATGTCCCATCAAGAGATATAACCTCCAACAATGCTTATTGATTACAACATTATAAATAGTAGATAACTAAGCAATTGGAGTATTTAATAATCAATTGAACGGATTGAACAGTTCAAGTATGCTAAACAGATTAAGCAATTAATCTTAGCAACAAGTATGATCATCAATGCATATATAGATAACAAATAAATCCATTTCTTTGGATAGATATCTACTCAAATATCATCAAATTGCATCTAACAACAATCATTATCATTAATCTAGCTATCATCATATGCCTTGCTAACAACACAAGAAATCTAGTAGCATAGGCATCCCTGACATCATGAATATGTCTAGTAACATAACATGTCTATCAATATTGGCATCTCAAATAAAGGGAATAGATCTATATCATCAGTAGAACTAACATCATAACACAATTAACTACATATGCATGATTAGAAGTAAGCATTTCTAATTACATAGGCATGGATAGCAATATTAAACATAGCTATCAGCAGCATCTTAACCATCGGTGTTAGTTAATTTGACAAAATAAGCATGTTTACAACATGAGCATAACTACAACATAAGCATATCTATTATCTCTTATTGTACTATACATGATCTCAGTGAAAAGAAAGCAAACAAGGGTTACCATCCAATATGAAGCATTGTGTATAACCCTAAAAAGATACGCTACATGGTTGCCTTACATCTTTTATTCTGCCCTGGGGAATTTGAATCGTACCATCCAAAGTCCAACCAACCCCTACAAAGGGCTATTCAGTTATGTACAAGATCTAGGAGTGATGGTATCCAAAGATATCTTCCCCTTGGTGGGTACAAGTAAAAAGGCAGTGACATATCAGTCAAAGTTTCCACCATAGCGACATATAGTCGAGCTACTAACCACTAGTCTTCCCTTGGAACAAGTCATGGAAATAGAAACTAGGGTATACAAAACCCTCTAATCTGAGGTACAACCGTAGTTGTCCTCAATCACATCATATGTATGAGGCATGACCACAGTCATCCTCCAAAACTTGCATTGTGGATGACAAGGATATATCCTCAACTTGCCACCCCCACATACTCAATAATATGTGCTCTGAGTTTCCTTTAGGAATACTCGTTTCACCATCCAGCAAGTTTTGATACTGAAGATGGCTCTACGGAATAGGGCACTACATGATTAGAGTTGCACTTGATTAGTTAGGCCAATTGGGTGAATTAAGGCTGCATCAAACAAGTGGGCATACAAACCCTAATTCACTTCTAGCAAGCATATAAATATCACAACTTTTAAAAGATATAAAATATGTGGAACATAATTTCTCATCTCATCATCACATGGTACTATTCACTTGCCATTCATGATACCAAACTAGTTGTCAAACTATCACGAGATATAAATCATTTTCACTATATCATAGGGTATCAACCCTTATCAACATAAGAGGATTACACCTCATTCAGGGCTCAACCATGCCCAAAGGTCATTAAGATCATCATACTATCACAAGATATAAATCCTTTTCACAATATCATAGGGTATCAACCCTTATCAACACAAGAGGATTACACCTCATTCAGGGCTCAACCATGCCCAAAGGACATTAAGACCATCATACTATTCCCTGCAAGATCATCATTATCTTTCCATGCCTTATAACATGGTTCAACAACATCACTTACATATAATACACCGGATTAACACAATATTGCAGTAATGAGCTAGGAGATGTTCATAAACAATCATAGCAGGGTTATATTAACATTAAGAACATTCCTTTATTACATCAACATGCAAGGAATCTAGATATGATTAACCCTCATCATATTCATAATGCACATGTTTAGCATAAGAAAGTATCAACCATGTGGCTATGATAACCACCAATTAACACATTAAGGTTATCATCATATTAAGGAGGCTATTTCACCATCATGCCATCATATAAGAAGGTTAAACATGAATACTCATATTTATCTATTTGCATTAGAATTAGGTTCACAAGATAAATTATATTAATGTTACTAATCAGCACTCATACCCAAGCCCTAATTCATGATATCCCCATAGGATCATGAATGCATAAGGTGAAGCATCACCATCATATTCCATACTATTCTCAAGTATGAACCCACACATAATTTAAAGTGTAACCATCAGGTTATAGCATACTAGGGTTTCAATAATAGTAATAGAGTACTCCATGATTGTATTAGTCATTCAAGGAGTATTCATACCCAATTACAATCATTTAGTTATATTAAAGCTAGGTATAACAAGCTATACCTCATTAGGGTTACCATATAATTCATTATGCTGATTATAAATCATAATTATATGAGGGAAAGGGTAAGACTACAAGTGTAAGGCATTGAACCATCAAATTTTCATCATTTGAATCATAAAATTACACTACACGCTTCACCCAAAACAATGGGAATATTGAAGCATCAACTTCTAACCATTAAATGTTGAAAAGGTAAAGCCATTGGTCGTTTACATAAGTAAACATCTTGAACAAATCACCTATGAAGTCATTGAGTTGTGCTCTAGAAAGATTCACCATGTAACCCTAGACATCCCTTTATTAACAACATAAAAATTCCATTGAGAGTAGGGTAAAACCCACAACCGATTGTTTATTCAAAACAAGTCGTCAGTAAATGAGCTTCTTAAGTTGATCTCATAAAGGAAACCATTTACATCACTTTATTAGGACCAACATATTACATTTAGGCATCATTTAATTTTTTTGGATGAAGAAACATTAGATCTTAACCATTAGGTCAAGTTCATATATTAAAACCATCAATTGGAGTATAGGTCCAATCATTGCATCAAATGACCTAAGAAACCATTGGTTTAAGGTTTAATTGATGCTACAACTACATGATTAACTCACCATAGGTTGTGGAGACCTGATCCACCATTAGTAGTGACCATTAAGTCACCATAAGTTGTTAGATCAGCACTATATTCATTAATCAACATCAAATATTAAGCTATGTCATCATTGATTGATAACATTAGTACGGTACTTAATGGTTTGTCATTAAACTTCTAATTGATCCAAAACCTAACCTAAGGGGGTGACCATAGGTTGTCACCATCATATAACACCTTTGATCCTGACCATTAGTTGTCATGAAGAAAACACCATAGGGTTGTTGCAAAGGTACCATCATCGGGTCATGGGTTTATAGAAGAAATCAGCTTAAAACTTTAAAATTGACCATTGGTTGATAGGTGCTTAGCACCATAGGTTGTCAAACCAACCGGATCCAAGTCATATTATACCTTAGGAATAATGTACACATGATCATAGATTCATCTAGAACTGAAATCGGAATAGAGAATATTATAAAAACCAAAAACTGATAATACCCATTTTATGGCTGCTAGAGCTTATATTTCATTATCAAAATAGCCTCCAAACCTAACTTCCTCTTTGTTTTATCCTATTTATTGTGAATAAATCATGCCCACTATGCCCTGACAATATTTCCCATATTTTGTAGGGTTTTTCTTTTTTCTTCCACAAGAAGAGCACCAATGGGCCCATCACGTCCATCAGCAATGAAGTTTGCATCCCAGCCCGGTTGCTCGTGAGGTCGACACGCCCTTTACCTGTCATGGTCGATGCCTGATATGAGAGAAAGCTGACGCGGGCATGTCACGTAGGAGTCCCTACCCGCAGTAGCTCTCTACCCGATATGGTGCCTAGCTCATCATGGTTCACAACCCGATGAGGTCGTTACCTGACATGGCCACCCCTCGGCGCCACAGCCCGACAAGGCTCCAACCCACCACAGTTGTACGTGATGCACTCACTGCCCGACACGTTAATGGCCTGACACGCCTGCTAGGCGACAGCCGTATCCATCCCCTATAAGAACGGAGCCTGGATGAAGGACATGTGGTCCAATAAAAGTTACAATTCCCATCAACTCGCTGCCTATAAATAGCAGCTACAAGCCTACGATGGGACGGTCCGGACCCTATGAGAGCTAACTCCCAGAAGTAAAGGAGCTAGTGTGTCGAGTTCCAAGGAGCCTATTGGGCGATACTAGGTGATCACACCCCCATCCCAAGAGGGATGGGAGGAGTTCACTTAGAGACCATTCTGGTAGCAGCAAGCAGCACAATATGATCATCAAGTCCACTTCAACGATGACAGGTTCCTATCTGGGCTTCAACCCGAGATGGCCTGCCCACCTATACCCGACACGAAGAACCCGAGAGCCTTAAAATAGTGTTTACCCAATATGTATCCTAACCTGACATAGAACCCAACCCGATATGATCTATTCTCGTTATGGCTACATCCCGACATGGCAAATAGCCCAACATGATCATATCAGGCAGAGGTCCTATCCTGATATGACCCTTACCCATCACGGTCCATGACCCGACATGGTCAAGGACCCGACACGGTCGCATCCTGATAGGGCCGCTACCCAGTACCGGGTTAACACCATCTTAGGTGTCTTCTACTGTGTACTTCATTCTCCTAAATCAAGGAGACTGATACTTATCTTCCCTTTACAACATTTACTTTCCTTTAATTACTGCATTGTAACTAAACCTTTATGTCTCTTTATGATTACTGGAATCTGTGGAGTTCATCTCATATCATTCTATGTATGGCTTTATTTTGTTGGATGATTTCTTTCTGGCATCCTAGTTCTAGTTTCTTCTTTCTGATTCACACTTTTGACTAGCTATCGAATCATGTTTCCTATTTTGACTCCTTCGAGAGAAGGATGTTGTAAACTTCTAGAGCTTGGTCTGGTTCAGGTGTACAAGAGTACCCAGAACCAGAGTTGCGCCAGGTTTATCCTTCCACGTGAGCCCACACCTGGTACCTTTGAGAGAAGGAACTTAGTGCACGGCTCATTGGCATATTCTTTGAGAGAAGAAGGCATTGGATGTGGGCCACCACCACTTGTTACGATTAGGTTTCCTTCCTTTGTGCTATGCCCCAAAGATAGTTTTATCTCCTTGATTTCCTTTATACGAAAACCACCATAAAATTTGTTAAAACCCAAAATACCCAAAGCTTTAATCTTTATGGTAACTCCCTTTGGAGATAGGTTTTCATTTATTTCTTTTTGATTCTTTTTCTACAACAAACCCTTATCATTCAACTTTTTGACGTGCTTACACAAGTAAAACTTGGATTCCGAAGTGCTATTCTTCTAGTCCCTATGTTCGACCCCAAACTACTTCGACCCTGTGCTAGTTGTAGGAGTCTTAAATATTCGGGTATTATAAATTACTAAAGTTCGATGACCTACACATGTCTACATTTTTGGACCCACAATTAAGGCTTATCACAAACCAAGTCAAGCATATCTTGTTAATGCATGAATCATCATTTTCAAGCAAGATCATGACCTAGAAAGCTTATGGTAAGCAATAAATATGGAGCAAGTTATAAAACTTGCCTCTAATTAGAAGATAAATTCCCAACAGAAGAAAACTCGAGCAGGTAGGGTAGAAAATCCAAGCATAAGCTGTGAACTCGTCCATCTAGTACCTTTCTTTATCAAATGAGCAAACCCTAAGCATAAGGAGCCAGAAAGGTAGGATTTTAGAGCTTTAGAGAAATTTATACCATGGAATAGCAAGGTTCCGACCTGGAGAAATGTAGGAGGAAGGATATAAAAGAAATAAATAGAGTAAATAAGGGGATTCTTAGTCGTTTAGGTCAATATCACTAGAAGGATGCTTTTTAAACCCTAAAAGGAAGCCAATTGCAACCCTAGATTCTTTTTCTAAGAAGATCCCCTCTTTCTTCTTACTTGGACATGAAATTCATAGAATCACAAAAGGAGAACAAGGTTCATATAAGGATGGAAGTGGTGAAGAGAAAGTGGCTCGTTTGGATGGTTAGGGATAAGTATATGAAACTTTAAGGTAAAGAAAAAGAAAAAGTTAAAGTTCTAGTATCTTTTTAAAAGTCCATGGCCTTAAACTATTAAGAATATACAAGCACACATAAGAGCAGATATCCCTCCATCCATGTAGACCTGATTAGATTTCCTTTGTAAAATTTCCAAGACAATCAAATAATTCATTAGTTGATAGCTACTAAAGGTAGCTCATCCATGAAGGGGTAAACCCTAAAATACCCTTGAGGAAAACACCTTCAAACCAAGGTTTAAATAGGCGCCACATGCCTCAACAAGCTCAAGAATGATGAGGGAATATCCAAGGAACATAATTCAAGTGATAAATTACAAAGAAAACCTCTCAATTGGGTAAATTGCAGAAAAGTCCAAAATGTGCATAAAATTGCATAACTTGCTCAAATAGTGTCCAAATTGGACCAAATTTGAAATTTAAGTGTGTCTTATGATTTCAAAGCATATCATAAGGTTATATTAGGGTTATAAGAATTAAATTATGATAATTAAGCTTGTTTAACACTTTAATCAAGGTTAGGGGGTCTCACAACCATAAACCCCTAACAGGGATTTCGGCCCCAAAATCCAAGGTACACATAGATGGACACTTCTCATGCACATAATACTCAAATTTACACATGGTTACTTCCATATTATGGTAATCTCACATCGCTCTTATAGAGGTCATGTTCTTCTCTTCCAATGCATACATATCTTATCTTGGGTCAGCACAAAAACCCCCACATAAGAAGACATTAGCAAATATGGAACATAGAAACTTGTTGTGCCACCTATACAAATCTAATAGTAACTTTCAACTTTAAATTCTATCTATCATCCTAAAATTATATCTACTGTATCAACACATTACTCAAAAGTCATACTCGATGGATCTTATCAAACATAGAACATTATGTATCTCTTATCATATGTAACTTCACAAGGTTTCATCTCTATGCTTGTTTAATGGTTGTTGTAATTAACAACTCAATAAAAAATGTAGGCATTCCCTAATTTTCAAGAGCTATGAGGAATATGTTTTTAGAGGATTCTCGAATCATCTCAATGGAGGACTGACCATCTGTTTGGTTGAAGAATCATACACTTGTATATAATGGTTAACAAATATAACTTGTATGACATGACTGGAACACTCTGTTCTTCCTATTCATAAATTCTATTTGTACATTGGTTAGTCTAAAGGACATAACTCTAAACTCATCATGGTCATGTGAATTATGCCATCCAATCTAACTCTTATGCATTGATATTTGATCATAGGTTTATATTAAAGGAACATGATATCACATATCTATTAACAAACCATATATCCTTAATAGTGGTCTTGCCTAGCTATCACTGAGCCATACATAACATTATAGAATCACTTTTTTTCCTTCCAAACAACATTTATAAGGTCATCATCATCATCTCTCTCTCTCTAAGGGAGAGGAATACTTGGAATGTTCATTTAATAAACATCTCCAACCTTCACATACTTCCATACTGTTGATACATCTTGGATACTAGGATTCATTACCTTGGTATCCACCTCATGCACTATAAGGAACTTACATCCTTATCTCATCTACTTTTACCAACATAACAAATATCAAGACATATAAGAGGAGTCTTCCTAATTATTAGAAGGCTCAAAAGCAAACTCATCACAAATGTTATGATCTTGGAACAATAGTCCAAGCAACCTTATGCTATAATAAGCTATCCACCCTCATGTTTGCACCGAATCCACATATACCAACTGGAAAGGATCCACTTGAAAGTTGTTCCATAGAAAGGAAAGACACAAAGGGAAACACACTTCCCACATCATAGAAGCATTGTTCAAGGGTCACTAGCAAAAAGGTAATCAATTCTATTTTCATTATGCAGGTTACAACTTCTTATGTATCATTTTGCCTTTTTCATTTTGGGTTTCTTGCCATTAGCATAGGAATCATCATGATTAAAATATATCATTACACCTTCCTTGATGACTATTTATCCCACTAGGGTATGTTCTCTTATTTTATTATGTTTTTCAACCAGTTATCAACAGGTAAATCATCATATTCCACAATTTCTTCATTAAATATGGATCATTTCTCTTAATTTCTTTCACATGCCATGTTGATTTTACATTAACACTTTCTTACACACATAGGTGGGTCTGAGATTAAGTCAGGTTCCTCCTTATTTCTTTGTAATTGTTCCCATTCATCTTCTCATTTTATACTTATCATAGGAGTTCTATCCATTTTATATGGATTTCATACCTTGAATCACTTAATAAGCACAAACTTATCTATCTTTTACTTTATTATCTTGTTGAATTACATCTTCAATAACTATTTTGCTTATTTGTATTCGGATTTAGATTTCATGTTATTGTATATTTCTCTTATAGTTACCAAACATTCAAGTTTTGATAGTTAATGATGTAATCCTCATCTTCTCTAGAGGTAATATTGATTTATCTACACCATGATTTTTGATTCACTATGCTCTTTAGATTGTTTCAAAATGACTACTTGATCAGAGTAATAAAAAAGATAACAATCTAAAAGTTCCATACTTACCTTTTCTTCAATAATTCAATATCTGGCCAGGGCACCCAAGTATTGAGATTAGGCAGTGTGCACCATGTTTTTGTGTCATGTTCTTAATTTAGACACCATCCTAGTCTTAAGTCCTAGTGTCCCTATAGACTCAGTAAGCATGGCTCTGATACCAACTTGTGAGAACTCGTTACACTAAACGATATTACTCAAAACATAAAACACAATCGATCATTAATTAATCACATACCCAAAAATATGGGTAAATTAAAACCAATTTCAACATCAACACCCACTCAGAAACATTTGCATAAGAGCCCAACATCTTTCTTGTATTCAAGCTATGCCAAGAATTTTATATAAATTGTTCTATTACCTTAGACACAACATATATACACAGGAGAAAAATATTCATATATGCCACACAAACAAGCATTAACATGCTAAGAAAAGTCTGATTTGTTTGAAACACCATATACAAACTATTCCTGCCTGGACCTGAGAGTATAGGGATGACTTTAGGACACACTAGATAACTAATCAACTTTCTCAAAGACTCATTACTATAGCTCCTCGTTGCTGCTACATGTTTGTTTTCGTCACTTTCAATTACCTAAAAAGATGTGGCGAACCACAAGGGTGAGACCCATGTCCCAATAAAAAATATAACCTCTAACAATGCTTATAGATTACAACATTTTAAACAGTAGATAACTAAGTAGTTGGAGTATTTAATAATTAATTGAATAGATTAAATAGTTCAAGTATGCTAAACAGATTAAGCAATTAATCTTAGCAACAAGTATGATCATCAATGCATATATAGATAACAAATAAATCCATTTCTTTGGATAGATATCTACTCAAATATCATCAAATTGCATCTACTAACAATCATTATCAATAATCTGACTATCATCATATTTCTTGCTAACAACACAAGCAATCTAGTAGCATAAGCATCCCTGACATCATGAATATTTCTAGTAACATAACATGTCTATCAATATTGGCATCTCAAATAAAGGGAACATGTCTATATCATAAGTAGAACTAACATCATAACACAATGAACTACATAGGAATGATTAGCAGTTTAAGCATTTCTAATTACATAGGCATGGCTAGCAATATTAAACATAGCTAGAAGCATCATCTTAACCATCAGTGCCAGTATATTTGACAACATAAGCATGTTTACAACATGAGCATAACTACAACATAAGCATATCAATTATCTATTATTGTACTATACATGATCTCAGTGAAAAGAAAGCAAATAAGGGTTATCATCCAATATGAAGCATTGTGTATAACCCTAAATATATATACTACAGGGTTGTCTTACATCTTTTATTATGCCCTGGGGAATTTGAATCATACCATCCAAAGTCCAACTGACCCCTGTAAAGGGCTATTCGGTTTCGTACAACATCTAGGAGTGCCGATATCCTAAGATCCCTTCCCCTCGATCAGTATGAGTATAAAGGCAGTGAGATATCAGTCAAAGCCACCACCACAATGATATATAGTCAAGTTGCTAACCACTAGTCTGCCCTTGGTACATGTCACGACACTAGAAACTAGGGTATACAAAACCCTCTAATACGAGGTATAACCGTAGTTGTCCTCAATCACATCAGATGTATGAGGCATGACCATAGTCATCCTCCACAAAATGCATTGTAGATGACAAGGATGTATCCTCAACTTGCCACCCCCACATACTCAATAGTATGCGCTCCGAGTTTCCCTTAGGAATACTCGCTTCACCATCCAGCAAGTTCTGACACTAAGATGGCTCTACGGCACAGGGCACTACATGATTACAGTTTCACATGATTAGTTATGTCAATTGGGTGAATTAAGGTAGCATCAAACAACTGGACATACAACCCCTAATTCACTTCTAGAAAGCATATAAATATCACAACTTTTAAAAGATATAAAATGTGTGGCACATAATTTCTCATCTCATCATCACATGGGACTATTCACTTGCCATTCATGAGAGCACACTAGTCATCATACTATCACAAGATATAAATTCTTTTCACAATATCACATGGTACCAACCCTTAACAACAGAAGAGGATTTACACCTCATTCAAGGCTCAACCATGCCCAAAGGTCATTAAGACCATCATACTATCACATGATATAAATCCTTTTCACAATATCATAGGGTATCAACCCTTATCAACACAAGAGGATTACGCCTCATTCAGGGCTCAACCATGCCCAAAGGTCATTAAGACCATCATACTATCCCTATACGATCATCATTATCTTTGCATGCCTTATAACAAGGCTCAACAACATCACTTACATATAATACACCAGATCAACACAATATTGCATTAATGAGCTAGGAGATATTCATAAACAATCATAGCACGGTTATATTAACATGAAGAACATTCTTTATTACATCAACATTCAAGGAATCTAGATATGATTAACCCTCATCATATTCATAATGCACATGTTTAGCATAAGAAAGTATCAACCATGTAGCTATGATAACCACCAATTAACACATTAAGGTTATCATCATATTAAGGAGGTTATTTCACCATCATGCCATCATATAAGAAGGTTAAACATGAATACACATATTTATCTATTTGCATTAGATTTAGGTTCACAAGATAAGTTATATTAATGTTACTAATCAGCACTCATACCCAAGCCCTAACTCATGATATCCCCATAGGATCATGGATGCATAAGGTGAAGCATCACCATCACATTCCATACTATTCTCAAGTATGAACCCACACATAATTTAAAGTGTAACCATCAGGTTATAGCATACTAGGGTTTCAACAATAGTAATAGAGTACTCCATGATTGTATTAGTCATTCAAGGAGTATTCATACCCAATTACCATCTTTTAATTATATTAAAGCTAGGTATAACAAGATGTACCTCATTAGGGTTACCTATTAATTCAATGTGGTGATTATAAATCATAATAATACAAGGGAAAGGGTAAGAATACAAGTTTAAGTCATTGTACCATCAAATTCTCATCATTTGAATCATAACATTACACTACACACTTCACCCAAAACAATGGGAATATCGAGGCATCAACTTCTAACCATTAAATGTTGAAAAGGTAAAGCCATTGGTCATTTACGTAAGTAAATATCTTGAACAGACCGCCTATTAAGTCATTGAGTTGTTATCTAGAAAGAGTCACCATCTAACCCTAGTCATCCCTTGATTAACAACATAAAAATTCCATTGAGAGTAGGGTAAAACCCACAAGTGATTGTTTATTTAAAACAAGTTGTTAGTAAACGAGCTTCTTAAGTTGATCTCATAAAGGAAACCATTTAAATCACTTTATTAGGACCAACATATTACATTTAGGAATCATTCCAATTTATTGGATGAATAAACATTAGATCTTAACCATTAGGTCAAGTTCATATATTAAAACCATCAATTGGAGTGTAGGTCCAACCATAGCATCAAATGGCCCAAGAAACCATTGGTTTAAGGCTTAATTGATGCTACAACTACTTGATTAACTCACCATAGGTTGTGGACACCTGATACACCATCCGTAGTGATCATTAAGTCACCATAGGTTGTTAGATTAGCACTATATTCATTAATCAACATCAAATATTAAGCTAATGTCATCATTGATTGATAACATCAGTAGGGTACTTAATGGTTGATCATTAAACTTCTAATTGATCCAAAACCTGACCTAAGGAGGTGATCATAGGTTGTCACCATCATCTAACACCTTTGATCCCGACCATCAGTTGTCATGAAGGCAACAACATAGGGTTGTTGCTATGGTACCATCATCGGGTCATGGATTTATAGAAGAAATCAGCTTAAAACCCTAAAATTGACCATTGGTGGATAGGTGATTAGCACCATAGGTTGTCAAACCAACCTGATCCAAGTCATATTATACCTTAGGAATAACGTACACATGATCAAAGGTTCATCTAGAACTGAAATCAGAACAGGGAATATTATAAAAATTGAAAACCAAGTCAAACATAGCTTTTTAGCGCATGGATCATCATTTTCAAGTAAAAACATGAGCTAGAAAGCTTATGGTAAGCAATAAACGTGGAGCAAGTTATAAAACTTGCCTCTAATTAGAAGATAAACTCCCAAACAGAAGAAAAATTGAGCAGGTAGGGTAGAAAATCCAAGCATAAGTTGTGAACTCGTCCATCTAGCAGCTCTCTTGATCAAATGAGCAAACCCTAAGCATAAGGAGCAACAAAGATAGGGTTTTAGAAATTTAGAGAAATTTCTACCATGGAAAAGCAAGGTTCCGACATGGAGAAAGGTAGGAGGTAGGATAACAAAGAAATAAATGGAGGAAAGAAGGGGATTCTTACTCTTTTAGGTCAAGATCACTAGAAGGAAGCTTTTTAAACCCTAAAAGGAAGCCAATTGCAACCCTAGATTCTTTTTCCAAGAAGATCCCCTATTTCTTCTTCCTTGGATAGTAAATTCATATAAGAAAATAGGGAGAACGAGGCTCATAAAAGGATGGAATTTGTGGAGAGAAAATGGCTCGTTTGGCTGCTTAGGGATAAATAAATGAAACTTTAAGGTAAAGAAAAAGAAAACGTTGAAGTTCTAGTATCTTTCCAAGTGTCCATGGCCTTAAACTATTAAGAATATACAAGTGCACACACAAGAATCTCCCCCACTATACATATAGACCTTATTAGCTTTCCTTTGTCGAATTTCCAAGCCAATCAAATAATTCATTAGTTGATAGCTACTAAAGGTAGCTCATCCATGAAGGGGTAAACCCTAAAATACCCTTGAGGAAAACACCTTCAAACCAAGGTTTAAATAGGTGCCCCATGCCTCAAAAAGCTCAAGAATTATGAGAGAATATCCAAGGAACATAATTCAAGTCATAAATTGCAAAAAAAATCTCTCAATTGGGCAAATTGCATAAAAGTCCAAAATGTGCATAAAATTGCATAACTTGCTCAAACAATGTTCAAATTGGACCAAATTTGAAAATTAAGCTTGTCTTATTATTTCAAAGCATATAAAAAGGTTATATTAGGGTTATAAGAATTCAATTATTATAATTAAGCTAGTTTAACACTTTAAGCAAGGTTAGGGGTTTCACAGGAGTACTCTCGTATCAACACTTGTTGACCCTAAAATTCTCACTTCTCAAGGGAAATAATTAAACTTCCAAATATATATGGTGTTTAGGCTTCCAGGTAGACTCCTATCTTAGTTGTTCATGGCACTGGATGCTAAAGGGAGTACGAAAGGGTATTACAGCCCCTATAACTCTCTACACAACTTTTCATCCTCCTATAGGAGAAACCTACTTAGAATTATGTCTATGTGATATATCATAGTGAAGTGTCCATATAGCATGTCTTTACATAGAGAACCATTTCCTGAAAGTGTCATGTAGTCTTTCTCTATTGCTTCTCCAACATCCACCTTCTCTTTGTACCTTAGATGGAAAAAGGCAAACATCCAAATAAGAATTAGATATAGAGAAATAGTGATCTGGAGTAGAAATAGAATAAAACAATATGAAATGCAGAAAAGAAAGTTCATCTTTATAAAGAATGGGACCCAAGAGGGGATCCACTCTTTATAAAATAAGGAATAAAATCATCCACATTCCAAACATAATACATGGTATGAAGAAAAGAATGAATTTTATTTTATTTTCCAAATGGTGTGTATCATAGAGAAAAAAGAAAAATAAATAGAAGCATAACTATTTATAAGGTTACAAGATATTCCATATACAACTATTATTCATCTTAAAGGTGGTACTATACAATGAAAAGGGCTATGTCTAACTGTACACAAGACTAGTTGTAGAGGATGACTTGGCCATCCCAAACAATCCTTAAATCCAAACTCCTTATACATGATCTTCATGAGTCATTTCCTCTAAAGAATCTATAGATAAGTGGTTCAGGAACAACACCCAAAAAGAGACAAATAGAGGTATAGGTTAGCAACCAATGAGTATGAGAATATCACACATATTTGAGCATTATTAGGTGTGTAATAAAGAAGAATGGTGTTCTAAAACAATTAGAGGAATACAAAATATAGGTAAATTCAAGAGGATATACTTTCAAAGGGAAAATAACTATATAATGAGAAAATAAATTATCTAATCAACAAAATAATGTCAAAGATCTTTCCCTGCAAATCACAATAATAATCAAATGTGCATGCAAGTTAGAATAAGTCACATATTGTAGGCCAAGACACCATAGGATTTTGAGCTAGAGAACAAGGAGGGTTAAACACCCAATCCTCCAAGGATGATGAGGGTTAAAACCTTGATGCTGAATATATAAAGAGTGGGACACATGTCAAATATATATATAATATTATACAAAAGTATCGCTACTCTAGATTATTGGTCTAATAAACAAATAGTATGTCAAGATAAAATGATTCCATATCAGAATATTCAATGATATTTAAGGTAAACATGGAAAGTATGGTATTAAACCCAACATAAAAAGGATTATTTCATGTTTTGGAAGAAATAAGAAAAGCATATCTCATGAGGTATGAAAATTGTATTAATAACAAGAAATATTCAAATTCTGACACATTGCAGAAAAATAGGATTATAATCATGTTCATGCTTAAATTTAAATAGGAGTTACACATGCATGATATTAACAACTAATCATGTATCTAGGGGTGAGATTCACCGTTTAAAAATGTATCAAAAGGATTAATTATGAGAGATATAAAAAGTATGAGAATGTTATTACTATTTTCCTTGGAGTAAAATATTGTTTAATTTGAGTTATTTAGGACTAGAATTTTTACATATGATTATTATTCCATATTTTTTCATAGTTTTAGTTTCTTATATTTCCAACTAGATTATAAATTATCAATGTTAAATACCCAAGTATGTCATAATTTTCTATAGATACAAAATTTGTTCTGTGTCTAGCCTAATTTAACTCCATTAAGTAACAAGGGTTAAGGATGTCTATTATAAAATATAAAATATTTATCAAAATATTCTTACTAGGAATATATAGGGTTTGAATATGACATACGTCAATATATACTAATCACACATTCAGACTTAGATATTAATTACATGTACATGAGTACAAGTATGTATCACATGGTTATATGAAAGTACATCAACATATATATAGTACAAACTCTCTTGTCATCTAATGTCAAATTTATTAAATTATAAAGTCATCCACATATACATCTATGAAATTAACTTGTAGAAATTGAAATTCTTGTTGTCATTAACACACTAGAGTATAAACCCATTTGCTACATAGATTGCATATTATCAAGTTTCCATCTATCATTCTCTATTTTTACCGTATAAATCATGCTCTTAATAAATTGAAACATAGATGCACATTTACTGATTTATTATACTTATACACTTACATGTTTATCCCGTTATGCTTAGATCAATCAAATTTAAGATATGACCAAGTTATATCTTTCAATATTTTGGTTATCATGTAATCCTTATATGACTTATCATGATCCATACAAATATATTTACTATTTTCTTTTAGATCAATCTCAGTTTGTCTAGATAATTTTCAAAAAGAAAGAGTTAGAGTTATGAATTGACTTACCATGATTGAGTTTTCATTGGTCTAGAGAGATCATTTTTTATAGGTTTGAGTGTAGGAGGTAAATCATGTTTCAATGATTGAGTTCTCCTTCCCTAGTTTGGACTTGACATTGAATTTAAAAGTCATTGAGGGTGATATTAAAGAAAGGTTGGAGTGTTTGAAACCACATCTATTCAATGAACATAAGATATTATTCTATCCCTAAATGTTTTCTAAATTGTCTTAAATAATGTTGTGTTTAGTGGTGGTAGGGAGTGAACATTGAATGGCGGTTATATAAGAAACATCCTTAGCTATATAGCACTAGACCAAGCAAGTTGATGGTTGCTTGTAGGTTTTCGTTCAGTGTCATGTGAGTGAAAATGCATTAGCAGAATGAGATCATCCTTTCAACTTTTCCAAGTTGTTGATGCTTGTACCTCTTATTGCAATAGTTGTTGATTTTACAAATAGAAGGAGTTTCCTTCTCCTTCAATGCCTTAAAAAATTTGATGAAGTTGATACTAGCTTTGGTGAAGAAACTAAGGGTGACAATCATACTATTAGGGAGGAGAGGGATGGCTGTCAGAAATGACCAAGGTTCAATGTTGTGAGCCACCAGTAAGGAGATAGAGGGAGACGAGGGTGAGAAGGCAACAAGCACTGCTCTCTTGTAGGTTTTCTTGGACGGTTGAGCATGGGTGGGACACATAATAGAGATGTATGGCTTCTAGAGCAAGAAGAGTAGGGGGAGAAGTAGGGACGAGGTGAGTAAGTTAAGAATAATAGAATATGAGGGGGGAAGAGAAATGACCGATGGTTACGAAAATGAGGGAATGTGTTTTTGTTGTGGGAGAGAGCAGAAGGTTGGGAGGTAGGAGATGAACTTCAGTCCTCCGATCCTGATCAGCGGCCCTAATAAGATCCATTATAATTCATGAACTAGGTAACAGAAATCAAACAAGTATGACAACACGAAAATAAATGTCACTTAGGGTGTATATCAATGTGATAATTGATTTGGTCAATCAAACCTAGGTTTAACAATATGTTACCTTCCTAAATTAAATTGGGGAGAGTTTAACTTTCAATTCATGACAAATCTCTAGGTATCTGAACTTGACTATAAAAATATGAATTTAACTTAAATTTTGTGTTTTGAAATTTTTTTATCTCATGTTTAATCACTTGTGTATGAAGTACTCATTTAAGATCGTTGTTGCACTTAAATAGTCAATTATGATATAATCATTTGTATTCTCTCAAGTTCTCTCTTATTATAGTCCTAGAAATGTTCTGGAGGACCTATTAATTAGTTTACTTACATACTAGCTCATAATATTTGATGTATTAAAATTAATTTCATTCTAATATTACATATACCAAGGATATTTGGGAGTTAGTGACATTATTTGACTCCAACTATTCCTCATATTCCAAATCAGGGAATAGGATCCCAATATACTATTAACAAAGAGTCCCTAACAAAAAGAGAGGAATAAGACATGTACTGGAGATTAGTATGTTATAACTCTCTGCCCCTCAAATACAATTTCATCCCCAAATTTATGGTTTTGTATATTAACATATACATGTAATGAAATTACTTGTTTCTAGCTCATTTAATATAGTGGATCGTAGTTTACCACCCCATATCACATTTATAGTCCTTATCCAATGTGAATCTATGTCACTCCATGCATTGTGATGATATAAGTCTTCTCATATGATATGTTGAGGTAGGAAAGTTATACTAAAACTTAGGATTATCCTAAAATATATATATTATGGTTACTTATACACCCTCTAATGCGATCAGTATCAATTTTTAGGGAATTACATGTATTTGGCCACCAGGTTTACTACAACTTTACATTTTCCATCAATTAAGAATGAGTGATCAATCCTCATAAATAGGTTTCATTATGGGGTCATTTAAATCACAACCACCTAGTTGGAAGACTAAGCTTGTTTAGGAACCAAAATCTCAACAAATACATCATGATTTCTATTATCAATTATTATAATAATCTTCTTTTATAAATTTGACTTTTATTAAAGATTGAGTGTACATGTATCATTTGTGTTTAACATTCATCTTTGTGTTCTTTTCCTATAAGTACTTGGGTTGCTATTTATTTGTATTTATAGATTTCATTATGGGGTTTATATGATCTAATGTATCATTATCAAGACTTCATACTTTATTAGTTGAAATTGGGTTTAGGTGTGGGTTTTTTTAGTAAAAATGTTTTATTGATCACATTTGAGCATTATTGTGTTTTTTATGCAATGTATTGAAGTATTTATTCAAGATATTCAGCATATACATTCAAGTACACAAGTTATGATTAAGGTATATGTAATTCATTTTTACTTTATTTTGTTGTGGTTACGTGAACAAGAGTGTACCTCCATAAAGTTTTTCAGCCTTATCTATTTTGGTTATTTTCTAGATTAGAGTTTTCCATACCATTTATGTCTAAAGCAAATAGGGGTGATGGGGCATTAAGTTTCAACTTTTAGGAATGCATCATCCCCTTTTGTTCTAACTTTGTACCTTACTTATGTTCAAAATTTTAGATAAATAGAGATAAATTGTTAGAAATGTTTTAATTGTATCATTAACATTTATGGTGATCAAAATAGCAAGGTCTATTCATTTTCCCTAAAAAGGTGATCGATACATTCGTTTGACATTAATATTGGAAATTACCTAAGTACTTCTTATTTCATGCACTAGTAAGTTCAAATAATCCTTTAGTTAAGTTACACTCTTAATGAATAGGTGTACACGACTCCACCCCTTAAATGGTTTAATCTATGACCTAACTAATTATCTAGAAAGATAAACAAGGGTAGGTCAACTAGGTCATACATATCCATAACTTCTTCTTATACTCTCTTCTTCACACGTAGGCCAAGGGTCCCAAGAATGATCAACTAGTCAAAGGTTCCTTCACAAAAGAGCTTCTCTACTATTCAGAACTTATTTATGGTGGTGCTTGGTTCAAAAAACCATCAATAAATCCTAGAAAAAAATTGTTTGCACACTAGTTTAATAATAATAATAGTTTTGATGATGAAAACTTTGTGATGAATAATTAAAAATGGAACCAAAATAAATATGCAAACGAAGTCCACCACTTTTCACCATATCATACATATACTATAATTCTTCAATCACATCATCCAGCCAAGCAACTCTAATACTTTAATCATTTAAAAAAGGACATACCAAAAGGCATCTGTAACTTATAGCATAGGAGGAAGGGGAAAGGGTTTCATATCACACATTTCTATCAACTTCTACTAGATCCTAATAAGGCACGACCTCCATTATTCCTCAGCTAACTCTAGACACAATTTACACTACCTCATCTTGAGACATAAGAGAGTTGAATGGACAACAAACACTACATGAAGGGATTAGTTTTCCTGTAACGTGTTGGTTTACAACATAGCTCCTTCACAAGACTGCTAAACTATATAGTTAAATAATCCATCATATCATTCACTCACTAAACTAATTACACTACATATATGAGAGATGTGAATTCCTAAGAATATATTCTAAAAACTTATAACTCTCACCAATCATCCCTCATGTATGAGGCATATCAACTTCAATAAGGATGGTATCTAGTCATTAGCTGGGTAGATTTAGACATAGTTATGTTGAGATAACTCCATGTTGAGGGGAAGACCTAACTAATGGAGCTAGTTCAGATTACCACTTAGCAATTAGGGATCGTCATAATTCTAAAACTTACATGGGGGTTCTACATTGTTATCCATGCATGATCAGTTCTAAAAGTGTACTTTTATTCAAGACATACTAGAAAAACAACATAGTAAAAGGGTTGAAGGTGAGGATTAGGGTTAAGAGTGGTTAGAGTATTCATGGAACTACATTCCATAGTGGTTGGAATAGCTTCCACATAAATCATGAGATAGAAACTATTCACTAAAAGAGTCAACTCCTACATGGTGATATTTACACCTCCATCGAGAGGGTAGGGGTGATTAGGTTACCATAGACTGAGTCTGAACCGCAGTAGTGGTTGTGGGAGTTCTAGTGACCAAATTAGTCAAGGATTAAAGTCATATTTGGTATTATACATATCAAGGTTAGCTTTATCACCATCCTATTTAGGGTTGAATAATTACATAATTGAGGATAGGTTGAATGCTCAGATTATGAACTGCCTTGGTTGTGATACCATATTGTGTTGAGTGGGACCCAAGAGGGGACCCACTCCTTACTAAGTGAGGAAGAAGACATTCCACTTTCCAAACATACTATAGGTTATGAAGAAAATGAGGTAATTTATTTTATTTCCCAAATAGTATGTATCATTGAGAAAAAGAAGAGAAATGAGAAATACAAATATAACTATTTCTAAGGTTACAAGATATTACATATATAGTTATTCCTAAGGTTATAGGTGATGTTATAAAAGGAAAAGGGATGCATCTTATTGTACATAAGACCAATTGTAATTGGGGGACCTGGACGTCCCAAGATATCCTCAACTCCAAACTCATGTAAATTCTCCTCAGGAGTCATGTCCTCTAAAGCACCTACACCTAGTGTGGATTGGGAAGAATACCCACAAAGAGACAAGTAAAGGTATGGCTCAATACTTACTAGGTAAGTTCATATTAAGACTATTTGAGTATGATTATGTGTAAGAAGAAAGAAAAATGGTGTCCCCAATGCAATAAGAGGCTTAAAAAATGTAGGTAAGTCCAAGAGGATATTATTTCAAAGGAAAATTAACAAAATAATGAGAAGTAAATTTGTGAGATCAACATAATTATTTCAAGGATCTTGCCCAATAAATTACTATAATAATAGAATGTGCATGCAAGTCAGACTATGTCCTCTATTTTAGGTCCAAGACACAATAGGATCTTGAGCCAAGGAGCAAGGGGGTTTAAAACCCCAATCCATCAAGGATAGGGGGGATTAAAAACCTGATACCTGGTATATAAATATTGGGACACATGCCACATATATAATGGTGGCACAAAACTACTGTTACTCTAGATTACTAGTTTAGTAAACAAGCTAGCACGCAAAATAGTATGGCAAGATGAAATGATTCCATAATAAATGTATACAATGATATCTAAGGTAAAGATGGCAAGTGGGGTGATCAACCCAACATCAAAGTATAACATCACATTTTAGAAGAAAAAAAATAACATCTGATGAGGTATGGACATTGTCTCAAGAAGTAGAAATATATGAAGTTGCCTCATTATAGAAAAATGGGTTTATAATCATGTTACTACTCAAATTCAAATAAGGTATGCACATACCTAACCTTTAAAACTAATCATGTATCTAGGGATGAAATTCACCATTCAAAGTTCTACAAGGATTTATGATGAGAGAGTCACAAAGTAATAGAATATCACCATGCTTTGTCTTGGAATAACATGTAGTTCAATATGAGTTATTTTGGATTAGTTTTTCCCATCTAGAATTGTTATTCCATATTGTTTCCATAGTTCTAGATTCTTAGATCTCCAACTAGGTTATAAATGATCAATGTCAAATACCCAAGTATGTCATGATTTTCTATAGATTAGGCCCCCAAATTTTCTTCTCTATAATATAACAAATTTCCATTCCGTCTCTAGGGTTGCAGATGCTTTTTATAGGATATAAAATATTTATTGAAATTATCTTATAGGAATATCTTGGGTTGAATCCAACATACACTAATATATATTGTCACACACTCGCACTTGTATATCAATTACATGTGTATGATTACAAGTATGTATCATTTGGTTATATTAAATTATATTCTCAAATAGTAAAAATATTATGTCATCTAATGTCAACTTTTCCAAATTATAAAATCATCCACTTATGTGTTTATAAAATTACACTTTTATAGAGAATCAAATTCTTACAATCATTAACACACTAGTGTATAAACCCATATGCTACATAGATTATATATCATTAGGGTTAATGCCTTTTTTAAATTATCAATTGAAATCTTAATGAACTGGAACATGTATGCATATTTACTAATTTGTTGTACAAATACACTTATATTTTTGTCCCATTGAACTACAAATATATGCAACAAATAGTCCAATCTGATTCACAAAAATGGTCAAGTTGTATCTTGTAGTGTTCTGGTTATCATGTAACCCCCTATAAGATTATCATGATCCATCCAAATTTACATATTATCTAAGTTTAAATAATTATTTGTTTGTCTATTTAATATTCTAAAAATAGGAACTATAGTTATGAATTGACTTACTATGATTGAGTTTCCACGTTCTGTAGAGATTGGTCATAGATAGGTTCTTGTTAGGAGGTTGACTAGGGTTCTACCACCAAGTTCTGCTTCCCTTGGTTGGAGTTGATATAATTGTTGACAGCCATTGAGTGTGAGATCACAAAAAGGTTGGAGTGTTTGAAACCACATCCATTTGATGACAAGATTGGAGTATTATCTCCATAAATGCATTCTAAATCATCTTGAAGAAGGTCATGTTGAGTGATGACAAGGAGTGAACTTTAGACGATGGTTTTCATTTATATGGCACTAGACCAAGCAAAGTGATGTTTCTGTAGGTCTTTAGTCAAACTCATGTGAGAGACAATGTGTTATCAAAACAAATAATCCTCCAAACATTCCCAAGTTGTTGATGATTGAAACTCATGTTGAAGTGTCTGTTGCTAAATGAGGAGTTTCCTTCTCCTTCAATTCCTTGAAATATTTAACAAAGTTGAGACCAACTATGGTGAAGGAATTGAGGGTGTTGGTTAGACTATTAGGATAGTGAGGGATGCCTATCGGGAATATTCATTGTTCAATGTTGTGCATCATCAATAAGGAGTAAAAGGGATATCAGGGTGGTAAGGAAGGATGTGATACTTTGTTGCATGTTTTTTTGGACAACTAGGTGCAGGTAGGACATAGACGAGAGATGGATGGATTCTAGGATGAAAAAAGGAGGGTTGAAGTAGTGAGGAGGCAAGGAAGGGAAGAAGAAGAGTGGATCAAGGGGAATAAAAATGTCCATTGGTTCAAAATAATGGGGTGCATTTCTATTGGGGGAGAGATGAGAGGGTTGAGAGCTAGGAGATGAACTCCATCCCTATGATATTAATCTACAGCCCTAATAAGAGCCTACATAACATATGATCTGGGTACTGGAATCAAATGTGTGTGAAAGGATGAACATAAACATAACTTACTGTATATATTAATGTGAAAATTAATTTGGTCAATAAAACCTAGGTTTAACTGTATGTTTCCTTCCTAATTTAAACTTAAGGAGAGTTTAACCTTCAATTCACCTCAAATTTGCTAGGTAATTTAAATCAACTATAAAAATCTGAGTTCAACATTAGTTGCATTCTTGAAATTGTTTTTTCTCATGTTTCATTACTTGTGCATTAAGTACTCATTTAAGATCTTTATTTTTCTTAATTACTCAACTATGATATAATCTTTTGTATTCTATCAAGTTCTCTCTTTTCTGTATTCATAGGATTGTTTTTTAGTACCAAAATAGGGTTGAACGTATTAATTAGTGTACATTCACATCAACTCACAATGTGTAATGTATTATGGTTATTTTATCTAGATATTACATGTACCAAGGATATTTATGACTTAATGACACTATTTGACTCCAACTGTTCCTAATATAGACTAAATCGGGGAAAAAGAATCCTAGTACAATGTTAATGAAAAAGTCCTAAGAAAAAGGGAGGAATATGACATGTACCTAGAGCTAGGTGTCTTAAACTATTCAAATTACATTGCATCCTCAACTCGCTACCCCCAAACAACCTTCTAGAGAGTTTTTTTGGTAATAGTTACAGTAAGAACAAGAAGAAAGAAAAATGATCAAGAAGTAGCCAAGGAGAATATTATATTGTTGTAGATGAGTGGTCCAACTTCTTCATGGTCTCCATTGTAGTAGATCCCATCTTCCCCACCTTAAGATGAGATGGCGGTGGTGATGGATGGAAGTTAGAAGTTAGATTTTTTGTGATATTGGGTCTGTGGAATAGGTCATAGGATAAGACAAGGTAAAAATGTGAGTTAATATATGAGGGTTCTATGGTAGGTGGCTACCACTTGAGTGTTTAAATACTAGGGTCATGTGTGGCATCTCAAACCAAATAACTGGTGGCATGTAGAAGTTTTGTGATATTTGGTAGTGTAGGGTCTAACACATACATGATAGGTGGGGGTTGAAACAACCATTGAAGGTGCCATAGTTGTGCAAAAATTGGGGTTTAAGTTAGGGTTTTTGAGTTGAAGATGGTCTAGACACCATGGTTGTATGGCCTCGCCATGATTTTTTTGTCCTAGGTTGACCGCAACTGAATTAGATAGAAAATTTCATAGTGGAAAAGGTAGATCCAATGGGATACTCTAGTAATTTGGAGTTAAGACACACACATGTGGGAACTAATCTGACTGTGGTTTGGGTATGGCAAAAAACTATTTTGCTTGGAAAATTACCATTTTTACTAGGTTTTCCAAAACTTTGGATTTGATTCCTAGGTTACAACAACCACGGTGGATGTGAAAGGGTATCAGAATCTACAGAATGACCATTCCTTTGTGTTGAACCTCAAAGTTTTAGATCATTTACATATTCAAGTCCTTGTATGATATTGATTTATCGTTCGGATTAAACTAAGTTCTAAGATCCACCAAGATTTGGCAAAGCATTCAAATTATCAAATCAACTTTCCATATCAAGTGGCATAAATAAACTATAAAACATGTAGAGTATGTACAAAGTGTGTTAGTTACCACTATAGTTTATTGGGAATATATAGAATAAAACATATTTTGATGAGGTAAATCAGTAAATTAAAGACAAATAGATGCTCAAAATAGGTAACTATCACCACCATAAGTTTGAAACTTAACTTTCATTAAATATTCCTTGACAAGATCCGAAAATCAAATTTCACAAAAAGATAGGCTTGTCTTGGAAAAGCATTATCTTGCTATTCAAACTCAAAATTGGTCAACAAAATTCATTGAACCCATATTCTCACCAAACAAACTAATCTCTGTGAATATTCTTATGGAGATGCCAAACCTTAGTCAAAACTCCAAGAATAATTCCATGGAACTACAAGAATCCAGGTCATAAGAAAACTAGTACAAGGTAACTAAAAATATTATTTCACTTACTCTATTTTCACCATAAAAATACATTTAAACCAGCTGCCTTTAGAAGGAGGTCGATTAAATTAGGGTTTGATTTTTCAAGTTCAATGTGTAGAAAATAGAAAAAGGGTTTACAAAAGGGAAGTATTGCTATTTACATAAGATAACTATTAATCTTGTTTTCTTCATGGAGATGGTATTACATGAGAAAACTTTATTTGATTTTTGTCATTTTACTTCTTATAGCCTTCATTATTGAATTATGGATTTTTGTGGACATAAGAATAGAGGAGGGGGGTATTTGTGTGTGGATTTGACAAGAGTTTCTCTGCTGGTAGGCTTGAAGAGTGGGGCCTTTACAGCAGGACATGCTTCCCTTAAAGCTGCTTTAGCCAAAGTGGTCAAGCATGAGAAAGTGTGTATTGAGAATCAACACGCCTTCATCACTTTTGGATTTGATACTTCTGGATTCTTAGCACCAGAAGCTGTTGAGCTTCTAAAGAGGTTCCAAAAATTTATGAATAGTAATGTAATGGCTCCTAAGTGTATGGATGTAGTGTTTCAAAGGATTGGTTTTGCCATCCAAAAAGGACTAGTGGCGCAGCTTGTTGCCCGCTTGTCTTCTATTTCGATGTAAAATAGAATTACACAATTCTTTGTTAATCAAAAGTTCACTTCTAGATTTTAGAGAGTGTCAAGGTTTCTTTTATTTATTTTGGGTGAAGTTGATAGGAATGAAATGGAATAAGAAGTGAACAAAGGAAGATCAATTCGATTTGAAGCTCCATCTTGTGTTTATTCAAATTAATTACTATAACAAATTTCATCAAATTCTATTCATCTTCATCATGGTAAATCACAATAAAAATTTCAAAGTTTCTAAGAACATAAACCAAACATTAGCATCAACAAAAAAACATCAAAGCACATTTCAATTATCATTTTCACAAATGGGCTCAATTGAAGCTTGATTGATCATTTTAAAATATATTAGAAATTTAAGAAAACTCGTGGTCCTGATCAAATATCAAAACAATAGATATCGTATAAAAACCCCATTTTGTAAATTAAGCATATCAATATTAGGGAGATAATAGAGATGTCATGTCAGTCTATCTGAATTCTCATCAACAGTCCAAAAGTGTCTATGAAGTAATAGATTGCAACAAGAAAGGGGACATTTTTAGGGGTCCAATATGTCCCAAATCTCAGAGAGAGACTAATATCTAAGAGTCCACTTAAATCCATTGGTTTAAAAATGTCAACACAATGTGGAGTCTTGTAAGTCACTCGCAAAGGGCAATTGATCATGAAGGGTACATGTTCCAATGGAGTATATTGATTGGTCGGGGTAGTACAACTAAAAGAGGAGTAGTTGATGGGAAATCTACCTACATTGGAGGAATATATGAAGAAGCAACATGAGTGGAGGGTGTCATGAACCTAAACAATTCTACAAATATTTAAATCTCATATGTTGTTGGGTGTGAGACTAAAATACTAGCTAGAAACTTAACAATGTAGATGCAAAGTTGTGTTTTGCTGGAATGAGTAAGACATGTGAGGGCTGATCACATAGTGCCATTAAGTAGAAATGTTTTAGGGAAGGTAAAAACTTATGGCATGAAGGGTAAAAGGTTTCGAATATGTGGTTCTTCCAATTATAGGTGGAGACAGTGTAATTTACCAAATTGTACAACTTGAGAATTTCTCACATGATGGTTTGGCCAGGAAATCCCAAACATGTTTTTTGTGTAGGTGCACATTGTTATATGATTCTAGAATAAGCAACCTTTGAGGGTGGAACTGTAGAAGATGAACATGAGAAAATGTATTGAAGAAGCATACTTTTTTCAGTAGATAAGATTTGAGATGGATATTGTTGAGATAATGTCTATTATCCTATTTTTAGGATAAATATTATCTTACAACACTAAGAAAGTCCAAACAGATAACATGCTTGGATGGAAGACATTGTTTATCCTTATTCTCTCCCTTGCCTTATTTTGTTTGGAATTATCTTCCTAGTATCATTTCTATGGCATCGTCCTCTCATCCTACCTTATTGGGTTTGGTCTTATCTTTTTATTTGAGTCTTTTATAGTCATATAGAGGTTCCATAAATTAGATTAAATTCCATATGATACAATGTGAAAAAACTAGGAGCCAAAAGGAATGGAAACAAAGAGAGGTCGGAAAAATAGAGAATGAAATTGAGTTTAGAATTTTATTGTACGGAGTGGGGACTATGAAAAATCAACAATTCCTTGTAATCTTTTTGAAGTTGCTAGATAGAAATTGTGGTTTTACATATATGTTTTCTCATTGGATATTCTCTTGGTGGTGTTGGCTCTATCAATTGGGTCATTGTTCTTTTCTGTGTGCATTCTTGGATAGTATCTGACTCATCAAAATTATTAGGCATGAATGTTCAATAACTTGATTTTATCAAGCATCACTTTTAGTGAGAGGCATCCTCTAGAGAAATGAGATATTTTCTACATCTCATTTGTTGGGTACCTGGGTGCATTGGTGTGCAAAGAGACATGACAACAAGAGAACTATTGTAGCACGTGGGAGAACCATTCAATTTATGCAATGGAAGCCTATAAACATGTGTTCCTCAAAGTGGCTATAACACTAATCATGTAGGATTCTTCATCATAGGATGCTTACCTTGTTCTGATTATCAAAACTTTATCTTCTAGAGTATCATTTTGGGATCCACCATCTTACAAAAAAATTATAGTTCAACTCAAAACCTCCAAAGGTAAGTAAGATTTCAATTCCTGATGCTATTTTCCCAAACAAATATAGTATGAAAGTCTTTTGCAAAATTTACATACAATCTCATACCTAATGGACATATAGAGTATGCATCACATCACCATGGCCCCTCCCACATTCCTCCTTCTGCCTAGATGACTCCAGCTTCACCATCACTTACTCTTAGACCACCCATTATAATATTTGATATCCTCTCCAAGTGTAAAGAGGAGAGATCACCTCCTTACTAAAATTTAAAGGAAGTACAAAACATCCATCTTTTTAGAAAGACAAAAGTTATTGAGGGATGCATGTATAATATTCCAAGTAAATAAGCATGTGCCAGATACATTATAAAATGTCAATAGTAGCAGAAATAAAAGTACTAAGCCTATTATATGGATTTCGTTGTTCATTACATGATTGTTCCTAAAATAAAAAGATAAGAGAAAAGGATCTAGCTATAGAAACCTAGACATCCTTTCAAATAGCTTGAGATCTACTCCTGAGATGACTTCCTTCAAGGTTGTCCTTCTCCTTGCTCAGCACCAACACCTGGGTGGTTGGGAAATCACCCAGCAAAAGGGGAAAGAAAACAAGGTATGTGTCACAAAACTAGTCTAGGATAACAAAAAAAGTAAAGCAAATAAGAACAGGCTAAGGTTCATCATAAGATGAAGATAACAAGAGTATGAGGCTATATTCAAAAGAAACTTACCATTAACAATTATATTAAAAAGGATTTGCATGTAAGATAATTATTTATACTTAATTAAGTAGGGTTGAGGAACCTACCAGACCTCTCACCTATAGGTGAGGGGAGAATAAGACATTCCCAGTCACCTACATAATTATATAGGAGAGAATAAAAACATTCCCCAAGGTGATTAAATACATGCCCTCTGTGGATGGTTGTACATAAGTACCGCTACTTTAAATTAAATAGAACATAAATCTACATGCTAGAAAAGTAGTCATGGTAAGAGTAGTCATAATATTCAATAAGCATGGCAGTGGGGTATAAGACCCAAACAAGAAGAAATTATAATATGATTTGAGGCATGAACAACATCAGGATTAAAGAATAGAAGATTTAGGGTTCATTTAAGCCTCATTAGGGAAATATAGAGTTTGCATACAATTATCCCAACATAGGGTGTAAGGAATGCACATACCTCTCTTACTGGTATCAATTACTAACATTCACCACTTTAATTGAGTCCAAGTTCAAATTTGCATATTTTCAATGTATTAACATGTATTAGAGTACATAGTGCACATTAATGTATAGAAACCCTAATTTCAGAACTTTTTAGAAAAATTCAGATTTAGATTTTGAAAATATCACCAATGAAATTATTAGGTTCTCCTGATGAAGAAAACATATTTTTATGTTAATTTTGGAGTTATGATGATTAAATTGTATCTTTTTTATGGATTTTATGCATTCATTTTACAAAAATCACCCTTTGTCAAACCATGAAATCATACCTTAGAAGCATGAGTTTTAAGCATGTAGATAGAAATATATGAGAAGAGGGTTAACAAAATTTGCCTCTAGAAAGGTAATAAGGTCCAAATAGAAAGGATCCTGAGATTAAAAGGTCTGGTTGCTCCAAGCCAAGCTCTTTTCTTGAGCAAAGATCACCTTCTCCACTTTACAGGTGCAAACCCTAGCAAAAGAGCATGGAGATGAGATGTTTAGGGTTCTAGGTGGAGTTTTACCATGTAAGGTCATGGTTAAGACCTTTAAGAAGGTGGGAGTAATACTAAACACATGAAAATAGGGAAGTAAAGGAGAGAACTTACTATTTTTGGTCGAAATCACCAAGAAGGAGCTTTAGAAACCCTAAATAGAGCAAATTTGGAACCCTAGGAGCCTTCTTCACCAAGGTAAGCACTCTCTTTTACCTTGGGATAGCATATTTGTAGTCAAACAGAGTAGGAATGATTATCTAATCTGGGGGAAAGAGAAGGAGAGGATTTCTTCTTGGATTGGGAGGTGGGAAGGGATAGGCATGGCTTTATAAAGAAGGGGGCAAGCATGAGGTGTCTATGGGACTTTCCATGTGTCCCTAACCTAAGGCTTCATGGCCATGCAAGAGGACAGCTCGTAGAGACTTATTGTATATCAAAAGTTGGTCTTAAAAGCCCATGGATACTTCTAGACCATCCCCACCGTCCTTCAAACAAAGAAATAGCTTTTAAAGATAAGCTCATTTATAAAGAGGGTAATCATTATAATGCCCTTGAAGAGAAACACCTTCAAACCAAGGTGCAACCAGCTGTCCCATGGTTAAAAATTTCAAAAATGGTAATAGAATATCTAAGGATTAAAATTCAATTGATAATTTGCAAAGAAAACCTCCCAATTGGGTAAATTGCATAAAAGTCCAGAATGTACCTAAAATTTCATAACTTGCACAAACAACATCCAAATCGAACCAAATTTGAAACTTAGGCTCATTTGATGTTTTAAAATCACATCAAAATGTTATATTAAGGTTTAGAGTACTTAATTATGGTAATTAAGATTTTTTAATACATTAATCAAGGTTTAGGGCCTTGCACCTCTAGCACAAATTAATATACCATTATTCTACTAAAGTGGTGATTTTGCATTTTAGATCCTTAAATAAGCTTTTATTGAGGTATTTGTGCATAAACCCTTATATCGGTACAATTAGTGAATAAAAATTTTCACTAAACCACTATAAATTCAACTAATTAGACATGAATGACATAAAGGACAGAAATGAAAGGGATACTTAGGAAAAAGGTTTACATGGAGATTACATCTAAGATTCATTATGTTACACCAAGTCTTTATAAACCTTTTCCTTAGGTAGTTATTCTTATTTTGTGTGATGGGTATGATAGGAAAGCTCCCCCTTCACTCACATTTTTTCTCCTCTCACCCCAACCCCTCTCCATCTCCCATATTTGATATCTTAGGACCAAGAAGACAATCTTTTTAATCTTCTTAAATTCCAATAGAAAAAACATTGGAAGCCTCATGGCCTTAACTCTACCTACCACTACCATGCACCATAACAATGAGATCTTCTCACCCTGAAAAGAAGGGTTTAAACCCTTTATCCAAAAATATCTTCCCTACTGGAGACAAAATCTATAAATATATCAAAACATTGCTCTACCGGGAAGCTCCAACCTCACAAAGATCTTCCTTGACTCCATATCTCACTCATGAACCTGGGGATTCATACAATCTATTACACTCCTAGTGTATCACTTTATATTGCAAGTAGTACTCCTATTGGTTGATCAAAAGATCTATGATCTTTCCTACAAGATGGTTTATTATGGTCCCTCCCGAAGCTCTTCTTTGGGTGGATTGCATGTTTGGTATCATCACATACTAATATTCATAAATCTAGATAAACTTGGAATATTCATCAGTATTGATTAGTGCGTTGACCTTATCGAGCCTTCTATACGGAATAATAGAGGTGAAATCCATAGAGAAAGAAATAAAATAATAATAAATCCATGTTCCGATGAGCACATCTTGTCAACAATAAAATATTAGGACGAAAGAGATGTGAGGTATACCTTGTTGTGGAGATCCAACAACATTGCTCACAAAAAATATAGATGGAGTAAGATGCCAATGATGTTATCACAAAGTAGTCACAAAGACACCTACATCTTTATATCATTCACACAGATGAGAGGGAACTCCATGATTCACTCCTAAAGCTAGAAGAGAAGGAGCATCTTTTTTGTTGGAAATGTGCTAGCATTGCACGATCTCTCCTTATCTCTCTTTTGTGGGTAGTGATGTCTAGGATTTGCCTGTCAAATGATGTAACCAGAATCATGGATGTCATGCCCCTATATACAGGAGAGGCAAAGAATTAGTGTTTCTAATAAACCCTAGGGGAAAAAAGCAGTGGCCGCTTTTAAGTAGGATCCACTCAAACAACCAATGCCTACTAGTGGTAGAAGATTCTAGATCTAATCAAACAATTCACTAATTTGGTCCAGTTAGGTGACAGGCTAGCTAGTCAGTCAATTGGTTGATCTTATTCAGTCAGCCAATTGGGCAAGCTAGCTGACCGATTTTCCCAATCTTAGCCTAGTTAATCAAATAGACCTTCCAATGAATCGATTGGTCTATCATGTCTGAAGATTGAACTTTAAAACCGATTGAATCAGTTTTCATTTAGACCATTAGTGATTTATTTGATTACCTAAACTTTTTTCATAACCAATAACTTGTATCATTAATTATACTCCTCTTCCCTATGCATCCTATGCATGTGACTCTACATGCTCCAAATTACACTATTAGTGATGTACATAATCATTAATGACTTTGCAACCAATGATTGATATCTAGAAAGATTCCATTGCCATCCAAGTAATTAGAGAGGTTGAAGAACAACTTCTAGCTAGGTGTGTGACCAATGTCATAGTGATTTTATAATCCCTTTGTATTTAATATCCATATTGAATCTAAGGAATAGAAGTGTCATACTCTTAATGTTCAATCTTTTTTCCTTGATCTAAATTAGACCATTTGAGATACATATAAGCTCAATTCAGATATTGACTCACATTAGTGTGTCTACGCATTTCATAGTCTCACTTATCAAGTGGCTAGGATATCACTCCAATAGGAGGGAAAAGATTACAATTACAATCATCACAATAATGCACATGTGCCACAGATCACCCAAGCACTATATGTAAGGTGACCTTTATTCAAGGTCAGGTTAAGCAATGTTAGAGTACATAAAACAACATGTGATCATTGTAGTAACTTTAGGTCTTAGGACCATAATAAACATTGTCACATGATATATGATTCAGACCGCTATTTATCGCTTCCTTATATCATAACAAGATTATAAAGACAAAAAATATGTTAGATGAATGGATAAATAGTACTATAGTCCCAATCTACAACAACAAAGGAGATGTTCAGAGTTACACAAACTACACAGGTATCAAGATGATGAGTCACACGATGAATCTTTAGAGAGGATTATTGAGCAAAGGCTAAGATTGACAACACATATATCAAATAACCAGTTTAATTTTATGCCTAAAAGATAACCAATGTATGTTGTTTTTATTACAATGAGGCTTATGGAGAAGTACATAGAAAACAAAAGAGATCTTCATATGGTGTTTATTGATTTAAAAAAGGCATATGATTGATTACCCAAGGAAGTGTTATGGAGGGTTTTGCATAAAAATAATGTTCCTATCCAATATCCTATGATTGATTACCCAAGGAAGTGTTATGGAGGGGTTTTCATTAAAATAATGTGCCTATCCAATACATTGACCTGATTAAAGACGTGTATGATGGCTCAACTGAAAGTGTTGGGAATACTAGAGGAGAGACACAAACTTCTCCTATTACCATTGTGATACATCAAGGATCAACACTCAGCCCATATTTATTTATTCTTGTTATGAATGAGTTGATGGAGAATGTTCAAGATTGTATCCCTTGGTGTATGTTATTTGATGATGATATTTTTGTTAATTGATGAAAGAAAAGAAATATTGAATGATAAGTTGAACTTTGGATAAATGAATTGGAATCTAACGAATTTAAGATTAGTAGAAGCAAAACTAAATATATGAATTGCAAATTCAGATAATCTAGAATTTTAAATGTTGGAGTCAAGTTGGATGGAATAGGTGTACCCATATATGATAAGTTTCATTACTTGGGTTCTATTATTGAAAAGGAGGATGATATCTAAAATGATGTTTGTCACAAGATCATAGTGGGATGGTTGAAGTGGAGGAGTGCAATTGAAGTAATATATGACCAAAAGATCCCTCTCAAATTGAGAAATAAGTTTTATATAACAGTATACATCCAATCATGCTATATGGAAGATGATGGGTAGTGAAGAAATAAGGTCTCAATAAGATGAATGCGGCCAAAATATGGATGTGTGGGAAGAGAAGAAAAAGATTATTTGAGTAATGACTATATAAGGAACAAAGTGGGGATGGTGATTATTGAGGACAACTTGTGTGTAGGTCAACTAAAATGGTATGGACATGTGCAACACAGACCGACAAGTGCACCTATTCATAGCAAGGTTATTGAGTCAAGCACAATCAGAAGAAGTATATGTAGACATAAATTTGACTTGGTAAGAGCTTATAAAGAGAGGTTTTAAATCTTTATATCTTGATTTGAGTATGGCCCATAATTGCTGAATGGAAAAAAAGGATCCATGTAGTCGACCCCAACATTATTGGGATTGAGGCTTAGATGATGATGATGATGATGATGATGATGATGATGATGATGATGATGATGATGATGATGATGATGATGATGATGATGATGATGTTCTATCATACTAAAGTTGGGTCTATCTAGTATACTTCTTCATAACAAGTACATAAATGTTTGACATGATATATGATATTATGACTAATGAGGCATAGTCATTAGTCAACACACATACGAGTCTTGATGTATTTTTTGTCCTAATTTCTACAATAATATCTGACTAGATACCATGATAAGAAAAAATAGGCTTAGGATACACATCTTGTTGAGTTCCTCAACCAAAAATCAAATGTCACTGATACTTACATTCTAAGGATGTAATTATATATTAGGGATCTAGATCTTTCTCTATAGATCTTTATACCTAGTATATAGGTTTCTTCTCCTAAATCCTTCATGGAGTAGTTATTTCCAACTATGTTTTAACCAATAGTAGAGTAGGAATGTCATTTCCCATTGATAGTATGACAAATACATGTAATATAAGAAAACCCCCACTAACCTCGTTGTAAACTCACTGTTCATCTTCACTTTAAATAAAGCCAAATTGTTTGACTGTCTCGTCAAAATGTAGATTCCAACTCCAATATTATATCAACCTTTGTAGCTTACAAACTTTTTCATCTTCATTCGAAACCTTAAAACCTTTTTGTTGTGTCATATACACATTTTGAAGGATATTCCTATTAAGGAATATGGTCTTAACATCTATTTTTTAGATTTCATAGTCATGATAAGCTGCAAAGGCAAGCATGATCCTGATAGATTTTACCATGGCAATTGGTGAAAGGGTTTTATCTTAGTCAATACCTTGAACTTGTTTGAAACTTATTTTTATCAATCAGACCTAGTAGGTTTCTACATTACCATCCATTTCAGTCTTCTTCTTGAAGACCCCTATTCACCCTATGGGTTTTACCTCTTCAGACAGACTCATCAAGGTACATACCTAGTTTGTATACATGAAGTCCATCTCAGACTCATCTCTTTAATAAATTTCTCAAAAGTTGGTATCTAAATAGACTCATTGTAGGTTTTTGATTCATCATCATCAATGACCAACACACCATCTTGTTAAGTCACTAGAAATCCATCTCTCTTTGGATCAAGATGTGCCCTACTAGACCTTTGAGGTTCCCATATTACAAGAGGAACTTGAGATTCCAGAATAGTTTGTGATTCCTCTTGTTCCTTATCTTGGATCAAGACGTGTCCTACTGGACCTTTGAGGTTCTTATATTACAAGAGGAACTTGATATTCCAGAATAGTTTGTGATTCCTCTTGTTCCATATCAATCTCTATAGGTACAATGTTATCTTTTTAGTCTCAAACTTCCTCAAGTTCTCTTTTCCTCCTAGTGGTTCCTTTGAAAATAATTGTTTTTCTTAGGAATATAGAAATAATGGTAATAAAAACTTTGTTTTTAGATGAAGTATAGAATAAATATCGCTTGTTTTCCTGAAGATATCCAGCAAAATGACATTTGGTCATGTTTGAGTGCAATATTTTTAGAAAATTGTTTCCTAACATTATCTTCACATCCAAAATATCCATAACACACAAATTGGGATGTTTCCCAATCCATATTTTGTATCGTGTCTTTTCAAGTGATTTAGAAGTTATGCAGTCAACTATAAAATAATGTGGTTTCTAGATCGTATCCCCAGAAGGAGTTTGGAATAACAAAACAACTCATCACTGATTGTACCATGTCTAACGTGTTGTGATTCCTTCTTTCTGATACACCATTATGTTCTAGTGCTCTAGGTGGAGTCCTTTGTGATACAATACTACAATCCAATAAAAGGGCCTAAAAATCTAGGCTTTAGTATACACCACCTCAGTCTATTTGAACTACTTTAATTATTTTTCCAAGTTTACTATGTACTTCATTCATGAACTCCTTGAACGTTTCAATGGATTTTGGCTTGTGTTTAATTAGATAAACATAACCATGTCTACTAAGGTCAACAATATATGTGATTAAGTGTTAATAACCACCTCTGCCATTTATGATAAAAGATCAACATACATCAATGTGTATAAGTCCTAATAAGTCACTTACCCTTCATTGTTCCCACTAAAGGGTGTTGTTCTCATATTCCTTAATAAACAATATTTGCATGTCTAAATTCATTCAAAATCCAAGGAGTCTAGATATCCATCTTTGTGGAGTCAAGAAGTGTGATTCTCATTTATGTGTCCTAGACACCAGTGCCATAGATAATTTTTGTTCGAGTGATCAAGTTTAATCTTCTGAGTATATATATTATAGATGTTTGTTCAAGATCTAATAACTAATTACCATAAAAAATTAGGGAACCTCATTAAAAACCTCATCTTTAAGAATAGAACATCTATAATTCTTGATAAGAAATCCAAAACCATTATTGTCTATATATGAAGCATAAATTATCTTCACATTTATGACATTTATGAAATAGCAGCTCTCGAACTCTTTTACAAGCTCACTAATCATACATAAACAATCAAAGATGAGATTAGTGGGAAAAACTCTTTCCATTCACAATATGTAGCTACATCTGCCCTTTCCTTAGGGGTCCATTTTATATATCCTTCATATTTGAACATATGTGAGATCTACATTTAGTGCCTAATACCTATGTTGTAGAAGCAGTTAGGTTCTATCTCTATTATGTATATATTTAAAATGAATATCTACATGCACTACTTCTTTTCCTTTAGTTTCCTCTAGGTAGAGATGATAATTTCTCTTCCAATTTCTATCCTTGTGAAAATGGTCACAATTGCCTTTTTTACCCACTCTTCCTATTGCCTTAAGTGTAGAAAACTTTGACTTTTTATCAGCCTTAGAACCTTTCTTGCTTTGCCTTTTCCATTGGGCTTTCCTTTTCCTTGATTGATCATCAATACAGAACTAGCTTGTCTTTCATTTTCCCATCAACTGTTCTTAACATGTCAAGTATCTATGTCAATTATCCAACAAAGTTGTTCATGTTGTAATTCATGAAAAAATGTTTATATGAATATGGGAACGGATTGCAAGATCACATATGTGGCCAACTCTTGGCCAAAAGGAAATTCATGTCCCTCTATACCTTCTACATGCCCAATTAACTTTAATATATCTGGTCCAACATGATCACCTTCCACCAATTTGCACTTAAATATTGCAGCATACCTCTCTTGCATTGCTTGTTAATGAAACATGTTCCTGAGATGTTTTATTATCTCAATAGCTCTCATGTTCTCATAATTAATTTGATGCTCATGATTTATGGAGCATATCATAAGACACTTAATGTCCATGGTATAATATGAATCTTACAACAACCCTCCCTTTCCACCCTAGGTGTATTTAGGGTTGGTTCATTCGCTATAGGTGTATCCAGGACATAGATTTTAGGTTCGAGTGTTAGAATAATTCTTAGTGCTATAAACTAGTCATGGAATTTATTTTTAACATGTTTTTCCTTCTTGAGGACCTATCATAGTCCAACATTGTTATTATTTTCCATTTGATCTGCAACAAGTATTTACAAGAGTTAATGTCTTATTTGAAAAACTTTATCAATATTTATTGGATTTTTCATTAAATATACTTTCCACTATTTTATTTAAAAATAATAGACCTCGCTATTTATTTGGAAATGTGCATTGCACAATCTTCTAGTGACGCAATAACATATTTCATCAAGTAATGAGTTTCATTCGGTTGATCGCCCACAACTTGACTATTTAGATAGGCAAATTTTACCCGTTGTATATAATACAACTCTTGATGGATAAATGAAAAAACCCTTTTTCATAATCATCTATATACCTTTAGGTTCTTAATACTATTAAAATCACCTAGTTATGTCTGACCCAAATGTTAATACAATATAATATGCACCCTACTTTGGCAGACCCACATATATATTCTCACAATTCCCAAGATAGATAGTGTACCATGCTTGGAGTGCCCACACTTAGTCAATCAAGGTTTTCATGTTTATTTCACATTGGAAAGCATCTTCGAGTTAATATTTTCTTTGAGGAGATTATATATATATATATACATATACCATATACTTATAATACGTATCATAAACATATTATATCTACAATCCACAAACACAAATCCTTAGACATATAAAATTAGTTATGGCCATACTAATGTACTCATTTAGAGCCACAAAGTACCAGTATCCACCTAAATTCCATTATGACATATGCATCATTAACTTGTGAGCATGCATTTGCATTGCACCACATCAACAGCTCCATGAAAGCTCCTAGGATCTTCATGGTTGTCTTATCAGGCCAAGTCCTCTAAAACTTATTTTATTTGTATCTAATATTACATGATAAATAGAAAGCTTGAGTTACATTTTAGGGGAGTAAGAATGAAAACAATACATACAGAATAAAAGACGAGGATCAACATCCAAGGCCAACAGTTGTCAATCAAAAGGATCTATTCACATTGACAACATGCACACACAAATGGGGTCTTTGGCCAAAACCTTACAAACATTCACCAAATTATACATATTTGAAGGAAGAGTGTGTGAATTAAGATATGTAATATATAAACATATATATGTATATATATATATATATGTGTGAGTGTGTGTGTGTGTGTGTGTGTGTATGTGTGTGTGTGTGTTTGTGTTTGAGTTTGTGTGTGTATCGAGTGTTTACATATGAGACAATGCCCATGAAATATTTTTGACATCCTTGCAAACTAGGTGGGGATCTTTCTTGTCAGTCAGTAGGTTGGAGTCAAGGGGATTGTTCCCCTTACGGGGTCTTAGGGGCAAGCATCCGCAAAAGGATAAATGGATTTTTAATTATGTGCACTAAAATAAATTAGATTTTTTCATAGACAAACCCATCCTTCATATCAAAATTACATGTTGGTATGCAAGTATGATTAACAGAGTATGCATGTAAACATTTAGTCATTCACGTCACATGTAACTGTATAAGAAATATAAAAGAAATCCGACCATATCGACTATAAATCTTGATGTATTTTATATTGATGTATCTATAATACCAATGTTGGTAATCATGGAGGTGATGATCATAGAAGAATCAATAAAACAATAACAAATCCACATTCCCACGACCACATCTCATCAACTATAATATATTAGGAAGGAAGGGATGCGATGTACCTTGTTGTGGAGTAGACCAAGCAACATTTCTCATAAAGAATATAAACATAATAAGATGTTGATGCCACTCTCCCAATGAAGTGAAAATGACATCTATGTCTCTATATCATCCATGCAAATGAATAAAAACTTCATGTCATGATCCTAGAGATAGTGGGGAAGGAGAAACCTTTTTGTTGGTAGCATGCTAGTGTTGCAAACTCTATCCTTATCTCTCTCCTTGTGGAAAATTATGGCCAGGGTTCATGTGTCCCATACTGTGTCCAAAAACCTGGTTGTCATGCCCCTATATAAGAGAGGCAAGGCAGTCGAATTTCTAATAAATCTTGGAAAATGAAATGGCAGTGGTCACTTTTGAGCAGAATACTCACAAATAGCCAGTCGGGTGACTAGGTTAGATTAGAACATTTTGGATATAATCAGTCAATTCACTTATCTAATCCAGCCGAATGATAGTCTAGTTGGTGAATCAATTGGTTGATCTTGTCTAATTGGCAGACTGGGCTAGCTAGTCGACTGATTTTCCTGGTCTCAACCCAATAAATCAAGTGGACCTGCCAATCAATCCACTATCTTGTCTAGTTCGGTGATTGGACTTTCAGTTGGGTGAGTGGGCTTCCAAATAGTCCATCAATGATCTAATCAATTACATAAATCTTTTAGTAACCAATGAATCTTGTTTCCATGATTACAACTCTTATTCCATATACATCATATGTGTGTGACCCTATAGGCTCCCAATTGTATTGGTAATGATGCCTATAATCATATTATGACTTCAGAGACAATGATAGGTATATACTTCATTACCACCCCAGTAATTGAGAAGTTGGATCAAAATTCAACCTAGTATTATGACTAGTGTTACAATGATCATATAATCCATTTGTCTCTAATATCTAGATTGAATTCAAGCATGTAAATATCACCGCTCTAAATGTTTGGTCTTTGTTCCTTGATATAGAGTAGACTATTAGAATTTAATTTCATATATTGACTCAGATGAGTGTGGCCATGCATTTTATCATACAATCATCAAGTGGTTGGGATATCACTCTAATAGAAGAGACAAATTCAATATATATCACTACGATAATAGACATGTGCCATAGTTCACCCAATCATTACATGTATGAAAACCCTTATTCACACTCATGTTGAGTAGTATTAAAATACATTGAACAACATTTGATCATTTTAGTGACTTGAGGTCTAAGGATCACAATCACCACTATCACATGAGATATGATTCTGACCACCAATAATGGCATCCATGTATCATACTAAGTTGGGCTTATCGGATGCACTTGTTCATAACAAATATATGTGTGTTCAACTTGATATCCAATATCATGACTAATGAGATGTAGTCATGTCAACAACCATACTAGTCTTTAGGTATTATTGTTGCCCTAATTTCCATTATAACATTTGACTAGTAACCTAGAGAAGAATGAATATTCTTAGCATACACAAGAACTCATGTTCATGTTCTCAACCCAAAATCACACGTCATTGAGTTTTACATTCTTAGGAAATTATTATATTTATTTATGGTCTCATATTTTTAGCAAACCCAAAAATTAGAATTGTCTAATAATCAAATCAGTTAGAAAGTGTACCATAACAATCATCATATATCTCTTAAGGCATAGTACCAACAGCTTCAATATGCATGATATTTACTTGCTCACAGCCTAGACAACCCCCAATCACCTTCATCAATTAGTTCGTGATGAAGTTGGTTCTTTTATCTACCTTCTATATTACCTACAATTCTATAATTTGATAAGTTTGATTAACCCTACATTGGAGAAAACCACATATTCTTAGAGGAAGACAAAGCTAGGCTTTATCCTCATGTTGATAATGAAGATGATTTCCTCAATCTAGATTTGGCTCATTTTGTTGGGTTTGTTGGTTCCCAAAACTACATAATACTACATTTTCTATAGTGCCTCTACCCCCCTTTGTTGTTGTGTCACTTCCATACACTACACTAGGCCCTTACTCTTTTGATTTTTATTCTCTTCTTGTTGAATCATATCACAACATGAATTACCATGTCACCTTTGGCACCAATTCGAGTGGAATCACCTTGTCATGTTTGAGAACCTCATATCACTAGTCCCCACAATTGTGCCCTGATGTAGCCCTATTTTAGAGCTTCATCTTGTGTCTTTTTGTCCTTTAATCACATGTAAACTTGTTAGAATGTATTATGTTTCCCCTACTATGTGTATTACTATCAAATGCAGTTATGGATGTTCTTTGCATGTTTTTCAGGTACTTGGACCATGATTTGAATGGATGGGAGAGAATGAGGATGATCTTAGGGTTCCTTCACTCATGGAGGAGTCAAGGAGGGTCCAAGAGCTTCCCCAACCTACTCCTAGTGACTAAGAGTCGAGCCAACACAAAGTAGTTCATGGGTTTTGAAGTTGAATATCAAAATGCAAGCAAAAACCTCAAGAACAGTCGTGGTGACACAAACGATATATGTTGTCATTGCCAAATTCATAGGAGAAGTCAATGTTTGGAAGTAGCAACAACAAACCCCTCCATCATGGTTGTGGTGCCCACCACGACTGTGCTACAACCTACCAACCATAGTCCTGCTACAAGCCTTCCAAAAACCCAAACCAACTTGACATTTGATCTCCACCACCACAGTCATGGTGCCCACAATAGTAATTTTGGTCAACAACCCTAACTCATATTGTGTACTATATTTTCCCATTTTGCCCCTAATTAACTCTATGCTTCCCTGGACCCTATATATACATGGGTGGCGGTTGGGATATGTCGTTATCTTCCTTGAGCATTCATTTCACCTCCTTATCTCCTAGCTACCTCACTCCACTTCCATTTCATCACCTTCTACCCCAAAATCCTTCCTTTTAGGGTTTTGGCCACTTTCCATTCCATTTCCATACAATTCCACCTTGGAGGATGGAAGAGCTCAAGCTTGTAGTTGTTTTACAAGAGTATTTCAGCCACTACTTTGAGCTCCATAGGATGAGCATTCGGTTAATTCGATCGGTTATGGTTATTCGGTTAGACTGTTAATTTGGGATTTGGGATTTTAACCATTAACCTAACCGAATTAATGACAGTTAATTCGGTTATGGTTAATTGGCTAATGGTTAATTCGGTCGGTTGATTTGGTTAACCAAATAAAACTCTTTGAATAATACTAAATGAAAATACTCATAAAATTTTGAACCATTGTAATATATAGTAGTATTGCATATAAATAAAATCCTAAATAGTTCATCAAAACTTGATTAGTATATAAATGTAGATAATTTTTTCAAAATAAAAGCACAACTATGTATGTATATATATGTAGGATTTTTTAATAAATTGTGGTTGTTCGGCTAACTCGGTTAGCCAAATAGAAAACATTTTAATCGAAAAATTAATGGTTAAACCAATTAAGCAAAATAAATTAAGCAAATTAACCAAATAGTCTAGGAAAACTTAGCCATTTAGTTTTAAACATTCAATTAATCAGTTATTAACCAAATTTTGCTCACCCCTACCATGGCTTTTTTGACCTATTTATTATCCATTTTTGTATTTTCCATTATCATGAGTAGATAAGCCCCTAGGTGGAATGTTTGGGGTTAAAATGTGACTTTATACCATTTCGGGGGAAAGTAATGTGTAAACTTTGTAATTTCATTTAATAATGATTATGTTCAACTTTTATCTCATTTCCCACATATTTCTTATCGGTTTATGCTTGAAATCACCTAGGATTCTTGAAAATGGCTTCTATATAGCTATTTTGGGTATTTGGTCCTAGGTCCAACAAGGATTTGTAAAGACCCAATCTTCAGATCAAATATTTACTAAATTGTATCAAAAGTATAAAAAACATTTTTACAATCATGCTTTACATCATAGTTGTGGAAACTTATTATACATACGAGTACAAAATAAGAATATGAATAAGTCATATCTAGTCTTCAATAAGGGACATGACCTATACTTCTCATCTAGTTCTTCTTCCTATCACATGTCCATGAGTTCCCAGAGGGAACGAAATCACACATGGACCCCAAGAAGGGAAACATAAGTCAGAAAGGCTAGTACAAAATTCAATTATTGAGCTGTTTGAAAAATAAAGATTTATCAAATCAAATTTAGGAAAGTTTCCTTAGGGGACCATGTTAATAATCAAAAGATGGTCTAGTTACCATGCTAATTTCAAAAAGGTACAACAAGATAAAGTGGCACTTAGATATAATAAAGAGATTATAAAACTAATATCAAGATATCTAATTATGCAAAATGAAATGATTTATCCATTTGGCACAATCAATCTAATATTTTGTCTTCTAGAGTGGCTAGGTGCATAGCGTTCTCCCCTCTATGAGAGAACAACACCTCACCTATAGGGGGTAACCATTACTGGGGGACCTCTAATTGTCCATTATCCACCACACAAGGTTGGGGGATATGACCCGATGAATCTAGTGAGCCAAAGATCTTAGCAAATATTTTGAGTTTTTGTGATAACATCAAAATCAACCAATATTTCAATTATTCAATGATGTTCAACATTCAGTTTAGTCGTCATGACCTTCGACAAGAGGGAAAGGCTAATAATAAAATTGGTTCACACTTCTACAAAATTATATAAAAGGACTTGAAGAGGGAGACAAATAGTTCAAAACAACATCAATATATCGGACAAGAGTTTTAAGTTTGCACAAGATGGGGTATGATTTTATCCATGAATTGAAAAAGTAGAACAAACTTGTTACTAATTGCCATTGAGTCAAGTTTGTTTCAATGATCTTAGAAAGTTAACCTACTCGGCTCTGCGAGACTCCTAGACGCGCTGGCGATTAGGGTTTCACGGTGGCCGCTGTCACTCACCCGCCTGGGTATCCCTCTCTTACAGGTTCAAGGAAGGCTTGATTGTCCTGGTCCGCTGTGCTATGATGACTGATCTGGTTGACCGATGTGTAAGGATGAAACTGACGGAAGAGGAGGAGGAATTAATCGAGATATGGGAGGAGGAGACGATCAGTGGGGAGGATCATGTAGAACTGGCACTGATTGTGTTGCTACTGACAGAACGATCATATAATTTCTGGGTGATGAACCATGCCCTAACGTAGGCATGGGCCCTCGTGCACAAGGTGCTCTTTAAACAACTTGAAGAAGACATGTTTATCATACAATTCTTTCATTGGAAGGATAAGAAAAAGGTGATGGAAGGAGCTCCATGGAATTTTGACAATTCTACTATTCAAGGAGATCGAAGCAGAGGACCAACCGGCGCACACAAAGCTAACTCACTGTCCCTTCAGAATTCATATATATGGGCTACCCCTGGGGTTTAGGTCAGAGGTGGCAGTCTGGGCAGTGGCTAGAAGGGTTGGAGAGGTGCTGCAAACGGACAAAGATGACCTGAGGTGGGACTCGTCCTCACGAGTCCGAGTTAGAATGGATATCTCAAAGCCGCTAAAGAGGATCCTAAAAGTCCAAGGAAAAGAAGGAAAGATGACAGAAGTGGAGATCAAGTATGAACGACTGGCTTCTTTCTGCTATATATGTGGTTAGCTTGGACATACAGACAGAGACTGTCATGTCGCTGAAGAGGAAACCCAAGAGGAAAAGCAATGGGGAGCATGGCTAAAAGCGTCCCCAAGGAAGCTGAAGGTGACTGTGGAGGAAGAACTATTTGGGTCGGGAAAGGTGAAATAGAAGATCACCTGCTATATGAAGTCATGAGCGCCCAAGGTGGAAAATGAAGGGGGAAACACAGGGAAGAGCGCGGGATTGCACAGAAGAGCTTACGGATGGAAAGGGGCGCCGGAGATGGAGGGGAGTAGTTCAGCGTATATAGGGACTTAGGAGGAGGTCATATCGTTGAGGGGAATGATGGGACGCAAAGGGGAAGGGGACGGTAGTGGGGAAGGGGCTATCGGCGGAGCTCCAGGGACAGGGGGGTTGGAGGACACCTTACTGGGCGGAAAAGGGGAGGCAGCGGACAGCAGAGTGGAGAGCTGTAGGAAATCGACCCCACGGGAGGGGTACCAAGAGGGAGGCAGAGGCAAGACCATAGAGTACACTACGGAGGAATTGTTGGACATCTTTCAAGAGTCAAGGCTGCCGGAATCACCAGGTTAGGAGGAAGAGGGCAAAGAATAGGGTCTGAAGCAGGCAAAGGAAGACAGAGCTGAGAACCCATAGCAAAAAATAGATACGAGTTTGGAAAAGGTCTTGAGAAGGTACGATACTGGGCAGAGGAGTATGAGGATCACTAGAGCGCAGAAGAAGAAGGACAAAATGGAAAGACAAATACAACAAAGAAAGTAGGGAAAACCGAAGGAGAAGAAGAAACACCAAGTTTGGGTTTATAAGATGGGCAGAGCAACGAGGTTGGGGATCCCATAGGAAGACATTTTATGGGAAACGTACACAGGGAAACAACATCGCAACGAGACATCCATGGACATGGATATAGATGAACAAGCCCTGGCAGAGTCCGAGAAGAAATCCAAGATAGGAGAGGAAGACAGACAGTGCAAAACAGGGGTGCATGCCACTCAAGTAGCGGAGGCTGGTGGTGACCAGCCCCGCAAACAGCAATGAAAATCTTAAGTTGGAACTGTCAAGGGATGGGCCGCCCTGCGATAGTTCAAGCCCTCCAGGAGTGGTGCTAGAGGGAGAGCCCAAATTTGGTCTTTGTTATGGAGACCATGATCACAGGTACTAAGTTGGAGGAGGCCAAAAGAAAGTGTGGCTTCGTTGATGGAATCTGTATCTCGAGTGTAGGTAGGGCTGGCGGAGTGGGTCTATGGTGGAGGGACGTTGAGGTGCAAATTGCTGAATACTCACAACACCATGTTGAGTGCATTGTAAAAAATGAGAATGGAGGAGAGAAGTGGAGAGCTATAGGTATATATGGTTGGGCAGATCAACCCCAGAAAATCAAGACCTGGGATCTCATGCATCAGTTGAAAGCTAGGTCTGATCTTCCCATGGTGTTTTTCGGGGACTTTAATGAAATCCTATCACATACGAAGAAACTAGGAGGACCGATGAAGCCTGACCGGCACATACAGCAGTTCATGGAGGCAGTGGACAATTGAGCTGATAGAGTTGAGGTTCTCAAGAAATATTTTCACGTGGCAAAGAGGAAATTCCCCAAAAACAGTTGTACATGAGCATCTGGATAGGGCGCTAGCAGATGCAGGGTGGTATAATTTGTTTATTGATAACAAAGTTATTCACTGCCCAGATATTCTTCAGACCATGCTCTCATTATCATAAACACTGACGGCAAGAGAAAGGGAAGAAGCCATAGAGAGAGTTTCTTTAGATTTGAACCTATGTGGTTGGGCGAACCACAGTGTGCTGAAACGACAAAGAAAAGCTGGGAGGAAACCAGACACCTCAGTGTTTCGGATAAAATCAAGTGCTGTGGGGAAACTCTAAAGAAGTGGGCAGAAGAACATTTTGGAAACATTAAAAATAAAATCAAAGCAGCAGAAGAGGTCCTTCAGAATCTACAAAAGCTTCCACCAGATGGCATAGTTCTCACGCAGTGTACGGAGGCGGCAGAGAGACTACAATAATGGCACAGGAAAAATGAAGCATACTGGTGTGCTCAGGCTAGAGTCAATGAGATGAGAGAAGGGGATAAAAACACAGCCTATTTCCACCACAAAGTTATAGCCAGGAGGAAAAGAAACAAAATCACAAAAAAAAATCACAGGTCTAGAAGATAGAGAGGGGATATGGAGGGAAGAGGAGGAGGAGATAAAAAACATAGTCATGGAGTTCTTCAAGAACCTTTTTAGCACAAGAACCCCATCGGGGTATAGAGAGGCAGCAAAGGGATTAACGAGTAAGTTCACAGCTGAGATGGCACAAAAGTTGGAAGAGGACATCAAGGACAAGGAGATCTGGGAGGCGGTAAAATCCGTGCATCCAAATAAGGCCCCGGGTCCAGACGGGATGAAAGCTATTTTCTTTCAAAAATTGTGGCATGTGGTGGGAAGGGATGTAGAAAGCTACATAAAGGGATGGTGGAAAGATGAAAAGGAAATAGTGAAGGTGGATGATACTTTGGTGGTTATGATCCCAAAGATGAAGGAGCCAAAATCTATTGCTGAATATCGCCCAATCAACCTATGCAACGTTCTCTATAAAATAGCATCCAAGATACTCACAAGAAGGTTGAAGCCCATCATGAACAAGATCATATCGGAAAATCAAAGTGCATTCATAACAGGAAGATTGAACACAGATAATGCAATCATTGCTTATGAGCTTTTCCATACCATGAAAGGAGTTAAGAGAAAGAAGAAAGGACATATAGCTATGAAGCTTGACATGTCCAAGGCGTATGACAAGGTAGAGTGGAGTTTTCTTGACTATGTACAGGGGGTGTTGCTTCCAGTGTGTTTCATCGGTCAACCATACCTTTGCAGTAAATGGCGACAGGACAAGGACACTCAAGCCTTCCAGAGGACTTAGATAGGGTGACCCACTATCTCCTTATCTTTTTATTATCTGTGCTGATGTTTTTTCTACCGCTATTAACCATGTTGTGGAAAATGGCGACATACATGGCGTGAGGGCAAGTAGGCATGCCCCAAACATATCTCACCTTTTCTTTGTAGACGATAGTATCCTATTTTCTAGAGCCACGAGAGAGGAATGCTTGAAAGTAGCTAAGATTATCAGCCAATATGAACAAGCATCGGGCCAAAAAATAAATTTCTCCAAGACAGAGGTGGCTTTCAGCAAGGGTGTCACTTTTTCACAGAAGGAGGCACTTAAGGAGCTACTGTAGGTGCGGGAGGTGGATAGACATGCCAAGTATTTGGGGCTACCTATGGTGGTGGGGAGGTTGAAGAAACAAGCTTTAAATATAATCCAAGAAAGAGTGGGAAAGAAACTACAAGAATGGAAGGAGAAATTCTTATCTAAACCAGGTAAGGAGACGCTAATTAAGGCAGTGGTACAAGCAATTCCAAGCTACATGATGAGTGTCTTTCAGCTACCGTGTGCAGTGATTGAGACTATAAAAAGTGTGATAATAAGATTTTGGTGGAGGGTGAAGGAAGGAGAAAGGAAATTATGTTGTGTGAGTTGGAGCAAACTGTGCACACCAAAAAGCCAGGGTGGGATGGGCTTCCGTGATATAAGCACCTTCAACCAAGCCTTGCTCGCAAAACAAGTGTGGAGGTTGTATCACAGAGAGGACACACTAGCTTCAAAAGTGCTTAAAGCTCGGTATTTCCCAAACTCAACAGTTCTTGAGGCAGCTCGTGGACATAATCCCAGTTTCATTTGGAGGAGTGTGTGGGGGACAAAGGCCCTAATTCTGGAGGGTAGAAAATGGATTGTGGGGGGAGGCCGCTCAGTTAATATTTGGTCGCACAAATGGCTGCCTAATCGGCAGGAAGCACTGGAGAGTTTCAGGCCTGCAGAAACAACCACGGAATGGGTGAGTGAATTGATAAACGAGGAAAATGGGAGCTAGAAGAAGGAAGATGTAGATAACCTGGTACCGCCGAAGATTGCAGATCAGATTATAAGAATCTCAATCAGCATCCAGCAAGGTGTGGACCATCTATACTGGTGCTCGAGCAGTGACGATGAATACACAGTAAAGTCTGGCTACTGGCTGGGGTACTTGGGCACGGACCAAATGAAGGAACTGAGGACAAACCATGTAGAGGACATATGGAGATCGGTGTGGAGGAAAGGGTGGCCGCCCAAAGCAGCACACTTTCTATGGCAGGTGTGCACAGGGAGCTTAGGAACAATGAATCGCCTCTTTGACCGTCACTGTCATGAAAATGGGATGTGTAAGCTATGTCAAGGAGGAAGAGAGACTATCCAACACATGTTATTCACCTACGACAATGTGAGGCAGATGTGGAATGAAACCTCCCAGGAAATTCAAAGGTCGACCAACGCAGTAGCTAATTCACAACCATTAGAGGCTATCCAAGCACTACTGAAGGATAACAAAGATGAGGAGGTTGATGATATCATTGCCCGTCTGTGGGCGATATGGACGCTAAGGAATAGAAGGATCTTTGACAATGCGGAACAAGGTGGAGCTTTCATATTTAGGGGACTGAGGGAGCTAATGAGAGACTACCGAAAACACAACCACGAGCTCAACCCCAGAAAATCCACCCAGGTGGAGGAGCAACAACAATGGAGGCCGCCGGAGGAGGGGATTGTGAAATTGAACATAGACACAGTGTGGAAGGAAGGGAGGAAGACAGGTGTTGGGATGACATGGAGGGACCACAGGGGAACTCTGCTCCGAATTGTAGGTACATGGAGAGACGACATGAAGGATGCACAGACAGGTGAGGCGCTAGCGATTAGAGGAGTTTCCATGAGCAAAGGATGGGGATATGATAACCTGCAGGTGGACACTGACTCACAAATCGTTTGGAAAGCATTTAACTCCAACAATAAAAGGAAGGATCAGCTAGGCATGATAGTGTCGGATATCAGTCATCTTAGTAGGATTTTTAAAGAGTTTAGGCTAGTTTTCAATAGTAGGAGTAAGAACAAGGTCGCTCATGAAGTGGCTACTAAATCCAGTAGAGATAATATTAGTTTTTCTTTCACGCAAAATTTCCCTTTGAACTTCTATAGTATTGCTAATGCCGATTTGGCAAGTTAAATGAGATGGTGATGGGGTTTTAAAAAAAAGTTTGTTTCAATTTGTTTTATCTAAGATTTACTTTGACATATCTTCCCATTATCATCATTCAAGTATATCATATTTCTCCTAATAAGATCACAAAATGTTATACTCTCACTTATATATGTAATAATATTCTATTTTGTCAAATTTGTTTATTTGCCAAAATACCCCTCCAATATTCCTTAAGATATAATAATATTATACTTAGATCTCGACTATTTCCAAGACATAAGTAGAATGTAGATGAATTATAATAGGCTAATTTCATACATTGTTCTACTATCATGTCATCTAGACTAAGTTTGTGTTGTTATATATCATTCTATGTACATATTTACAAAAGTAGTCTTCTTATATGTATAGAACTATTTGTTATATCAATTTCTTCAAGTTAGACTAAATAAAATTTCTAGATTCATTCTTAATCATAAATATACATGTATATTTGTACATATGCACCTAGGGTTGTGAGATAGAATACACATTAATTCCTATATATGTCTTAGTACTTGAGTATGCATATATGCCATTATAATTACACTAATTAAACAATCAATTTGCTTATCTTAATTGGTTCTTTGGGTGTAATTATATATTAGGAATCTAGATATTTCTCTATACATCTTTATACCTAGTATATAGGTTTCTTCTCCTAACTCCTTCATGGAGAAGTTGTTTCCAACTATATTTTAGCCAATTGTAGAGTAGGAATGACATTTCCCATTGATAGTATGTCAAATTCATATAAGATAAGAAAACCCCCACTAACCTTCTTATAAACTCACTATTCATCATCATTTTGAATAAATCCAAATTGTGTGACAGCCTCGTCGAAATGCAAATTCCAACTCTGATATGCTTGCTTCAATCTTTAGATAAACCTTTGTATCTTACAAACTTTTTTAGCTTCATTCGAAACCTTAAAACCTTTTTGTTGTGTCATATACACATTTTCAAGGATATTCCTATTAAGGAATGTGGTCTTAATGTCTATTTTTTAGATTTCATAGTCATGATAAGCTGCAATGGCAAGCATGATCCTGATAGGTTTTACCATGGCAATTGGTGAAAAGGTTTCATCTTAGTCAATACCTTGAACTTGTTTGAAACTTATTTCTACCAATTGGACCTAGTAGGTTTCTACATTACCATCCATTTTGGTATTTTTCTTGAAGACCTCTATTCACTCTATGGGTTTTACCTCTTCATAGGAACACATTAAGGTACATACCTAGTTTGTATACATGAAATCCATCTCAAACTCATCTCTTCAAGAAATTTTTTAGAATTTGGTATCGTAACAGCCTCATTGTAGGTTTTTGATTTTTCATCATCAATGGCCAACACATCATCTTGTTAAGTCACTAGAAATCCATATCTCTTTGGATCAAGATGTTCCCTACTAGACCTTTGAGGTTCTTGTGTTACAGGTTGAACTTGATATTCTAGAATAATTTGGGATTCCTCTTGTTCCTTATCTTGGATCAAGATGTGCCCTACTAGACCATTGAGGATCCTGTGTTACGGGAGGAACTTGAAATTCCAGAATAGTTTGTGATTCCTCTTGTTCCTTATTGACCTCCATGGGTACAATCTTATCTTGTTAGTCTCAAACTTCCTCAAGTTCTCTTTTCCTCCCAGTGGTTCCTTTGGAAATAAATGTCTTGCTTGGGAATATAGAAGTATTGGAAATAGAAACTTTATTTTTAGATGAAGTATAGAAGAAATATCCCTTGGTTTCCTGAGGATATCTAGAAAAATGACTTGGAATAATAAAAGAACTCATCACTGATTGTACCATGTCTAATTGGTTGTGATTCTTTCTTTCTGATACACCAATATGTTGTAGTGCTCTAGGTGGAGTCCATTGTGATAATACAACAATCCCTTAAAAGGGCCTAAAACTCTAGGTTTTAGTATTCACCACCTAGATCTATTTGAAGTGCTTTCATTATTTTTCCAAGTTTACTATGTACTTCATTCACGAATTCCTTGAACATTTTAATGTATTCTAACTTGTGTTTAATTATATAAACATAGCCATGTCTACTAAGGTCAATAATATATGTTATTAAGTGTTAATACCATCTTGTGGCATTTATGTTAAAAGATCAACATACATTAATGTGTATGAGTCCTAATAAGTTAATTACCCCTTCATTGTTCCCACTAAAGGGTGTTTTTCTCATATTGCTTAATAAACAAGATTTGCATCTCTGAATTGATTCAAAATCATGAGAGTCTAGATATCCATCTTTGTGGAGTCAAGAAATGTGCTTCTCATTTATGTGTCCTAGACACCAGTTCCATAGATCATTTTTGTCTAAGTGATCAAGTTTAATATTCTTAGTATATATATTATAGATGTTTGTTCAAGATCTAATAACTACATACCATAACAAATAGGGGCACCTCATTAAATATCTCATCTTTAAAAATAGAACATCAATAATTCTTGATATGAAATCCAAAACCATTATTGTCTATATATGAAGCATAAATGATCTTCCTATTTATGGAAGTTATGAAATAGTAGATCTTGAATTCTTTCACAAACTCACTAATTGTAGATAAAAAATTGAAGACTAATAGTAATAGGAAATACACTTGTTCCATTCACAATACGTAGATCCACCTACCCTTTCCCTAGGGGTCTCCTTTTTTATATCCTTCATCTTTGAACATATGTGAGATCCACATTTAGTGTCTAATACCTATATTGTAAAAGAAGTTAAGTTCAAACTCTATAATGTATATGTTTAAATTGAATATCTACAGACACTATTAGTTATCCTTTAGTTCCCTCTAGGTAGAGATGACAATTTCTCTTCCAATTTCTATCCTTATGAAAATTGTGACAATTGCCTTCTTTACCCAGTCCTCCTTTTGCCTTAAGTGTAGAAGACTTGGACTTTTGGGCAGCCTTAGAACCTTTCTTGTCTTTCCCTTTTTCATTGGGATTTCCTTTTCCTTGATTGACCATCAACACATAACTAGCTTGTCTTTCATTTTCCCATCCATTATTCTTAACATGTCAAGTATCTCTATCATTGATTTAACAAAGTTGTTCATGTTGTATTTCCTAAATGTATATGGGAATGGATTGCATGATCACATATGTGGCCAAATCTTGGCCTAAGGAATATGCATGTCCCTCTATACTTTCTACATGCCCAATTAACTTTAGCACATCTGGTCCAACTGGATCACCTTCCACAAATTTTCACTTAAATATTGCAGCATACCTCTCTTGCCTTGCTTGTTATTGATACATGATCCTAAGATGTTTTATTATCTCAACAACTCTAATGGTCTCATATCAATTTTTATGATCATGATTTATGGAGCATATCATAAGACACTTGATGTCCATGGTATCATATGAATCTTATAATAAGCCTCCCTTTCCACCCTAGGTGCATTCAGGTTTGGTTCATTTGGTATAGGTATATCCAGGACAGATTTTATGTTTCAGTGTGAGAATAATTCTTCGTGTCCTAAACCAAACACGGAATTTATTTTTATTATTTTTTCCTTATTAAGGACCGAGCATAGTCAAACATTGTTATTATTTTCCATTTAATTTGCAACAAGTATTTGTAAGAGTTAATATCTTATTTGAAAACTTTTATTGATATTTATTAGAAATTTTATTAAATATTATCTCCACTATTTTATTTCAAAACAATACACCTCACTATTTATTTGGAAATTTTTGTTATACAATCTTCTAGTAAGACAAGAACATATTTCATCAAGAAGTGAGTTTGATTTGGTTGATTTCCCACAACTTAACAATTTAGGTACGCAAATTTTGCCAGTTGTCTATATTACAACTCTTGGTAGATGAATGCACAACCCTTTTTCATAATCATATATATGCCTTTAGGTTCTTAATACTATTAAAATCATCTAGTTATGTCTGACCCATATGTTAACATAATATAATATGCACCCTACTTTGGTAGACCCACATATATGCTCTCACACTTCCCAAGATAGATAGTGTACCATGCTTGGCGTGCCCACACTCAGTCAATCAAGGTTTTCATGTGTATTTCACATTGTAAAGCATCTTAGACTTAATATTTTATTTAAGGAGATATATATATATATATATATATCCAAATACCACATACTTATAATATGTATCATAAATCCATTATATCAACAATCCATAAACACAAATCCTCAGACATATAACATTAGTTATGGTTATATTAATGTACTCCCTTAGAGCCACAAAGTACCAGTATCGACCTAAATTCCATTGTGTCATGTGCATCATTAACTTATGAGCATGCATTTGTGTTGCACCACATCAATAGCTCTGTGAACTCTCCTAGGATCTTCATGGTTGTTTTATCATGCCAAGTCCTATAAAACTTATTATATTTGTATCTAATATTACATGATACATAGAAACCTTGAGTTATATTTGAGGAGAGTAAGAATGAAAACAACACATACAGAATAAAAGATGAAGATCATCATCCAAGTCAAACAGTTGTCAATCAAAAGGCACTATTCACATTGACATCATGCACACACAAAAGGGGTCTTTGGCTATAAACTTGCAAACATTCACCAATTTAAACATATCTCGAAGGCAACTTGTATGAATTAAGATACGTCATACACACACACACACACACACACACACACACACACATATATATATATATATATATATATATATATATATATCTGTGTGTGTGTGTGTGTTTGCGCCTGTGTGTGTATCAAATGTTTACATACGAGATGAGAGCCATGAAATATTTTTGACATCCTTGCAAACTAGGTGGGATATTCAAGGGTAGTGCCCCTACGTGGGGATCTTTCTTCACAGTCAGTAGGCTGGGATCAAGGAGATTTTTTGCCTGACGGGATCTTAGGGGCAACACTTGCAAAAAGGTAATGGATTTTACTTCTGTGAACTAAGAAAAATTAGATTTTTCCATAGCCAACCCCATCCTTCATATCAATAATACATGTTGGTATGCAAGTATGATTAACAGAATATGCATGTTTACATTTAGTCATTCACATCACACGTAACGGCACAAACAATATAAAAGAAATCTGGCCATATGGATTATGAATGTTGATGTATTTTAGATTTATGTGTCTCTAATACCAATTTTGGTAATCATGGAGGTGATGAACATAGAAGAAGCAATAAAACAATAATAAATGCACATTCCCATGACCATATCTCATCAACTATCATATATCAAAAAGGAAGGGATGTGTTGTACCTTGTTGTGGAGTAGACTGAGTGACATTTTTCATAAAGAATATAGACATAATAAGATGTTGATGTCATTCTCCCAATGAAGTGACAAAGGCTTCTATGTCCCTATGTCATCCATGTAGATGAATACAAACTTCATGTCACGATCCTAGAGATAGTGGAGAAGGAGCAACCTTTTTGTTGGTAGCATGCTAGTGTTGCAAAGACTATCCTTCTCTCTCTCTCCTTGTGGACAATTATGGCTGGGGTTCAGGTGTCCCATAGGTGTCCAAAAACCTAGTTGTCATGCCCCTATATAAGAGAGGCAAGTTAGTTGGGTTTCTAATAAAGCTAGGGAAATAAAATGGAAGTGGTCACTCTTGAGTAGTCTGCTCACAGATAGCCAATCAAGCTACTATATCTGATCAGAACATTCTAGATCTAATCAGTCAATTCACTTATCTAATACGGCCGAAAGACTAGCTAGTTGGTGAATCAATTGGTTGATCTTATCTAACCGGACGATCGGGCTAGCGGGTCGACCGATTTGCCTGGTCTCAGCCCAATAAACCAAGTGGACCTTCCAATCAATCCAGTAGCTTGTCTAGTTTGGAGATTGGACATTCTAGTTGGGTAAATGGGCTTCCGAATAGTCCCTCAATGATATAATAAATTACCTAAACCTTTTAGTAACTAATTAATCTTAATTCCATGATTACAACTCCTCTTCCATATAGATCATATGTGTGTGACCCTATAGGCTCCAAACTGTGTTGGTAATTATGTCTATAATCATATTATGACTTCAGAGACAATGATTGGTATATACTTTATTACCACCCAAGTAATTGAGAAGTTGGAGGAAAATTCAACCTAGTATTATGACCAGTGTTACAATGACTGTATAATCCATTTGTCTCTAATATCTATATTGAATTCAAGCCTGTAAATATCACCACTCTAAATGTTTGGTCTTTGTTCCTTGATCTAGAGTAGATTATTAGATATCAATATCATATATTGACTCATATGAGTGTGGTCATGCATTTATTGTCACAATCATAAGTGGTTGGGATGTCACTCCAAATATATATCACTACATTAATCCACATATGCCATAGTTCACCCAAGCATTACATGTATGGAAACCCTTATTCACTCTCATGTTGGGTAGCATTTTAATACACTGAGTGACATTTGATAATTTTAGTGACTTTAGATCTAAGGACCATAATCACTACTATCACATGAGATATGATTCTGACCACCTATTATGGTGTCCATGTATCATACTAATTTGGGTTTATTCGATGCACGTGTTCATAATATATATATGTGTGTTTGACTTGATATCTGATATCATGACTAATGAGATGTAGTCATGTCAGCACGCATGCTAGTCTTTAGGTATTATTGTTGTCCAAAATATCCATAATAACATCTGACTAGCGATCTAGAGAAGAATTAATATTCTTAGCATACACAAGAGCGCATGTTCATGTCCTCAACCCAAAATCACATGTCATTTAGTTTTACACTCTTAGGAAGTTATTATATTTATTCATTGTCTCATATTTTTAGCAAACACAATAATTGGAATTATCTAATAATCAAATCAGTTAGAAAGGGTACCATTACAATCATCATATGACTGTCTCTCAAGGCATAGTACTAACAACTTCAATATGCATGATATTTACTTGCTCACAGCCTAGATAAGTCCCAACCACCTTCATCAATTGGTTCATGATGAAGTTGGTTCTTTTATCTACCTTCTAGATTACCTACAATTCTATAGTTTGATAAGTTTGATTAACCATACATTGGATGAAACTACAAATTCTTAGGGGAATACAAAGCTAGGCTTGATTCCCATGTTTATAATGAAGATGATTTCCTCAATCTAGATCTACCTCATTTTGTGGGGTCTGTTGGTTCCCAAAAATACATGATACTCCCCTTTCTATAGTGCCTCTACCCCCCTGTTGTTGTGTCACTTCCATACACTACACTAGGCCCTCAGTCTTTTGATTTGTATGCTCTTCTTATTGAATCCTCTCACAACATGAATCATCATGAAACCTTCAACACCAATCCGAGTGGACTCACCTTGTCATATTTGAGAACCTCATTTCACCAGTCCCCACAATTATCCCCCGATGCATCCCTATTTTAGGGCTTCATCTTGTGTCTTTTTGTCCTTTAATCACATCTAAACTTGTTAGAATGTGTGATATTCTGCCTAATATGTGTATTACTATAAAATGTAGTTGTGGACGTTCTTTGGATGTTTTCTAGGTACTTGGACCATGATTTGGATGGATGAGAGAGAACGAGGATGATCTTAGGGTTCCTTCACCCGTGGAGGAGTCAAGGAGGGTCCAAGAGCTTCCCCAACCTACTCCTACTGGCTAAGACTCAAGCTAAAGCAAATCCATCCATGTGTTTTTAATTTGAATATCAAAATGCAAGTAAAAGCTCCAAGAATAGTTGTGGTGACACAGAACGGTCGTGTTGTCAATGCCAAATTCACAGGAGAAGTCACTGTTTGGAAGTAGCTACAGAAAACCCCTCCACCACAGCCGTGGTGCCTACCACGGATGTGCTACCACCTACCCACCATAATCATGATACAAGCCTTTCAAAAACCCAACCCAACTTGACATTTGATATCCACCACCACATCCATGGTGCCTAGAACAGTTGTAGTGGCCAACAACCCTAACTCATATTTTTGCGCTAATTTTTTTCCATTTTTCCCTTACTTAACTTTGTGCTTCCCTGGCCCCTATATATCCGTGGGTGGTGGCTGGGAGTTGAGGTTAGCTTCCTTGAGAATTAATTTCACCTTGTTATCTCCTACCTACCTCACTGCACTTCCATTTCATCACCTTCCACTCCAAAACCCTTCCTTTTATGGTTTTGGCCACTTTCTATTCCATTTCCATACCATTCCACCTTGGAGGATGGAAGTGCTCAAGCTTGCAGTTGTTGGACAAGAGGATTTCATCTACTACATTGAGCTCCATAGGATGAGCATTCGGTTAATTTAGTTGGATATGATTATTTGGTTTGGTTAAATTGTTAATTTGTGATTTGAGCTTTTAACCATCAACCTAACTGAATTAGTGCCAATTAATTTGGTTATGGTTAATGGTTAATTTGGTCAATTGATTTGGTTAACCAAATAAAACTCTCTAAATAATACTGAATGAAAATACTCATAAATTTTTGAACCATTGAAATATTATAGTTGTATTGCATATAAATAAAGGTTAAATAGTTCACCAAAACTTGTTAGTATATTAATGTAGATAAAAAAATTCAAAATAAAAGTACAACTATGTATGTATATATATTTAGGATTTTTTTAATAAATTATGGTTGTTCAGTTAATTTGGTTAACCAAACAAAAAATATTTTTAATCAAAAAAATAATGGTTTAACCAATTAAGCAAAATAAATTAACCAAATAGTCCAAGAAAAGTTAACCATTTAGTTTTAACCATTTGATTAATCAGTTATTAGCCAAATTTTTCTCACCCCTACCATGGCTTTTTCTACCTCCTTATTATCCATGTTCATATTTTCCATTTTCATGAGTAGCTAAGCCCCTTAGGTGGAATGTTTGGGGTTAAAATGTGACTTTGATATCATGTTGGGGGGAAGTAATGTGTAAACTTTGCAATTTCATACAATAATGTTTATATTCAACTTTTATCTCATTTCCCATGGATTTTTTGTTGGTTTATTCTTGAAATCACCTAATATTCTAGAAAATGGCTTGTATATGGCTATTTTGTGGATTTGGTCCTAGGTCCAACTAGTGGATTTGTATAGACCCAATCTTCAGATCAAATATTTACAAAACTTTATCAAAAGTATAAAAAAACCTTTTGACAATCATGCTTTACATCATAGTTTTGTAAGCTTATTTATACGTATGAGTGCAAGATAAGAATATGAATAAGTTTATCTAGTCTTCAATAGGAGATAGGACATGTACTTCTCATCTAGTTCTTCTTCCTATCGTATGTCCACGAGTTCCCAGAGGGAACGAACCCCAAGAAGGGAAATATAAGTTTGTGTTGTTATATATCCATCTATGTACATATTTACAAAAGTAGTCTTCTTATATGTATAGATCTATTCTTTACCTCATATATCAATTTCTTCAAGTTAGACTAACTAAAATTTCTAGATTAATTATTAATCATAAATATACATGTATATTTGTACATATGCATCTAGGGTTCTGAGATAGAATATACGTTAATTTTTTGATATGGTTTTGCCTTAGTACTTGAGTATGCATATATGCAATTATAGTTACACTAATTAAACAATCAATTGGCTTATCTTAATTGGTTCATAGGTCTATTATCTTAAACTTTCAGACTACTTCACTAGTAAATTTATTTATATTGAAATAGCAAGAAGGACTAACTTGTTTTCTGATGGTGGTTTTCTAGTGATCCTTGAGGGGTCCACTTCATGTCTAGAATGGTGGTAGAATCAATAGGTACCAAACCAAGCAACGCCACTATCTTCAATCAGCAATGAAGTTGCAACTCCCATCATTGATGACAAGGCAGTACTAGGGAGGAGGGTTCATCTTCATCCTTGATTCTCTAAATATGTTGTAGGTAGGGTTTAGAGGAGAAGACTAGGTAACTAAGCCATGTGAAGGTCATAGGCGGTCTTAGTCTTGATCAACTAGAGGTTATGGTGGTTGATTGATGGTGTTACAGGTCGGAGGGGCCGAGTTGCAAGCTTGATTTTAGGTGGTCGGCCAGTTTTGTAGGTCCATGGTGTCTTTTTGTCAACCTATTGCTGACAAGGAGATCTATTGTGGAAGAATGCAGAACTTAGGGTAAGTACAGTCAGATCTGAGAAAGGGTGACTACAGAGTTGAGGAATACCATCTATGTTAGTGTTTCACACATCAAGTGTAGTCTAAAGCTTTCAGACTTGATTCTCTCAATGGCGAGCCATGATGTGGAATCTTTAGTGAGTGTGTTGCGGTTGTAGATGATACTAGTGATGTAGCAGGTCAACGCATCATTTAGGTTGGGGTCATAAAGTATTACAATATGAGAAGTAAAGGGTGGGGGATTCTTTTTTGGCTAATTTGTTGTGTTGCAGAGGGGTTTGTAGTTTTATATAGGCCAAAAGACATTTTCAGGGTTTTGATTGGGAGAGTAGGATGAGAGGAGGATATAGTCATGAGTAGCCATCCATATACTATGGTTGGGAGTTACATGACAGTCCAGTTGATTGAATGTTAGAAATGTAATGGGTGTAGAGGTTGTTACCTTAGTTGTTCTTATCTACGTTCATAGAAGTACTAAAGTATCTATTGTGGTATTATTTTAATTGTAGAATAAGGGTCTTTCTTTGTGCCTCAGGTATGTTAGGAAGGAAGAAGAGGGTCATTGATTATTTTGAGGAGATCTAGAGAGAAATTTTCTCTATTGTTTCTTATGAACTAGTAATGGCAGAGCCCATCATAAGGTTTTCTCACCATCAGGTGGAGGGAATGCAGGAGAAAGGGGATGCCCTCTTTACTGCAGCTTGTCGTTCGATGGACTTGTAGGATAGTCACATCATCATGTGTAAACACCGAAAACAACATTTAAGATGAGGGTTATGTGACTGTTCTCTTATTTGATACAAGTTGAAAGTCTTAATTAGAATGGTCTTCTAATTTGTTTACTTCATTACAATATATGTTTTCTATCAAGCATTCCATAGTTTTGTTTCCTAAGTTTCTTTTCTCGGTAGTTTGATTCCCCTTGCTAAAGCTATGACCCGTCCAATTGTTAATTACCCAAAAGTTTATATCCAACAATTTAATAGATATTTTTAAGAGATTCTAAGACCAATTATTTGGAAATTTCAAGATACATCTACCACTATTATTAAGATGAATCATGAAGACAAGTTGAGGGGTAAATTTGGATCTACATATAAAATGAGGAAAATGAACCCATTTACACAACGAATTCAATTGGAGACATATTTGTACCCAAGACCATGGTAATTTAATCAAAATAACTGATAAGGACTCAAATTGGTGGAAAACTATGCAAGCTAGCTCAAACTAGCGAGATATATGAATCATAGTTCAATACAATTTTAGTATCCAAAATCTAGTGTGTTACAACTCTCCAACCTTTAAGTGGATTTCGCCCTAACTAACACATCCATGGGTTAGACAAGCACTACTATTCACCCCCTTCAAAGGGTTCAACTAGAAATCTAAATAGGCATATCAACTACAATGTAGTCTCCTTCACTAACTCTAGATTTCTCCTCTAGGTTTTTCTCATACCTCCTTGATTTTGACTTAGCTTAATAAATTGTCTATGAAAGTTTGAAAAGTCATATCTGGTAAATATAGTATTATAAAGAAAATAAAATTTTAATGGAGAAACATTTTGATGGAAATTTGAAAATTTGCCAAAATCAATGTGATGACTAAGTCACAATCACCTCTTTCCAACTAACTACTTGACCTGATAGTGGAAAGAAGGTTTACATGGAACCTAAAGGGTCACTAGAGTAACTTCACTTATGATAGGGAAGAAGGATATTGTTTCTACCAAAGGGGATTCACAAGTTTGAACTTAGGGCTCAGTGTTCACCTTCTAACTACTAGTTTGTTCAGTAGTTGTAAATACATGTTCCTTTTTTTGACATTGTAATTTGGGTTCACAATTATGTATACAATTTATGATTTTCCCCAAGTAGTAGAAATTTCTTTGGACAGGTCGGTATGTAAAGTGAGGAAACCCCACCACCACCTAAGTGGATTGGAAATAATTATGCCAGAATCTCCACTAGACATCCTTCCTTAGACACCTCACTCATTCCACTTACATGGTGATGTCTTTGAATGGTGTATTCATAAACAAACTTCAGATAAATTTGTATTTCTATCCTAGGTGAATAGGATTAGTAAGACTGGGGTTGTTTGAAATCCACTTGCCTAAGTTCAAGGTGTACTAGTTATCTAACCCTAATTTCCATGAGACATGTATGAGCGCCCACTGTTAATGGCTCTAATACCATGTGTAAAGTCCCGATTTTTAGGTCAAATACTTATGAAATGTGTCAGATTATATAAACAAATACTTTTACAATAATGCTTTGCAGTAGAGTCATACAAGCTTATTTATACATAGGACTACAAAATAAGAATATGAATAATTCATATCTACTCCTCAATAAGGGACAGTTCATGCATGTCTCTTCTAGTTCTACTTCTTATCACCTATCCATGAGTTCATAGAGGGAACGGAACTACACATGGACCCCAACTAGGGAAACATAACTCAGCAAGGTTGGTACAGAATTCAGTTATTGAGCTATTTTAAAAAAAATCAAATATAGGCAAGTTTGCTCGGTGGACTTAGTTAATAACAAAAAGATGGTTTATTTACCATGCTATTTTCAAAAAGGTGAAACAAGATTGAGTGGTAAAAATAATAAAGAGATTATCAAAACTAGTATCAAGATATCCAATTATGCAAAACAAAATGACTATTCCATTGCCACAATTCATCTAATATTTTGTCTTTGTCAGTGTCTAGGTACCTAGTGTTCTCCCCTCTATGAGAGAACAACACTTTCTCTTGTGGGGTTAACCAGTATTGTGGGGCGTCCAATTGTCCAGTATCCACTACGCATGGTTGGGGGATATGACACACCAAATCTAATGAGCCAAAGCTCTTATCCAATACTTTGAGTTTTTGTGCCAACATCAAAATCAACCAATATTTCAAGTACTCAATAACGTTCAACATTAGTCATGATGACATTCAATAAGATGAAAAGGCTGATAACAAAATTGATTCTCCACTTTTGCACAGTTATATAAATGAAAGTCAAGAGGGAGACAAATAATTCAATAACAAAATTGAGAATTTAGTACCTTTATATCATACAAGAGTTCCAATTTTACACAATACGGGATATGGTTTTCTCCATGAATCGGTGAAGGGAGCTAGAAAGCAGAACAAACTTATTACGAATTTTCTTGGGATCAAGTTTGTTTCAATTTATGTTATTTATGATTTAGATTTACATATCCTCCCATTGTCATAATTCAAGTATACCATATTCCTCCTAGATTAGATCACAATTTAATTGTTATTCTCTCACATTTATATATAATATTATTCTATTTAGTCAAATATGTCTATTTACCAATATACCCTTCCAACATTCCTTAATATACACTAGTCTTATACTTAGATTTCAATTATTTTTCGAAATATAAATAGAATATATATGAATTATAATAGGTTAATTTCATACATTGTTCTTCAAACAGGTCGTCTAGACTAAATTTGTGTTATTATATAACCATCTATGTGCATAATTATAAAAGTAGACTTCTTATATGTATATATCTATTCTTTACCTCATATATCAGTTTCTTTAAGTTAGACTAATTATAATTTCTAGATTCATTTGTAATAATAAATGTACATGTATATCTATACATATGCATCTAGGGTTGTGATATAGAATATACATAAATTTGTGGACCCAATTTTGTCTTAGTCCTCAAGTATACATATCTTCCGTTATAATTACACTAATTAAACAGTTGTGTTGCTTATCTTAATTGGTTCTTAGGTCTAATATCTTAAACTTTCGGACTGCTTTACTGGTAAGTTTATCTATATTGAAATATCAAGAAGGACTAAATTATTTGTTCAATGGTGGTTTTTTTGTTGATCCTTGAGGGGTTCATTCCACATATAGAATGGTGGTGGAATTGATAGGTACCAAGCATTGTCATTATCTTTGATCATCAATAAAGTTGCAACTCCCATCATCGATGATAAGGTAGTACTTGGGAGTAGGGCTCATCATCCTCCTTGATTCTCTAAATATGTAGCAGATAGGGTTTGGAGGAGAAGGCTAAGTGACGGATTCAAGTGAAGGCTATTAGGTAGTCTTAGTCTTGATCAAACAGAGTTTATGGTGGTTGATTGACGATGTTACATGATAGAGGGGCCAAGTTGTAGGCTTGATTGCAGGTAGCAGACCAGTTTTGCATGTCTACGATGGCTTGTTGCAAACCTATTGCTAGCAAGGAGAATTTTCGTGGTGGAGTGGAGATGTCAAGGTAAGTATAGGTGGTGTTGAGAAAGAGAGGGTAATTGCAGAGTTGAGGAAGACAATCAACATTGGTGTTTGATGCATCAGGTGTGTGTAAAGATTTTAGACTTGATTCTCTCAATGGCAAGCCATAATGTGGAAACTTGGTCTAGGGTGTTGTGGTTGTAGATGATATTGGTGATGTATTAGGTCAACGCATCATTTGAGTAGGGGTCATAAAGTATTATAGTATGAGGTTCGGAGGGTGTGGGTTTCTTTCTTTGGCAACCGTGTCCTGTTGCAAATGGGTATGTGGTTTATATAGGCTAGGATACATTTCTTGAGTTTTGATTGCGGGAGTAAGAAGAGAGGAGGATCCTCTTATGAGTAGGAATACATACACTATGATTAGGAGTTACATGGCAGCCCAGTTGATTAAAGTTCAGCGATGTAATAGGTGTATAGGTCATTTACTTGGTTGTTCATAATAGCATGCATGGAAGTACTAAAGTATCTATTGCGGTATTGTTTTGATTGTAGAATTAAGGTCGTTCTTTGGGCCTCGAGTATGTCAGGAAGTAAGAAGAGGGTAATGGATTCTTTTGAGGAGGTCTAGAGAGGATGTTTCTCTATTGTTTCTTGCAGACTAGGAATGGCAGGGCCCATCCTAGGGTTTTCTCACCATTAGGTGGAGGTAGGGGATGCGCTCTTTACTATGGCTTGTCGTTAGTTGGACTTACAGGATAGTCTTGTCATCATCCTATGTAACCACCAAAATGATGTTTGAGATGAGAGAGAATCGACTCATATCTTATTCAATTCAAGTCAAAAGTCTTAATTAGAATGGTCTTTTAATTTGATTACTTCATTAAATATAGGTTTTATGTAAAGCATTCTATAGTTCTATTTCCTAGGTTTCTTTTCTAGGTAATTGATTCCCCATGCTAAATCTATGTCTTATCCAATCATTAATTACCCTAAAGTTGATATCTATCAATTTAATAAACTTTCATAACAAATTCCAAGACCAATTATTTGGAAATTTCAAGATAAAATTATAATTGATATGAAGATTACTTAGAACTCGAATTAAGCGATAAATTTGGAGATACTTCTTAATTGAGTAAAATGAACCTGTTAACACAAGGTGTTCAGTTAGAGGCATATTTGTATCCAACACCATGGTAATTTGATCAAAATAACTGATAGGGACTCGAATTGGTGGAAAAATTTACAAGTTATCTCAAGCTAGTGAGAATTATGAATCATAGTTAAATACAGATTTAGTATCCAAAATATAGTGTGTTACATGATCCACAGTTACTTACCCATCTTCCTACATGCTAATCCATTCTCTGACATCTAGGGGACTTATCTAAGTATCTATTTTAGAAGCAATTAGTGCAATTATCTTGGAGCTACCTAAAAGCTAGATGGTAGGTGATGTGAGGTGTAAAACCTTAGTTCTACCCTCCATTACTACCCTTGGCCCCTAATTTCACTTAGATATTCTATGATAAAAACCTAGACTTGATTATATCATAGTTGAATTCCACCTAAACCCTAATCCAAATGAGCCTTGTAAGGCGGGATAGGGAGTGGTAGGGAGTAGTTCCCCTATACACCCCCTATTCCATCCATGGACAATTAGTATTTTAGGACAATTCTCTAGCATCGAACTTGTTACTTGGTTTGATGATCTAAATGAATGAACATTTCTTGCATGTTCTAACCACCCAACCTCAGTTATGGTCACATCACCCCAAAGGCCCCAGACTTCTCATAACTTGCTTAAAAACCATAATTGCTTCCTTGCTAGTTAATGCTTGCTTAGCATATTGATTTATTTTCCTACTTAGTTAATTGTCTTGTTCATGATAGTGTTTGCTCTTTCTAGTGTACTTAGTGTTACTTTGTGCTTTTTTGTGATTTTTCTACTAGTTATATGTTAGTTTAGTCTTTTTCTTGCTCTGGCTGCTTAATTGTTAGTTTAGTGCTCTCTCTTTCTTAGTTTAGCTAAATACCTCTCTAGGTTGTTGAGTAGAATTGTTTTGCTAGTTTAGTGTTAGTTTGCTCTTATTTACTTGCCTTTATATAAATTGCTTCTTTCTTTCTTAGTTTTCTTTCCTTGCTAATTATAATTACTTTTCTAGGGTTAAAGTAGGTTTCGTTCTTATTTTCCTTTAATCACTTGCTTGAACCACCTTATTGTAATCAAGCAAAATCCAATCCAAGCCCTTAAACCCTAGACTTCACATTAGGAACCTAGCTTAGTGTACTTAGCTCTAGTTCCCCCTCTCTCCCTTGGGTTTGACCCTAACTAATCGCTCATATACTACTCTCGAGATTGTGCACTTGCATATTTGTTTAAGAGTGTATCCATTGGGTCTTATAAATTCAAAAGACCATGTTGTGTGCCCTAAGGTGCATCCAGTAAAGATTCATTTGATTGGGTATACACCTTAGGGAGATTCATAATCTCCCAACCAAGATTGTGATATTTAAACATGACCAACAACACATCTTCCAGTTCTATCCATCTATCTTCATTGAATGGCATTCAATCATCAAAATATCAAAGTCTTATCATATGAAGTTTACATTCTCTTTGAAAATGTTATGTGTGCTATTTTTCTATAAAATATAATGTTAATCTTTCTCCTCATAAGGCTTTCAAAATTTTTGATCACCAAATCCATATCCACCTCGTTCCCTTCTAATTTGATAATATTTTAAGTTTATTTTGCTCTGTCGTCTCTTTACAAGCCTAAACCATATCATCCTTAGCACATCATCATTATCCATCACAAACTCCATCACAGCTTCCCACCCATGAAACCCTAATCCTAATCACCATGGATTAGAGCAAAAAGAAAGAGTTTAGACACATTCTAAAGCATCAGTGATCTTAGGTTTTCTAAGTTCAGTCTCCTCAATGACAAATCTCTAGGACTCTTAAGAAAATATAGTTGTATCAAATGTTGTTCCAGCAACCACCCTTCCACTTTGTCTTATTAAGAGCTATTATTTTTACCCTTATAGAGAATACATTTTTATCCCCTAAAAGTAAACTTGTACTAGTGTGTCTGCTCCCTTTCCTTAAATAAATATAGAAAATGTCAAAAGTTATCCTTCAAAAAAGTTTGCATATGAATATATGATCTCACCACCCACTAGAATTGCAAAATCATCATCACCTTGCCAATACATATCCATCATTTAATAGGGGGAGTTATTCTACATTATCATCCACATCATCCCTCTTGTTGACTACACAAAATGAAAAAAAAAATCATGCACAATCATGTTTGAATCTAACATCCCCTCTGTTACCCCACTCTCATAAAAATAACAAAAAGAAAAAAATATGTAAGGGGTATACCTTCCAACTCTCATGTCGTATATATTTGTGTAGTTCATTTAATAAGTATAATCCTTGGCTGACTCTTTCCCTCTGCAATGACCTGACACACAACCACACTAAGGTACCTTATGTGCACCTATTTTGTAATCCACACCTGAAATTCACCACCTACTCTGACCTCTCCCATAGCAGACAAAGGCCCCTCCATAACCACCCCCTAGCCCTCTACCTCCAGATCATTACCTTCAACCTTCATCCAATGAATCAATGCTATCTAAATTTTAAACCACCATGGATATGACCCTTGTAACTTAAGCATTATTGACAAAAAATAGGCTCCCCGTCTCAAGAACATATGGAGTCAGACTTTGACATTTGATTGGACTTTCCCTTTGTTGGTCTCAGATATTCACATGTTCTACATATCAAAGTTGTAGTTTTAAAAGTCAACCATGGTTTAGAACTTAGATTCTTCCTTGTGAGGAACATTTCTAGGTACATTAGAACTCTGCATCCAAACTTTGTCATCCCTCATTAGAAACACATATCAAACTCTAAACTCCATTACATCCTCACCTCAACTATGAAATTTGAAAATGTGGAGGGTTGAACCTTTTTTATCCAATATTCATCTACCAAAATAGAAACAACCATCTTATAATGCAACTTTAATTTTGGTGCATCCATCAACCTTAATACTCTCACATATGAGTACATCCTTTTTGGCCTCCTAGCTTACTTTTGACTTTATGAAGTCTTCCAAAATTTATATCGTTCTTGGGGAGTCTTCCTCATTAATGTACCAAATGACATAACACATCCCCATGATGATGAAACTACAAAACTAGTCATATATGCTCAAAAAGAGTTTGCTTGATCTGCTTCTTTCAACAACATTGTAGGGAATCACTCTTACCCCTTACTGTGTTGGACATATATGAACCTTACAATGGCACCAACTTCATCTTTGAGATATGCCACTCACCATCAATCTCCTTCACAATAGATCAACAATTAGCTCATGATGATGTTTTGGTCAAGCCCCCATGACCTGGACACATTAAACAGAAGCCCTTTAACATTTTTAAAAAGTTCATTCCAAAATAATGATCCCTCCATACCTAATCCAACATTTAATAACACTTTCATTATGAACATTACAGTATCCTCAGACAAAGGTTGAACCCCAAATCATATCACCAACAATGAGAATATCTAATATGGTTCTTTAAAGAAAATCATTCATCTTAATCCATTGATGCCAACATAATAAGACCTCTCCTTCCTTCATAGATCACAAAATATCCACAAAAAACTAGCCTCTAACATAACCACCATCTCCTCGCCTGAACCTTCAACACTAAGCCCATTGTACCTCCCACAAAGATCAACATTAAATAGGCCATTCTTGAATACAATTTAACTTCCATTATCTTCCTAAAACTCATACCCTTAATGTTATCCAACTCACAAGACTACTCCCTTTACCTCTAAACCACTACTGATGTAATGTATGTAGAGTTTCTAGGAACAACTCAAATGGCTACATGTTCTCCATCTTCATGAACAATTTATTTTTATGTGGGTTCATTTCCTAGCTCACGCCAACACTCCTACCACAAAAATTAACCTCAATCCCAAGTTGTTACTAATGGAGTACCTCAAGGAAAATAGTTCACTTAGTTGGTGAGACATTGTTGATTGTATTTCCTTTTATGAAAGCATTGGTATATCCCTAAGAGGAGAATCAGGAAAAATAACTTTCCACCATCTATTTAGTTTTGATCTTAAGGAGTCTTATACATTTGAAATTAAGTCTTTTATAAACTCTTTTTCCATCCTTCCTTTATAAATTTTTCATTTATTTTCCTCCTCTATTCATAACATGTTTTTCTCTTATTGTGATTATTTTCTCTTAGAATGTGAACACCCATGTTGCGTTCAAAATAAAAGCATTAGATACCTTATTAGAAAGTAGAATATCGATATAGTTTTCATTCAAGAAACCAAATCACACCTCACTGCACAACACATACACACCTTTGGTGGTCATAGACTAAATGTGTGGAACAAATGCCCTTCCCTAGATCTTAGTGGATTCATCATTGTTAACTTATTAATCACACCTCATACAGAGAACACGCCTTGGTGCCTCTCAATATGGGGGGTCTTCAACCAATAATGATGTTTTTTTCAAATGAATTGTCCAATCTCTATGAGGGTTACTAAAACCAGCCTTGGTTTGGTGAGGATTTCAGTGTCTCTCATTTCTACATGGAAATTTGCATCCTAGTGTCACCTTTAGTAAAAACTTGCTTTCTTTAAATGGGATCATAGACAAAAATAACCTCTTGGGCCTACGAGGTTTAAGGTATCTATACTCATGGTGTGACAATAGATCCTCCTATTCATTAAATTGGACTATTTCCTTTTCAACTAGTTATGGTTCAACGCATACCCCACGAGACATTCTTTCACCAACCCCTAGCTTATATAGGATATTAAACCAATCATCCTAGATATGAAGCCTATATTTTGGGGGCATAAACCTTTTTTAAAATATCAGTGCAAGCACCAACCATTCCCAAAAATATTATATAACCATGATGGTCAAATGACTCAATAATCACCCTCATGCCCCATAAAACTCCTTCTCCCATTATCAAGATTGTTATTGAAAAAAATGATGTATAAGGCTTAAAATCTTATCTATGAGAACTTATTGGTTATCTTAAGACTAATGTTAATAAATCGTATGAAATATTATCAAGTCTTCATAGTGTGAGCCATTTTCCATTAACAATGTCCATCTGGACCAATACATTTCAAATTCTTCCAATCTTCAAAACTTGTTTGATGCCCAAGAAATATATTAGAAACACAAATGAACATTCCATTGACTCAAATAAGGTGATCTAAATACAACGTTCATTCACAATAAGTGTTCCTCAAATAAAATAGAAATGTCATCCTTTTGTTAACTATAAAGGGTTGCCTCACCTTAGCTAAAGATGAATTCTTTCAGCTACCCATATCACATTTCACAAGTCTCCTTATCCAACATCACCCTACTTATAATATTCCAATCTATGAGTTGCACCCAATGATGTTCAATAATTTGAGACCAGATATCTATTGGATCAATGGGCTCTATAGGGGGTGAATAGAGCTAAAAACACTCACACAAAACTTGTTAGACCTTCAAGTTACTTCAAGATATGGGATTTGCAAGTGTTGAATTTGTAATGAAATTAAGCATACATACCAAGGATGAGGGAGATTGAAAAAACACAAGAACAAGCTATGTAGATCGGTTCCAATCTCCAAACTAGGAGGACGTCAGTTCACTACCTAGAGAGGTCAAGCTCTAGGATTTTGCAACCCATGTATACTTATATTCCATTATAAGACATATAAGATGACCTTCCTTTTCATGGGACTAGGATACCCACTCTCCTTTTTAAGGACCAAAAGGATCCAATAAACTAAACAAGGACTTACTTCTAATTTGAGCTAGAGTCTTTAACCTCTACAAGGTCTTGCCCACTCTTGCAAGTAGATGGACACCTTCGCCAAGGATATCCCCTTCTTACACCAAGTCTTTTGCCTTGAAGGATTTACCCACTCTACTCTAGGATCTTCAACCTTGACCTTATCCTTCACCTTGGAGAAGCTTTTGCACCTTCTCCTTCACCTTCGAGAATCTTTGCACCTTCTCCTTCACTTGGAGAAGCTTTCACCAACTTGGTCTTGAAGAAAGGGGTTGGGGAAAAGGAAGCTTTGAGAGATTTACAAGTATAAAATGAAGTAGCTCTATCATACAGATCCTAACTCACTCATATGGACATTTTGATTTGCAAACAAGAGAGAGAAAGGGGGTCAAGTGGACTGGATGCACTCAACTATATTTAGGAGCTTGAATAGCATGATGGGGCAACCTTCTAATGAACTCCAAGAGATCCTATTTATAGTTGAGGGTGTCTGCTAGAGGCTAGGAGCATTAAGGAATGTTTTCTAGCCATTTGGAGTGTTGAAATGGATATAGTTTCAAGTTTTGCAACACTCCCATGGTTAGAATCACTTTTTCTACACTTTCCAACAGTGCATTCACTCGAGTTTTAATAAAGACAACTCGACCAATTTTACTATATGACAAAGCAAATTTAAATCATTGGTCGAGTTTATCCTAGATGAAACTCGGTTGATCTCTTAAATTTAGTTTTTCCAGTGCAGGGTGTCAGTTGAGTTCTATGTATTGAAACTTGACCGAACCTAGACATTCTCAAAATGCATGAAGGGTGTCAGTCGAGTTTGTCACAGGGGAAATTCGACCGATAAAACACTCCATGATGTATTTTGGGAAATGTCATTAGAGTGTCTAAACATTTGAATTAAGTGATCCTAATTTTTTTTAATCTTAGTTACAAGTCATAGCATCAATACAAATGATTACAAAAATCATCTTAAGGGTTTTAGGGTGTTTTCCACAAAATTGCATTTGCATTGCTTTTAACTTAAACTTGATCAAGTTAGGACTTGATTGAATTGATCCTTTTCATGTACCTAATACCTGAAATCAATCTCAAGGAGACACATTAGATACATATGAATCAAATGATTAATTTATGTATCAAAATATGGACAATGTATAACTCCCAGGTCAACAATATCCATGATCCCTCACTGTTATGTTCACCTTCAATGAAATTTGGAAATCCATATCTTCCATCAACTAGTATAAGTCTATATGCTACAAAGGCTTCTCTAGCTCCTTCTCACAATTAATTAGACTCTACTTAAACATGGTATTCTTAAGATCTTCTTAAGACTACACTCAAATTAGAATGATATTGACACTATACCAAATTGAAATGCTAGCCACCATACCCTTAATCCAAATAAGGTGAAACCATGACAATTATTGATATCTACTCCAACGGTCTTCTAAATTATAGCTATCAATTCATAGCTAGAACACTAATCTCTATATTAACTCCACACCTAGTTCATTTTGTCTCCCCAAGCCAAATCTATTTCATCAAAGACAAGAAAATACATGACACTTACATATATGCCAATTATATAATACACTATCACAAACATAAAAATACCACTAGTTTTCCTTAACAACTATATTTTGGAAAAGACTTTGATCATATTAAATATCCCCTTCTTTGGAAGATCATGGAGGCTCAAGATAATATCCCCTTCTTTGGAAGATCATGGAGGCTCAAGATAATATCCCCTTCTTTGGAAGATCATGGAGGCTCAAGATTTTTATACAAATAGATGATATGGGATAAAAATTGTGTCACTGCAACCTCCATTTCCATTCATATGAATGGTGTGCCTCACAATTTCTATAAGAACTCTATTGATCTCTTCTTGGGTGGCCCATTATCACCATACATGTCTATCATTGGCACACAATACATAAACCAATTCCTTAACCAAGCTATCCATAATGGTATTGTAGAGACAATAAACATTTTCAAGGTTTATAGTGATCCCTCAATCCAATTTCTGGATGGCACTCTTATGTATATCAAACCTACAACCTAAAAATCCATAAACATCAAACCCATCATTTTCATTGAACAATCCCTATTTGGCCCAAAATCGGTTATGCAAAATCTCCTTTAGGTATCAGCACATTCTTTCATAGGACTATAGATTTTTTCCTATATCCTTCAATGGAAAGATGATTCATTCCCAACTATGTACCCCAATTTACCATTATCACCACATCCTCTACAATATTTACTTTGAATCCATATATATTACTTTTGACTTGTCTAGGTACTCCTTGTCCCTGGTTGATAGAATTATTTAGAAAAACTTGGTCATGGTCCATCTCCCTGCTTACTTCCTAAGTTCTGTACTTGTACTAAGGATAATTTTATTCTTTTTAGATAAACTTAGAAGATATTTATTGCAAAAATAATAGTCTTCATTCATATTCTAAGACATGTTAGGCCTCCTTAAATATGAGTATGGTTGGGGTGATAGAAACCTTGTCATTGTGGTCAAGAGATTTGTCATGAGTTACTCATTCTCCTTCAAAACCCTAATTTTCTCTATTGTAAAATATTCAAATCCAAATACGACATATCCCTCTCCTCATAAATGTCATCCTTGTTTAATAAATATTTTCCATGTGAAAAATATAGTGAAACCATGAAATATTTAAAGAACGTTTCATTATACTTATCAATAATTCTCTTATCCTTTTGGTTTTAAACTTGGTTCCATGATGATACCATTATATCATCCTCAAATGTCTCAACCCCCCCTAACATGACCCTTCCAAAAACCACTACTCTTATCAATTTACATAGATCAAATTCCTTCAAGAGAACTCTACATCTTGCCATCCTAAAACACACAATTTTAATATAATTCGTTCCTAACATATTCACTTCAAATTAGCCCCAACTCAAAATGGTAAAGAGGTGACTCATTTTTAATAAAAAAAAAAGGCTTGCAATTTTATATCCATTTGAGGGTTTTTCACACCCTTCCAAAAACGTTTGGTGCATTAACACTACGCCAAACACCCACTGAATCATATGGATCTTCTGAGTGGACAAACTTTTAATTGGGCCAAATCTTGTTGTATGGGCCCTTACTTGTATGATGTGTTGGAATCATTTGAAATTTTCGAACATATCTTTTACATTTGTGACTTTATCATTTGTTTATGGTATAGTCTAAAAATTTACCTTGCCCTACACTCTATTTGTATGTGGGATAAACATCTACAAGATTCTCCTCAACATGGACATCCAAAACTAAAAAAACTACATGCAAAAGTCTATGGAGAATTTTGCTTGAAAGAAATCATAGGGTTTTTAACAATAACTACTATATGAAAACATACACTTTAAATTTTGTTTCACTGTGGTCTGTGTGTTTTTGTATATTTACATGTCGTTCCTCTATGAGACTATTTGGGCTTTTCCGCGCCATGCCCCCGATTGAGAAAAACCCAAGATTCTAAGAAAAGAATCCAGGTGTGCCCCCTGGGTTTCAATTTGAAGCCTAACCATACCCTCCTCATCTGAGGTCCATAAAATTTTGTCTAAAGCCCCATCCAGTTTTCCCAAACTTTTACTATTTGCCTTATCATTATGTTTAGGGGCTTGTAACATGGAATGCCTCTCGGCTATACTTTTTATAGCTTTAGACTCTTTCTAGTTTTATATGTACTTCATCAAGACCAAAACACCCAAGTTGCTTGCTTTTTGTAAGTCGCTCAGTGCCACTATAATCTCAATCAATTAAACTCATTTTACCTTTTCAAGAGGACTTCACGCACATGTGATATACTCATTTAACATATTAATGTAGATCTATGAAGAGTATAGTTTTATTGATGTCTATAAGATGATGAGATACCACAAGAACAATGTAAGATTGGTCTTTTCTACTACCCCTTAGCTTTAAATAACCTTTATGAGGCTAACTTGGTCATGACACTATTAAACTTTTCAGGGTGGTGGTATTTAAGTCAGTATTTCATAGGTAAATTTTTGGTCCAAAGAGAGACACCAAGATGGTTAGATCATTTGTTTGTTATCAAGAAGTCTCAGGTTCAAACAACGGTATTTTCATTTAAAAAAAAAAGAGGTATAGTCATTTGATATGCAAGAGAAATTTGCAAAGCTTAAGAGCTATATGGAAGCACATCACTTCTCGTGATTATAGACATATAGGAAATATTATATGATGGACCCTTACTTAATACAACAAACATCACAACACACTCAATTCACTACCATAGGTGAGTACAATATCACTAACTTACCAAGATTTAATATATGAAAATGCATGAAGAATAGTAGGTTGCCATGGTTCTATTTTTGTTATCATAAAAACTATTATGTTTTGATTCAAATTTCTAGCCAACATTATTGGATGAAATGGTTGAATATAGATGTATAATTATTGTATTTATCTTGAGTGTGCTGATGTATAAATTTATGAAAAATATAACATGATCAATACAAAGGCATCGAAATACTTGAACTTTCCCAATTTTCTATTAGTAGAATAAAATATTAGAAAACATGATCAAAGTGTTGATTCACTTCTACTTGTGCTTTCAAGTTGATAATGCATGCTTGTCGTCGGTATTTCTAGATATTCCAAATTGTTCAAATAAAGAAATATACAATATGAAATCTTATCAACTTAGTTAAATATAGAACCTATAAGAGGAATGAAATATTTTATATATGTTGTTAAGATAAGAAATAAATAATATATAATTTATTAGTGAATTGAAAATTAAGTTTGACTCTAGGTGCCTTGAACACCACAACATCTATCATATGATTATGAGGATTAAAGGAGTAAACATATTGTCTAGAAGAGTTTAAGATGACATAATTAAGGTGTACAAGTGGGTTATGAAGGATTAAGCCCAAAAAGGGTGATTTCCTTTTTGTAGTTAGATACTCAATGGTAACATGATATTCTAGTAGTAGTCGATTATAGATGGTATATTATGTTTAGCTACTAATCAGTGAGTCAGGCCTTGTTGAGCAATTATTATTGATAGTTAAGTCTAGTGATTTGACTTTGCCCTAAGTACCTAGGTTTAGAGGGTCCAAAGTATCTGGTTAGCTGATATAGATGTCTAGGACAAACTAGTGATCCATGTTACTTTATGCATAGATACTTTATAAAATTAGAGTATCATGACTACTCTGAGTCCTATATAGTAAAACCTTATCTTTTTGTGATACTTTAACATGGTGTGGCGCACTTTATGTAGGTCTAGGACATAAGTAAAATAACTAAAATAATTTTTAAATGTACGTTTTACTAAATCATGATTATTATTAGTTCACCTTATATAGTTTTTTATTTACAATACTCATTTATATTCATGTATTGGTCTTGCATGTAATCTATTGAAAATTTCACATCTAGATCATCATAGCTATATGGTTACTTTGCATACATTGATCCAGTATCTTCACACTCAAATAATGTTTTATGTGTATTTTACTCATCAACACAATCCAAAATCCAGTAATCAACAAGAGTATACATGTAAAAGTTTTTAGAGAGGATATACATATAGTATATTATTTAATCTAGGACCCTCCTTCCCACATGAGATTTGAGGATGAGAGAAACTTTGTATAACTTTGTATATGATGTAAATAAAATTTGAGAATTAATTACTACATTTCTCAAGTTTGTTGTAATAGTAAAGGAACATTTATTGATAGTTCTATCTTGCAAGTTAATTGTTGGATGTTCATTCACTGATTCTCTAGTATAAGAAAAATATTGACTTGTTTTCATTCAGTGAATAAAAGAATGGTTAGTCTATTATCACCCTTGATACTATTGATCCTTAGTTAGTGGGTTAGGGTCACTTAATATTTGGTATATAGCTTAGGTTTAAGGATAAAGGTAATAAGAGGCCAATATGAGTATGACAATTTCCTCTTTAAATTGTGATTATTTAACATAATGTTTTAGGGATGACCGAAAGAGGATGTGGAAAAGAGCAGGGTGAGTGTCACTATGTTCTTGATCCTCATCCAGTGGCTCAAGGTGGAGGAGGTAAGGATGATGCACCAAATGAGAGGATGTATATGGAGAGAAAGAGAAGTACAAGAGGGATTAAATGTCTTCATCATATAACAAGGATTAGATGAGATCGTATGACTTGTTAAATAAGCTAGGATTAATATAGTCCTCTAGCACTATAGATCCAGTCATAACGAATGTGTGGATTTGATAGTTGGAAAATTGTTTTCCATCTTATGGAGTTATTATAGGCTAACATATTGATGCTAAATGACTACATAAAGGAGATGTTGAGTATGGTGACATGTTGTAGAATAAAATATGAGAGATCTTTTGATGACATGGAACAATTTTGTGGATGATTTTCACCTAAAGTATTTCCCTCCCAATTTCATGAGTAGAAAGATCGAACAAATAGATAAAATTTGGTAGGGGAGCATGACAGTTTGGGAATTTGAGCAAACTTCACTAAATTAGTTAGATTATGTATGTAACCTGATCTAGATGATAAGGAAGTGAGGAAAATCCATGCAACAGGTCTCACTCTAGAAATTAGAAATAGTGTGTCATTTATCACAACAATGAGATGGGAAGAAATTAGGGGATATTGTTGAAGTTGCACGCAATATCTGAAAGATCTAGAGGGGGTGAATATAAATTTTTGGTACTTTAAATTCAATTAAAAGCTTAAGACAAAGAGGAGGAAACAAGAAAGACACTTTGACTTAGAGTAGTTCCAACCTTTAAATCAAAATTTTTCGGTCAACTACCCAATTATCTCCAACTGGGAATTTTGAAAGTGATTTATCTTATTTACCTCACAAGGATGTTACAACAAAATACAATCACCTTCCACCTCCATGAAGTAGCCTTCACCCTGAAGTAGCCTCAACCTACTTTGAAGTTGACTTCTTGAAGTAACTTCAAGCCCTTGGAGCGGCCTTTAGCACCTTGAAGTAGCTCCACCACCTTGAGGTAGCCTTCACCTTGAAATAGCCTCAACCTCCTTTGAAGCAACCTTCTTGAAGTAACCTCAAGCAGCCTTGGAGAATCCTTCTTTGCCTTGAAGTAGCTCCAAGAAACTTTGAGCAGCCTTCTCTTCTAAAAGTAGCTCCGAGCAAGCTCCCTCAGGCAGCCTCCACAACTTAGAGTAGCCAAGGAGTACAAATAGCATCAACATGTGAATGGAGATTAGAAGAAAGCAAGTACACCAATGAAGTATTGCGCTATGATCCTATATCAAGTGTTAGATCTCTCTAACCACTTAGTATGGACGTTTTCTAGGATGGTGGCTAAGAGGATATAGCTATAGGACACAAACTTAGAGCTCAAGGAAGAAGGTAGCAAGTAATTCTCAGCTTTGTGCTCTCTAGAATGAATGCTCAAGTGTAACTTGTGTATTGTTGTATCCAAGTGATGATATGGGTTTTATAAGGCCTCTCCTATTTATAGGACTTATTTACAAGTGATTAAATATGTTCTAGGAAGTCTCTAGAGTGTTCTTAGTTCTTAACTATTCGTTAGACAGAAAGTAGTTGGGTTGCAACGGATAAAATGTTTGTTAAATGCAAAGTTTCTAGAACTTTTCTCGGTCGACAATATTGTCGACCAGATGACTCTCGATCCACAAACTAGTCAACTACATGATTGTGTTTGTTCATCTAGTTCTAAAGTCTATTCGTATGTCTCTCTCTTTTTTAAACCTATTACAAGGGCTATATCTCAATCGACAATATTGTCAACTAAAATTGACTCAGAACTAAAGATTTGCAATGTTATTTCTCGGTTGTCTGAGTCTTTGACCGAGTGATTCTTGGTCGATAATTTTGTCAACTGAGAGGGACTTTTTGCAAGGATTTGCAATGTCTGTGAGGTCATGTTGATGACTCATGTGAAACCTATCAACCCTAAAGTCTTCATGTGAGTGTAAGATAGGATTTTGGGTGGATAGGGAAAATCTAACACTTGATTTACATGGTTTCTAAGTACGTGTACATTATATACTTGTACAAGTTTTTACATTGACCTTACATTGAGTACAATCATGAAAATATTAAACATTTAAGTGCCTTGATCTTCAATTATCCAATTAGTATGACCTTCTCATCACCTTGAACCCTGAAATACTCAAGTAGCATGTGAGATCCAAAAGAATGAAATGTTTGTCATCATCGTAACAAAGGGTATGCTAATGTCCAATTTAGCCAACAATATCATGGAGTAAGTTAATGATAAAAATATCTAAGGGTAGGAAAAAATCTAGAAACTTTGGAAGAAGAGGAAAAAGTAGGGGTGGACCCAGACTTGGATGGTTTGGTAGAAACAATCATGAAAATGTGTTGTCATCTCTTCATATAATGGGAATAGACCTAGCACTAGAAGGTGGGATTTACCACCCAGATGGACACCTTTAGTATGACCTTCTATTTCATAAGTGATAGTTCCATATATATAGGAAGTAGAAATGTAAAACATGTTTTCCATAGTACATTCACAATAGTATTAGGGAGAAAAAGTCTATGAATGTCAGTACTATGGTTAGATGAGACACGTTAAGGGTTTTTTTTCTACCTTCACTATAAAGTAGTGCAAATTTTCATAGTTTTAGACTCTAAAAAGGTAGTCTTTGGCCAAAGAAGTGAATCTTTTAGTGTCTTGTGGATCCATAAGGGGATCACCCAGTAAAAATAATGGATGAGGAGGACGATGTGGTAGAGGGACAACTATATGTTGTTTCTTTTCCCTAGACCCAATTGAATGAGTTATCTCTCCAAACTTTAGAATAGCTAAAATGATTCTTTATAATGTCATACTTGTTTCAATATTGAGATATCCTAGTGTCACACATATACAAAGTTTGCTAGTTATTATTTAAAGCCTTATGCCTCAACTTTAGACCTACAAATTGTTGGTAGTGGTACCACTATGAGACCTTAGTATTTTGATGTAAGAGTGTCCCAAAAAAATTTCTACGTTTTAATGGATATTCTATCAAGCTTCATATCATACCTTTAAATATTAGTTATTTTCATATTATCTTGGGTATGGATTGCCTAGAGACATAGTATTTTAAATTGGATTATTGGAATAAGGAAAATTTCTTGCAACAATGTGCTTTTTTCTCTGTCTTCACTAAATATATGAAATTCTTACACACATGTTTGGTATTAGTTGTTTTAGCTTATAATATTTGAGGAAGGGGTGTGAATCGCTCCTAGAGTATGTAATAGATGTGAAGGTAGAGAAAGAGACAATTGAAAGAGAAGATATGCAAGTTGTGTGTGACTTTCCTAATGCCCTCTCAAATGATTATCCAAATATATATACATAGGGATAAATTAAGTTTGATATATAACTCTTATCAAGTAGTCACCTTATAGAAATACCAACATACATATGGAACCAATAGACATGAAAGTTTGAGCTCATTCGCATACAAAAAATTGGATAAGTTTACTATAAAAAAAGGGAATCCCTTACCTAGGATTGCTGATTTATTTGATCCATTGTTTAGGGGAAACAATTTTCTTCACGACGGTCTTAGGTTGAGGTACCATTAGTTAGAGATTAAAGCATTAGATGTACCCCAGTCAGCCTTATATAATTAGTTATGGGTATATTAAGTTTGTATTCATGCTTTTTGATCAAAACTACTACTGAAATATTTATGGACATTATGACTAAAGTGTTCAGATCATATCTCAATCAATTGATAGTAGTGTTCCTAATTGACATACTAACATATTTTAAAGTTACATAGAACCATGAGCAACACCTGAGAGTAAATTTATAGTTATTTTGAAAACATCAACTATATGCCACGTTTATCCAATATAGTTTTGGTTATCTAGAGTTCTTTCCTTAATACATCATATCAGGATAAGGAGTTAGTCTAGACCCTAAGAAAGTGGAGTTTTTTCTTCAATGGGAACAACCAACAACTCCTACTAAAATTAGATGTTTTCTAGGGTTATATAGACACTACATGAGATACCTGAGTAACTTCTCTATGGTAGTGATACCTCTTACACACACGAGAAGGAAATATTGCACTTTTTATGGTTAGAGAATTTTTCTGACTTTGAAGGAAATATTGACTAAAACACATGTTCACATTCTACCAAAGAGTGATAAAAAGTATGTTATTTTCTATGATGAATCTAGAAGAGGTTCGATATGTGTACTTATGTAGGATGGAAAAGTTGTATCCTAAGGATGTAGACATCTCAAGTATAATGAACAAAATTATCCTACATACAATCTTGAGTTGGCAGCATCAGTAAATGCCTTAAAGACATGGCATATTACCTTTTTGGTGAACATGACATGTCCATACATATCATAAGATTCTAAAGTATATCTTCACTCTAAAATATCTTAACATGAGACAACATAGATACTTTCAGCCTAATAAAGATCATGATATTACCATTTATTATCATCACGGTAAGACCAACATAGTGGAAGATGCCTTGATTTAAAAAAAAAGCATCTTCATTGGATGTGGTCTTTAAGTCATGTGTAGAAGAGATCTACTTATTATTATGATAGAGATGAAAATTGAGTTATTTGTATCAAACAAGTATTGGTTGATTGCATAGATACATGAAAGACTTACTTTGTATGATCGATTTAACAAGATTTAGCAAAGAAATAGTGGTTTTTAAAATATTATTCACGAAATGAGTGAAGGTATACAAGAAAGATTCATACATTTTGAGTACGTCTTGTTTTATTTATTGGTCAGGTTATGACATGACCAAATGGTTAAAGCCCATCAAGGTGAGATTAATCTAATCCTTCTCTTATATTCACTAACTAAAAGTCAGTCTTAAAACTATTTTTTCTTTAAACTTATGAAACAATTATAAACATTATGTTACTTTAATAGACATAATCTATTTAATATTGCAAGTAAATTGGTCCACAACTGAATTTGACTTCTATAACATAGTTGGTAAAAGAAGCAAATCTAATTCTAATCAATAATACATATTAGGTACACATTATACAAAACTTCTCTCATCATCACTCATACTTCCCAAGGATCAAGGGAAGAATACGAGACCATGTAACTACCTAAGTACTCATTTTTAAACTCATATACTCTAGTCTTGTTGAAAAATATCTTCTACATCTTCATGTTGCTTGATATTTGTACTTGAATTACTATTCCAATAGAGTGTGAGCTATGAGCTTGGTGTGTGGAAAGTAATCAGGTATCAAGATATTAAGGACATCATTACATATTTAGTTACATGCAAGAAATACAAACATGGTTATGGAAAAATATAATGCATACATGACTAGTACACTAAATATATGCAATCAATGAATAGTTGAACAAGTTTATTAGTATCCTATTCATTTTATTCTACCTTGGACCCACCTGAAGGGCATTGCAATATGTGAAAGTATTATAACTAGCTACAATTTTATCATATAAGACTAATAATAGACATGTGACTCTAAGTCTACTATGTAGGACCCTATTCTGCAATGGTACTTGCCACGTCTAGCCTCAACAAATAAATCATTTGGTCAGAAACATGACTCCTCCTCCAAATTTGAGTACTCATGCTGTTATAACCTCATTTTTCTAAATCATGTAATGATATTTGTAAATCTCCTTTTAATGATAAATGGAATCAATGGTTGATTTATTTTTCTAAAATGAATGGTTTTCGTTCATAATAGCCTTGTTTGTTTTTTTAGTGGGCTTTATTGGCTATTAAGCCCAATTGAAATAAAAAGAAAAGAAAAGGAAAATGGATTTATTTGAATAAATAAGAAAAGGGATAAAAGATAAGAGGAAAAGGCAAAGGAACATTTTCCAAGATGGAATTTCATGCCTTTAGAGTTCCTTGAGGTCTAAGGAATCTAAGATGATAATTTAATGGAAAGGGAAAAAGAAAATATGTGAAAAATGTATATAACTAAGTGATGACTTGTAGCTAAAGAAAAGGATCTGGTTTCTTTAGATAATAATCCCAAATTTTGTATGATGAAAGATTAAGTCATTTATGAGTTTCCCTCAAAATTTGGGATAAAAAGGAACTACAGATTAGGAGTTATGATTTTCTCAAATTATCCTAAAACATATGGAATTATCTTGAATAAAGGAATTTATATTCCTTTTGTTTGAGCGCAAGTAATAGGGGTCATTGGATCTTGATCCAACGAGGGTCGTGCATCATCCAGTCCAAAGGAACTTGGATTACAGGATGAATCTGGGGAAGTTTCCCCTTCGATTTTCTTGCGATATAAGGCATGTACAAGCCGGGAAATAGTCCCTTTGAGTCTGGGAGAGGAACCTAAACCTTCTCGACCCTATGTTGGCGAGCTTTCATCGCTTCTAGAAGAAATGCCCAATTCACCCAAAGGTGAGGGCGGCGGCCAATGGAGAAACCCTAAAAGGGACCCCTCCTAGCCCTATAAAAAGTCCCCCTCTCGACTCTCCATCTCACTACGATCCCAATCGGCTGCCTCACTAGCCCCGACACCCTCTCTGCCTCTATATTGATCTCGCTCCGATGACAGCTCCACCGCGGCGTCCCCACAGACTCGCACGAGGAAGAGAACGGGGAAGACCAGCAGCAATCGTTGGATAGCGATCCACGGTAGTCCCGTGCACCGATCCAACGATCCTAGGCTGAGCTGACTTAACTTTGTCGTGCGTGATGTGAGGCATCAGATTAGAAGGGTAGATCACCAGACTATTGATCGGGCGGCCATCAAATTTTGGTAAATAGCTCACTTTGCTCGAATATTCTAGAAAAGTGCTTTTTCTTGCGAAATTCATAGAAATTGTTAGGAATCTCATATTAACAAACTTTATATATGAAAGTTGATCAAGAAAATACAAGGAACAAGATAAAAAAGGTTTGGTAACCTACTTCTATCTCGTTTTTCAAAAATATGTTAAATATGATTAAAAAATGTATTAAAAGTTAATTAGAAACCCTAATTGAGCATAAAGGATGAATCTTTGAGGCTTAATAGGTTAATTTGAGAAGTATTAACCTGTTGAATATTAAAGTAGAGTTTCAAACCATTTTACATGAAAAGTTGACTAATTTAGGGTTTTAATCTATGTATGAAGGATAATACATATAGAAATCCTAATTTAGGGTAAAAGAAGAGAAAAACTTTATTTAAATTGAATTATGGAAATATGTTACAATGTAATGATCCTAAGTCTGTTAGGAGTGTTAAGATATGAAATTTAAGGTTTTATGTAGTTTTTTTGAATTAGGGTTTATAATACTAAAAGTGGTGGCAAAACCCTAATTGCAAAGGAAACCTTAAAATTGGAATAGAAATCATAAAAAACAAGATGGGTTTGGATAAATCTTGATAAAAGGAAAATTGTATGTTTATTTTAGGATTTGTGTGCATACTTTCTTGCTTGGTTGGGTTTTCTCTACTTGATTGATTCTGTCTCAAAATCTGCAGTCACAGGTATGTGGTTACGCTTATGAATATCTCGAACTAGTTTTCTGAGGATTCCCGAAGTTTTCATCGGTGGCTTGAATTAAACTGTTGGATGAATTTAATTCATGCACACTATAATGTGGATATGACTATAACCTAAGATATATGCCTACTAGCTCAGATCCTAGTCCCCTCTGTAGCTTGATAGATTGACCTAGTACATGGCTACCTATGGGGTAGGTTCATCATGTCATTGGATGACTTAGTACATGGCTACCTATGGGGTAGGTCCATCAAGTCACCATGAGTTAGAGATTGGGCTACCTTTGGGTAGGTCCATGTGACTCCACAACCCTAAGTAATGGCTACCTGTAAGGTAGGACCATGGGGGTAAGGATCTACCATGTGAGAGAGGTAATATCTAAGTCCACTACAGGGATAGCACAGACATAGGGGATAGGTATGGATTGAGTAGTATTGCTTAAAACATAACCTTGGTTGTTAAATGATATTTGGTTGCTTACATTGTTACCATAGTTGCACAATTTTGGTTGTCCCCGCATACTGGCATATTCATTTATTCTGACCGACATTTTGTTTGTCAGCCTTTTAGGTACAATTGAAAAGGACAAACAATAAAGTGGCATATTTTGAAATTAAGAAATAAAGTGCAAGGAGGATTAGTTAGAATATAGTCTGGATGTGGATAGAAGTTAGATATCCAAGTTTTTGAAAAAGGTATGCAAAGTTTTATTTTTTTCCAGCTTTTAGTATAGTTTTGGTAGAATTTAGTAATTATTATTGATTATTTGTCGAGTCATTGATCCGGAAAATTGGGATAATAGCTCGAACCTCTTGGTCTTCCTTAATTGGGGGTTATCGAGAGGCAGGGTCGTTACATTTGGTATCATAGCATTGGTTCCTCATTTAATCTTTAGTAATTATTAAATTTTACAAATTCCGTAGAACCGAGGGAGTTATTAGAGGATTTTCCGAAATACAAAGGTGTCTAGAAAAGGATCACGTCCGGGGGCTGGCAAGATTTTCCTCCACGCCACTAGTCAGAATACAAGGACTCCTGGATCTGTGTGACTGTCTAGCCAATGTCTTAGGATCTGACTCGAAATAAGATACCTTTAGGACTCTCTCATCTATTTTTGTCCCTTCTCAACCCTAATTCTGTTAAGATTTTGAGGTTTAGGGTTTTTCTCTCTCTTCCTCACCCTCTTGAGGTCAGGGTATGTATGATAAGGTTAAGGAATCCTCCATCAACTTAATGAAAAAGTATGTAAATAAGATGGCATGGACATAAGCTTAATAGTTTAAGCATAAACTAAAGAATAGTTGCATTCTTAGGTCGTATGACATGTGTTGTCATGCCCTCAGGAGAGACCTGAGGTTAGACCTTCTTGTCAGGAGGATGAAGTGTAGTTGGTCTTGGAGGAAGAGACCTCCATTATAAGTAGAGACCTGGTGCATCCTCTGAGGATGATGCTAACCCTAACCCTAAGTGGTGGTTAGATAAAGAGGGAGAGATGGCATGATGAGATTGAAGTTTTGAATCCCTATGATAGTTTGAGCTATGTGAGGTTGGTTGGCTTAGTGCCTTTTGGGCGACCCAACCCTGGGAAGGGTCGTGCATGTTAGGGTGAAGGATAACTCCTTCAGCAATGAGGTTAGTGATGACCATATAGAAACCCTATGGGCTTATATGAGCATGGCATAATATGCACCCAGAGTACGTTAGTAGTGATGGAAGTAGGATAAAACCCAGGCCTGAAGGGCATGTTGGATAGCTTATGAGATAAGCATGAAGATCTATGGATAATCTTGAGTGAACGTAGGTTTCACCCATATAGGGGTATACATGTGAGCTTGATCTGTCATAGAGAGAGAACCTCTAGTAGTGAGGTTGTTGTAGGGTTAGCTCTATAGAGAAAGAGCAAGACCCAAGCAAGAAGGTGGGAAGGTTAGACTCTGGGATATGAGGAACCCTGAGAAGTTGCATATGTTATGACCTAAGTGGATGGTTGTGGTTGCCTCATGCATGATCCCTGGAGGCTTATGGTATCTTGGTTGCCTTTAAAGGAACCAAACCCTATGAAGAAGGTTGAAGTTGTTGGTACCTATGAGTAGAGGACATAAGTGATGACCTTCTAACGATAGGAAGAAGAGTTCCTTAGACCCTGAGGAGGCTTGGTAACAAGTTGTAAGGCCTTACACCTAGTTGGTTATCCTTGAGAAGGATTCCACTCTGAGGTTTTGTTCAAGTGGAATGATAATAGGAAGTGTATGCCATACCTTGAACATGCTTGGTACGTAGTTACAGGGTTGAGCATGTAGTAGGACATCAAAAATATGAACCTAGAGTTCCTAGACCTAAGAGGGGAAGTAGTAGTGTTGGGTGTACCTAATGCTCATGATGAGAATTGAGTTTCCATAGATTTGAGCATGGCACTCCTCATGATTAGAGGAATGTGAAACCCCTTGGATTAAGGTGTATGTTTGATAAGCCTCTCACATATAGGTTGGTGGCATATGATGGTCCTATATAAAGGAATAGAAACAAGTAGGACTTATCATGGAGACCTTCCATGGTTTAGTAAGTTGTTTGTTGGGTAGCTATGTGCCTTAGTAGCTTGTTTGGGGTAAACATGCTCATGTGGATGTAAAACCTGGACATAAGGATGTTTGTGACCTTTGTTGCTATCAAGAGATAGTTTTCTCCCATCCTAGGAGAGGGACCCTTATGTAGGGTATATACCAGCTTGTGTTGGGTGAGGTCACTCAAAGAGGTCTCGTAGGATCTTGAGAAGCTAAGTGGAGAGTACATAGTATATGAATGAACCTATAGACCCATAGACAACCATCTCTAAGTGCATGTGGATGTGTTACCATGGAAATAACTGGTATGGGGTCTGACCAAGGTAGGCAGGTCGCCATAACCCCTATGAAAAGATGAAAGTCAGCCCATGAATGTCGACAGAGATGATGGAGACTTGGGTAAGGTTTTAAGTTGGACATGTACTATATTAGAATCCTAAGTCTATCCTAGGGTCAAGTAGGGATAAGATCGATGGAAGTAGGAGTTACCTAATTCCCTAGTTGCACATGACCATAGGGTCGAGAGGTAACACCTATCATTGTCTGAGGGTCATGGGTTAGGAGATTGATAACCTTCATGAACTCATGGGACCCAAAGGGCATATTAGGAGGGCACTCTTTGGATGCATAAGGGAAGAGGGATGACCCCAAAAGTGTCGGCACCCTATAGACCTAGAGGAGATGACCAAGGATGGTATGATGACCCGAGTGGGTTCAAGATCAATTTTTCATGGAGGTAACTTTGATATCGAGATGATCATGATGTAGAGACATGTGATGCACGTTTCAACCTAGATTTGAAGGTGTACTGGCAATGTGGGATGTACCATCTCTACTTTTGGAACATGAAGAACTTTGTGTTTGGACGGTCGCCAAATGCTTATTTCCTCTTGTTATGGGGGTGAGAGATAGGATAGTATGCATGCCTTACACCAAGGATAAAGATTATGAGAGTGGAAGTGTTTCTATAAGGTAAGAGGACAGATAATAACGTACCCTAGTGGAGTGTACAATGGGTGGATGGTTTACAAACACCAAGAGAACTAAGGTTTCAACTTATGAGGATGTTTTTAGCATGAGCTATGTGGAATATACGAGTTATACAAGGTTGAGTTTGATAATCAAGAGGATGAGCTCAGAGTTCTCTTAATGAAGATAGACTTAGTGTTTGAGATAAGATGATAAGTGGAATACATGGCGGTGTATGTATTCAACATTACCCAACACAAGGATGTGAGGTGATAATAGATGCTCAGGTTGAGATGCAGCTGCCTAGTTTAGCTAGAGGCTAGAAGAGGTTGTCAGGTTAGCCCTAAGTTTGAAAAAGGAGATATGTTTGGCTAACACTCAGATGTAACAAGATCTATTGATCGAGTTAGTGGTTGCTTGGTTAGACATCCTAGGCCTAGTTGTGATGGGAGGATGGTTGTAGAACCTCAGATGCACTTCTCTAGAAAAGAAGGTGATGAAACCCTGACTAGAGTGTTTTAGGGTTTCTGGGGAACCAACCTTGAGGAATCATGACATACAGGAAATCATGATTTTAAGATCACCATACACTGTGGTACTACTAAGATAGTAAGTTGCAGTAGTACTTTGGATGCCTAAGATGAAGAACTATATGGAGTTGCATGTGGCTTGTCGCCATGCATGTCAGGAGGTGAAGGAGGAACACCAATAACCCATTGAGTTGATATAGAGGATAAGAGTCCCCGAGATGGAATGGGAGTTGATCACTATGGATGTCGTGGTAAGTCTCCCATGGACCGAAGAAGGTTAAGGTGCAATATGGGTTATGGTAGATTGCAATACCTAGATGACATTGTCTAAGAGAAAGAGAGAGTATTGTCAAGGGATAGATCCGGTTGAACTACATGTAAGAGAGATGGTTCAAATACACCACGATACAAGTTCAAAGGTTCTTGAGTATGCCCTAAAGGTTTACTTCCATGTGATGGAAGTAGGTACAAGAAGAACTTGATGCTAGTATGGTTTATCACCCCTAACTAATAGTTAGTATGATCCAAACTAGAGGGTATGATGAGAACATGTGTGCTCGTTCAGGGTGATACATGGAAACAATTCTTGTCTTATGGAAGTGTGATGTTAACCACCATAGCCTTTATGGGGATGTAAGAAGCTTTGTAAGGGAGGTTGTGTCGGTCACTGCTTCATAAAGATAATTTCAGTGGAAAGATCTTGCGAAGGTCAGAGAGACCATAGGGTGTGTAGATGAAGTCACTTTGATCGTGCAATGGCTGAAAGAGAGCCAGGGACGACATGCAAAGATGAATGACATGCAATTCACTATGGAAGAATTTGTGATATGAAATCCTACCCCTCTAAGTTATAGATAAGAAAGCTGACTCTCGGCTGCATGGGTCCATTTGAGATGGATTGGTGGAGATGGTTATGTTTAGTCTTACTCCTCAGGATAACGTAATGTATGATGTGTTCCACAAGTCCGGTCTAGAGAACTGTGTGAGGTACCCAAGCCATGGGCTGAGCAATGAACCTAGTGAGCTCCCAAGGGAGGCTAACTTACCCTGAGTCACCTATAAGGGTACGAGATACCAAGGTGAGAGAGAGCTCAGGAGTAAAAAATATGAGATGATAAAGGTTCTTGTGAAGCACCATGGAGAGGATGAAGCCACATGGGAGCCAATGACGGATACGGAAAAGTCTTATCCTGAATTGTTTATATGTTTGATGGAATTTTGAGGGCAAAATTCCTATAAGGAGAGGAGCATGTTATAACCTCATTTTTCTAAACCATGTAATGAGATTTGTAAATCTCCTTTTAATGATAAATGGAATCAATGGTTGATTTATTTGTCTAAAATGAATGGTTTTCGTTCATAATAGCCTTGTTTGTTTTCTTAGTGGGCTTTATTGGCTATTAAGCCCAATTGAAATAAAAAGAAAAGAAAAGGAAAAGGGATTTATTTGAATAAAGGGATAAAAGATAAGAGGAAAAGGCAAAGGAATATTTCCCAATATGGGATTTTGTACCTTTAGAGTTCCTTGAGGTCTAAGGAATCCAAGATGATAATTTAATGGCAAGGGAAAAACAAATATGTGAAAAATTTATATAATTAAGTGATGGCTTGCAACTAAATAAAAGGACTCGATTTCTTTAGATAATAATCCCAAATTAAGATTAAGTCATTTATGAGTTTCCCTCAAAATTTGGGATAAAAAGGAACTACGGATTAGGAGTTATGATTTTCTCAAATTATCCTAAAACATATGGAATTATCTTGAATAAAGGAATTTATATTCCTTTTGTTTGAGCGCAAGTAATAGGGGTCGTTGGATCTTGATCCAACAAGGTCCGCGCATCATCCAATCCAAAGGAACTCGGATTACAGGCTGAAACTGGGGAAGTTCCCCCTTCGATTTTCTTGCGATCTAAGGCATGTGCAAGCCTGGAAATAGTCCCTTTGAGTCCGGGAGAGGAACCCAAACCTTCTCGACCCTATGTTGGCGAGCTTTCATCACGTCTAGAAGAAACGCCCAATTCACTCGAAGGTGAGGGTGCGGCTAATGGAGAAACCCTAAAAGGGACCCCTCCTTGCCTTATAAAAAGGCCCCCTCTCGACTCTCCATCTCACTACGATCCCAACTGGCTTCCTCATGAGCCCCGACACCCTCTCTGCCTCTGGATTGATCTCACTCCGATGATAGCTCCACCGCGGCATCACCGTAGTCTCACGTGAGGAAGAGAATGAGGAAGACAAGCAGCAACCGTTGGATAGCGATCCACGGTAGTCCCACGCACTGATCCAATGATCCTAGGCCGAGTCAAATTAACTTAGCCGCGCGCGACGTGAGGCATCAGATTAGAAGGGCAGATCACCGAACTATTGATCGGGCAGCCACCGATTTTTGGTAAATAGCTCACTCTGCTTGAATATTCCAGAAAAGTGCTTTTTCTTGCAAAATTCATAGAAATTGCTAGGAATCTCAAATTAACAAAATTTATATATGAAAGTTGATCAGGAAAATACAAGGAACAAAATAAAAATGGTTTGGTAACCTAGTTCTATCTCGTTTTGCAAAAATATGTTAATTTGATTAAAAAAGGTATTAAAAGTTAATTAGAAACCCTAATTGAGTATAAAGGATGAATCTTTGAGGTTTAATAGGTTAATTTGAGAAGTATTAACTTGTTGAATATTAAAGTAGAGTTTCAATCCATTTTACATGAAAAGTTGACTAATTTAGGGTTTTAATCTATGTATGAAGGATAATACATATAGAAACCCTAATTTAGGGTAAAAGAAGAGAAAAACTTTATTTAAATCAAATTATGGAAATATGTTACAATATAATGATCCTAATCCTGTTAGGAGTGTTAAGATGAGAAATTTAAGGTTTTTATGTAGTTTTGTTGAATTAGGGTTTATAATACTAAAAGTAGAGGCAAAACTCTAATTGCAAAGGAAATCTTAAAATTGGAATAGAAATCCTAAGAAACAAGATGGGTTTGGATAAATCTTGATAAAAGGAAAATTGTATGTTTATTTCAAGATTTTTGTGCATACTTACTTGCTTGGTTGGGTTTTCTCTACTTGATTGATTCTGTCTCAAAATCTACAATCACAGGTATGTGGTTACGCTTATGAATATCTCGAACTAGTTTTTTGAGGATTCCCAAAGTTTTCATCAGTGGCTTGAATTAAATTGCTGGATGAATTTAATTCATGCACACTATAATGTGGATATGACTATCACCTAAGATATATGCAAACTAGCTTAGATCCTAGTCCCCTCTATAGCTTGATAGATTCACCTAGTACATGGCTACCTATGGGGTAGGTTCATCATGTCAGTGGATGACTTAGTACATGGGTACCTATGGGGTAGGTCCATCAAGTTACCATGAGTCAGAGATTGGGCTACCTTTGGGTAGGGCCATGCAACTCCACAACCCTAAGTAATGGCTACTTGTAAGGTAGGACCATGGGGGTAAGGATCTACCATGTGATAGAAGTAGTATCCAATTCCACTGCTGGGACAACATAGACATAGGGGATAGGTATGGATTGAGTAGTATTGCTTAAAATGTAACCTTGGTTGTTAAATGATATTTGGTTGCTTACATTTTTACCATAGTTGCACAATTTTGGTTGTCCCCACATACCGGCATATTCATTTATGATGACTGACATTTTGTTTGTCGGCGTTTAAGGTACAATTGAACAGGACAAACAATAAAGTGGCATATTGTGAAATTAAGAAATAAAGTGCAAGGAGGATTAGTTAGAATAGAGTCCGGATGTAGGTATAAGTTAGATATCCAAGTTTTTGAAAAAGATATGCAAAGTTTTATTTTATTCCAGCTTTCAGTATAGTTTTGGTAGAATTTAGTAATTATTATTGATTATTTGTCAAACCATTGATCCGGGAAATTGGGATAACGTCTCTGACCTCTTGGTCTTTCTTAATTGGGGATTACTGGGAGGCGGGGTCGTTACACATGTAGAGAGTCAAGACTAAGCATATATTAGGGGTTTCACTAGGACTGACTTATTGAGTGTTAATTGTTGAAGTGAATTGTGTTGGGTACCACCACAAACCCAAGTTAGTGTTATGCACAATCTATATTAAAGATATTATGTTCATTGGGCTTAGTCTGATGTACCCCATGTATACGTGATAACATCCAATTTTGAGTATGTTACATGTTTATTTTGTCATCATTTCTCTTAGCACTCTAGGTTTTATTTTTATAAATCTCATTTTTTCTCACATTTTAGGAGTATTTCCCTCCTTGTTTATAGTTCTATATCTTTTGTAGGAAAATGGCTAACAACTAAGATTCCCATTGGCCATTGTTCGATGACACATTGTGTGATCTAAGGAAACATTGAAGAAGTCTCATGGAAGCACCATCGGACACCCACAGACAATGCTCCCTTAACTACTTGATCTCGTCAAGAGATGATACATAGACTGACCATTGGCCACTCAATGATGGAAGCTCAACCAATGACCAGAGCCTGATTCTAATTTCCATCACACTGTAGTATGATGTCGAGGTATACTCAAAGCTTCCCAAGGACTATTGTTGATACCCCCCAACAAATCCAAACCGACAAGTAGGTAAATCGGTAGAAGCTCGATGATTGGCATGCATCCTCCCACTGATCTCTAATGTTCTCAGACTTACCATCACCTTCTTGAATGAATAGCAAGAATGATAGGCTACATCTAGACTGACGACCATGAAGAAAATCCCTTGATGGTTCAACTGAGGACCATTGATCAACAAAATTCCTACAAATCACCCCATTGTCACATTTCATTAAGCATGTGCCCCAAGGCACGTGATTCAAGATTTGGGATACAAACAAGGTACCCCACACTCAGGTGCCTTGCGTATAGCATAACTCTACAATAGAGGTGCACAAACCCCATAGAAGACACTTCATGATATATGACGAGGTGTTTTCCAATCGCATACTCACAATCAACCATCGCATGCTGGGGACGAGAGGCCAAGGTTCTTTAACACCACCTTTGTTCCCTAAGGCATCGATATCCATCTTTGAGAGAAGAAGGGATGTCAAATCCATCATCTTCACTGTCATCACCATAACACAATCACGAGAGAGGATAGAATAGAGACTTATGATGATTTCTTCTAAACTTTTCCAAGGGTGGATGATGGTATGTGAGTATTGCATGTTGGTGAGAGTTCTTAAGTGGTGAAATTCAACCTAGGCTATATTGATGTATAGAAACGTACTAAAAATACATATATTGTTCTTTTTTTCAACTTAGATTTACTTTTACTTTCATTGTTTTCTTCTTTGGTTGTATAGTTCCATAAGGGACCCTTATATCTCCTTTTAGTTAGATGTAATTGAGCCAAGATCTCAAATACTTAACACTTGTCACTCCTTGTCCTTATGGTCAACCCCATTTTTTACACAAGACTATGTATTCTCTTTGTAGGTGTCTGAGTATTGGGTTATAAATATAAAGTTTGATTACTCCAGATCCACTGTGATTTTGGACATGAGATCTTAGTCAATCAACTTTTGGTATTATTGTCAGGGACAAGGCAATTGGAAACTGTTCAGTACCTGAGGTCTACTTAGATTACATCAGTGCCTTAAATCAAGCAACATACTTAACTAGACAATCTTCTAGATTCAATAACACTAAACACATTTGATCTGTCTAGTTTCTAACCTTGAATTGTACAATTTCTTCTAGTAGCTTAGTGTGAACTGGATCTGTCTTCACTTTCAAAAGAAATATGAGCTCTCAAGGTGGCGGAAGAGGGTGTGGGAATGGGAATGGAAACAACCCATTGTGTGAAGTACCACTTGTTGATGAAGGTGTTGGAGGTGAATGGAAAAACCAACCCCCACTTGATGATGGTTTGTCTCTTCGCTCTTTGGTTGCCATGTGAGCCAAAAAGACATGGGAACCAATAGTACTTCCCCACTTAAATGGTGCAAACTTTGAGTCAAAACCAGCCTTTTTGAACGTGATGTGGAAACTAACTTTTAGGGAAAACTTTCTGGAAGAATACCCTTATCACCACTTAGATGCCTTCAAAAACATCTGTGATACCCTCAAAATTAATAGGGTCATCATGTTGTTATCTACTCCCAAGCCTTCATGTTCTCTCTAAGAGATAGAACTCTTGGCTGGTATCAAGCGTTGAAGCATGAGAGCCTGATAGGATAAGAGACATTCATGGCACGGTCGTAGAGCATAAATGCAAGGGGAGTGCAATGAATACTCAAGAGTGGGTGGAGAGGATTAATGTATGCTAAGCTAGTGATGTGGCTGCCACTCGTGTATATATAGGTGGTGGTGGAAGCAATAGGGTAAGTAGGGGCATTGTTGGGAAAACAGTTTAGAAAATACTAGGGTTTAGGTGGTGGCATGGTCGTGTTGGGCAGCACGGACATGGTGGGTAGGGGTAGGAACGGTCATGGTGGTGCGGAACGGTCATTCTAGGAAAGTAGAAAATCACATATTAAAGTGGTGAAATGGAGGCTGGTAGGATGGCCATGTTGGGCAGCACGGCCGTGGTGGAGGCTAGGTAAAATAGGCATGATGGGTAGCACGGTCGTAGTGAGTGAGTTGGAGGTGAGGTTGTTCCCTTCAGCACGCCCATTTTGACTTCAGCTAGCACAGTTGTGCTGGGAAGCAAGGCCGTTTTGGGGCTTCATGGCACGACCGTGTTGGGTAGCACTGTCGTGGTGGTTGAGTTGTTGTAGCTTGCAAATTTGGGATTTTACCTATAATTTTGACATCATCCAGCATGGTTGTTCCTTGGCACCACGGTCATGTTGGGGTCTTCAGTAGCAAAAACATCTTGAATCTTCATGGTCACTGGACTTCTTTGCTTGTCGTTGACCCTTGGCCATTAGGGTAGGTTGAGGGAGCTTTGGGGTCTTCTTTGGACCCCTCCATGAGTGGAAGAACCCTAGAACTCCTTCATTCTCTCTCATCCATCCAAAACATGGTCCAAGTACCTGAAAAGTATGCAAAGAACGTCCATAAGTGCATTTGACAATAATATGCATATTTGGGAATTTAACTTGCATTCTACTATGTTTAGATGTGAATAAATTACAAAATGGCACAAGATGAAGCCCTAAAAGAGGGTTGCATCACCACCCCAAACTTAAAACATACTTGTCCTCAAGTATGCTCCAACTTAATCTGTCTCTTCAGTTTTCTTTCAATAAACAAGAATGACAAATGCATAGCAAAAGATTATTATTGACTAAATGGTCTTAAAAGTGACTAAGTGCATGTGTTCCACCTCTCTCCTCTCCTCTCCTCTATCACATACCAATCATGAAATGAGCACTGAGCATACAAACTTCAAATATAGAGCATAGATTACACAAGCTTTCCATATGTCCTTCATGCAATTTTGGGTATACTATTTCATGTTGGCATTAATCAATGATGACTAGGAGTGTTGTTTCACTTTCATGCATTCAATAAAATGCCTCAAACCACACCAAATGACCCACATGGCTGTAGAAGGGGTAAAGTGAGCTAGATTTGATGTTTTCTAGCTCAATGGGTATGAAAATGGAAGAAAGGATTGTGGTAATATTTTAGAGTGCTTTTACACACTCATCTTTTTCTCTAATTTATTTGGATGCTCTTAAATAGGGGCATCTTTTTATTTTCTTTTTGCTTTTTCTTTTCTTCTTTTATTTTCTTTTACCCTTGATGTAGGTACGGCATATGGTGGATAGAGTGAAGTAGGGAGATGTAGATATGGCCACCCCAAACTTTTAGAGGTGGCCAAGGTTAAAAATGTGCTCTAAGGCATCCTTTCATGAGGCGGAGAGGTATGAAGATGGTGAGAGAAGAGTCGGGTCAAAGGGGGTCATTAGTGTAGTCCTCAACATAAGAATTCATGCATGAAAACTAATCCAACACTTCATCAAATGATATCATACTACATGAGTGAACAACATGAGATTCACATTTATATCAAGCGATTTCATAGGCTCTAAGAGTTTATAACTTGCTCAATTCACAATTCAACCCAAACATTCACAAACTTGAGAGAAGTGATGCACATGTAAAAATTCAATAATAAAGACCACATAGCAATAAACTCTAAGAAAACAACATGCATTTGTCAAAGATCAACATTTTCATTTCAAACAGTGGAGATTAAGTTAAAACATGCTTTTGGGCAAGAACATTCAGATTTGGGCAAAATTGACCAAAATGGTGCCAATTTGCATTCAATCACATCTAAACCTAACTTTAGGGAAATTAAGACATAAAGTAACAAATCCTAATTAAAAACACAAAATTTATCAAAATCTACATGATAATGCAATGCATGATACGAAAGAGCAAAAATAGCAAAAATTTTGAAAATTTACACAAAAATGCATGAAATTGAACTACCTTTACCATTGTGGTGACAATCCCCCCTCATGATGAATGGATTTTTACTCTTAGAGGGGATTGTCTTCAAGTGGTCAATCACCATGGCTCCGATGTTTACAAATCCCTTACTTGTTACTGTGGCCATCACATACAAATCTTTTTGTGAACAACCTTGATTGTTATAACGGCCAAACAAGGTGTTTGCTAGGACCTTTTGTAGGTATCTCATGAAGGGATTGTAAATCTTGCTGGTCTTAGATTTTCCTATGGAAAAGGATGCTTGACCACTAATAGACTTCCACATCTTGGAGTAATCTGCTTTCCCATTCTTTTCAAGCCTTCCCTCATTGAAATTCTTTGCCATTTCTGAATTGGGGGAAAAGATAGCATTAATTTGGTAAACTTTGAGCACATGCATTGAGATATTCATCTTGAACCTAATGGCTTCTTCACATTGGTACTATACCTTTTCCAAAGTTACAAAGAACTCATGAGTCAACCCCAAGTAGGTTTCTTCAACCTCATTCAAGATCTTATAGAGCCCACATCATTTCATTTTTTCCTGATACACATAATTGATTGCTAGAGCTTGCACGGTAGCCATACATGCATATCTAGTAGGCATCAGCCTCCTTGTTAAGTACTCAGGGTGTAGGGGTCTTGTGAACACTTTCCTTTTTGTGCCTCTCCCATAATCACTTTCCTCGGGTTGCTTCCCAACCTAATTCATCCTATCCTCCTCTAGCTTGGACAAAAAGTCCATTGGATCATCTTCCATCTCCTCACTCTCAGTGTCATCTACCTCCTCCTCCTCATATGTTTGTGACCCCGTACTGTGTCCAATTTCAAAGGCACTATCAGACTGGTGCATCTTTGGCTTCTTCCTCAATCACTAACTGGTGCCTAATGGGTTGTTGATGGTGTGTGGTTGTGTTGATGACATGGAGTGTCTCACTGGGGTCAGGGATGGAGGTCATGAAGATGACGCATCAGTAGCCTTCTTGGTCCTCCTCTCTCAAGTCGGTGCATCGATGTCCACCGAATTAATGATATTCTCCATCTCTTCTTCTTCCTCCTCTTCTTCACCGGGGTTGTTGTAGCTAGGATCTGAGGTGTGGCCGCTGGAGGAGGATCGGTGTTGGGATGCACTCATCGATTCTGACCGTCAAAGTGATTGTGAAATTGAATTAGATGGCAATGACGCATTGTGGGACTGTTGTGACAAATTGGAGGCCCGCTTGGTGCGACTTTTGCCTCCGGTGAGGATGTCCATCGTCTTCTCTACCCCCTTCCTGATTGCTTTGCCCCTGCTCTTCATCTTTGCAAGGATCCTTGGTGAAAAACGAGCAAGAATAGCACCAAACGTGCTTCTGGGCTATAGGGGTAGAATCTCCTTGGAGATGGATAAATAGATATTAATGGAGGGTGGAAAATGAAGCTTGAGGTTAGGGAAGGTGATTGGGGACCAAGGGGAACTCAAATCTAGAGTTTAGGAGTAAGAGGAGGTGATTTGGGGGTAAATGGAGCTCTTCCTAATTGCCACTTCGCGTGGAATGACCATTCTGGGTCGCAAGAATGAGCTTTGGGTCACGTTGGGTCGAGCAAAACTGAGCAACTTAAGTACTGGGCCCGGGCCAGCACGGTCGTGTTGCCCATGCTCAAAACTCAAAAATTCCTTATTGAAATGTTACATTCCAGCACAACCGTTACATGCTAGCATGGTCGTGCTGGGTCCTCTAAGTTCAAAAATATTCAAAATTCATCAAATCATTCCATCAATCATACTCCAATCATTTTAATTGACCCACTCGATGTTGCATCAATCATTTTTCACTGAAATGTGCCTCATTTCTCAACTTTCACATGTCTCACCTATCAAATCATCAAAACTAAAACAAAACTATCAAGCACAAGTATGTGTGTGTGTATTCTTGGAATTGTGTGAAAACAAAGTAAAAGCATCAAGGTTGGGTGAAAAAGTTCCCAAAAATACAAAAATTATCAAAATCTACATGAGAATGCAATGCATGATACGGAAGAACAAAAATAGCAAAAATTTTGAAAAATTACACAAAATGCATCAAATTGAACTACATGTATGCGTGGATGGAAGAAAAATGAAATATATACTAAAAAGGGAAATCAACAACTAAATAGAGATCAAGTGAGATAGACATCAACAAAATAATCTAAGAAAGAGGACATACCGCCCTACCATCCCAAACTTTTAAATCATGTTGTCATCAGCATGAAACTAAAGCTTAGAATGAAGGGTAGACGTCATTGCTATGGCGATGTGGGATCCTAAAGCCTGAATGCGGAGGTGGATTTTGGTAATAGTGGCCCCAGTAGTCCTCCTGTGGAGGCGGGTATGTCTCCTGGTATCTAGATAGTCCTCCCTAGAAATCCTCCCCCATTGGGGTTCCTATGTACCTACGCATGTTGTTACTGGTACATGTGGTTGATCTGATTATGCATCTACTGCTGATCTAACCACATGGCCTACTATTTCTGCTTAATCACCTCTAATTGTGCATGAATGGCTGACATGTCGTATGCATTTGTTGGAGGTGGTTGAGCATCAAAATGCTCAAATCTTGATCGTGTGCAGTGCGGCTGCTCAAGAATGCATTGCTCCTCTAGCACATTCGTTTCTCCTCCTTCTTTAGGCAAGTCCACATTTGGTGTTGTGAACCCTTCTCTTAGATGCTCCTCCTCATATTGTGATATCACCTTCGAAAAGTTCTCCAGTAGTCCCACATCCATGAGCAGGGGGTGGCGTGGTATGGGAGCTCCAAGGTAAATACATGGTACCCAGGGTTTAGAACATAAAAGATTTTACTATCTTTGAGGAAGATCATTTGGGACCTAGCAAGATAGTTTAGATCAACATATTTGCTTCCTTCTACCTTGGTAAGCCCATCTAGATTGCAGCCCACTACCTTTGCCATTGTGGTGATGATCCCCCCCATGGTGAATGGATTTTTACTCTTAAAGGGAATTATCTTCAAGTGGTCAATCATCATGGCTCCAATGTTTACAAATCCCTTACTTGCTACTGTGGCCATCACATACAAATATTTTTGTGAACAACTTTGACTGTCATAATGGCCAAACAATGTGTTTGTTAGGACCTTCTGTAGGTATCTCATGAAGGGATTGTAAATCTTGCTGGTCTTGGATTTTCCTACAAAAACAGTTGCTTGACCACTAATAGACTTCCACATCTGGGAGTAATCTTCTTTCCCATTCTTTTCAAGACTTCCCTCATTGAAATTCTTTGCCATTTCTGAATTGGGAGTAAAGATAGCATTGATTTGGTAAACTTTGAGCACATGTGTTGAGATATTCAGCTTGAACCTGATGGCTTCTTCACATTGGTATTGTACCTTTTCCGAAGTTGCAAAGAAATCATGAGTGAACCCCAAGTAGGTTTCTTCAACCTCATTTAAGATCTTATAGAGCCCACATTGTTTCATTTTGTCTTGATACACATAATTGATCACTAGAGCTTGCATGGTAGCCATACATGCATATCTAGTAGGCATCACCCTCCTCGTTAAGCACTCAAGGTGTAGGGGTCGTGTGAACACTTTCCTTGTTGTGCCTCTCCCATAAGCACTTTCCTCAGGTTGCTTCCCAACCCAATGCATCCTATCCTCCTCTAGCTTGGACAAAAATTCCATTGGCTCATCTTCCATCTCCTCACTCTCAATCTCATCTACCTCTTCCTCCTCATATGTTTGTGACCCCAAACTTGTGTCCAAGTTCAAGGGCACTATCTGGACTGGTGCTTCTTTGTCTTCTTCCTCAATCACTAATCGATGCCTAATGGGTTGTTGATGGTGTGTGGTTGTGTTGATGATGTGGAGTGTCTCACCAGGGTCAGGCATGGAGGTCATGAAGACTACACATAAGTATCCTTCTTGGCCCTCCTCTCTCGGGCTGGTGTGTCGATGTCCACTGAATCGATGATATTCTCCATCTCTTCTTCTTCCTCCTCCTCTTCTTCGTCGGGGTTGTTGTAGCTAGGATGTGAGGTGTGGCCGTTGGAGGAGGATCAGTGTTAGGATGCACTCATCGATTCCAACCGTCAAAGTGATTGTGAAATTGAATTAGATGGCAATGACACATTGTGGGACTGCTGTGACAAATTGGAGGCCTGCTTGGTGCGGCTTTTGCCTCCAGTGAGGATGTCCATCATCTTCTCTACCCCCTTCCTGATTGCTTTGCCCGTGCTCTTCATCTTTGCAAGATTCCTTGGTGAAAAATGAGCAAGAATAGCACCAAACGTGCTTCTGGGATGTAGGAGTAGAATCTCCTTGGAGATGGATAAATAGATGGTAATGGAGGGTGGAAAATGAACCTTGAGGTTAGGGAAGGTGATTGGGGACCAAGGGGAACTCAAATCTGGAGTTTAGGAGCAAGAAGAGGTGATTTGGGGGTAATGGAGATCATCCTAATTGCCACTCCTCATGGAATGACCGTTCTGGGTCGCAAGATTGATCTTTGGGTCATGCTGGGTCGGGCAAAACCGAGCAACTTAAGTACTGGGCCCGGGCCAGCACATCCATTCTGGCAAGGTGCCAGCATAGTCATGTTGCCCATGCCTAAAACTCAAAAATTCCCTGTTGAAATGTGACATGCCAACACAACCGTTCCATGCTAGCATAGTCGTGTTGGGTCCTCTAAGTTCAAAAATATTCAAAATTCATCAAATCATTCCATCAGTCATACTCCAATCATTTTAATCGACCCACTCGATGTTGCATCAATCATTTTGCACTGAAATGTGCCTCATTTCTCAACTTTCACATGTCTCACATGTCAAATCATCAAAACTAAAACAAAACTATCAAGAACAAGTATGTGTGTGTATTCTTGGAGTTGTGTGAAAACAAAGTAAAAGTATCAAGGTTGGGTGAAAAAGTTCCCAAACCTAGGTGGGTTGCCTCCCACTAGCGCTAAATTTTACGCCTTCATTCGGGCTTATTGATTCTTGAAGTCGATCATTCTCGCAAGATTTTCAAACCATCTTTGAAGTGGATATCTCTCTCAAGTGAAATCAAGCACATCTCCTCATCAAGTTGGTGTTCCTCAACTAACATCACAATATCAAAACTTTGGTTTCCTCTATCCGGCCCAACTTCCACAACTGCTTTCAGCCTTTGACCATTCACAGTAAATTATTTTTCTCCTTCTTTCTCACAAATCAACATAGCCCCGAATGGATATACCTTTTTTATTAGATAAGGTCCTTCCCATCTAGACCGGAGTTTTTTGGGAAAGAATGTCATCCTTGATTTATATAGGAATACCCATTTTTCAGGCTTGAAGCTCTTCTTCTTGATCAACTTATCATGAAGGAACTTTGTTCATTCCTTGTAGCTCTTGGACAACTCATTTCCTCAAGTTCATGTAGTTGTAGCTTTCTTTTCAAACCAGTTGTGTCTCCATCTATATCAATGGCTTTTAAAGCCCACAAGTCCTTATGTTGCATTTCAACCGATAGATGGTAGCTTATTCCATTAACAGGCTTGAATGGTGTGGTGCCAATCGGGGCTTTGTATGCATTCCTATAAGTCCATAAAGCCTCATTGAGACGTAATTACCAATCCTTGCAGTCCGGTCTCACTGTCTTCTCTAGAATGAGCTTGGTCTTCCGATTGGCTAACTCAACTTGACAAATCATTTGGGGGTGGTAAGGAGTAGCCACATGATGATTAACTCCATGTTTCTTGAGCATCCCTTCAAATGTTTGATGGATGGAGTGACTTCCCCCATCATTAATACTGGCTCTTGGAATACCAAACCAGTTAAAGATATTTGATTTCACAAAATCACACACCATGTTGTGATCATTCGTTCTAGTTGCAACAGCTTCAATTCACTTTGACATGTAATCCACGACAACCAAAATGTAGACATGTCTGAAGGAGGGAGGAAAAGGACCTATGAAGTCAATCCCCCAAACATCAAACACCTCCACCACAAGAATGGTTGATAAATGCACCATATCCCTCTTTGAGATGGTGCCCACATTTTGGCACTTCACACATCACTTGTGAAATTCATGAGAGTCTTTAAACAAGGAGGGTCAATAGAACCCACTTTGGATAACCTTGGCAGCCATGTGTTTCCCACCAAAATGACCTCCACATACTCCAGAATGGCACATAGATAGAATTTCTTGCTGCTCCATCTCTAGAACACATCTCCTAATAAGTTGGTCGGGGCAATATTTGAAAATATTAGGATCATCCCAAACATAATTTTTGACCATAGCAAACAACCTTTTTCTTTCCTCCCTTATCCATGTACTTGGTATCCTTCCACTAGCTAAGAAGTTAGATATGTGTTTATACCATGGCCTTTGAGTGGATGAGAGTAGGAAGAGTTATTCATGCGGCATTGTTTCTTTAATTCGGCTTGTATCATCAAAGGGTGCTTCAATTCGGGAGAGATGGTCGAAGGTAGAATTTTCCACTCCCTTCTTGTCCACAATCTCAATATCAAACTCTTGAAGCAACAAAATCCAACGGATCAACCTTGGCTTTGAGTCTTTCTTTGCCATGAGATACTTCAATGCAGCATGGTCTGTGTATATGACTACCTTGTTTTGCAAAGATGTGATCGAAACTTGTCAAGAGCAAAAATAATGGCAAGCAACTATTTTTCTATAGTCGTGTAGTTCCTTTCTGCTTCGTCTAGAGTCTTGCTAGAATAATAGATGGCGTGCGGAATCCGACCAACACTTTGGCCCAGCACAACCCCCAGTGCCATGTCGGATGCATCAGTCATGATCTCAAATGGCAAAGAGAAATATGGGGGTTGTATTATAGGAGCAAAAATGAGCTTTTGCTTCAAGTGGTTGAAGGCTTCAACACACTTGTCATCAAAGTGAATTCAACATCTTTCTCCAACAAATGACAGGGAGGTCTTGAGATTTTGCTAAAATCCTTCATGAAGCGACGATACAAACTTGCATGTCCCAAAAAAGATGAGACATGTTTTACAGTAGAAGGAATGGTAAGAGTAGAAATGAGGCTCACCTTGGCCGTATCAACCTCAATACTGTCTTTTGAAACTCGGAGACCCAGAACCATGCCTTCAGGTACCATAAAGTGGCTATTTTCCCAAGATAGCACAAGGCAAACCTTGACGCATCTCTCAAGAATGGCAAACAAGTGGAGCAAACACTCATCAAAGGTTTTACCAAAAACTGAGAAATCATTCATGAATACTTCAAGTGATGAATCAAGCATGTCGGTGAAGATGGAGGTCATGCATCTCTGAAAATTTTGAAGGGGCATTACACAGTGCATATGGCATTCTCTGGTATGAAAAAGTACCACTAGGGCAAGTGAATGTCGACTTTTCTTGGTCCTCAGGATGAACAGCAATCTCGAAGTACCTGGAGTATCCATCGAGAAAGAAATAGAAACTTTGCCCTGTCAACCTCTCTAAAATATCATCAAGAAATGGAAGAGGATAGTGGTCCTTCTTAGTCTTCTCATTGAGCTTTCAATAGTCTACACACATTCTCCATTTGGATTGTTCTCTAACAGGCATCATATCACCATCAACATTCTCTGTCACTGTGATCCCACCCTTCTTTGGTACAACTTGGATGGGACTCACCCATGTGCAATCAGAAATCGGATAAATAATCCCAGCATCTAACAATTTCATGACCTCTTGGGTCACAACTTCCTTCAATTTTGGGTTCAACCACCTTTGCATTTGGCCGGTTGACCTTGCATCATCATCCAAATAAATCCTATGCACACAAATGGAGGGGTCAATACCCCTCAAATCAACAATTGACCATCCAATGGTCTGAATGCTTTTCTTTAGGACTTTCATCAATGCCTTTTCTTGCTCCAGAGAGATAATAGAAGAAATTATCACTGGGAGGGTGTCATTGGATCCTAGGAATGCATACTTAAATCCTTTAGGGAGTGACTTGAGCTCAAGAGTTAGAGGTTCTTCAAGAGAATTCTTTAATGGCTTAGAAATGGATGAGAGGTCCTCACTTGCAACCACTAGGGATAACTCATATACTTCATCCTCTTCATCATCATCATTGGGAAATTCAACAATGGGCTCTAAACCTCTACCTTGAGTGGCAGTCTGAATCTACACAGGTAGGCACTCCTCCACAATCTCATCAAGGCATTTAACAAGATAACAATCTTCTTTTATGGCACCTATCACCTCGGCTGTAGTTGAAGACTTGAAGATGTTCAACTGGATCTTCATGTGCATGATTGTCACATACATGGTGTCAGTTCTCATGTGGATCACTACGTCAGTTGTAGCTAAGAATGGCCTCCCCAAGATGATAGGTACTCTTCTTGTATTTGTTTTTCATATCTAGCACAATGAATTCAGCAAGGAAGAATTTGGAAGTCTCGTCATCAAGTCTAACAAGCACATCATCAACACGTCCTCTAGGAGTCTTCACCAATCAGTCAGCCAACTGCAAAGTGTAATGAGCTAGACCTAATTGTCCCATTTGGAGCTCGGAAAACACATCATATGGCATTGAGTTCACACTAGAACCCAAGTCTATAAGGGCTTGATCTATGCGGTGTGCTCCAATGTAACATGAAATGAAGGGAGCACTGGAGTCTTTCCTCTTTCTCGACATGGTGTGTTGTAGAATTGAGCTCACTTGCTTGGTGAGCTTGACTTTCTTCGGCATTCTCCCCATTGTTTCTCTCTTAAACGTGCATAGATCTTTCAGAAACTTGTCATAGGAAGGGATTTTCTTGACCGCATCAAGCAAAGGAAAGCTTATCTTCACTTGTTTGAAAGTTTCCATGATATCTTCAGTATGTTTCTTCTTTCTTCTTTCAGCAGAGGGCTCCTCACGAGCATCAGGAAATGGGGGGAGTTGGGCTCCCAATCAGCTCAGATCAATAGAATCATCAACTGGAATCACAGGAATCATGGAATCACTGCTCGATGTCACAGTATCAACTCTAGTTCCTATCACAGTATCATCAATCTGGATCTCAGTATCAACCTATCTAATCACAGTATCACTTCTATCCTCACTGGATGCACTATCAACAATGGTATCATGGGGATGCTCTAAGGTCTGATCACTCCTCATACCGTCATCACCTTCACATGCTCATGAGTAGCGGAAGAAGAGGCTTGTGGAGGGGGTTGTGGCTGTTGAGCTGGTGGTGGCCTTTGGTGGGGTGAGTTGAGACTTTGAAGGATGAAGTGTGGTTGTGGTTTTGGTTGTGGTTGTGGTTGTTGTTGTGGTTTTGGTTGTTGTGGATGGGGGTGATATTGTGGAGGGGACTGTTGGTATGAGTGAGGTGGAGGTGGAGCATATTGATAGTTGAGAGGAGCTTGAGGAGGTGGTGGAGCATAGGAATTTTTTGGTTCTTGATATGAAGGTGGGGCATACGAACTTTGAGCATTTCCATGAAAGTACCATCATTGTTTGGGTTTGGCATTGGTTGGGATGGGAGTCTTCCTTCCTCCCTCCTAGCAAGTGAAAGTGATATTTGGTCCAATCTTTGCTCAAGACAGTTAATGGAGTGCCCATGAGAGGAGACATCTTTCTTTACCTCATCCAAACTTCTCAATCTTCCAAGCACTTCATCTTCAAATTTTGAGCTATACATTGGCCTTAGTTGTGCTTGTCCTTGACCATCCTCATTTTGTTGTTTCCATGAAAAATTGGGATGGTTTCTCCACTCGAGAGTGTAAGTGTTGGACATAGGGACTTGGTTTTTTTGGTTGCCAAGGGAGTGCAAAGCATGAACTTCCTCTTCTTCAGCTTCAACTGCCATGGAAGATTGACTAGAAGAACCACCAACTTGGCTCTTCATCATATTCATCATGTCCGCCATCATTTTCATCATGTCGGGGTTGGCTACAGTCTGGGTTGGAGCTACGGGAGGAGGTGGAGGGATGTAGTTTTGGCCACAATATTCCCCTTTAGTAAAAACTCAATGGCGAGAATTCTTAGCAAGGTGCTCAAACAAGGGCCATGACTCCTCGGGTGGCTTTGCCATGAAAGTGCCTCCACATGACGAATCAACATTGTTCTGGATCAACTCTTCTAACCCAATGTAGAAATCTTGGACCAGCTACCACAGGGGTACCTCATGATGAGTGGAGTCGCGCAAGAGCTTTTGGAACCTTTCCCACACCTCGTGGAAAGGTTCATTTTCCTTTTGGGGGAAGGTGGTGATACATCTTTGCATTTGGGTCAGCTTGGCAATTGGAAAGAACTTCTTGAGAAACTTGTTTTGACTACATTCCAAGTCACCAACTCCGGCTTTGAGATGTACCATTCCTTAGCCTTTTATTTTAAGGAGAAAGGGAAGAGTGTCCTCTAGATGGAATCATCAGTGGCTACGGGTGTGCGGAAGGTGGAACAAGTCTCAAGGAAGGCGTCGATATGGTGGTAGGGGTTTTCATTCTCCATCCCATAATAGGTAGGGAGGAGTCCAAGAAGTGCGGGTGGAATGGAGAATTTTTGACTCGGCATTTGTTCAACAAGGGTGGCAATGAGGGAATTGTAGTTTCCCAGGGTGAAATAATCATGGAAGGGGAGGTTGGGTTGCGGTTGAGCATTTCCATGAGGTATTTCAGCTTCGTGGTCACCCATTTTGGTTTGTCAGTGTTGGTTACGATGGCTTTGGCATCTCCTCCTAACTATCTTGGGGTCTTATAACACCAAGTCAGTACAAGTCGAACATGTATGACGCATGCACAGTTGTCACATGCACAATACACAAACAAGCAACAAAAAACCAAGTTAGAATGACAATATGAAAAGGTGAACAAAGTATAAATAATAGCAATGATGAGGGCAGTAGGAAAGGCTAAGCTATACTAACTAGCTAGGACGAGTGCCTCTGTCCTCGGTAATGGCACCAGAAATCTTGGTGTGATATTGCACGCACGTGTGATCTTTCACATTTATAGGTCCCCAAACTAGGTTCAATCACAACACTAAAATATGCTCCTACAAGAGCATGGGGTCATGTTATAGTATAGATGAGAGGCAAGCAATGGGGGTCGACCCACCTGGATAGAGGGGGCATTAGAGATAGGCTTGTGTTGGCTACATTCCTAAAGAGGAGATTAGGGTTGAAGGGTTTAAAAGTGGGTTTGGTTTGATTACACTAAGCAAGCAGGAAAGTAAAGACAATATAAAAACCAGATTACCAAAAACTAGATTGTCCTAAGCAATTTAAGTCTAAGCAAATAAATTGAGCAATCAACTAAATAAGGGCAAGATGATCGAAACTACTCTAGCAAGGCAATTAGCAACTAAGAACTAAGCTACAAGCAAGAATCTAGGTTAACCCTAATTAACAAGACTAAGCAATTAGCTAGAGTGAACAAAGGCAATTAAGCTGAACTAGCATTAACAAGCAAGAAGGCTAAGGTGGGTTTCAAGCAATGGATTGGATAGGTGGCTTGTTTGATAATTTGATAAGATATTAGTTGGGGGAAGGTCAACATAGCATGCAAATATCACAATTTAATCTAGATTACCAAACCAAACAACAAGGCAAGTGTTATTACAATATACCCTACACTACTAGTTGGAGAACTAGGGTTAGGTGTAATTCTAGTAAGACTTGGCAAGTCTAGGTTTCTAGGGTTAGTGGTTCTAGGGCAATTGAGAGCCAAGGGTAGTAATGGGAGTAGAGATGAGGGTGTTTCACCTCATGTTACTTGCCATCTAGCCTTCAGGAAGCTCTAGGTAATTGCACCAATCACACTTACACTAGCTACTTAGATCTCACACTCACTTGAAGAAGAAGGGAGATGTATGTAGGAATAAAGGGGGATAGCTAGGGATCCACTAATTGGACCTAGGAGCCATTCCTAAGATTTCCACATACATTCCAATTTCCCCTACAAGCTAAGTGTCATCAAGCATCCTAAAGCAAGCAATCTATGTTAAAAGCACAAACCACGTGCAATAAAATGGGAAATGAGATAGAAGTAAGAGGCAATCATCATAGAATGAAATCATGTTCATTACAAGTTATTCCCCCCCCAATATGGTATCAAATTCAACATTTTAACCCCAAATAGCCCACCACTAGGGGATTAGCTAGACATGCTCAAAGAAAAGATAAAAGAAATGAGAAGAAGGGGATAGGACTCCATGGAGTTTAAAGTAGATCCTTCTCCTTCACCTCCTAGCTATTGTAGGGTGACCTCCCTCCTCTAAGGTGGATGTTGGGCATGGAAAAAGAAGGGGATTATGGTAGAAAACCTAGAAAATTAGGTTTCTATGGTGGAAATGAGGTGTAAATGGTGGATGGAGAGCATAAATGCAAGGGGAGTGCAATGAATGCTCAAGAGTGGGTGGAGAGGAGTAATGGTTTCTAAGGTAGTATCGTGGCCGCCACCCATGTATATATAGGTGGTGGTGGAAGCACTAGGGTAAGTAGGGGCATTGTTGGAAAAATAGTGTCAAAAATGCTAGGGTTTAGGTGGTGGTACGGCCGTGCTGAGCAACACATTCATGGTGGGTAGGGGTAGGAATGGTTGTGGTGGTATGGAATAGACATTCTAGGAAAGTGGAAAATCATAGGTTGAAGTGGTGAAATGGAGGTTGGTAGCATGGCCGTGGTGGAGGCTAGGTAAATTGGTCATGTTGGGTAGCACAGTCATGGTGAGTGAGTCGGAGGTGAGATCATTCCCTTCAGAATGCCCATTTTGACTTCAACTAGCACGGTCATGCTGAGAAGCATGGTTGTTTTGGGGCTGCATGGCATAGCCTTGGTGGTTGAGTTGCTTCAGCTTGCAAATTTGGGATTTTCCCTATAACTTTTACATTAGCCAGCATGGCCGTTCCTTGGCACCACGGCCTTGCTGGGGTCTTTAGTAGCAAAAGCATCTTGAATCTTCATGGTCACTAGACTTTTTGATTGATGCTGACCCTTGGCCATTAGGGGTAGGTTGAGGGAGCTTTGGGGTCTTCTTTGGATCCCTCCATGAGTGGAGGAACCCTAGAACTCCTTCCTTCTCTGTCATCCATCCAAAGCATGGTCCAAGTACCTGAAAAGTATGCAAAGAACGTCCATAAGTGCATTTGACAATAATATGCATATTGGGGAATTTAACTTGCATTCTACTATGTTTCATTATGAATAAAGTACAAATGGCACAAAATGAAACCCTAAAATATGGATGCATCAATAACCCATGGAGGAAGTGGCTAAAGAATTGATAATTGCATATATATACCCATCAAGAGCAAGGTAACTAGGATGGGTCCATCAAGAATGTCTTGTATGCCAAATTTAAGAGACTTGACCATCTGAGATTTTCATATGGCAACATGAATGTTGCAGAGAATTCACATATGTTGAACATTCCTAAAAATCCACCCAAAAGGCCACCTAGATTCAAGAGAGGCGGTGGATCCTTTTGGTATCAATTGCAATAAAGCTTTCAGAACAATAGGAACAACTTTCAAAGACAAAACTAGAATCAAGGTCAGAGTCAAGACCAAAAGAACCATCAGAATTAGAATCAAAATCAAAATCAAAATTAGAAAAAAGCACAGCCTGACATGATTTTTGAGATGTTTGCCTTTGCAAAATGACAAGATAATATCAACAATAAGTTCTACCATAGTGATATCAACAATAACACCATGTTGAGAATGATACAAGCTCAAATGGGATGTGTGAACGAGAAGATATATGTTCTACAAATCATAACAAGATGATTGACCAATAGCTTGAAAACTTGTCTAATCTTATGAAGAACCTGTCAGGAAGAATCTCATATACAAGAGAAAGAAATCTTGGAGGACACAAGACTTCTAGTATGGCTACACTAAGATCAACGACTGTCCTTCATACCATAGTTCTTGAGGTTCAACAGTCGAGCACTGCCATGAATAATGACCAACCTAAAATTGTTGAAGTTGCATTAGAGAAACCTACTACACCCATTCTTGAGAAGACTCAGAAAGATAAAAGAAAGAAGAAGTTTTCCAAAGAGAATATGACTGAGTCTATTGAAGAAGACATAGATAATAGTGATCTTTATGCTCCTAGAATCTTGTTCCAATACACACTAAACAAGGCACATTTGAAGAAAAGGTACAAGAAGTTCCTCCAAGCAGTGAAAAAGTTGCACCTGGACATTCCCTTTCTATATGATCTCCAAGACATGTCCACCAATGCCAAATTCTATAAATATTTAATAACGAATAGAATACATGGTGATGAACTCAAGACTATTTAGCTGGAAAACATGTCCAGTGTCTTCATGAAAGAAAGATGCCCACAAAGTAGAAGAATCTAGGTTCCATCACCATCTCCTTCTATGTCGGGGACAACAAGGAAATTAAAGGACTTGCTGACTTGGGAGCCAACATAAGCTTAATGTTGCTTACCTTAGCTCAAAGGTTGGGATTGACTGATATGGTGAAAATAGGTATGAAATTCCACTAGTCGATCACACCTTCACTAGACCTACTGGTATTGTGGAGGATGTACCTATCCGAGTCAAGAGATTCTTCATCCCATGTAACATAGTGGTGATTTACACTATAGATGTTCCTACTTGTTCTATGAGCTTCGGAAGGCCCTTCATGTCTATGTCAAGAACTTTAATTGATGTTAATGTAGGAATTATAACAATAATAGTTAGAAATTATCATATTAATTTCAAGTCCTGGACGCGGGGAGGGGACCTTCCCTATTTTAGCCTATTTAGTTTATGGATAGGTACAATCAACTTTGTGAAGAGATTCAAGTATAGAATCTAACTATTGATACGTTGATGAGAGAATTGATAGATCAAAACCCTAATGTGAAAGACCCTGAGGCTGCAGATCTACTTGATTATCTCAATGCAAAAGAAAGCAATGACAAATTTGAATATAACTCTGAGACTGAAACATTTAAGTATGCATCCTCAGAGAGCAATTTCATGAAAAACTCAGTTGTGAGTTATTAGATACAAAAGAGTGGAATCTTTTCATCTTATATCTTCTCTATTTGAAGAATAAGAAAAGAAACTCTTATTTGATCTAAAGTTGAGAATGAAGGCAATAGAATTTTTAATTGATGATATAGAAGGGTGAAACTCAACTAACTACATGAACCACATCCATCTAGGATCTGATGTGAAACTTCTCATCCAAGGGTGAAGAATACTAAACAAAATCTGGTAGAAGTTGTCAAGATAGAAGTTATCAAGCTTTGTAATGCAAGAATTGTTTACCTAATTAGTGATAGCAAATGGGTCAGCCTAGTACGTGTAGTGGCAAAAAAAGGTGGTGTGACTGTGGTCAAAGGAGAGAATGTAGGTGAAATAGAAAATGGAACTCCCATATGGTGGAGGACGTGTATTAGTTATAGGAAGTTTACTCAGATATAAAGAAATATCATTTCCTCTTCCCTTCATAGATAAGATATTGGAGTGTTTGGTTGATGAATCCTCCAGATTCACCCTCTCAGTCGCCAATTCTAAGGATTTTGTGTCGCATATCGACTGATCTACCCTCGCTTTGGGTTTATTTTAAGTATCTCTTCAGTTTCATGTAAATAATGCTTTACCAGTTCTAATTACTCTAGTTTTCAGTTTATTTGATCTTATCCCCCCTTACTCACTTTCATTTTTCCCTGTAGATCACTCTCAACTATCCGGTCGAGATCCAATGGTTCCTTTTCATCCAACCACTCGGTCTTTACCTCATGCAGTCTTGACCTTCATGCGGTCTCGACCCCATGCGGTGTTGACCTCCATGCGGTCTCGACCTTCATGTGGTCTTGACCTCCATGCAGTCTCAACCCCATGCGGTCTCGACCTCCATGCGGTCTCGACCTCCATGCGGTCTCGACCTTCATGCGGTCTCGACCTCCATGCGGTCTTGACCTCCATGCGGTCTCGACCTCCATGCGGTCTCGACCTCATGCGGTCTTGACCTCCATGCAGTCTTGACCTCATGCGGTCTTGATCTCCATGCGGTCTTGACCTCCATTTCGTTTGCTCTCTCGATCTCAAAACCAAGCAGCGCTGCCACCGTCCGAATTCATCACCAGTCCTAGGTCGCACCACTGTCGACATCCACGCTCTACATCTCACGTAAGTAGCGCCCATGACCTGCTCGCTGACACCACTGCCCACGACGGCCTGCTTGCCATAAGCACCGGCGTCATCTACCTCACTATCAGCAGCAACGACGGTGCCCGCTCGTCTACCTCACTATCAGCAGCAACGACGGTGCCCGCTCATATACCTCCAATCACAAGCTTCGTACCTACGCCGTCGACATCCACGCTCTACAACTCATGCAAGTAGCGCCCATGACATGCTCGCTGACACCACCGCTGCCCACAACAGCCTGCTTACCACAAGCGTCGGCGTCGTCTACCTCATTGTCGTCTCCGCCATCGCAGTAGCAACTAGCACCTCTGTCGGTGCTGCGAGCTGCTCTAGCAGCCACCTTCATCTCTGCCATCGTAGCAGCAACTAGCACCTCCGGCGGTGTTGCGAGCTGCTCCAGTAGCCACCTTTGTCTCCTCCATCGCAGCAGCAACTAGCACCTCCACCGGTGCTGCGAGCTGCTCCAGCAGCCACCTTCGTCTCCACGCACGACCAGCAGCTACACCGCCACACTGCCGCGGCCCTACACCAGCAACTGCGATGCCTCCCACACTGTCCAGCAGCAACGACGATGCCCACTCACCTCCGAACGAGCTGCCAAGCAGCACCCGCAACCAGCAGCTACACCGCCGCGGCCCTACACTAGCAATTGTGGTGCCTCCCGTGCTATCCAAAACACCGTTTGAGTGGGTGAGTACACATGCATGCAAACCGTTTAGAACCTTGGTTTGAGATCGTTTGCTACTGCTAAACACCAAACCGTTTGGAGTTCAGAAGTGTAGCAAGACTGTTAAGGCAAACTGCATCAGCAACCGCATGAAGAACGCATGCACACAGCCATGACCAAGACCGCATGAGCAAAAACAGTAGCAGCGTCATGGGCATGAGAACGCATGCAAGGATCAGTAGATGACTAGAAGTCCACGGACTTAGTAAATCAAAAGGAGTGGGAAGAGCATAGAAACCGAAAAGCTATTCACATGAAGCATGAGCAACCAAGCAAACCGCATGGAGCATTCGCATGAGCAAACCGCATGGCCATTTCCATGTGAGACCGCATGGAATTGTTGCAAAGAAAGACCGCATGCAAGACTGTGCTGGAAACCGTTTGAAATAAGTTACTCACGTGAAGATCAAATGCAAATCAGCTATTCACGTGAAGCATGAGCAACCAAGCAAACCGCACGGAGCATTCGCATGAGCAAACCGCATGGCCATTGCCATGAGAGACCGCATGGATTTGTTGCAAAGCAAGACTGCATGCACACAAAACCGCATGAAGCAACCAAACCAAACCGCATGGGATAAAAGGGCATGCACAAGGTGTGACTCCTTGGCCCAAGATATTTTGGCAAGCCTATAAATAGAAGGGTAGAGGCATGGTCTTAGACATCAATCTCACCACAGCCAAAGGCTGCCGGACTGGGAACAGATCTGGAAGGCTTCTCCACTGCCATCTCACCTCTGCCATTGTTATACTATCACTCCACTTCATTCTGTCCGTGCAATCCCTGAAGTAGATGTGAGGATCGAGGCAGAGAGGCGAACGTCATCGACCACAACAGAGCAGTTTCGGAAACTGTGACGATCTACATCGGGTTATCACAGATTTACTCTTCTGCTCCGACGATGCTTTCTTTCTCTCTCTTCTCTTTCTTTGTTGCTCCCTCTATGAGGAGCGAGTAGTTCCATCCACTGGGGCACGGGGACTAGCCCCGCTGCCCATGTTTTGTAATCTGTACTAAAAGATGTTATCTTTCCGATTTAATACTAAATCGTTTCATACATGCTTGAATGTTGGCCGCGTTCTTGTATGCATCTATTATCTTTCGTTGTGGTTTGTCTACGACCGCTCTTAGGACTCGAATACCGATTTAGTGTTTGTTTCTGGTGTGTGTATCCACCGTGCATCCGTTTCGGTATCTAGGAATGCTTCCCGAGGGATGGAGTAAACTCACCTCCATCGTTGCACTTCCGCACTATGAAATGGAATCAGTTGACGTACGGAAGTGCAACCTTGTTGGGTCGAGGAACACATTCCACGGAGGGAGTGGTGCAAGGTATTTGACCATTCGTTCGGGAATGGCTGACGTTGCAACACTCCCACGTTTCTCATATCTCTTTCCTCGAAAGAGGGATAGTCTATAAGGATACTAATCGAATTGGTAATTATCGCTCACTTGTTAGTTTTTCGATACACGTTTCACGAGGTTGAGTAAGGTTCTCTCTTCGGAGGTTACATCTCTTCTTTGACGCGTAGAAATGTATCGGATGAGGGTTACTCAACCTGTGAAGGTTGTGTGCATTACTCTTGTCCTATAAGACATCGGTATTGTACAACATCCATGTATCTTGCTTACAAGTCTTGCTATGGTTGGTATAGGTACAATACATGTGTAGTGGTGGTGAATACCCGCATCACCCCAGTGATCCATCATCATTTGCTAAATCTTAGATTTTAATCCTTAAACTAGTTTTTATTCTTGCCTTTACTTTTGCATGTTTTAGGTTAAATAACTCAAATCAAACTTTTGGTCTTAGATGATTGACTTAGATTGGTATGAAATGAGAAAAAGACACTCAGATTCTTAACGTTGTCCTTTGGGTTCGATCCTAAATCTGTACTATGATAAGGCTTCCACACTCTTGTGGGGTTGGAGCATTTATCTAGCACCAGTTGTAGGTAAACCTAGAGAGAACATCAACTCCCTAGGGTTTTTGGTGCATATTAGGACTTCCATTGGAAGAGTAATGTTTTGGTGTAAGTTCTAGCTCCATCAAAAAATGGTGTCGTTGTCAGGGACAATGGTGTAAGAATTGTCTTTTTCAAATTCTGTGTCGATTTAGGTTTCTCTAGGGTTTTCCATTTTCTTTTCAAAAAACCTAAAAAGTGAAGGGCTTAATCTCACATATCTTCTTCGATTTGAAGTGGTTGGTCAAGCTTGATAAACTCTTTCTTTGATTTCAGGTACCAACTCTCTTCAAAATGAAGCAGTCGACAACACCAACCGTCAGATGTCAACTATGTGGTGACTATTCTCATACATCGATTTACTGCTTCAATGTCCCCCCTATCTATGTAATGGCCCTGCGTCAAGTAATCATGAATCAGATAGCTGGGAAACTCAATGTAGCCTCTTCATACAACTATGGATATAATGCAAGTTATAGTTCGTATCACCCTGGAGGCTACTACAAAAAACCTAACTATGGTGGATTTCAAGGCGTGGACTACAATGTAGAAGGGAACTTGGAAGACGATGAAGTGCATGAAGATCAACACACATTGATGGAAGAACTACGTGCTCTACAGACATCGGTGGCTCAACAACTAGCTGATCAGACAGTCGTGATCAAGAAGTTGATAGCCGATCTTGATCAACTTACGCAACCTATCAACGCTCCTGAGCAACATGTAGAACAGCCACCAATTTCAACCAAGCACTCCCCTAGTTCACATTTTGCAATCGATTACGATGATGATTATAAAATCATGTGGGATATGCATTCCAATGATCTTCAGGCATTAGTGCATGGTGAGGAACTATCCTCAGGGCTAACAACTGAACTCAAAGATGATTTACTCATAACGTCACGAGGAAAGGAATTACTATCTGAGACAGGGTCTGACTTGGATAATGATTCATGCACTATGCTCTTAGAGGGAAGGATGAGTAGCCAATATGGGGATTCTCTACAGTCAGGAGATCAACTGGAAATAAACTTCAACACTTACCCACCTTCTAACTTCATGGACCCAAATCCAACCATTGAAGAGCAATTGGCGACAATTGATTCCCTCAATGACAAAATCTTTTCAACTTTAGTTGTCTCATCAATAAACTCCATAAAAGAAGGGTCAATGTCGCAAGGACTCCACACTCCTTCGCAGTCAGACTCAGATGGATATGTGACTGATTCAGATAAAGATATGTCTTTTACGCATGAGAATCAAATGTCTCCATTTCTGGAACAAGACCTAAACTATCCTTATGAAGAAATTTCTGATCATTCGGCTGATCTAGGGACAGACTTTGAGGATAGAACTGATCAAGATCTTGATTCAGAAATGGACCATACCACTCTCACTGATGAAATAGAATCAAGGGAGGATGATGGGTCTCAAGATGACAATCCTACTACTGGTCCTTTTCATGAGATGATATTACCTGAGTTACCACCACCACAAGAAGTCCAGACGGAGCCAGTCCTTGAACAAGAGCATGATCTTTCTATTGAATCTCCTTCTAGTTGCTTAAATGAGTTGACAGTGCACTATGAAGAGAAACATGAACTACTTCTCGATTTTGGAATGGATCATGATATCTCCATAGACTCTTGTAATGATAAAAAGGGCATGTGGGAGGGCATCGAGTCACAAACCCATCCACTTAGAGAAATTCACCCCTATGAAGAAGACCTTCTTAACATTCAAGAAACTGAGATATGTCTTTTACCTGAGCCAGGTTTCAATCTTCCCATAGCAACTCCTCTTGAGCACTCAATAGAACCAGAGGAGTACTATGAAGAAGTACTCAAACAACAATCTGACTCAGAAATGGAGTACTTTAGTCCCAACATCGAAGAAACAGAGTCACCGGGAGATTCTAGCCTTCAAAACATTATGTCATGGACTAATCCCCCCCATGAAGAAGCATCATTGGAACCTCTACCCCGGAATCCCATTATTCCCTTACCCGAGCAAGAGTTTGTTCTACCAGTCGAATCCTCTTCTAGTTACTTGGACGAATTAAGGATGTTCTACGAGGAAAATTCCAAACAAAATTTTGAAAAGAAGAACGACGCTCTCATCAATTCCAACGTTAATAAAAAGGATGATACTTCTCAAAACAACTCATCTGATGAAGAAATGTCATCCTGGCTACCATATCCTACGCAAGAAAAACTAGGTGACGAAATGAAGCCTGAACCAGATCCACCACCTGATCCAGGATAGGAGGAAGTCCAAGTGGCCGACCCTCAATCGACTACTCTGCATTTTGGAGAAAGCAGTTCTACTTTAAATTTTGAGGTTGAGCCACAACTGGAGGACACAAATAAGCAATGCTTTGATTACTCACCTAGCCCTCCAGTCTCAATTTCTTATATTTTACCTCCCCCACTGATGGGAGAAGGACTTTGGATTCTTATGGACGAACAAAGAGGCGAAGGAAATATGCATCCAAATCATCTAGAAAACCTATTTGAGTTGCCACAACCACCCAGTCAACAGGATGTTCAGGCCACTCCCTCGCTCTCGACGCTAGCTATTGTGCGACATCTTTTCCGGACCTTCTTTCAACTACGAGGACCACCTGGTTAACACTGTGCAACCCTTCCCCTCCATCTCGAACCTAGTATTTGTTCAAAAATGAGAATACTCATAAGTTCGAGGTGGAGGGCGGGTGGTATGACTTCCATTCCACCCTCTACCTTTACTGCTTTCTTTTTTCACAATTTTTTCCGCTTTATCATTTTTCTTCTTAAAATAAAGCCTTTACCTAATCGGCTTTTGCTTTTCAAATCTTTTGTCATCACCTCTTTTCGTTGCAAATCCATGAGGAACAAATGCTTAAAACTAACCGATAAATGATTTCATCTCGTATAAGTCCATGAACCCTAATGTCATATCTTCCATAAAGATGATACACTTCAATAAGACTGAGATAGATCAAGTACATCGCGCCTCTAACTGATTAATGGATCTGTTGTATGGATTTCTCATTTGATGTCTTATCATGTCACTTTTTGAACAGAGTGTGATGGAGAAAAGAGACCTGTGACATGGAATCGCTAAGCAAACTGCATCATGATCCGAACTCTCTTCTACACTTCTTCCTTCATTTTTCATATCCCTCCACTCACCAATCATGCCAAAGCTTTAAGTTCGGTGTGGTAAACCACACCTCTGCCGAACTCTAAGTTCGGTGTGGTAAACCACACCTTTTTCTAGTGTAAACTAGAACTTTGCCGAACTCTAAGTTCGGTGTGGTACACCACACCCCTCTTTCCACTATCGTTTCTTCCATACCCCTAAATACATTATAGGGGTGTACCATCTTCTTTTCTTGATTCAAAGAGTATACAATGATGATTGTGCACATACCGAGGTTGGCGAAAAATCTACCCAGATTCCAAAAAGAGGCTTGGCAGCCCAAATATACAAAAATCCAAAAATACCCTTTTCCCCAAGCTAAGTGAGAATGAATAAAAGCCAGAGTGTGAATAAAAACATGAGAGTTGTGCCCTGAATAAGGATAACTGATAAAGGTCTTGCTCGGCCGGTACATTACTGCCCTCACAAAGGAAGATGTGTCGTGACCGGTAGTGAGACCCTAAGGATCCAAAAATGACCCTTTACCTCCTCCCAAAGAGGTAAAACAGCCAAAATCCTTAAGCCAACCTATACACACTTCTGAGTTACCTTTAGAAAAAAAATCGGGAGTAAGGCTAAGTCAACCAGTTTTGTGCACAAATATTCAAAGTGTCTTGATGAATCACCAATAATAGAGTCTTGAGTCAATTAGAGGAGAGACTCTTATCTCTTAACCATACCCCCATTCTTTCCCTTTTCATTAACCAGTGACAGATCATATGCATTTTGTTGATTCTGTGGGTCTGTTCAAAGTCTCATAAAACTTTTTAACATGACTGATACAACAGAGAGTGAGAAGGAAATACCATAATAAAGTGAACTCAGAAATGAGGATATCAAAAGATGTATTCCATGATCTAAGGAAGCTTTGATGTTGTATCAATCTGAGCCATGAACAAAATTATGATATAACAATAGGATGAGGCAATCACAAGATGAACGATTTCATTGGCGACTATTTTAAGTTTTCCGTTTCTCGGGACGAGCAACGCTTAAGTTCGGTGTGGTGATGAATCCTCCAGACTCATCCTCAGTCACCAATTCAAAGGATTTCTGACATTTTTGCCCTAATTTTGTTTCGCCTCATTTTCCTTTTCTCTTTTTTGTGAAAATTCTGACACTTGCACGAAGGTGAGGTAATTACAAGACCAACATGCATGTGTTTTGGCAACTGTCTTGGGCTTTTTCGTTCCTCGAGACGAGCAACGCTTAAGTTCAGTTTGGTGATGAATCCTCCAGATTCACCCTCTCAGTCGCCAATTCTAAGGATTTTGTGCCGCATATCGACTGATCTACCCTCGCTTTGGGTTTATTTTAAGTATCTCTTTAGTTTCATGTAAATAATGCTTTACTAGTTCTAATTACTCTAGTTTTCAGTTTATTTGATCTTATCCCCCCTTACTCACTTTCATTTTTCCCTGTAGATCACTCTCAACCATCTGGTCGAGATCCAACGGTTCCTTTTCATCCAACCACTCGGTCTTGACCTCATGCGGTCTTGACCTTCATGCGGTCTCGACCCCATGCGGTCTTGACCTCCATGCGGTCTCAACCTCCATGCGGTCTTCACCTCCATGCGGTCTCGACCCCATGCGGTCTTGACCTCCATGCGGTCTTGACCTCCATGCGGTCTCGACCTCCATGCGGTCTCGACATTCATGCGGTCTTGACCTCCATGCGGTCTCGACCTCATCCGATCTCGACCTCCATGTGGTCTCAACCTCCATGCAGTCTTGACCTCCATGCGGTCTTGACCTCATGCGGTCTCAACCTCCATGCGGTCTCGACCTCCATGCGGTCTTGACCTCCATGCGGTCAAGTCTCGATCTCATGCGGTCTTGACCTCCATGCGGTCTTGATCTCCATGCGGTCTTGACCTCCATTCTGTTTTCTCTCTCGATCTCAAAACCAAGCAGCGCCGCCGCCGTCCGAATTCATCACCAGTCCCAGGTCGCACCACCATCGACATCCATGCTCTGTAGCTCACGTAAGTAGCGCCCATGACCTGCTCGCTAACACCACCACTACCCATGACAGCCTACTTGTCATAAGCATCGGCGTCGTCTACCTCACCGTCAGCAACAACGACGGTGCCCGCTCATCTACCTCACTGTCAGTAGCAACGACGGCGCCTGCTCGTCTACCTCCAATCACAAGCTTCGTACCTACTCCATCGACATCCATGCTCTACAACTCACGCAAGTAGTGCCCATGACCTGCTCGCTGACACCACCGCTGCCCACGATGGTCTGCTTACCACAAGCGTCGGCATCGTCTACCTCATCGTCGTCTCCGCCATCGCAGCAGCAACTAGAACCTCCGCCGGTGCTGCGAGCTGCTCCAGCAGCCACCTTCGTCTTCGCCATCATAGCAGCAACTAGCACCTCCGCCGATGATGCGAGCTACTCCAGCAGCCACCTTCGTCTCCACCATCGCAGCAGCAACTAGCACCTCCGTCGGTGTTGCGAGCTACTCCAGCAGCCACCTTCATCTCCACGCATGACCAGCAACTACACCGCCATGCCGTCACGGCCCTACACCAGCAACTGCGACGCCTCCCGCACTGTCCAGCAACAATGTCGGCGCCCGCTCACCTCCGAACGAGCTTCCAAGCAGCACCCGCAACCAGCAGCTACACCGCTACACCGCCGCAGCCCTACACCAGCAACTGCGGTGCCTCCTGTGCTATCCAGCAGACCGTTTGAGTGGGTGAGTACACATGCATGCAAACCGTTTAGAACCTTGGTTTGAGATCGTTTGTTGCTGCTAAACACCAAACCGTTTGGAGTTCAGAAGTGTAGCAAGACCGCGAAGGAAAACCGCATGAGCAACCGCATGAAGAACGCATGCACACAGTCGTGACCAAGACCACATGAGCAAAAATAGCAGCAGCGTCATGGGCATGAGAACGCATGGCAAGGATCATTTGATGACTAGAAGTCCACGGACTTAGCAAATCAAAAGGAGTGGGCAGAGCATAGAAACTGAAAAGCTATTCACGTGAAGCATGAGCAACCAAGCAAACTGCAGGGAGCATTCGCATGAGCAAACTGCATGGCCATTGCCATGTGAGACCGCATGGAATTGTTGCAAAGTAAGACTGGATGCAACACCGTGCTGGAAACCGTTTGAAATAAGTTACTCATGTGAAGATCAAATGCAGATCAGCTATTCACGTGAAGCATGAGCAACCAAGCAAACCGCACGGAGCATTCGCATGAGCAAACCGCATGGTCATTGCCATGAGAGACCGCATGGATTTGTTGCAAAGCAAAACCGCATGAAGCAACCAAACCAAACTGCATGGGACAAAAGGGCACGCACAAGGTGTGACTCCTTGGCCCAAGATATTTTGGCAAACCTATAAATAGAAGGGTAGAGGCATGGTCTTAGACATCAATCTCACCACGGCCAAAGGCTGCCAGACTGGGAACAGATCTGGAAGGCTGCTCCACTGCCATCTCACCTCCACCATTGTTATACTATCACTCCACTTCATTCTGTCCATGCAATCTTGAAGGTAGACATGAGGATCGAGGCGGAGAGGTGAACGTCATCGACCACAACGGAGTAGTTCCGAAAACTACAATGATCTACACCGGGCTATCACATATTTACTCTTCTGCTCCGACGATGCTTTCTCTCTCTCTCTTCTCTTTCTTTGTTTCTCCCTCTATGAGGAGCAAGTAGTTCCATCCACTGGGGCGTGGGGACTAGCCCCGCTGCCCATGTTTTGTAATCTGTACTAAAAGATGTTATCTTTCCGATTCAATACTAAATCATTTCATACATGCTTGAATGTTGGCCGCGTTCTTGTATGCATCTATTGTCTTTTGTTGTGGTTCGTCTACGACTGCTCTTAGGACTCGAATACCGATTTAGTGTTGGTTTCTAGTGTGTGTATCCACCGCGCATCCGTTTCGGTATCTAGGAATGCTTCCTGAGGGATGGAGTAAACTCACCTCCATCGTTGCACTTCCGCACTATGAAATGGAATCAGTTGACGTACGGAAGTGCAACCTTGCTGGGTCAAGGAACACATTCCGCGGAGGGAGTGGTGCAAGGTATTTGACCATTCGTTCGGGAATGGCTGACGTTGCAACACTCCCATGTTTCTTGTAGCTATTTCCTCGAAAGAGGGATAGTCTATAAGGATACTAATCGAATTGGTAATTATCGCTCGCTTGTTAGTTTTTCGATACACATTTCACGAGGTTGAGTAAGGTTCTCTCTTCGGAGGTTACATCTCTTCTTTGACACGTAGAAATGTACCGGATGAGGGTTACTCAACCTGTGAAGGCTGTGTGCATTACTCTTGTCCTATAAGACATTGGTATTGTACAACATCCATGTATCTTGCTTACAAGTCTTGCTATGGTTGGTACAGGTACAATACATGTGTAGTGGTGGTGAATATCCGCATCACCCCAGAGATCCATCATCATTTGCTAAATCTTAGATTGTAATCCTTAAACTAGTTTTTATTCTTGCCTTTACTTTTGCATGTTTTAGGTTAAATAACTCAAATCAAACTTTTGGTCTTAGATGATTGATTTAGATCGGTACGAAACAAGAAAAAGACACTCAGATTCTTAACGTTGTCCTTTGGGTTCGATCCTAAATATGTACTATGATACAGCTTCCACACTCTTGTGGGGTTGGAGCATTTATCTAGCACCAGTTGTAGGTAAACTTAGAGAGAACATCAACTCCCTAGGGTTTTTGGTGCATATTAGGACTTCCATTGGAAGAGTAATCTTTTGGTGTAAGTTCTAGCTCCATCATTGGTCCAATCATATTTCTAGTAACTAGATGGTTATTTTGGTTTCTATCAAGTCTCTATCCACTCAATGACAAATAGATGACTGCACTACCTATTTCTATGGTATGTACGCCTTCATCCATATGTCATTTGGCCAGTACAATGCACATGCAACATATTAAAGGTGCATGATATCTATTCTCTCTAACTTATCTGAGGATAGTATGTAAGTTTTAACATATGACTTTTCCTTCTATGATACATCATTTGAAAACTATCTGAAGAATATTTTTGTTGTATTAAAGAGATGTGAGGCAAAGCATAAGTCCTTAATTGAGGAAAATGTCATTTTATGGTGCAAGAATGGATTGTGTTGGTACAAAAGGTTTCAGAGAGAGAAATTGAAGTTGACTTAGAAAATTTGAAGCCATATCCAAACTACCACCACCCAAATCTATTATGGGGTTGAGAAGCTTCTTAAGTCACATATTGTCGATTAATCAAGGATTTGTCAAAGATCTCTACCCGCTTTCTAGCATGTTGGTTAAAGATGTTGTCTTTAGTTTTGATGAAAATTGCCTAAAAGACATCAACATCCTCAAGAGTACTCTTACAATTTCACCTATAACACAAGCACCTTATTGGGATCTAGAATTTGAATAAACGTTTGATGTTATTGATTATGATGTAGGTGTAGTTCCAGGGCATAAGAAGGGAAAGAAGCATCATGTGATTTATTATACAAGAAAAACATTCGAGGAAGTCTAGGTCAACTATACAACAACTGAGAAAGAGATGCTCTCTACTATTTATGCTCTCGATAACTTTAGGTCATACCTGACTGGATCCAATGTTGTCATCTACACTGACAATGGGGTGATTAAATATTTAATGACAAAGAAAGATACAAAGTCGAGATTGTTGAGATGGGCCCTCCTATTGTAGGAATTCAAACAAAAAGTAGTGGACAAAAAGGACCAGATAATGTTATATATGATCATTTATCAAGGATACACTTGGAGGGTGATCATTCCTTGTTAATTAATGGTAGCTATCCAGATGAATCACTCATGGTAGTTAAAGCCATAGACCAGGCCATACCTTGGTACATTTATATCTGAAACTAACTGGCTTGCTAGCAACTTCCACTAGACATTACTTACAAAGAGAATAAAAATATCTTATTTGATTTAAATATTATTATTGGTATGATCCTTTGGTATTATGAAGATGTTTAGAAAACATGTATAGGAGATGTATTTCAAAAGTGGAAATACCATAGATCCTCTACGAATGTCATGTCTCACCTTATAGGGGGGAGTCTAGGAACTGACACAACTATCACCAATGTATTATAATATGGTTTCTACTAGCTCACTATATTCAAAGATTCACAAGCCTTTGTCAAGGCATACAACAAATCCCAAAGAATTGATAACAAGTCAAGGAGAAACAAGATGCCTCTATACAATTGGGTTGAAGTTAAAATCTTTGACGTGTGGGGGATTGATTATATGGGCACCTTTCCTTCATCATGTTGCATCCAATAAATCATGGATATAGTAGAGTACGTATCCAAGTGGGTAGAAGTTGGTGTGACCCCCACTTGTGATTCTAAACCCCTGATGAGACTCTTTGAGAAGACGATCTTTCTACAATGTGGGGCCTCGAGAACCATCATCATTGATGGTGGATCCCCCTTTAGTGAGAGGCAATTTGAAGCCCTACTAAGAAAGTATGGGGTGAAGCACAAGGTGCTACCCCTTACCACCCACATATGTCTAGTAAAGTAAATGTTTTGAATACATAGATAAAGTAAATCATTGAAAAAATAGTCAACAAAATAAGAAAAGACTGGTCAACAAAGATTGATGATGCTTTATGGACATATTGGAAAGCTTTAAAGATACCTATAGGGACCACTCTTTATAGGTTAATATATGAAAAACATGCCACCTCCCTATGAATCCAAACACACGACAGTCTTGTAATTAAATTCCTTCACCATGGACCCAGATATGGATGGGAAGAAGAGATTCTTACAGCTCTAAGAGGTTGAGCAAGTTCTCTTATGAGAATGCTCATATCTAAAAGGAATGAATGAAGGTGTGGCTTGACTCACACATAAAAAGAAACAATGTCAGTGAGGAAGACAAAGTTCTCCTCTTCAATTCTTCCATCAGTTGATGGTCAGGTCCTTCCTTGTTACCAAGTTATAGACATCATGGATGATCAAACTGTTTAGCTCTGGATTAAGATAACAAAGGGAAGTCAAGGTGAAGACTATAAATTAGCACTTCTTGGGAGGCAACCCAAGGCTCTTTGAACCCTTTTAAAATTTTTGTTCTTATCTTTGATAATTTGGTCTTTGTTTTTCATTGTCTTATGCTTTGAGTTTTCCTTGTTTACAATCTAGCTTACTTATTTTCATGAAACTTTTAATTTTCTAATTTTAATGTATAAAGAATAAAGTTAGTTGTTCATTTTATGCTCATGTGATGATGTTGGGATGGACCAATCAAAGAATAAGGGAAGCCTTCATGGTCTTCATCAGTCTTTGAGGAATTGATCTACATCAATAGATAATGTAGGACCCCCATTAGAGCTCAAGACTTGTCATACCCCATCGAAGGCCAACTGATAACCTCCTATTTTAGTAGTTTATCTTAGTCTTTTTCTTTAGTTTTCCATACTCTTTTTACGTTTATACTGTACATAAACCTAATTTTATCCCTTTTTGTAAATACATCATCAAACTAACTTTTTCCTTTTTTACTTGCAGAAAAAGAACAAAAAAATCATAAAAGAATAAACCAGTCCCAAGACCGCATGGAGTTCAAACGGTCCCGAGACCGCATGAAGCCAAACGGTCCCAAGACCGCATGGAGTTCAAACGGTCCCAAGACCGCATGAAGCCAAACGGTCCCAAGACCGCATGGAGTTCAAACGGTCCCAAGACCGCATGAAGCCAAACGGTCCCAAGACCGCATGGAGTTCAAACGGTCCCGAGACCGCATGAAGCCAAACGGTCCCAAGACCGCATGGAGTTCAAACGGTCCCAAGACCGCATGGAGTTCAAACGGTCCCGAGACCGCATGAAGCCAAACGGTCCCAAGACCGCATGGAGTTCAAACGGTCCCGAAGACCGCATGGAGTTCAAACGGTCCCAAGACCGCATGAAGCCAAACGGTCCCAAGACCGCATGGAGTTCAAACGGTCCCGAGACCGCATGAAGCCAAACGGTCCCAAGACCGCATGGAGTTCAAACGGTCCCAAGACCGCATGAAGCCAAACGGTCCCAAGACCGCATGGAGTTCAAACGGTCCCAAGACCGCATAGAGTTCAAACGGTCCCAAGACCGTTTGACGCCAAACGATCTCAAAACCGTTTGACGCCAAACGGTCTCAAGACCGTTTGACGCCAAACGATCTCAAGACTGTTTGACGCCAAACGGTCTCAAAACCGTTTGACGCCAAACGGTCTCAAGACCGTTTGACGCCAAACGATCTCAAGACCGTTTGACGCCAAACGGTCTCAAGACCGTTTAACGCCAAACGGTCTCAAGACCGTTTGACGCCAAACGATCTCAAGACCGTTTGAACCCAAACGGTCTCCAGACCGTTTGGACCTCACTCAAGGCCTATAAATAAGACCTCAAGGGCCATCCCTGAGAAGAGTCCAGACGTCCAGAGGCTGTCTCTCTACTACCAGAACAACTCCATCCACCGCCCGAGGCTGCCGGTCTGAGACTCACGTTCCATTGCAAAGCTACCTTCTCTCTCATCAACAAAGAAGGTGAGAGGAGAAGATCTGTCGTCAAGCAAGCCACGAAGGGTGAAGATCGTTGCTCTCTCCACCAAGGGTTCAACCTTCTCTCCTCAGTGGAGATGATGTTCTTTCTATCTCTTCTTGCCTCCTCCTTTGTTGTTCCCTCTATGAGGAGCGAGTAGTTCCATCCACTGGGGCGCGGGGACTAGCCCCGCTGCCCATGTTTTGTACTTTGTACTAAAAAGATGTTATCCTTTCGTTTTAATACTAAATCGTTTCATACATGCTTGAATGATGGCCACGTTCTTGTATGCATCTATTGTCTTTTGTTGTGGTTTGTCTATGACCGCTCTCGAGACTCGAATACCGATTTAGTGTTGGTTTCTGGTGTGTGTATCCACCACGCATCCATTTCGGTGTCTAGGAGTGTATCTCAAAGAGTGGAGTAAACTCACTATCATCCGTTGCACTTCCATCTGTATGGAAGTAACCTTGGTAAGTCGAGGAACACACTTTGCGAGGGGAATGATGTAAAGCATGTGACCATTTGATCGGGAATGGCTGGCGTTGCAACATTCCCGCACTTCTCGTAGCTAGGTTATCCGAATAGGAGACTAGGCCTACAAAGATACTATTCGATTTGATAATTATCGCTCGCTTGTTAGTTTCAGATGCACGTTTCATAAGGTGGAGTAAGATTCTCTCTTTGGAGACTACATATCTTCATTGACACGTAGAAATGTACCGAATGAGAGCTACTTAACCCTTGAAGGATGCGATGCATTGCTCTTGTCTTATAAGGCATCGGTCTTTTGGAACATCGAAGGATGCAATGCATCGCTCTTGTCTTACAAAGGGCATCGGTCTTGTGGAACATCCTTGGATGCAATGCATCGCTCTTGTCTTATAAGGCATCGGTCTTGTGGAACATCCATGTATCTAGCTTATAAGTCTTGCTTGCTTAGTACATATACAATGCATGTGTAGCGGTGGTAAATACCTGCTTAACCCCAGTGATTCATCATCATTTGTTAAATCTTAGTTTTACTTGCTTTATTTACTTTTCATGCTTTAGTCTAAAAACCAATCAAAATCCAACTTTTCGATATAAGTGCCAATTAGTAAAATAACTAAGTGAAGTGATGTACGTTTTCCATCTTGTTGCTTGCAACAAGACCGTTGTCTTTTGGGTTCGATCCTAAATCTGTACTATGATAAGGCTTCCATACTCTTATGGGGTTGGAGTTGTTATCTAAGCACCAGTTCTAGGTAAACCTAGGGAAGATATAAATCCTCTCTAGGGTTTTTGGTGCAAATTTTGGGACTCCCATTGGAAGAGTAAAATCTTTTGGTGTAAGTCTCAACTCCATCAAAAAATGGCGCCGTTGCCAGGGACAACGGAACATTAGTATTTCACTTAGTTTATTTTTCTAGTTGGTTAGGATTTTACACTTTCTTTTTGAATCATAATTCACCATCTTCTTGAAGCTTTCATATTGTCTCTATTATCTAAAGGTGTTCTCTTTTCTTTACTCAGGTAGAACCCGTATATGCAATCACCGCATAATCGAGGATTCTCCCCTGATCCGGAGTTCGACTCCGAGGTAGAGAGAAGTTTCCACCGCAGAATCCGTCTCAATCGCCAACGCGCTAGTCAAATGGCTGACGAACAGCATCAAGCCGCTTTGGTGATGGAGAGAGTCAATGCTGCTATAGCCGCACAATGGGCACAACTCATTGCAGACACCCGTGCCCAAATACAAGCGGAGAAACGAGCAGAAGAGCAGGCCCGCATAAGAGCAGAGACCGAGGCTGCTCAGCTCGAATTACGAAACAAGCAACTGAGGGACTATGCTGTCCCGAAGAATTACGAAGACAACCACCCGGTCCGGCCTCCGATCATCAATATCCCAAACTTTGAGATCCGGACCCAGTGGATCCAGATTATGCAAGGAATTTCCTTCTCTGGAGGTTCAGGAGACGATTGCATGGACCATTTGAAACGGTTTAAGGCATTATGCCGCCTGGTCCCGCAAGCTGGCATTGCTTTCGACGCAATAATGCTCCACCTGTTTCATTTCACCTTATTTGGAAGGGCTTTGAGTTGGTACAACTCATTGGACAGAGAACCCATCATAACCACTTGGGCCCCTCTAGAGGAAAAATTCTTGGAGAAGTTCTTTCCACCCTCGCTTACCTATGAAATCAGAGGGCAGATCAACCATTTCTCCCAGCTACCTGGAGAAACCCTCGCTGAGGCATGGGAAAGATTCAAGGAACTTCTACGCAAATGCCCTCATCATGGAATTTCACAGAATCAATTGATTGAAACTTTTTATCGGGGGGTAAGCGATGACATTAAACAGTTCTTAGATTCCTCATATGGAGGAAATTTCATGAGGAAAAACTATGAAGATGCCTGGAAGATCGTTACCTTAGGAGCCGAAAACCAGTCCAATTGGGGGCGGTCAGCCGGAAAAGGCGTCTTAAAAGTCTTTAAAGCTGAAGAATCTATGGAACTAAAGTCAATAGCCGAGGCTTTGAAGATAATCGCTCATAAACAGCAAACCCTTGAAACAACTCTAGAGGAAATTGATAAGAAGAAAACCCCGCTGGTTCATCAAGTCAAAGCCATCACAGGATCCTGTGAGGCTTGTCATTCTTCGGATCATCTGACTCTTTCCTGCGGAATACTCTATAATGTGATGATGGATCTGCATCCACCACCACAATCCTATGAGGCCATCACTAATCAGGCTGAAGATCAGATTCCGGAGCAAGTCAACTCCATCCACACTATTCCCGGACAAGTTTATTATAATCCCAGTCAACCAAGGAACCATCCTGGGTTCCAGTATGGGAATCCTTCTAGAACTGCGAATCCGCAACATCAGACACAAGGGGGATTTGACAGTAGGCTGCCTCCTGGATTTCCAAACAATTTTAACCAAAATCAAGGGAACCCAAGGAACAATTTCCCTAGGGCTAACTACCCTAGAAATCAATCAGCCTACTATCAGTACACTCATTCCCCGCTTCACCCACAGTTGCATACTCAACAGTCTCAACAACAAAACCCTCAGAAAAACGTCACTGCACAACCAGAAGATGAGCTATCTTTGATAAAACAAATGCTTCAGTCTCAGCAAACCATGCTAGCTAACCAACAAGCCCAACAAAAGGCAGTTGAAACCCAGCTTGCTCAGATTGCTGCACAGTTGAAACCTTCGGCAAGCACTTTTGATGGGCAGCCTGAACCAAATTCTAAGTACGGGCAAAACAAACACGAACAGCTGAATGCCGTCACCACAAGGTCGGGACGCATTCTTCCTGAACCCATCAAGATCACTCTAGATGATGATGATGTGCCCACTTTTATGACGAAAGATATTTCGCAACAAGGGATTGAAAAATCCTCTGAAGGCACAAAGGACGAAAACAAAGAGCATGTACCTGCAGAATCCAAAGTCCCGCAATTCAAACCAAGGATTCCGTACCCAGGCAGACTGCAAGAAACAAAAATGGACGCCAGGTTTCAGAAATTCAAGGAAGCAATGAAGAAACTTTATATTGACATCCCACTCCTTGACGCTCTATCCGAAGTACCAGCATGGGCAAGGTATCTCAAAACTTTGCTATCGCGTAAGTATATCACCAAAGAGCAGGAGACCGTCAAGCTCGCTCAAACCACTTCTGACATCATACTGAACAAACTACCCAAAAAGAAGAAGGACCCAGGTTCCTTCGGAATCCAATGTTGCATTGGAAATGCATCCACAAAGAAAGGGTTGGCTGACCTCGGGGCTAGTATATCCATTATGCCCTACTCAATGTGCCAACGCCTTGGTTTCACTGACCTGCTGCCTACAGCAATGACTATTCAACTAGCCGACTCCACTGTAACCGCACTGTTGGGAATCATCGAAGATGTCCCAGTAAGGATAGGGAAGGATGCCTACGTTCCATGTGATTTTGTCATCATGGATATCAAAGAAGACTTGAGGTATCCGATCATTTTCGGCAGGCCTTTCCTAGCTACAGCCAGAGCACTAATCGATGTAGAAGCTGGAACCATCATTCTTAGGCTCGGAAAAGAAGCAATTCAATTCCGCGTCCTTGATAGTATGAAAGGTCCCAACATCCAAGAAGAGGTCTTTCTTTTAGACGCAATTCAACAAATGTCGCAATTAGAAATCTCCGAGCCAATCGACGAACTTGAAAATGCTCTTATCAATCCAGAAGTTGAGTTCTCTACAAATGAACTAGTCCAGCAATGTATCCAATACCTAGAAAAGATAGAAGAAGCACCAAAGGCTACTTTTGAAGAGCTTAAAGCCATCACTACCATTGAAGCAGCAGAACCACCAAAAACCCCTGAATTGAAGACTTTACCCACAGGGCTCAAATATGTTTTCCTGGATAAGGAAGAGTTATGCCCAGTTATTATCAGCTCCACCCTTACCGAAGACCAAGAAGTCAGGCTTCTGGACAAACTAAGGAGGCACAAAAAGATCATTGGTTATAAAATAACCGACCTCACAGGCATAAACCCGGCTCTGTGTATGCACAAGCTTCCTATGGTTGAAGAATTTAAACCCACTCGTGAACATCAAAGAAAACTGAACCCAAACTTGAAAGAGGTAGTTCGTTTGGAGGTCCTCAAACTACTCAAAGCTGGCATGATCTATCCTATCTCTGACTCTCAGTGGGTCAGTCCAGTTCAGGTTGTTCCAAAGAAGGGGGGCACTACTGTAGTAATCAACGACAAAAATGAGCTCGTACCCACTAGGACTGTAACGGGGTGGCGAATGTGCATCGATTATAGGAAGTTGAATAAAGCTACAAGGAAAGACCACTACCCTCTACCCTTCCTTGATGAAGTCCTAGAGCGCTTGGCCCACCAAAAGTATTTCTGTTATCTCGATGGTTACTCCGGGTTCTACCAAATACCCATACATCCAGAGGACCAAGAAAAAACCACTTTCACTTGTCCCTTTGGGACATGCTTTCAGAAGAATGCCATTCGGGCTATGTAACGCTCCTACTACTTTCCAACGCTGCATGTCTGCCATCTTCGCCGGATTAACTGAATCTGTTATGGAAGTCTTTATGGATGATTTCTCTGTCTATGGATATTCTTTCGATAACTGTCTAAATAATCTTGAACGAGTCCTGCAACGTTGCGAGGAAACGAACCTTATCCTGAATTGGGAAAAATGTCATTTCATGGTAACAGAAGGTATCGTCCTTGGACATAGAGTAAGTGATAGGGGGATCGAGGTCGACAAAGCAAAGATTGATGTTATCTCAAAGTTGTCACCTCCGAAGGACATAAGGGGAGTTCGAGCTTTCCTAGGTCATGCAGGGTTTTACAGAAGGTTCATCAAAGATTTCTCAAAAATAGCTAAACCCATGACCCAACTCCTGACAAAAGATGCCGAGTTCGTTTTCGACCAAGAATGTATGCGAAGTTTCTCTACCCTTAAAGAAGCATTAATTTCCGCACCTATTCTAAGGGCTCCAGACTGGTCGCAACCCTTCGAAATCATGTGCGACGCAAGTGATTATGCCATAGGGGCCGTTTTAGGACAATGGATCGATAAGAAACCCTATGTCATCTACTACGCATCCAAAACGCTAGACGAAGCACAGAAAAACTACACCACCACGGAGAAAGAGTTTTTGGCTATCATCTACGCTTTCGAAAAATTCCGCTCCAACCTGATCGGCTCCAAAGTCATCGTCTACACTGACCATTCTGCTATCCGACATCTGATCCAGAAACAGGACGCCAAACCCAGGCTCATCCGCTGGGTATTAATGCTTCAAGAATTCGACCTAGAAATCAAAGATAAAAGTGGCGTGGAGAACGTTGTAGCCGATCACATCAGCAGAATAGAGGTTGAAGAAAAAAATAAAATCCCTATCAGGGATTCTCTTCCTGATGATCAGCTTATGAAGGCCACTCATAGTTTCCCTTGGTTTGCTGATATCGTCAATTATCTGGCCACAGGGATCATCCACCCGTCTGCTTCATATCAGGATAAAAGGAAATTCCTTCATGACATAAAACGTTATCATTGGGACGAACCCTACTTATTTTACCTCTGTGCCGACGGACTTTTTCGCCGGTGCCTTCCAGAAGAAGAAATAACTTCGGTTTTAGAACATTGCCACTCCGGACGCACGGGGGGGCACATGGGCGCCAAGAAAACTGCCATAAAAGTTCTACAATCTGGTTTCTTTTGGCCCACCATATCAAAAGACTCATATGATTTTGTCAAAGCCTGTGATAAATGCCAATTTTCGGGCAACATATCAAAAAGGGATGAAATGCCTCTTACCATGTGGCAGGAAATTGAGCTGTTTGATGTATGGGGGGTAGACTACATGGGACCTTTCCCCTCATCATATGGCTTCTCTTACATTTTGGTCGCAGTGGATTACGTCTCAAAGTGGGTCGAAGCTGTACCCACCATATCCAATGACTCCAAACCTGTTGTCAAATTGTTCAAAGAAACTATTTTTCCGAGATTTGGAGTTCCAAGAACGGTCATATCTGATGGCGGGACCCATTTCCTGGAACGAAGTTTCGAAGCGTTACTAAGAAAATACGGAGTCCATCACAAAGTTGCAACACCTTACCACCCACAAACTAGTGGCCAGGTAGAAGTATCCAATAGACAGATAAAAGCGATTCTTGAAAAAACAGTGAATAAAAACCGCACTGATTGGTCCACCAAACTTCCTGACGCCCTCTGGGCATACCGTACTGCTTACAAAACACCAATTGGAACAACTCCGTTCCGTTTGGTGTACGGCAAATCATGTCATCTTCCAGTAGAACTGGAACATAAAGCCTGGTGGGCCATCAAGCAACTAAACTTCGACCTTAAAAGTGCAGGGGAGAACAGACAACTCCAGCTACAGGAGCTAGAAGAACTCCGAATGACAGCATATCACAGTGCCAGAATCTATAAAGAGCAAACAAAAATGTGGCACGATGGACATCTTAAGAGAAAAGATATCGCCGTTGGCGACAAAGTGCTCTTATTCAACTCCAAGCTCAGATTATTCCCCGGAAAGCTCCGAACAAAATGGTCCGGACCCTTCACCATAAAACATATCTACCCAACCGGAGCCACCATTATTATCGACAACAGCGGAGGAGAACGAACGGTTAACGGGTACCGTTTAAAAAGATATTACATTCAGGAAGACAACATGCATCGACAAACCATCGACATCAGAGATGCTACGCCCACAGCATAACAACCTTACAGTTTCGTCGAGCCAGTGACGTTAAACTAAGGCGCTACTTGGGAGGCAACCCATGACTCCACGACTTAGTTTAGCTGCTGCCCTTGTTCTAATTACCTCTCACCCTATCACTTTGACACTCTGAGGACAGAGTGAGTGATAAGTTAGGGGGGGGGGGGGTACATTAGACAAGGGCAAGGTATCCTCTTCTGTATTATCACCTCACCTAACTCTAGAATCATGTTAGTCTCTACAAGTAAATAGCACTCAGACATCAAATGACGATTTATCAATTTCCACCTACTATGGATCCCATATTTTTGCTTCAATTCTTTATATGACTCTCCACAGGTCAAAATCAGGGCAGAAATAAGCCGAGATCTCGAGGATGAGAGGGAAATTAGGCAACTTCCAAATCAAAAAGTTCTGCAAGTGGACCACAAACCAAATAAGTTCATGCTGAAAAACTTTAAGAACAGCTTTCCTCTCTTCAAAATAAAAGAGGCTTGGCCGCCCAAAATAAATCCTCATTCCAAAACCCAAGCCTGTGAGTTTTTGAATAAAAGCCAGAGAGACGAATAAAATCATGAGAGTTGTGCCGCGCATAAGGACCTATATGAAGAACTGATAAAGGGCTCACCCGGCCGGCACATTCCGCTGCCCTCACAAAGGCAGATGTGTCGCGTCTGGTAGTGAAACCCTAAAAGTTCCAAGTATATGAAAAGGCTCATAAAGGACTTGCCCGGCCGGTACATTCAGTTTCCCTCATAAAGGCAGATGTGTCGTGCCCGGTAGTGAGATCCTAAAAAGCATAGACAGCCCCTCCCCCACTTGAAAGGGAGCTACACTTCAAAGCCTTTAGCCAACCCTCATACCCTCTCTAGCTTCCAGTAGGTTTCCAGAGAGGTATAAAGTTGATTAGAGTCAACGGCATGCACAAAATAAATGTGGTCCCAAGGCAAACTTTGAGATACGGAAAAACCTGAGATCCAAGCAACTCTCGAAATCCAAAGGAATCAAGGTAGGCAATAAGCCTCGATATGACCCCTGGGGAACTCAGGTCAAGAATTGAAGCAAGAGTATGGAGATCCTAATTAAGATCGCCTCGCCATTTCATGTCTCAGCTCTATCTAACTTGAGGACAAGCTAGACTCTAAGTTAGGGGGGGTGATAACATCCTATTTTAGTAGTTTATCTTAGTCTTTTTCTTTAGTTTTCCATACTCTTTTTACGTTTATACTGTACATAAACCTAATTTTATCCCTTTTTGTAAATACATCATCAAACTAACTTTTTCCTTTTTTACTTGCAGAAAAAGCACAAAAAATCATAAAAGAATAAACCAATCCCAAGACCGCATGGAGTTCAAACGGTCCCGAGACCGCATGAAGCCAAACGGTCCCAAGACCGCATGAAGCCAAACGGTCCCAAGACCGCATGGAGTTCAAACGGTCCCAAGACCGCATGAAGCCAAACGGTCCCAAGACCGCATGGAGTTCAAACGGTCCCGAGACCGCATGAAGCCAAACGGTCCCAAGACCGCATGGAGTTCAAACGGTCCCAAGACCGCATGGAGTTCAAACGGTCCCGAGACCGCATGAAGCCAAACGGTCCCAAGACCGCATGGAGTTCAAACGGTCCCAAGACCGCATGAAGCCAAACGGTCCCAAGACCGCATGGAGTTCAAACGGTCCTGAGACCGCATGAAGCCAAACGGTCCCAAGACCGCATGGAGTTCAAACGGTCCCAAAACCGCATGAAGCCAAACGGTCCCAAGACCGCATGGAGTTCAAATGGTCCCAAGACCGCATAGAGTTCAAACGGTCCCAAGATCGTTTGACGCCAAACGATCTCAAAACCGTTTGACGCCAAACGGTCTCAAGACCGTTTGACGCCAAACGATCTCAAGACCGTTTGACGCCAAACGGTCTCAAAACCGTTTGACGCCAAACGGTCTCAAGACCGTTTGACGCCAAACGATCTCAAGACCGTTTGACGCCAAACGGTCTCAAGACCGTTTAACGCCAAACGGTCTCAAGACCGTTTGACGCCAAACGATCTCAAGACCGTTTGAACCCAAACGGTCTCCAGACCGTTTGGACCTCACTCAAGGCCTATAAATAAGACCTCAAGGGCCATCCCTGAGAAGAGTCCAGACGTCCAGAGGTTGTCTCTCTACTACCAGAACAACTCCATCCACCGCCCGAGGCTGCCGGTCTGAGACTCACGTTCCATTGCAAAGCTACCTTCTCTCTCATCAACAAAGAAGGTGAGAGGAGAAGATCCGTCATCAAGCAAGCCACGAAGGGTGAAGATCGTTGCTCTCTCCACCAAGGGTTCAACCTTCTCTCCTCAGTGGAGATGATGTTCTTTCTATCTCTTCTTGCCTCCTCCTTTGTTGTTCCCTCTATGAGGAGCGAGTAGTTCCATCCACTGGGGCGCGGGGACTAGCCCCGCTGCCCATGTTTTGTACTTTGTACTAAAAAGATGTTATCCTTTCGTTTTAATACTAAATCGTTTCATACATGCTTGAATGATGGCCACGTTCTTGTATGCATCTATTGTCTTTTGTTGTGGTTTGTCTATGACCGCTCTCGAGACTCGAATACCGATTTAGTGTTGGTTTCTGGTGTGTGTATCCACCACGCATCCGTTTCGGTGTCTAGGAGTGTATCTCAAAGAGTGGAGTAAACTCACTATCATCCGTTGCACTTCCATCTGTATGGAAGTAACCTTGGTAAGTCGAGGAACACACTTTGCGAGGGGAATGATGTAAAGCATGTGACCATTTGATCGGGAATGGCTGGCGTTGCAACATTCCCGCACTTCTCGTAGCTAGGTTATCCGAATAGGAGACTAGGCCTACAAAGATACTATTCGATTTGATAATTATCGCTCGCTTGTTAGTTTCAGATGCACGTTTCATGAGGTGGAGTAAGATTCTCTCTTTGGAGACTACATATCTTCATTGACACGTAGAAATGTACCGAATGAGAGCTACTTAACCCTTGAAGGATGCGATGCATTGCTCTTGTCTTATAAGGCATCGGTCTTGTGGAACATCGAAGGATGCAATGCATCGCTCTTGTCTTACAAAGGGCATCGGTCTTGTAGAAAATCCTTGGATGCAATGCATCGCTCTTGTCTTATAAGGCATCGGTCTTGTGGAACATCCATGTATCTAGCTTATAAGTCTTGCTTGCTTAGTACATATACAATGCATGTGTAGTGGTGGTAAATACCCGCTTAACCCCAGTGATTCATCATCATTTGTTAAATCTTAGTTTTACTTGCTTTATTTACTTTTCATGCTTTAGTCTAAAAACCAATCAAAATCCAACTTTTCAATATAAGTGCCAATTAGTAAAATAACTAAGTGAAGTGTTGTACGTTTTCCATCTTGTTGCTTGCAACAAGACCGTTGTCTTTTGGGTTCGATCCTAAATCTGTACTATGATAAGGCTTCCATACTCTTATGGGGTTGGAGTTGTTATCTAAGCACCAGTTCTAGGTAAACCTAGGGAAGATATAAATCCTCTCTAGGGTTTTTGGTGCAAATTTTGGGACTCCCATTGGAAGAGTAAAATCTTTTGGTGTAAGTCTCAACTCCATCACCAACATATACTATCACTTCATCATAGCAGCAACACAATACTAGAAATACAATCAAAGGGCATTCCTTGACTCTCCATCGAAGGCTGCCATGACACATCATCAAGGGACTTACAAGGTCTCAAGATCATCATCAGTCACTCAGAGTCAAGTTCCCATTGGTCGATGATACTAAGGATTCCCATCGGTGCGAGCCTTGTCGCTCCATTAGAGGATACCATTTTCTGACTTACAATAGAAGGGCATACCAAATATAATAACCATCAGTAGATTATCGCCAGTGGACTCTTGTCAGTCAATGAAGCCCTAGAGTATCAGTAGATCACCAAACTTAGTCAAACCATCGGTACAGACTCTCATTAAGGGTCAATACTAAGTTATTTTCAATTGAATTTTTAGCATCTATGAGAGGATTGGGCCCCAAAGGCACAACTAAGTTGTGCAATGAAAGTGCATAGTTCCCTGCCTTATTATCCCTCTCATGACCCTAACTTTTTGAGTGCATAAACTAAATGTTAACTGCTGCTCAAAGGCAAGCGTTGTGCAATGAAAACCTCCCATTTCCATCGGCTCTAAGACGAAGGCCACTGAAGGAGGAACATCGAAAACCACCATCAAGAATTGATGATTGCCACAAACCCATTTTCATCTGAAACAAAGTGGAGACCAACAAACCCTAACATCAACCAATGGAGAAGGAGATAAATAGGAGGGGAAATAATAGAGCATTGATGATGCCCAACCATCAGTCTAGGACCATGGGAATAAGGCCTTCACCTTGCTTTCATTTTCATTCATCATCCAATCTCTCTCGTTGCAACTGATCTCCTCTAAACCCCTTGATTTTGTTTGTGCTTGATCTCCCCCAATTCCCATTGGTGGTTGTTTTTCCCTTGATGGTCATTGTATTATTGTGTTCACTAAATTAAATCTATGCTTTAAATCATTATTGGATGCCATTCTGATGAAAATATTCACCAAATGTGCTTGACCATGTTCCTCATTGGTTAGGTGATTAGGCTTGGGTTTTTTATTGAAAATCCATCAGCACTTGCTTTTCAACAAAGTTGTGAATCCTTCATCGGAGTCTTCTAATTATGTTTTGACCAACCTTCCTCTTATAAAATTTCATTGGCCCTAGTTGTTGAACATGTCGGTCATCGTCTGACTAAATGTCTAATTCCCATTTGTCTAAGGATGTTGTCCATCCCTGATGATAAATAACATCTTCGATGGTTGGGTCTCAGCTAATTTTACTACTAATCTATTTGTTAATTTCATATAGAAAACATGATGCTACCTTATATTCCTAATACTTGGATTCCACATCAAGGGGGAGATGCTGAAGTTGGTCCAAGATATCAACAAGTATCTAAGTGAGGACAAGGATGCCCTCTCTAAGAAGTATTCACAAATGTAGTTAGAAAAGGATTCTCTATTGAACCTATTGGTCGTAGTCCCATCTGAGTTAGAGGGAGAGAGATAAGCAACCCCTATCTCCTCTAAATGTATGCCATCAAATGATGAAGGGAAGAAGAAGAGAAAGGTAGTGAAAACCCCTCCCAACATCTCAAAAAAGAAGAAAACTAGGGTAGGGAGAAAAGTAGAATTAAAATCCAATTCTAAGGAAGTTGAATAGATAAAACCCATGTTGAAGGTCATAATAGAAAAGGCATACCCCTGAAACTACAAAAGAACCCCTAGTAGTGTTGTTGGGAAATTGGGCTGACAGATAGGCAGCGGAAACAAAAAATGTAATGCCCTATTCCCTAATCAGCAAGATCTCATCAACAAAGATTTATCTTAGAAGGAAGGTTTGCGAGAGTTATACATGGCCCTAGATAAAGTCCAGCAACAACTCTTGTTGTGGTACCATGCTTCTTCTCCAAGTAGCACTCGATCAGTCATCAGTGGTGGCCTCCTGGTGCATCACCATGGATGACAGTTGACAACATCATCCTAGCAGCAGGAAACAACCTTCTTACCTCTAGAGTAGTTCATGTAGACCACCAGGAACTCCATGTTATGCTACTACAGCCAACAAAAAGGAATTATCCCTTTGAATGTCAATCTTCTAAGATTGATTCACTCTCCCACAATTGTCTCTCCCTTATCGTTCCTCCCTTTTACGGGTGGAACTTGATCACTCTTTCTATTTGTTACCACAATCAGAGAGGACAATAATTATCAGAGCTTATTGTTGTGTTTGGGAAGCCCCAAGTAACCCTCTGTTTATAGGAGGTCCAGGGCCAGGGTTTCTAGCCGGTTTAGGAGTTGAAGAAACTAAATTCACAATTTTTTTGGAAACTATGAATGGCCAACCAGTCGGTTTGCATGCCAATCAGTCAGTTCATGCATGAACCGGCTAGTTCATTCCATGAATCTACCTGTTCATGCCATGAACCAGTCAGTTTGTGTAGTTTCTTGTTCTAAATCACATTGGTATTCAATGGACAATTAATCCACAACATGACGTCAGTGCTAATCCTTTGATCCAATCAAATTGACCATTGAACCGGGCAGTTCATCATATGAATCAGATAGTTGGGACCATGAACCGATCAGTTCACTAGGTGAACTGGTCAATTCATGCCCTGGTTCAGGCATTGTTCAACCAATGTTGATTCCAATTGACCTGACACTCCAACCGATCAGTTCAACACTTGAACCATTTAGTTTAGAGTCCAGTCAGTCAATTTTGAACCTCAATTGTTTAATTGAATACCTAAACATTTTAGTAATCAAGTTAAACATCATTCATGAGTAAGCTCCTATTCCAAGTGCATCCTATGTGTGTGACCTATAGGTCCCAAATTATGTTGGTAGTGAATGTCCGTAACCAATTTATGACATCACAATTAATGAGAAAAATCTAGCAACACATCATTTCTATCCAAGAAATTTGGAAAGTTGGAGAACAACTTTAACCTAGAATATGTGATCATTGTCATCATGGTCGTATAGTTCCTTTGTCTCTGATATCCGAATTGAACTCGAGGCATGGAATCGTCATCCTCTTCAACATTCAATCCATATTCCTTGAACTAGAGTTGATTGTCTGAGATGCATGTTAGTTCAAATATCACATATTGAATCATATGAGTATTGCCATACATTTCTCAGTCTCACTTATTAAGTGGCCTAGATATCAATCTCTTATAGGAGGGACAAATCTCATCTACATCACTCACACTCATCACTCACACTCAATTCCCATGTGTCATAGAGTACCTGAGCATTACATTTATGGAAACCATTATTCAAGGTCATGTTGGATGATGCCAAAGTCCAACAAACAACATGTGATGAGTGTAGTGACTTCAGGTCTAAGAACCACTTTCACGACTATCATTGTGAAAGACGATATTGACTACCATTCCATGGTATCCATGTATCACTCTCCTGGTGGGTTTGTCTGATACACCATTCTATAACATGTACTTCTGTGCTTGACTTGATATCACATATCATAACTAATGAGACTTTATCATCAGTCAACACACACTCTAGTCTTATGTATTATTGTTGTCTATTTTTCTTCCATAGTAATATACGACTAGGCACATAACAAGAATGTGTGTACTCTTATCATACATATGATCTCGTTGTCTAGGTCCTAAACCTAAAGACATATGTCATCAAGTAACACCGTTCTTTAGACATCTACTATGTCTTCTTATCATGTCATGATTGAGACAAACATAATAGACAGAATTACCTTTATCATTATCAAGTCAGGTATCTAATACCCCAATGCACTCATCATATGATTGGCTCTATGAGCATACATATCAACAAACTCCCACTTGCACTTTGAGACAATCAACCATGAATCTTATTCGAATTGACCTTAACATGTCTGTCATGTTTCTGATGTGCAAGCACTTTTCAGGCGGGTTAGCAACATCTGCTTCTAGTCGGTATTTTGTAAGTTTCTAGTCTCCTAGTTGTGTGACTTTTTGCATAAGATGGAAGTGTCATAGTATGATATCTGAGTTCCTTTGCCTAACCAATAGCTCTATTGTTGTCACAATATTTTTAATGTGTCATCAATGGTTTGGAACCTCCCACAATTTCATATATACAAACTTCAAGATCCATAAAGTATCCTTTGTTGTTCTCATAATAGCAAGATACTCAGCTTCTATTGTAGAACAACTGTCTCGTACTCAAAACTTTTTTGGCTTACAGTTCTATTTTAAGGTCAAACACAAATTTAGATTGTGATTATTAGCTTTATTTGTTGTTTTGAAAGATTTTATCAGTGTAACCCCTTACACCCAACTCTTTCTTATTACCATAACCTAGGAATGGATCCTTTTAGTACTTCTCAAGTACTTAAGTATGTTCTTTATGGTATTCTAGTGACTCTCACTAGGATCTGACACATATCCTCTCATCATGTCCAATACATATGAGACAATAAGATGAGTACATAATATTGCGGATGCAATTTAGCATATTACTCATGTATTCCTATTCTTCATAAGAACTATAATACTAGGCTCTATAGAGACTAAATTCACAAATTTTCTCTCATTGAGTCCTACATGTTGAACCCCTTCAGCATCTTGCCAACGTATGTGCTCTTTCTTAGGTCAAGAAGCTATCTGGATCTATATCTATATATTCCAATTCCTATCATATGGGATTCTTTACATAAACCCTTCATAGAGAAGGTATTTTCCTTGCTAGGTTTTAACATTTGTAGTTTAAGGATGTTATTCTCCATCATATGTGGAATATAAATATGCTCCCACTAAATTCGCATAATTGCATATTCCATCTTCATTCCCACTCAAGTCAAACTCTTCGACTGCTTTGTCAAATAGAAGATTCCCACTCTAAGATGCTTGCTTTAATCCACATATTCACCATTGTAGCTTACAGACTTTATTTGCAATGTTGGATTTATGAAACCTTCAGGTTGTGCCACGTACACATCCTCTCAATTATTCCTTGTTAAGGAACACAAATTTAACATCCAATTTGTCAAATATCATAGTCATGCTGATTTGCAATGGCAAGCATGATCCTGGTGGATTTAACCATGGAAATTGGTGAAAGGATTTCATCATGTTCAACAATTTGGACCGAAAGTATTTCATCATGTTCAACAATTTGAACTTGTTTAAAATCTATGCAACCAATCTTCTCTAATAGGTTTGTACACTACCATCCATGTCATTCTTTTCTCAAATACCCTAAATGCACCCTATAGGTTTTAACCCTTTAGGTGGATCCTTCAAGGTCATAACTTATTGGTTTACATGGATCCATCTTGGTTCTCATGGCCGCAAGCCATTTCTCATAATTCGGTCCCTCACTAGCTTCTATTAAGGTTGTTGTCTCATCATCTTGTGACCAACTCACTGCCTTTTTGAGTTATCATATACCATAATATTTCAAACTCAAGGCGTGTTCTTCTAGAACTATGAGGTTCTGTGTTACATAAGGAACTTGAGATTCCACAACAATTTGTGATTCTTCTCATTCCTATTGTACCTCTTTAGGTCCAACTTCTTCTTGTTTGTCTCAAACCTTTCAAGTTCTACTTTTCTCCCAGTGATTCCTTTGGAACTAAATTCCTTTTGGAATACAGCTATCCTGGCAACAAACAATTTTGTTGTTGGATTGGAAGAAAAGTAGTATTCAATAAAATAACATTTATGTGATTTATGGAAAAACTTTTCAAGAATCAATCCTAATCCTTATAAAATACATATCGGGACACCTCCCATGCCATATCTCATATGGTGTCTTCTAAACCATTTTAGACGGTACATAGTTTTAGTGTAAAGCATGTGCCCAAAAAGGAAATTACAAAATTAGCTAGATTTATTGATAATCGTACCATGACTTAACATGGTGTGATTCCTTCTTTCTCATACATCATAATATTTCAAGTGGAGTTCATCATGATACACTATCATGATTTCCTCAAGCTCTTTATTTCAAAGTATTTTCACATCAATCATATCGAATTATTTTAATACTTATACCAAACGGGTTATGTACTTCATTAATGATATCTTTGAACACTTCAAGAGATTCAAACTTGTATTTTATTAAATACAAACACCATACTAAGATTATTAGTAGATATAATGAGGTACTAATAACTACATGTAGCATTTATTCTAAAAGGTACATATGCATCAGTATGTATGAGCCCTAATAGAATAGTCACTCTCCTACTACATCTAGTGAAGATGCCTTTGTCATCTTGCCTAGTAAATAAGACTTGCATGTCTCTATTGGTTAAATTACCAAAAGAGTGCAGATAACCGTCAGTATGGATTGTAAAAATGCATATTTCATTTATCTACTTTTAAATGACAATGTTGTAGGTATTCATGTTTGATTCATCGAGTCATTCATTATATATATAATTGTGTCTCAAACTATCAAATATAAACTATGTGACGTTGGCACACTACCATAAAAAAATGTCAAATATATTCATAATATTCTTGTCCATACAAGATACATGATGTATTTCATTAATGGTAGGTACATAATAGCAATTCACTAATTCTATTACAAGCCCATTACATGAATGATAAATTCCAACTGTAGTGGCAACAACACTTGCTCTGTACAGTTCTAGCTTAATTCTTCTCAGGTCCCGAAGTGGAGATCTCTATCTCTTTCTTCTTCCTGAGTTCCTCTGATATAAAGAGGACGGTTCCTTTTCCAGTTCCCATGTTGGTGACAAAGGTGGTACTTTTCTTCCTTATTCACTCATCCCTTATCTTTTAGTGCAAAAAACTTTGACTTCTAGCTATCTTTATAACTCTTCTTAGCTTTGCATTCACCCTTGGGCTTCCCTATATTTATCATCATTACAAATTTGGGTTTGTCCTTCTTCATATGTGCTTCATCTGTCCTCAACATGCCAAGTAATTCTAACAACTGCTTGTCAAAATCTTTCATGATGAAGTTCATGACAAATTGGTTGTATAATTTTGGTAGTAACTACAGAATCACATTTGTGGCCAACTCTTAACCCAAGGGGAATCCCAGTCTAGCAAGGTTCTTCACATACCCAATCAACTTCAGTGTATGGGGACCTACTGGATCTCCTTCTGCCATGTTGCACTTGAACAACACCTTAGACACATCATATCTCTCTTGTCTTGCTTGATCTTGGTACATGTTCTTAAGATGTGTAACCATCTCAAAAACATCCATGTTCTCATGTTGTCTATGTAGCTCATATTTCATTAAGCATAGCATCAGGCACTTCACATCCACAATATCTTCAGAGTGCTTCTTGGAAGCATCCCTATCAGTCTCAGGTGTAGTGGGAGGAGGTTCATCTGGCTCTGTGTCTCCAGGATATAGAACTTGTGTTGTTGAGTGAGAACAATTCTCAACATCCTGAACCAGTCATGGAAGTTGTTCTCGTTCAACTTGTCCTTCTCAAGGACCGATAGAAAAAAAAACATGTTTGCGTTTGCCATTAGATTCTACAAAAGAAATTTTGTAACTTTGTCAACATATTTTTTATTTGATTTGATAATATTATCAATATTAATTGGGCCTTTAATTAATTATTGCTCCCATGATTTTTGTTCAAATTGATAGCCCTCACTATCAATTTGGAAGATTGCATCATACAACCTTCTAGTGAGCTAAGATCCAAAATAATTAAGTTAATTTCCAACCAGCATTGGTGCTCATAACCAATTATTAAGGTAGGAAACATTTTCCAATTGCATCGTATGCAATTCTTGGATAGATGGTATGCACAACTCCTTTCCATAGTCTATTTGTATGCTTCTAGGCACTTAACCCTATTAAAGTCACCTAGTTAAGCCTGACCCATAAGCCAACACAATAGAATATGCACCATGAAAGGGAAGACCCACATATCTACCATCACACTTCTACGAGATAGATGGCGTTCCACGGTAGGGTATGCCCACACTTGGTCGATCAAGCTTTTCATATGTGTTGCTTTTGGAAAGCATCTAAGAATGAATATTTATTGAGGAATTTTATATAAGTACATATACATATCCAATAACCACATACTTATAGTATGTATCATATATATGCTATAACCACAACAAAAACATGCAATCAAAAATATATGAGCAATGGTTATGGTCATACTAATGTAATTCCATGAAGCCATAAGGAATTACCACCACCTAAGGTCCACATTATATGTAGAAACTTGTTTTTGGTGAAGATCTATGTTGGAACCAATCTGGGTTGAGCCGTTCAACACTTGAACGGGTGGGCTCGCCTCCTGGTCAGTCAGTTGGTCTCTTGAAATGGTTTTCTAGTTCTTCAGTTCAAGCAGCGTATGGACTCCTCGAGCCAACCGATTGGACCACCAGTTGATCAGACTATCTCCTCCTGTCACTTGGCCTCCGCAGTCCTCCATTCAATCCGTTCGTCTCATGATTCGGTCAGTTTGTCAGGTGCAGAATGTCTTCTCATGACAAAAATAAATTAAAACTATCCTATTTCATATTACATTATAAAAGGGAAAACTGCAAGTTACATTCTAGGGGAAATAGAAAGAAGAGTGTTATTTTATATTTTGAAAGAATGAGAGAGGCTCAGTATGCAAACCAAGTAACAACATGAAATAAACCAAACAACCCAACACACAATCAACAGGGGTTTTGGCCACAACCATGCATACATCCACCATTAAAACACTTTTAAAGAGATGCATATTGATTGCATTTATATATCATATCATATGTTTTTATTTATATTTGTGAGGTCGTATGTGGTATTTAATCGGATATGCACATTAATCATTATAATATTTGTATCGTATGCAATAAAATAAATCGAAGCACATCAATTTAGATCCTTAATACACCCTAAATTGGTGTGGCTCTGATATCACTGTTGGGAAATCGGGGCGAGAGATAAGGTAATGGAAACAAAAATTTTAATGCTCAATTCTCTAATTAGAAAGATCTTGTCAACAATGATGTATCTAGGAAAGAAGGGTTGTAAGAGTTATACCTAGTCCTAAAGTAAGTCCGGTGACAATTCTTGTTGTAGTAGTGTGCTTCTTGTCGAAGTAGCACTCGATCAGTCATCAGTGGTGGCCCCCTAGTGCATCACCATGGACGGTGGTTGATGGCATCCTCCTAGCGACAGGAAATGGCCTCCTTGCCTCTAGATAGTCCACGCGGACCACTGGAAACTCCACTTTATGCTACCAGAGCCAATGGGAAGGAGTTGTCCCTTTGAACATAAATCAGTTAGGATTTATTTTCTCTCCCACAATTGTCTCTCCCTTGATGTTCCTCCCTTTTACAGGTAGACCTTGCTTGGGCTCTCTATTGGTTACCATAGCTAGAGAGGACAACAACTGTCAGATCTTATTGTTGTGTCTGAGAAGCCCCCAATACCCCTCTATTTATAGGAGGGTCAGGGCCAAGGTTTCCAATCGGTCTGGGAGTCGAAGAGACTAAATTCACAAATTTTCTAGAAACTACAAATAGCAAACTGGTTGGTTTGCATGCTCAACTGGTTAGTTTGTGCATGAATCGATCAGTTCGTGCAGTTTCCTATTCTGAATCACATTGGTATTCAATGCACAATTAATGCACAACATGACATTAGCACTAATCCTTGATCTAATTGAATTGACCATTGAACTGGGTGGTTCATCATATGAACTAGTCAGTTGGGACCATGAACTGGTCGATTCACTAGGTGAACCGGTCGGTTCATGCCATAGTTCAGGCATTGTTCAACCAATGTTGATTCTAATTGACATGACACTCCAACCGATCAGTTCAACACTTGAACTAGTCAGTTTAGAGTCCAGTCAGTCAATTTTGAACCTTAATTGTTTAATTGAATACCTAAACATTTTAGTAATCAATTTAAACATCATTCATGAATAAACTCCTATTCCAAGTGCATCCTATGTGTGTGTCCATATAGGTCTCAAATTAAGTTGGTAGCGAATGTCTATAACTAATTTATGACAACATAAGCAATGAGCGGTATCTAGCAACATGTCATTGCTACCCAAGTAAATTGGAAAGTTGGAGAACAACTTCAACCTACAATATGTGATCGTATAGTTCCTTTATCTCTGATATCCGAATTGAACTCGAGGCATGGAATCATCATCCTCTTCAGCATTCAATCCATGTTCCTTGAATTAGAGAAGACTGTTTGAGATACATGTGAATTCACATATCACATATTGAATAACATGAGTATGGGCATACATTTCTTAGTCTCACTTGTCAAGGGCCTAGATATCATAAGAAAATGATGAGACAAGTCAACTTCTACTTCCCTTGCACCTATCACCAGTGGTTGTACATTGAACTCACTTTAAAGTTCATGCCATCCTTAAAGAAATTCCATGTAGGGGAAGACAACAAAGAACGAGCCATGGAAACTTATAAACTATATGTCTGCATTTTGAATAAGGAATACATGTTGACCAAATGTATGTCGAACAAAATGTTCTGTGAGATCGATGAGCAAGTAGCTACCTACAATGCAACTGCATATGATGGAGAGGTACGACAGTTCAATACTGACAAGGTCTAGGAAAAGTTAATCGAGGAACCAAAGCATACACTTGGGAAGTCAAAAGCATCCCAGATAAACTCCATATTCATGCAAGTTATTCACAATATAGTTGTGTGTGTAATCTTGCTGATTCTGACACAACAAATGTGACAAGAGAAGACCTCTTTATAATGTGAAGTGTAATGGAGAAAAAGTCTATAAACATAGGGCACCCACTAATTGACAAGTTACCTACAGCAACTAGGCCATATGGATTGAAAGAGATATGTATGGAAGGATAGATAACTCAGTTAGGATTTCACCTTTAAATCCCTTGACTCCTAAAGAAAATTGAAGAGAGCAAGGGTGATGGATTTTTTGGTCTAAAGTATCTACTCTCTGTGTCTAAAATTGCCAAGAAGGCAGAGAAATTTTAGTACAAGTTTGCAAAGACTAACAACCTATCACCCCTCCCTGAGATGAGCAACTATGATTAGTACAAGCTTCTCTTCTCCATGTAGGAAATATTCAACATGATATTCAGTGTAACAACATAGTAGGTCAGGGTTGAAACAAGTATAATAGCCCGGAGACAAAATGAGACCAAGGCAAAAAAGATTCAGAGCCAACACAAAGGAATAAGCTAAAATTTAAAATACGTAAAGTTGTTTCCAAGGGTTCAAAGGTTGAACAGGGTGCCATTTCAGAACAACACCAAGCCTTAGTCCAAGCAAATGTCAAGGAGGATCCTAAAGCAGTTGATAGAGGACATAAAGACCATGTCATACATGAGATCGAATAAGATCCAATGCATGCAAGGATAAAGATGAAAAAGACAAAGACCAAGCCTATAAAAGGGGATCCCATGTGATAAAGGCAGTAGAAACCTCAACATGAATCCCACCAGGACAAAGGAAGGATGTTTTACACCATCACCTTGGGTGGTGGAAAATACAAAAGAAGCACAAGTATCATGCCCCCCACCATTTCATAGAGGAAACAGTTGCAACGAAACCTACATTGCCGCCATAAAACCAACCACATCTTCCTAATCTAGAAGAAGAACCTAGATGTCAAGTTAACATTATGTGTGAGAAAATATTAAACTCTTCTTCCAATTTTTCATTTTTATTTTCTAGCCTGCAAGCACTGACAATGCATGTAGAAAGGATCGGCGGAGAATTGCACCTCTTTTGTAGTTTGTGAACGAATTCATAGAGTATTAATGCTAGATTATGACAAGCATGGCCACATTGGCACTAGAATTGGAAAATGTATAGGAAGAGCATGATGAGATGTGGATAGAACAAGATGAATTGAGAGAAGAATGGCAGGATTAGCTAATATGATATGAAGAAAAGTGTGCAAGAAAAAGATTGCAATGTGGGGAAATCCCATCCTGGTCATTTGCACCATCAAGCCCGCCAACATTTTTGTCCCAAAAAGAAGCAGATTAACCACCATCTGCTACTAAAAAAGAAAGATAGCACCAAAAATGTCAAAGTAAGTAAAGAATTTAGGGCGTCAATATCAACTTTAACCTCTCGCTAATCACTAATGAGACTCTACAAATAGATAAGGAAAAAAAGGTCACACTTGTATAACCATTAAAAGTTTGTCCCCAACAAATCCAAAGGGAAAGGCCACCTCCACTAGAAAACATAGTACCAAATGAAGAAGTGACAACATGTGCAGAAGATGTAGCACATGAGGTACTACAAAAAGAAGAGTCCATATAGACTACAGAGCAGATGCTATTGAAAGAGACAAGTCTTATGGATTTAGACATCTTTACATCATATATTTGTGACATCTACCTTTGGTTTAGTGAAATTGAAGATCTAGTCCCAAAAATTAATGCATCAACTAATGGGACTGTGGCGGGAGAAGCTAGAGCAGAAGAAGAGCTCTATAACAAAGATGAAGAAAGGATGCATTTATTATTTAATGGCATGCCCCCTCAAGGGCTCTGTCCCTTTTTCCCTGAGCCCAAAACATGAGAATTCAAACAAGGCCCCATGCCTCCACCCCTTGCAAAATGGAGGGAATGGACATGGAGGCAGTGTCAAGGATATCATGTAGATATGTTCATTTACTTGAAAATATTCTCAACAACAATATTTGAGGAGAAGACATTCTATACACCAACAAGAGGCGCTCCTTGATGAGAGATCATTTTAGAGGAATCTTCAAGAAGAAGAACATGTGAATGAACTAATATTCAAGGTCATGTGTGAAAAAATCCTTGAAGAGTTCCTAGAATCAAAGAAGGTGCAACCAATATTTAACATGACAACAACTCTCTCCAACTGTCTCTTCCATAAGAAAGAGTCATCAAAGTCGGTCCTCAGGGTATAAGATGTAGTAAATAGATAGCAGACCAAGTTTATCGTGCATCCATTCAAGATCAAGGACCATTGGCTTCTGATAGTGGCTTACCTTTATAAAAGATGCATGGTCATCTATAATTGTTGCACCCAAGAACTCAAATGCAATGTGATAGTCTTCTACAATGTGAAGGCACATGATATTTAGAAAGTCCCAGTATGGATGAAAAATGCAATCAAGGGGGATGTAAAATGGCATAAAACGATTGGAAGACTTTTGTGATCAACACCAACTTATTGTATTAAGGTTGATGGAGGTTGTTAATAGAAGAATTCCTTTTAAGGATCTTCTCCAAGGAGACTTACATAGGTTGTAAGGCCTATATGAGATGGACATTATTTACGACAGACACTTCTTCCATATTGTAGCAATGCCTCTAGATGTTGTGCCATGGAGATTTTATTCAGGTGTACCTTTATCTAGAGAAGAGTCCATGATGAGAGGTGATGAAGGAATTATGGATTGGCCCATTAGATAAAGAAAGTGCACTATTATGGAAAAAGGGATGGAACACTACTGTGAAGCAACAACAACAACAAATTGTTATAACAGCAGAAGACCATCAGAACCTCCAAAGGGAGGAAAAACAAATAGAAGAGAAAAAAGAAATGTCCCCTCTGAAAATATGAACCAAGAAATGACTTTCATGCCTACAGAAGATGTAATCCCTACTATAACAACCAACCTAAGGAGGGGGAGGTTAGAGATGAAATGCTTGCTGATGATGTCCTCCTAACCTAACCAGATTTATTGACTTTCTAGAATTTTAAGAAGTAGTACATGATGGGCCATATAGGACTATCACATCTATGTTCTCAAACTTTGATAGGTTGGCATGTGAAATCCTACCACAAGATAACTTGGACATGTTTATGGATAGGTTGAAAGAAGATAATAGCACTGACAACACTGTTTTTCAAAGGGATGGAATCTGTGTGATAAAAGACAACCTCTGATCACATTGAAGATTAATATGTATATATGTCTATGACTATAATGTTGGCCTACCAGTCTCTACTAGGATATGGTCTTCTCAATGTACACATGGCATATTGTCTTCTATAGGAGGATCTCTTGCAGAGTAAAAATTTGGGAGAGAAGGAAAAACTGATCGAATGTGACAAAAGCTCTCTCCCAACCTTCATCTTTCTCCCTTTCCTACACGACAACCACTAGACCATGTTGGCAGTGAACATCAAATTAAAAAAAATCAGCATGTACAATAGTTCTAACATTGAGTATGGGCTGAAAAAGTATACCATAATTGTTGAGGTGGATGCTAGGCGCCGCCTAGGTGCCCAAGTGCCTGAGGGGGGTCCTCTTGGGCCATCCACTTAGTTAAACTGACATTTAGTTGCCCAGTCAGGTTCCTAGGACTTCCTGGGCGACTGCCTAGGGGCTTCTAGCCCACCTGGAGTGCCTAGACAATTTTTTTTAGGTTTTTAAAATTTTGTATATGTCATGTTAGTATCATATTTGACATGAATAAATGATTTCATCTATTTTTAGACTTCTAATTCACTCTAACATGCCTATTTAGGGTGTATCACACTAAATATGTTACACCAAGTACCTTATATATGTGAAATATATTGTATATCATGTATTTCTATATCATTTGATTTAAGAAAAGGATGCACCTAGGCACCCAGCCAGGTCAGGCCACTGCCTGGCCACCTTGATAACTATGAAGTATACCACAGAGCACCACTTAGGAAAAATATAATGCTTGTGTATAATAAATCATTAAGGTTATACTAGCTCATGGAAACAGACACAAGTACATCCTCAGAAAGTACTTCAAGAAGCCATAGTTATGTCATAGAAGTCCTAACCAGACAACGCTATCCAATGACTGCGGCTTCCACTACCTCCTATGGATGTAATTTGTGACCTATAGGTATGTCAAATTGAAAGACTATAAAACAAGCTCTATCATCATCTTCACAAAATATACACAGTACAATTGTTTTGGTCCTACTAGACCAATGAGGGACTCCTTAACAAAGAGTAAACCTCGCTAGTTTACATTCAACCTCATTCTTTGACACTCTGTGTCAAAGTTTAAGATAATTTTAGGTGTGTATATAGGCAAGGGAGGTACTATCTTCTTCCCTCTACATTAAAATAGCTTCTGCTTTTCTAGCATTGCACATAGTTTTTATTCCAAACGTTCCATCAATTTTTAAACTTTTTGATATTTTAAGGAAATACATGTTGAATTATTGCTTAATTATAGTTAGGAAAGTATTGCTGAGATGAAGGATAAAGTTTTGCTTAAGGAAATTTTGGATCCAATTTTCATGAAAGTTATCCTCTCTCCTAGACTAGATCTACATACCTCTAGCTATATGTTAATGTATCTTTGTATCAAGTGACAGATTTGGGCCAATAAATTCACCTAACAACCTACTTAGTGATCATATTTTTGCATCATCATCACCTCAAGACACTACAGACCGCTAATGGATAGTTGCAACCCCTGGAAAACATTTTAGAGATGAGGAGGATCTAATTTGATACACTCTTCAATGATCATTTGAACCCTCGAGTACAAGTTGGAAATGTGTAGATCTTGTAAGAAGGAAAAAGCTACCCCTTCTAGTTCTATAACCCCCAGAGGGATAAAAGAGGTGTGGCCACTCACCTACACTAAAATCATATCATACCTTATCCATGAGGAAGAATAAACACTTCAGAGAGATTTGTGCCTGGTAAGAGCTGAAAGTTATTGTCCGAATGGTGAATAGCTATGCGCAAGAATGTGGATATGTTGTGCATAATAGCAAAACCTAAAAGCCAAAACATACCCCATTGTCTTTCCAAAGAAGAAGGGCATGCTACACTACAACCTTGGACCTCCCAATACACATTCTCTTTATTACCCCAAAATAAATTGGGAGTGAAAGCTCATTTCTGTATGATGGAGGCATAGTTAGCTTGGAAATGAGGCTCAGAATATACATCACAAAGCAGGAACCCTTCTTTTTTAGGAAAGGACTAACAAATAAAATGGTCATGCAACTCTTAATTTTTGAGAGGGAACTTGGGACATAGTAGGCAGACTAAGATCTAGTCAAAAATCTTGATGTGAAGATAGCATAAGAATATGATCACAAATCTAGATTAACTAAACTAAAAAAGCCCTACATTGTCACTTTATATTTTAATTTTATTTATCTGCTTGAAGACAAGCTATATTCTAAGTTAGATGGGGAGTTGATAACATCCAATTTTTTTGGAATTTACATGCTTGTTTTATCCCCATTTCTCGTAGAATTCTAGGTTTTATATCAATAAAGCTTATTTTACTTACTTTTTAAGAATATTTCCCTCCTTATTTATAGTTTATATCTTTTGTAGGAAAATGGATAACATCCAACACTCCCATAGGCCATTTCTTGATGACCCATTGGGTGACCTAAGGCAATGTTGAAAAAGTCTCACAAGAACACCATCATCCACCCACCAACAGTTCCCAACATTGAACAAGTCTTGCAGGAACACCATCAACCACCCACCAATAGTGCTCCCTTAAGTACTTAGCCTTGACAGGCAGATGATACCCAAACTAACCACTAGCTAGTCGATGGTGGAAATTTCACCATCGACTAGATCCCAATGCCAATGCCCATCAGACAACAGTCAGATGTCTGGGAAGACTCAAAGTTTCCCTGACGACTAGCATTGATACCCCATTAGAGCCCAACTGACAAACATGCAAATTGGAACTATCTTGAAAATTAACATGCATCCTCCCCATGAACTCTAATGTCCAGGCATAACACCCATGAGCCCAATGAATGAATAGTCCTAATGACTGGCCTACATCTATTTTGACAATTGGGCAAGAATCCCCCGATGGTTCAGTAGAGGACCATCAACTAATCTAATTCCTACAAAGCACCCCGCCGATGTAGTTAGTTAATCACGTGCCATGAGGCACGTGTTTCATGATTTGGGTTGCAAGGAAGTACCCCACAGTTAGATGCATTGGGTACATGAGAACCTTATAAATAGATATGCACATCCCTCATTGAAGACACTTTGGGATCCATGATGAAGTATTGTCCAATCGCATACTCACCATCAACCATCAAAGGATCAGGATGAGAGTCCAAGGTTCTTCATCACCCACCTTCATTCCTCAAGGCATGGAAGGCCATATTCGATATAAGAAGGACTATCAAAGCAACCGTCATCACCATTGTCATGAAGAAGGAGGCAACCATCGACCACTAGTACTCCCTTATGGATATATTTTTGTATTTCTTCCTTCTTCCCCCTTTTTTCATCCCCCTTCATTGATCCATATTGAATGGATTCATTCATCTATAAATTCATATTGTCTCTCATGAACATGAGTGCCTAGTCCACATAGTTGGGTTGGTAGTAACCACTAAGGCTCTCCCAACATGTATATATTAATATTCCATTGAATCATTGTAATCTTGGCAATGTTTATCTCCATACTCTTGCTCTTTAATGCTTCACTTGCATGATTATCTACCATCTTATGTTGTTTGATTTCTTATACCTTAAAAGAGTAGTATTGGTATTGATCTAGAGTTTTGGAGTAGTATGGATGCAGGAGAATGTTGGAATACTAGAGCTAATGATCATAACTTTGTATTTTAAATTTTTTGTTTGCCATCTCTCTCTAGAGAGAGATGAAAATGATCTAGATCTAACCCTATCTCAAGAGAAGGGGTGAAATACACTTATGATGATTTCTCACAAACTATGCTAAAGTGTATATGATGGGTGTGAGTATTGCATGTTGGTGAGAGTTCTTAATTGGTGAAACCCAACCTAGGTTCTATCCACATATTGAAACATACCCAAAAAATCTACACTATTCTTGTTTTCTTAATTAAATTTACTTTTACTTCTCATTGCCTTATTCTTTGTTGGTTGCATTGTTATCTAGGGGATACTTATCTCTCATTTTGGTTAAATGTATATGAGCTAAGATCTCAAATACTAAACACTTAACACCCTTATCCTTGTGTTTGACCACATTTACTACACAAGACCTTGTATTATCATTGTGGGTGACTAATTATCGGGTTATAAATGTATGATTACTCTAGATCCTCCTCCATTTTAGATGTGAGATCTTAAGTGATCATTCTGCTCAAATACCTCATCTTGAACTCTTCAATGTATCATGTACATTTACTCCTTCACAATAAAGGCCTCTATGATATATTATGTGGTGTTCACATCATATAGAGTCTAGTTTATTCTTTAATTCGTTATTTTTTTCATATATTGCACATCTCTTATCTTAACTCTTATCCTTATGTTATATGCATTAGACTGCAGCTAATATATTAACATTATAGATTGTATATTTCTTGATCAAAAATATAATAGCATACTTTAATATACTAAAAAGAATCTATGCATTTGTTTTTTGAGAAAAAAATGAAGAAAATGACATACTTTAGTGTACAAAAAAGAATTTCAATTGTATTCTAAATAATTGTTTGTTTGAAAAAAAATAAAAGAAATCTATTTTTTGTATTTTAAATTATTTGTTTGAAAAAATGAAAAACAATGAACTATGAATGCATACTTTAATGTAGTAAAAATAATCTATGATTTTATTTTTTATTATCTCAAATATATAATTAGAAGAAAATGAATATAAATAATCATATTTTTTAGCAATCATTCTACTATTGTAGAATTGGGAAAACTTGTATATATTTGTGCCCTTAATATATGATACTTGATATTATTAATAAATTCACATACAATAATGTAATGTTGAATACTTTTAAATTCATCACGAGTTGTCTATTTAATATGAACATGTAATGGAAATCTCAAATTGAAAATATCCAATAGAGAAAACATGAACTTATCATTATTCACATTTAAGATTAATTTCTACAAAAGTATGGATAATAGGTAACTTTCCACTCACCTCAACATGGACTCTAGACATAGAGCTCAAATATAGACTAACACAACCCCAATATGGGAGAAAACTCCCCAAATCCACCTCTCGATTAGTTCCTCTTATCCTGGATGTTGCCTAATGGAGCAAATAAAAGATGGAAAAGGAAAGAAACAAACTTTGATAAATATGTGGAAATGATTTATTATAATAAAAGAGGTAGAGAAGAAATAAAATCAACCAAAACATTTACCTTAAAGGGTCTACCACTAAATTTTAAGTCCTCTGGCTGATCCTCACAATCTCCAGTTTTACCTAGAAATTTCCTTTATCAATGGTAACCACTCATATTTTAGGGTATGGAATGATTTCTATTAATATTACATATACAGGATTAAAATTTTATCAAATTCTATTTAGTACCTATCAAGATATGACATATTTTGTGATTGGCTGAGCTAGCAATGCTAGGGTGAAATTGCACCAACCATTAGCCAAAGTGCCCCAAAATGCTAGGTTGAAGCCTGAAATCGACCACTAGAGGGAGGTTGAAGCATGAAGATTGCATCATAAGCACATAATGATGGACCAAAGAGGTCCAATCAACCAAGTCAGCTACACCCAAACACTTTGCTTCTAGTCAAAGTGACCTGCCACTGTGGTCTTGCATCGGTTGATGGGGTATTTCCAAAGAACCCACATTGATTGTAGTATCCCAACCACTACGTCTCTGATCTAGCCCAAACTGCTTACTTTCAACTCTTCTAATTGATCCAACATTATGCATTAGTTTATATGGTCTTCACATCAATCAATCCACACATTTTTAAGTCATTTTTTCAAACTCATGTGTGCAAAGTTCTATATATTCGCAAAGAAAATGGGGAGAAAAGAAGAAGAGAAGAAGACAGAACAAGGGAAAGAAAAAGGAGGATCCTTTTGGGAAACCAGGCAGTTTCTCGAATACCATGTGACCAGAAATTCTTATTGTGAAGATCGCGGTAACAAAGACTGTCATATAATATAGCCTTGTCTCAAGGTATGATGTAACAGAGAGACAACATACCATAATCTATACTAATGCTAATGGGCTTGAGGAGAGTCAATCCATATAGGTAATACAAGTGAATTAAATAATAGAAAATACCACCAACAACCCCTTTTCAGCTGAATTTCAATATGTTTTTTTTACTTATCCATATTAAATTGTATTATATTACCATGCATTAATCAAGGGGGAAAACACAAAAAGAAAAAAATAATCCAAAAACTGAGACCAAGGTTTTCCTTAACCTCAAATTTACCATAAAAGTAAAAATAGGGTAGTAATGACTTATGTGTGCCCGATGATGATGAGTTGAAGAAATAATTTCTGGAAGGTGCACACTCTTACATGTATTCCATTCACCCAAGCAGTTCCAAGATGTATAGAAACCTCAGAGAATTGTACTTGTGGTCATTGATGAAGCAAGATGTCATGAGCATGTAGTTAACTTCCATGTCAACGAGTTAAATCTAAGCATCTGATCACAAGATACACCTTGAGCCATCTCCCTATTCCTATGTGGAAGTGGGATCATATCATGTGGACCTTCTGTTAGTTCTACTTAGGTCATCACATGGTTTTCATAGATATGGGTGATTGTGGACATTCTCAAGTTCATGAAGTCAACATGGGTTGCACCAAATCTATCCAAACTCTATATAAATGAAGTGTCTAAATTACATGGAATTTGAGTTCCTACCATACCAAATAGAGATCAAAAGTTCACATCTAGATTCCAGAATCCTTAAGTTTGAAATTAGTACAACATTTTATACCCAGGAAACTGGATATTAAGGAAGACTAATCAAACACTTGAGGACATGTTGAGATTGTGTATTATAAATTCAGTGTCAATTGAGGACAACAACTTTGTTTACGAAGTTTGTATATAATAGTAGTCAACACTCTAGTTTGGGTAGGGCTTAATACAAAGCAGTATGTAAGAACAAGTTTATATAAATCATTTCCTAATTTGTAGTCAGTGAGGGGCATATTTTCGGTTTAGATTTAGTTGAGGAGACAACAGGATAGATATCAATGATCAAACAACAACTACACATGATAGATAGAAAATTCATGCAGAGAAAAGATGCAAATTGCATGACTATGATGTTGAATATGAATTTTATCAAAAAGTGTCAAAATAAAAATGTATTTTGATGTGTGAAAGGTAAGGCAAGCTAACGGACAGACATATGAGACCCTATCCAATTATTAGAATGGACTAATGGCAAATAAGCACTTGCCACAAAAAGTAGTGAATCTGCATGATGTGATCCATGCCTCCACACTAAAGATATGTCATCTAGGTTCATATAAGATCATGGATATAGAGACAAAAAGTTGAGAGACGACGTTCCTTTTCCAAAATCACACTTCTGATTTCAGATAACATGATTTAGAACCAAAAGGGAATTACCTCAAGTAAAATATGTGTGGAAGAATCATGATGTAGAGGACAACATGGGAGTTAGAACTAGAGGTGTGTAACAAGTATATGTTTTCTTCTTATAATTTTACAATAATAGTTTTATTAGAGGGGAAGATTATTACTAAGATTAAGCTTATATAGTAATCCCAATTTTATAGAAATCCTAATATCAGTTGAGAGATTTTAAAAAAAAAATTAATAATATTTGGTAAAATGATTGAATGCAACACTAATTTTAGTTTGTTGAAGTAAAAAAATATGTTTTGTGTACATAATGGAATTAATATTAAAAGAGGGTCAAAATGATATAACAAAAGTATGAACATGCATGCCACCTGCCTTTATAGAGAGAGTGCATCAATTGGTATGAGGGTCAAATGCATCAATGTGTTGGTCATATTGAACAATTTGACAGTCACATATTACCAAAGGGTGATGGTGAGTCGCTTCGACTGGAAGTATGTTTCTTTAATAAATCCATGTCGCACTAACAACTTGTTTCTATTGATTTTGGGGTTCTTCAATTGCCACAATTGATTGATGTCATTTTTCTTTGACTGTATACCTTGGTCGATGCCATAATGCGTCAATCAGGATCGATTCCACCTATAGACATTATGTCTTGAACCAATCATAAAATTCATAATATATCAAGTTTTACTCAATATAAATAGATTGAATCTGAAAGGAAAATTTTCTTTATTCCTCTCCACCTAATCTAAACACTAATTTTACATTGTGATGGTTTAACAGGCAATTTAGGTAGAAAAACCCATGACATAAATAACAGACCTAAAATTAGATTATTAAGCTAGAATTAATTGTGGTGAATAATTTTTTACATGTATCTTCTTCTATTCTATCCTTGGTGAGGAAGAATCAATATGTCAATGTTGAATAGAGATATGATCTTCTTTCACTTCTCCCTTCTTGCTTATGAAGGTGAATTCCTACATACATGAAGTATGATAGTCGACTAGGATAAGTGGAATTTATATTTTTAGCTTGGATTTGATCACAATAGAAAAAATCTAACTAAAAGATAGTGGGAAAAATCAAGAATTTATAAAATTCACTAAAATATGTGAAAATAATGGTTTATCATCATTGCTTACTGATAATTTTAAAACAAATAAGTTTTGATTTGGATTTTTAGATAGAAATTTGAATATAATGATTGACTAGGGAGGGATTTTGATTTTTCTTCCAGATTGATTATGCTTCTGTGTAAATGTATGAAATCTGAGACAGTCAAATACAAAGTCACCATATAACTAGATTTGCCCAATTTTCACTATTTTATAATAAAAAATTAGATAACATGTAGATTTTTGATCCACTTCTAGTTATGATTTCAAGTTGAAGATGCATAAATATTTCTAGTATTTTTAAATATTTCTAGTATTTTTAAATATTTCAATTATATTAGTTAAATAGTAAATATGAAAATATTTATAACTCAGTATAGTACATCACCTCATGGTGTGTTTTTCCTCGCCCTCAAGGTATAGACACCTAAATCAATTGAGTCTTAATTAGATAGATGTGCACCTCAAGGGATCGAACACACAACGTAGGTCTTCTAAAATTTGTAAAGTCCTGATAGGCTTGCTCAGATAAACTAACACACTTCACCCGTAAGCACACGGGGTTGCGTTATAGTATAGGAAAGTAGCAAGTTAGGGGTCAAAACCAAGAAAGAAAAGGGGGCACTACAGCTGAGTTAGTTTTGGCTAGGTTCCTACTGTAGAGTCTAGGGTTGAAGGGCTTGAAGGCTGATTTTGTTTAGTTACACTAAGGATGATCAAGCAAACAATTAAAGAGAAAAATGCAATCAAAACATAAATTAACTCTACACGATTAAGTTCTAATGAGTAAGAAATGACAGGTTAAGAAAGAAAGGAGCAAATTACACTAGGGCAAGAAAGAAGAGATTTGCACTACACTAAACTAGAATTAGGACTAAAATATGATTAAAGATCTAAACTAACAAGAACAAAGCAAGAGCAAGGCAAGAATCTAACTAAGAAAGTAAAGAGTTAAACAAGTAAAGTCTAGCTAAAAAATAAGGCAAATTAGGATTTTAGACAAATACGGGAAGTGTGGGATGTTTGGGGGAATGCACTTATGATAAGGTTGGGGATGATAGCATGTACACATTATTCTTTCATTTAGATTACCAAACCAAACAACAAGATAGATCCCACTGAATTGCCCTAAACTGCTAATTGGCCATGGATGTGCTAAGGTGTGTATAGGGGAACTAGTCCCTATCACCCCCTATCAACCCTTATGAGGATCACTTAGATTAGGGATTAGGTGGAATTCTATTAGGATCTAATCAAGTCTATGTTTCTATTATAGAAGCTTTTAAGGCAATTAGGGGTCGAGGGTAGTAATGGAAGGTGGAAATGAGGTTTTAGACCTCACATCACCTACCATCTAGCCTTGAGAAGGCTCCAAGTTAATTACACCAAATACTTATATACTAGATACTTAGATCTCTCACCTAGTTGTAGGAGAACAGATTAGCATATAGGAAGGTTAACTGCTAGGGATCCATTAATTGGACCTAGGAGCAATTCTAAAAAAGAGATACATATAATCAATTTTTCTAGAATCTTAGGTGATTTCAAGAACAAACCACAAAGAAATTTATGGGAAATGATATAGAAATAGAGAATAATAATTAGAAAATGAAATTACAATTTTACATATCACTTTTCCCCAACATGGTATCAAAGTAACATTTTTACCCCAAACAACCCACCTAAGGGGCCTAGCTACTCATAGAATAAGAAAATACAAAAAATGGAGAATAAAGAGGTAAGGTAGCCATGGAGCTTGTTGTATATGAAGAAATATCTTTCTTAGGGGATGAAATTTCATGCTCATCCCTCCTACAAGGTAGAATGTCTTGGGATGGTGGTGGGAAGTGGTCAAAATCCTAGAAATTTAGGGTTTTGGTGATGGAAATGGTGAAATGAGGTAGGGAAGTGATGGAATAGCTAAGGTAAGAATTGGGTGAGTGAAGAGAGGGTAGAAGGTAGCTAACAGTGGATAACCTCATGCTCCAACTTACACCCATGTATATGTAAGTGGTGGGGAAACTCTAGGTCAAGTGGGGGTAGAATGGGTAATGTAGTGCAGAAATTTGGTAGGTTTTCTAGTAGCACTATCATGATGGGTAGTACGGTCGTGGTGGGTACTGTGTAGAATGATCGTGGTAGAGTGGAATGACTATGGTGGATTGGAATGACCAAGATGAAAAATGAGAAAAATTGCAAGTTGATTTGTGATTTTAGAAGGCCGGTGGTACGATCGTTCTGAGTCTGGCCAGCATGACCGTTTTGGTTGGCACGGTCGTGATGGGACTTCATGGCATGGTCTAAATGGGACTTCATGGTACGGTCATTCATTTTGGATAGCGTGGCCGTGGTGTTGATCCTCTTCTTCAATTCTAAATTCATACTCTCTCAGTGATTTTTAACTTGACCAGGACGGGCATTCCTTGGCACCACGGCTGTGTTGGGGTCTTCAACTGCACTTTGCTCTTGAACTTTGGAATTCAATGGAATTCTTTTATTCACTTGAGCCTTGGACATTGGGGTAGGTTGAAGAAGCTCTTGGACATTCCTTGTACCCCTCCAATGGTGGAGGAACCCTAGAATCATCATCATTCTCTCCCATCTGTCCAAGCATGGTCCAAGTACCTGAAAACAAGCAAAGAGTGTCCATAAGTGCATTTGATAGAAATATACATATTGAGGGAAATAACATGTAATATTGCAGATTTAGATGTGATTTAAGTGCAAAATGACATAATATAAATCCCATCACCATCCCAAGATCAAATGATACATGTCCTCAAGTATGCTCCAACTCAATCTCTCTTCATTTATCAACAAACAAGAAATGACAAATGCATTACAACAAATATATATTGACTAAATGGGATCAATGATAACTAAGTACATGTATTCCACATATCTCCTCTCCTCTTTCACAAACCAATCATGATTTAACCACTGAACATACTAACCTCACATATAGATCATAGAATACACAATCAATCCATATGGTTGTCATATAATTTTGGGTAAATTGTTTCATGGTGATGATATAAAAAAATGACTAGGGATGTTGTTTTACCTTCATGCATTCAATATCATATGTTAATCCACACTAAGTGACCCACATGGATGTGAAAAAGGACAAAATGATATAGCTTGGATGTTTCCTATCTCAATGGGAATGCAAATAGAAGAAAGGGTTGTAGTAAGGGGTTGGAGTGTTATTACATAGGAGCACTCATCTTTCTTTATTTAGATGTTGTTACATAGGAGCATTTTTGCTTTATTTTTCATTTTCTTTTTCTTGTCCCTTGGTGTAGATAGGTCATATGGTGGTGAGAGTGAATCGGAGTGTAACATACTAGATCTCAGACCCTACCCTGGAAGTTGACATTTTGAACTTAGCCAAACAAGGTTGAAGGTTAGACCTAAATAGATGTTTAGTATAACCCCAATGATATAATGCATGTATAAATCACCTTAATGTAACCTAATGTTCTAACATTAATCTTAGGTTTATAATGGATACATAAAATATGCCACATAACTCATTTTGGTGGTAATATGAAGATAAGAAACTTAATTGGATGAATAATTTAGATAATGGGCCATATGAAATATCTCACTAAAAGAAGTCTCAAAAGTGGAAACAAACTTCAAATTCGAAATCTACATATCAAAATTAGCCTACATGTCAAATTTCATCTAATTTAGACGACCTTGAAATATTAGGATAAGTTTAGGAGAGAGAAAATGAGTAAAAGGCATAAGTAATGAATAATGTGATTATATAACTTCAAAATATAGAAATAATGGCAAATTAATATTCAACACATCAAATATAACTTGTAAATGAAGTTTGGTCCAATTTGTATGTTGTTTGTGCAAGTTATACAATTTTAGGTACATTCTGAATTTTTATGCAATTTACCCAATTGGGAGGTTTTCTTTGCAAATTTTCACATGAATTATAATAATTATATATTCCCTTACCATTCTAGAGTTTTTTAACCATAGGGCACCTAGTTTCACCTTGGTTTGAAGGTGTTTCTCTCCAAGGGCATTATAGGAATTACCCTCTTTATAAATGAGCTAATCTTTAAAAGTTATCAACCAATGGGTTATTTCTTTGTTTGAAGGAGGGTGGGGATGGAATAGAAGTCTCCATGGGTTTTTAGGACCGACTTTTGATATTTAAGAAACCTCTATGAGCTGTCCTCTTGCATGACCATGAAATCCCTAGGCTAAGGACACATAGAAAGCTCCATGGACACCTCATGCTTGGCTTCTTCCTTATCCATAAAGGTTTGCATGTCCATAGGCACCCTTAGCATTGGACACATGGAAAGTAACTTTACACCTCTTGCTTGACTTCTTCCTCATCCATAAAGGCTTGCATGTCCATGGACACCCTTATACATGACACATGGAAAGTCTCATAGACACCTCATACTTGACCTCTTTCTTTATATAGCCATATCTACCCCTTCCCAACTCCCAATTCGAAAACTCTTTCCCTCCTTTATTCCCTCTAGCTTAGATCATCATTCCTACTTTGTTTTTACATGAAGGTGTTGTCCCAAGGTAAAAGGAGGTGCCTACCTTTGTGAAGAAGGCTCCTAGGGTTCCAAATTTCTCTATTTAGGATTTCTTAAGCTCCTCCTTGGTGATTTTGACCAAAACTAGTAAGTATCCTCCTTTCCTTCCCTATTTTCATGTTGTTAGTCTTCCTTCAACCTTCCTCCAGGTCGAAACCATGGCCTTCGATGGTGAAACCCCACCTAGAACCCATAAACACCTCATCTCCATGTTCTTTTGTTAGGGTTTTTCACCTCTGAAGTGGGGAAGGTGCTTCTTGCTCGAGATAGGAGCTTTGTTGGATAAACCAACCTCTCTAAGCTTGGTAGCCTTACTTATTGGACCTTTCCATCTTCCCTATAGGTTCTTTGGAGGCCTAGTCTTGGATCTAGGACTGACTTGAACTGTTTAATCTGTGAAGTTGAGGTATGATGTATCCCCTATTCTTCTATGTTGAGCAATTCACCTATGCTTATTCATTCTCTTTGTCCTATGGACATTAGCCTATACACAATGTCTTTTCTTTTGAAAATCATGGGTCATGTGAACTACCTTATTTGATATTGATCATGTGATCATGGATATTCTTTTGAACTCTTATCTTATGCTTTGTTCATGATGGAACTCTAAAAGATGACAAGTTTTGTCTTTTGCCCACTTATGAGGTGGATGTATATGTTGGTCACTTATGTGGTGACTAGTTTATATATTCTGACTATACTTTCTACTGGCCTCTACATTTAACATGCTATGTGATTTAGTAGCACTAGAGTAGTGTAATTGCAGTGGTTTTTATGGCCGAGCAGATGTGATATTTCTTGCTCTTTTGGGATGGAAAGGAACCTCATACCCAGGGCAAGATGTGTGATTATTGGCCCATGTTTTATATATTTGGGAGATTGGAAGTATTCCTTTCTCTAACAGGTTTTAAGTTTATGAGACTTGGACGCCTTTGTGTTTATATTGTTCTAGGGCTATGTTTATCTCACATGCATGCAGGTTGATGGTATGGGGTGTGTGTCCTAATTCTTTGCATGTGCTTGTGTGGCACAATCTTTATGTTTTATTAATGGAAAGTGTTCTTTTGTTATCATATGATTTCAATTCCTTTTCTCTTGACACCCATTTGGGTGGTCCTTATCCTTTCTATGGGAAGCCTTTTATATTTGATGTCCTTTATTCCATATATTGCTCAATTTCTTATTTAGTATGCACATACCAGCCTTTGTTGATGTCATCTATTTTATCTTCTTGCTGGGGTATGCTTCCAACCCTAGGTGAAGGACTTGGATGATAAGGCATGAAGTTTTGGACTAGCTTAAGGAGTTTAAGCTTGGAGACAAAGATGTTATGGTTTAGATTTCCCTCTACTTAGATCATTATGTTGTATCATACATGTAAACCCTTATGGGATATTATGAAGTACTTCTGTAACCTTTTGTGAAAATTGAATATTTTCATTATTTTTATTCTGGTGCTAGACTTTGGCTATTTTGAATACCATTTATTGAAGTTTGAAAATTTTTCACCTATTTCAGCATACATTTGAGTGTGTTTTGGATGAATGTTTTATTCTTCAAATTTTAATTTAGTAAGGGGGTGAACCCGCCTCCTTACAGCATGGTATCAGAGCCCATAGTAGTCAGAATCTGATTATTTCAATTTTGTCTCCCTAGTTAGAATCCTTTCCTTACCTTTAAGTGACATGTTTGCCCTAGAGTTGATCAATAGTTGATGAAGGGTTGATTTAGGATCATATAGTTTCACATTAGAATACTAATGAATAAATCCTTAAAATACTTACAAGTAAAAGATGCATAAGTAACCATAGTAACTTGAGGTTGTTTAGCTTGGCCTTTTGGCAGCTACTAGGACATGAAGTTGAAAGCAAAGGTGTCTAGAAAGGATTAGGATTTAGGGACTGGCAAGATTTTCCTCCGCACCACTAGCTTGGTTTATAAGGACTCCTAAATCCATATGATACCGGTGTGGCATGAGCTGATATGAATTGCTCAAAATAGCATGCTTTTAGGCAATAGTAGCCTTAGACATCTATATGATTTATCTTTAGGGACCCTAATATATTGAACTAGTCTCCCGTGTGTAAAAACTTGTTTGAGGATGGACAAGAGCAAGTTAACTCATAGTTCATAGTTAGTCATTATAAGTTATGTTTTTTTTTGCATGATGCTTATGTAGTTAGATGTAAGGAAGTGTAGTTGAACCTTTTGTACCTAAAGAATATTTTGGAATTAATAAGATGAATACTTTAATGGGTGGTGAATAAGTTGTTTTCTTATATGTGGATGTTTTGATTTTGAGGACGAAATCCCTTTAAGGGGTGGTGTGATGTAACATACTAGATCTCAGACCCTACCCTAGAAGTTGACATTTTGGACTTAGCCAAACAAGGTTGAAGGTTAGACCTAAATATATGTTTAGTATAACCCAAATGAGGTAATGCATGTATAGATCACCTTAATGTAACCTAATGTTCTAACATTAATCTTAGGTTTATAATGGATACATAAAATATGCCACATAACTCATTTTGGTGGTAATATGAAGATAAGAAACTTAATTGGATGAATAATTTAGATAATGGGCCGTTAATGGGCCATATGACATATCTCATTAAAATAAGTCTCAAACGTGGAAACAAACTTCAAATTCGAAATCTACATATCAAAATTAGCCTACATGTCATATTTCATCTAATTTGGACAACCTTGAAATATTAGGATAAGTTTAGGAGAGAGAAAATGAGTAAAAGGCATTAGTAATGAATAATGTGATTATATAACTTCAAAATATGTAACTAATGGAAAATTCATATTCAACACATCAAAGATAACTTGTGGATGAATTTTGATCCAATTTGGATGTTGTTTGTGCAAGTTATGCAATTTTAGGTACATTCTGGACTTTTCTGCAATTTACCCAATTCGGAGGTTTTCTTTACAAATTGTCACATGAATTATAATACTTATATATTCCCTTACCATTCTAGAGTTTTTGAACCATAGGGCACCTGGTTGCACCTTGCTTTAAAGGTATTTATCTCCAAGGGCATTACAGGGATTACCCTCTTTATAAATGAGCTTATCTTTAAAAGCTATCAACCAATGGGGTTATTTCTTTGTTTGAAAGATGGTGGGGATGGCCTAGAAGTATACATGGGCTCTTAGGACCGACTTTTGATATTCAATAATCCTCTATGAGTTGTCCTCTTGCATGGACATGAAATCCCTAGGCTAAGGACACATGGAAAGCTCCATGGACACCTCATGCTTGACTTCTTCCTTATCCATAAAGGTTTGCATGTCCATAGGCACCCTTAGCATTGGACACATGGAAATTAACTTGACACCTCGTTCTTTACTTATTCCTTATCCATAAAGGCTTGCATGTGTATGGACACCCTTATACATGACACATGGAAAGTCTCATAGACACCTCATACTTGACCTCTTTCTTTATATAGCCATATCTACCCCTTCCCAACTCCCAATTCGAAAACTCTTTCCCTCCTTTATTCCCTCTAGCTTAGATCATCATTCCTAATCTATTTTTCCACAAATGTGTTGTCCCAAGGTAAAAGGAGGTGCCTAGCTTGGTGAAGAAGGCTCCTAGGGTTCTAAATTTCTCTATTTAGGATTTCTTAAGCTCCTCCTTGGTGATTTTGACCAAAACTAGTAAGTATCCTCATTTCCTTTCCTATTTTCATGTTGTTAGTCTTCCTTCCACCTTCCTCTATGTCAGAACCATGGCCTTCCATGGTGAAACCCCACCTAGAACCCATAAACACCTCATCTCCATGTTCTTTTGTTAGGGGTTTTCACCTCTGAAGTGGGGGAGGTGCTTCTTGCTCGAGATAGGAGCTTTTTTGGAGAAACCAGCCTCTCTAAGATTGGGAACCTTACTTATTGGACATGTCCACCTTCCCTATAGGTTCTTTGGAGGCCTAGCCTTGGATCTAGGACTGACTTGAACTGTTTAGACTCTGGAGTTGAGGTATGATGTATCCTATATTCTTCTATGTTGAGCAATTCACCTATGCTTATTCATTCTCTTTGTCCTATGGACATTAGCCTATACACAATGTATTTTCTTTTGAAAATTATGGGTCATGTGAACTGCCTTATTTGATATTGATTATGTGATCATGGATATTCTTTTGAACTCTTATCTTATTCTTTGTTCATGATGGAACTCTAAAAGATGACATGTTTAGTCTTTTGCCCACTTATGAGGTGGATGTATATGTTGGTCACTTATGTGGTGACTAGTATATATATTCTGACTATACTTTCTACTTGCCTCTACATTTAACATGCTATGTGATTCAGTATCACTTTAGTAGTGTAATTGCATTGGTTTTTATGGCAGATGTGTTATTTCCTATCGAGCAGAAGTGATATTTCCTACTCTTTTGGGATGGAAAGGAACCTCATACCCATGGAAACATGTGTGATTCTTGGCCCATGTTTTATATATTTGGGAGATTGGAAGTAATCCTTTCTCTATCAGGTTTTAAGTTTATGAGACGTGGCCGCCTTTGTGTTTATATTGTTCTAGGGCTATGTTTATCTCACATGCATGCAGGTTGACGATATGGGGTGTGTGCCCTAATTCTTTACATGAGCTTGTGTGGAACAATCTTTATGTTTTATTAATGGAAAGTATTCTTTTGTTATCATATGATTTCAATTCCTTTTCTCTTAAAACCCATTTGGGTGGTACTTATCCTTTCTATGGGAAGCCTTTTATATTTGATGTCCTTTATTCCGTATATTGCTCAATTTCTTATTTAGTATGCACATATCAACCTTTGTTGATGTCATCTATTTTCTCTTCTTACTGGGTTATGCTTCCAACCCCAAGTGAAGGACTTGATGATAAGGCATGAAGTTTTGGTTAGCTTGAGAAGTTAAAGCTTGGATACAAAGTTATTATGGTTTACATTTCCCTCTACTTAGATCCTTATGTTGTATCATACATGTAAACCCTTATGGGATATTATGATGTACTTCTGTAATCTTTTGTGAAAATTGAATATAGTCATTATTTTTATTCCACTGCTAGACTTTGGTTGTTTTGAATACCATTTATTGAAGTTTGAAAATTTTGCCCCTATTCCAGCATACCTTTGAGTGTGTTTGGAATGGATGCTTTATTATTCAAATTTTAATTTAGTAAGGGGGTGAACCCACCTCCTTACACGGAGATATATTGATATGGCCGCCCCAAACTTTTAGAGGTGACCAAGGCTGAATATGTGCTCTTTGGCATCCTTTCATGAGGTAGAGAGATAAGAAATGTTGAAAGAAAAGTGAGTCAAAGAGGTGCCACTAGTGTGGTGTCAACATAAGATCTCCTGCATGAAGGTTACTCCAACAATTTCATCAAGCAATGTCATACCACATGAATGATCAATATGAAAACCACATTTTATCATAAGATTCTACAAACCCTGAGTGTTAGTGGCTTGCTTAAATCACAAGTCAACCAAGTGATTCACAATCATGAGAGAGGTGATTCACATGTAAAAAGTCAAAAATTGGGGCCATTTATAAATAGAACATGAGAATGTAGCATGCATTTATCAAAAACATTTTAAATTCAACAAGTAGAGATTGGGTCAAACATGCTCTTAAGCAAGAAATTCTAAATTTGGGAAAAATAGGCCAAAATGGTGCCAAATCACCTCCAATCACATCTAAGCCTTCCTTATGAAACCAAAAGCAAGAAGCAAGCAAATCCTATCTACAAACATGTAAAATTATAAAATGCTACATTATATACAATGCATGGCAAAAAGAGATTTTTTTTAAATTATGCAAAAATGCAAGAAAATGAACTACATGGTATGCATGTATGAAAAGCAAACAAAAATCTAACATAGACAAATAATGCATGAAAACAAAGGTCAATGGCATGATGAAATGAAAATTGAGTGAAAAGAAGGGTGTATCACCCTATCGTCCCAAACTTTTAAATAATGTTCTCCTCGACATGACACTAAAGTATAGGAGTGATAGGGTAGCTGATCATGGATTTTGTATTGGCTCGGGGGTGCTCCTCCCTATGGTGGAGGGTAGTGGTAGTATCTACCCTAGTAGTCCCCCTATGGAGGTAGGTAGGTCTCCTGATACTCGGACAGTGCACTACACCAATCTTTCCCCCATTGGGAATTTCTTTAGAACTTGTACAATCTAAAACTGATACATGTGATTGATCTGATGGTACATCTATTGATGATCCAACCACATTGCATCCTATTTACTATGAAAATCCTCTTGTGTCCTTAGTATTCCCTCTTGAGTCCTTTGGATTCCCTTCAAATGTCCCTATATAGTAGACATGTCGTAGACATTCAATGTGGGTTGTTGTGGCATTATCATCTCTAACTCTCTTCTCCACAACATACATGCCTCTCTTTCCTTTTCTATCCTCTACTCTATTCTTGTGACTCCTCTAATTATTCAGGAAACTCTATGGGTTGTTGCTACCATGCATCCCTAGGATGATCCTCTTCCCACCTCAAAATATTTAAGAAATTTGGATATGGGTCACACCCCTCTAGGAGAGGTGTAGAATGGTAAGGTAGCTCCAATGATACTCTTACATAAGTAGGATTGACCTGGTAAATGATCTTCTAATCCACCACTAAAATCATAGATGATCAAATCAAGTATTATAGGTCTACGAGTTTCCCTCCATCTGCATTGGTATATCTAAATAAATCATGATCCATAGCTAGGGCAATGGAAGTCACAATCCCTCCCATAATAAAAGGGTTCTTGCTCTTGGATGGGATTGTCTTCATATGATCAATAATTAGTTCCCTCAAATATACATGATTGACCTATACCATCCTTCCAAACACAAACATGTATTTCTTAGCATAGCTACCCATGTTCTCATACCGGGTGAACATTCTGCTCATTAAGACCTCTTAAATATATCTCAAAATGGGTTATGAATCAAGCTTGTCTTTGATTTACCCATGAAAATTTTTCTCTGCATGGTGAACCTCTTCCATGTAGCAGCATAATTCACATTAGTGTCCTTGTTTATACTTCCTCGATCAAGTAGGGCTGCTATCTCAAGGTTGGGAGCAAAAATTTTGTTGAGAACGGAGGCAGTGATGAGGTGAGTCTCATTCCCCAATTTGTCACTAAGGGCATCATGTGAGACTTTCTCCATTGAGGCAAAAAATTAATGTGTGATCTCAATATATGTCTCATGGACCATGGTCAATACATCAAATAATCCAATTGATCCCGTGACATCCTGAAAGAAAGGGAAGGAACCCAAGGCTTCCATTGTTTCTTGGCAAGCGCAATGAGTGTCGATCACTCTCGGCATCAAGAACTATGGATGTTGTGGATTCTTCACCTATTTGTTTATCACATTCAAGGCCTCTTCATGTTGTTCATTTTGTATCTCCTCATGTGGTTCATCTTGCATATGTTCATCTTTATCATCAAGAAGTATCCTCCTTCAGGCTTATGGCTGCAATTGTGGCTGTGGAGCGGTTGAAGATGTTGAACGTTAGGCTACTGAAGTAGAAGGATGAGATGATGAAGGTGGTGGTGTTGCCCTCAAAGAAGTCGGTTGATGGGTTGCAACTGCTTCTCCACTTGTTGGTTGAGTTGTAGACTCCTCCACCATGGGATCTACTAATGTATCCAACTAGGTCGTTGCCATAAGGGGTATTCCACCATGAGAACCAGAGGTGAGTGGTGATGACGGAGGAGTGAGAGATGTTTACGGGGCTGAGATGAGCCGCTTTTGGGGAAATGGTCATCGGAGATTACTTCTTGGGTTCTTGGCACTACTTGTTTTGTAAATTTCTTTGTATTGGGTGGATTTGTATGGAGAAATGAGGGGAAATTAGGTTTTTCATATTTATGACTATTAGGGCATAATTGAGAGAAAATGGATGATTGGTGGTGAAAATAGTGGATGGAGGTAGGGGAAAGGCTGTGGAAATCATTTATGGTGGATTGGGATGTGGGGGATGATGAATCAGAGTTTGAGATGGCTAGTGTGACACTGCATGGCCGTTGGAGCCACGGAACAAGCATTTTGTCATAGAGAACTGAAATGAACAAGTATACAGAGTTGTTGGTCGTGCTGGTTTAAGTGGTTGGGCCCGCAGGTAGCACGACTGTGTTGTGCACCATGACCGTGTTGGTTGGTTGGATACATGGCTGTGGTGACTATTTGGTTACACGACCATGCTATATAGCACAGTCGTTTGGGTCTATTGGTATTTCTTGAACTTCTTGCAATTCCCCTGTGATTTTGAGTATCCCACATTGGTCTTTCCATGGTACCATAGTAGTGATGGACACTATAGTAGGTGATTTCACATGGAATTCCATCAAAACGTCAAATCTTTGAAACCAAGTGATTTTTTCATTAATTCTCTTCCACATTTTAGCTGATTTTCTTCATTTCATCACTCTTTCTACCTGCGCATCTAAAATCTAAACAAAAACTTCTAAAAACAAATGTGTCTGTGTATTTTCTTGGAAAATTATAGAAATAACTAGAAAGTATCAAAAACTAAGGAGTGGGTGAAAATTTCCCAAACCTAGATAAGTTGTCTCCCACTAAAGCTAAGTTCCATGCCTTCTGTTGGGCTTCTTATAGTTCCTTCAATCAATCAAGCATTCAGAATCCTTGTGTGCCCACTCTTACAATAGATACACCCCTCATTTGCATTCCACAGGTGTTCCTTGTCCCATTGACCACAAAAATTATCATGAAGTCATCCATCTAGATCTCCTTCTCTCAAGTAATCAACTGGATTCTTCAAGTGATCATGCTCAACATCCTCATATCGGTCTTTCCAGGTTGAGGTCTTGAACATATTGATCTTTACCTTCATGACCATGAAAGATACAATCATTATGTCACTATGCACATGTATTTCGTCATCATTTACAGATAAGAATGGCCTTCCTAAGATGATGGGAGTCTTACTATCCTATGGATCCATGTCGAGAACAATAAAGTGTGTTGGGAACACTACTATCCTTTCCTTATCTATCATCACCAAAGCATCATCCACTCTTCCTCTAGGCACTTCAATTGATAAATTTTCCAATTGGAGATTGTAATGAGCCGGTTTCAACTTGCCTAACCCCAACTCAACATAGACACTTATGACATCAAATTCACACTAGATCCCAAATCAAGTAGGGAGTGGTATATGCAATGCCCCCCAATGTATCTAGGTATGAATGTACCTCTTGGGTCTTTCCTCTTCACTAGAAGTGAGTGTTGGATGATAGAGCAAATTTGTTCAGACAATTTGATTTTCTTAGGCACTCCTTTCAGTTTAATTCCTCTTGACAATACACATATCCTTGAGAAAGTTGGCATAAGATGGGATTTTCTTGATAGCATCCAACAAAAGAATATTCACCTTCACCTGTCAAAACATCTCTAGAATGTGAACATTGTGGTTTTGCCTTCTTTTTACTACCAGGGGCTCATCCAATGCTTTAGGGAATGGTGTCTTGCTTACTTTTACCTTATTTGCATCAACATGATTTTCATATGGAATACCATGAGGTGGAACACTAGGGATGATAGAACCTACGGAAGAAGTGTGAGGTGGAGCACATGGTATCACATACTGAACATGAGGTGTCATAGTATCATCTTCACCAATCTCAATCATAGTATCACCACTTGGATTTTGTGGCTGCTCAAGAGATCTTCCACTCCTTAGAACTGTCACAACACTACCTTGCTCGCAGTGGAGAGGGGGAATGGGTTGTGGCTATGAAGGAGGGGGAGGTGTAACATGGTATCTGAAGAGGTACAAGAGAAAATTGAGGTTGGTAAATAAAGTTGTGGGATGGTTGTGGTGATGAAGGTGGAGGAGCGTATAAGGTTTGGGATGGCCTTGAAAATGATAAATGGATTGGACTTTAATACAGGGTGGAATGTAGAAAAATTGCAAAGAACCCATTGGTCCACTTGATTCATTGAAATTTATTATGGGTTGAGAGGACAAGTTTGTTTTTTCTTGAAGAGCAAGAATTGAAGAGAGCTACTCTACTTTTTCCTCAAGCCCTGTAACATTCTTTTGCATATCATCAAAGTTCTTAAACCTAAAGAGAACTTCATCCTCAAACCTTGAGATATATCTTGGACTTTTTTTTGTTTCGGGTAGCTTTGAGAATGAGGTGTCTTCACTTCTTCACCAAAGGACTCAACAAAATCAACCGAGTGATAGGGAACACTTCCCACTTGGTTCTTCATAAAGTTCACCATTTCCCCTAGAATCTTCATCATTTGTGCGCTTGAGTCACTAGGATTTGGAGATGGAACATCAAAGGGTCATTCACCATCATTTATCATGTTAGAAGTTTGAATCCTTGAACATTCTGCCAAATGCTCAAACAAGGGCCATGTCTCATCAAGTGGCTTAGCCATAAAACTCATCCACAAGAAGAATCCACTGTAGCTTGACCCATTGGAGATAGACTGGAGTAAAAAGACTGAACAAGCTACCACAAAGGGATCTCATTGTGTGGACACTCTCTTAACATCTTTTGGAATCTCTCCCAAGTATCATGGAACCAGTCATTACTCACTTGATTGAAACTCAATATGGCACGCCGCATTTGTGTCAACCTTGCAATGGAGTAGAATTTCCTTAAGAAGGCATTCTTCATATCAAATCATACCAATCTTTAGCTTTGTCTTTGAGGGATATGAAAAACCACTAGAGGGGGTTGAATAGGGTTTTATGATATTTTAATAATAATTTAACCAAAGCTAGCAAATACTAAGGCAGTCAATCCACTACCCGGTTGCTTACCCAATCGGGATTTTGAAAGTACTTAAATTTTATTACCTCACAAGGATGTTACATAAAATTACAAATACTTTCACCAAACCCTTCGTACAGCCTTCACCTAGAATTAGTCTCACCAACCTCGAAGCATCCTTCCTTGAAGTAACCTCAAGCTCCCCCTTGAAGTAGCCTTCCTCTTGAAGTATCTTCCCATTGAGACAGCCTTCTTGAAGTAGTCCAAAGTCCACCTTCTCCACTGAGAAGACCCTTCTCCACCTGAGAAGTCAAACACTCTCCAATCCGTAGCCTCCAACTCTAGGAGTAGCAAGGAGAGTACAAACAATATAAAGGAACAAGAAGGAAAAATAGAAATTACAATATCGTTGTAGCACAAGGCTTGATTTCCTATATCAAGTGTTTTGATTTCCTAACCAATGTATATGGAAGTGTAAGTGCAGTGGGTAGGAGATGCTAGCCTATAGGACATGAATTTGGAGCAATGGAAATGAATAACCAATGTTGGAGTTGCTCAATTTGCTCACAAGAATGAATAGACAATTGCAAGTATTATGCTCAAGTGTTGCACAAGTGTATGTTAGGTGTCCTAAGGCTTGTCCTATTTATAGGAATGGCCTATGAATGCTTAAGGACGTTCTAGACACTTTCTAGGGAGTTCTTAGTGCTCAACTAACCGTTAGGTATCCATTAGTTGCTTTAGCAACGGCTAGTTAATTAATCCTGAAAAGTGCAGACAGAACTCTTCTAGGTCGACAAATTGTCGATCGAGAGTCCTTCTCGGTCGAGGATTTGTCGACCGAGGGACATCCTGGAGCAAGTATTTACAACATTCATTTCAACTCCCAACTACCTTGTCTGTTGGGTCTAACGGCTACTTGGGTCATTCTCGGTTGAGGAATTTTTCGACCGAGAGTGTCTCAGTCGAGGAGTTTGTCAACTGAGAATGACCCTGTTTCAATGTTTTGAACTAGATACTAAGTGTGTGTATGAGTTTGCAGATGTGACACTATTATAGGGAATGACCTATCTAAGTGTTGTGATTGGCTAGGGAATATCTAAAGCTTGATTTACATGATGTCTAAGTACTTGTACATTATATACTTGTACAAGTTTTTTACATTTGATTACAATCATGAAATTAACATATTGTGAGCATTTAGATCTTCCAAAGTTGTGTCATCCACCTAGTTCCTGCAACACTCAAGTAGCACGTTAGATCCACAAGAATGAAATGTTTGTCATCATCAAAACAAAGGGATTATAATAATGTCCAATTTAGCCAACAATCTCCCCCTTTTTGAAGATGACAAACATTTCCTAAATATAAACTAAGGAAATATAAATCATATGAGTTTCATACCTGAAGTTTACCTTTTGTAGCCATTCTTGTTTTGCAAGTGGGTGCTGGTCGAGATATTATGAAACTCATTTTATTTTATGTTTTTTATTTTATATTATCTCTCCCCCTTTGTCATTTCAAAAAGATATCCAAGATAATCATTTTGTATGACTTTTTATTTCTCTCCCCCTTAATTTTATGCTATGCTCCCCCTTAAAGAGATATTCAATTTAAAAACAAGGGATTAATGCAAACTAATTATTGTTAAATTTAGCCACAATTTATTTCTCAATCATTTGCAATGGATGTTAAGCCTTGAAATGATATGAGTTCCTTTTAAGTTCATGGCATATGTGTATTGATTTCTCATCCATTTTACAAGGGATGTTAAGATCTGAAAATGATATGAGAATCCTTTAAGCTCATGAATATATTTAATAGTTTCTCAACTATTTACAAGGGATGTTAAGCCCTGAAATGATATGAGATTCTTTTAAGCTTATAGTAGAATGTATCTCTAATCAAATACACGGGATGTTAAGCCCTAATTTGTTTAGATAATTCCATTAGGAACAAGATATATGTCATATTCATGAATATTATAGATTTCTTTGTTTTCATTACCAAAATTACTTTTAAGTATACTAAGGTCATAACAAGCTTCAAATGATGTTTACAAAGTTTTGTAAGCTTCTTAATCTTATAATCAAAATAGTTTTTGTGAGCTCCCCCTTAATCTTATAATTAAGATAATTTATGGATTCTAAGGTCACAAATGGTTTTTAAGATTTGTTTTTGACCTCTTATTAGAGCTTTATGTTTTCAATATGATGAACACATTTTGAATCAAGATACTAAGGTTAAGGGCAGTAAAATGATGTACAAATAAGCATTTTGTCAAGCTTATTTTAGGTCGACCTTGACTTCGACCATAGCGCCCCTTGGTCGAACTTTATTTCGACGAAGAGGCATTTCCTACAATTTTACAGTTTAAATACTCATATGTGAAGTATAATGTCTGCAGGTAACTTGATTAAATGAATATCAATTTGGAGCACTTTGAGTGATACCTATTATGAAGACATTTTATCAATAACTTAATATGGGCATCACAATGAAGTCTTTGTCCTTGATTTTCCTAGAATATATGTTTTACATTCATTGTGAATGATGTCTCATAAGCTTTTCTATGGGTACATAAATATCAAATCCCATTTTTTCTTATACCCTTATTTTCAGATTAATCATAAGATTCTTTAGAAACATATATCCTTGAAAGCAAGATTAATGTCTTAAAGTCAAGATTTTGCAAATAACTAGATAAAACATTAATATTCTTGTTCTAAGAGACACTATTTGGCTTGTCATAGCATCATTATTCATTTATTACAAGTCATGCACACAATAATCATTATATATTATGTCAAGATGCATTTATGCCATAGAGTTGTAGTGTTATGCAAAATAGCATTTTCAATGATAGCATCATCTTTATTTATAATGAATTGAATTACAATGATCATTTGAAAACAATGTTCATTTATGGTTTGTATATATAGATCAAAGATTATTTTAGACAAACCAATGAAACACAATGATCATGGCACAATGATTATGATAGAACAGTAGAAGCATATCCACAATATAATGATCAAGAAACAAGCATATAATTTCATGAAATATAATGATCATGATCATTTAAACCAAATTTCAATACACATGGTTCCTATATAGATAGACCAGGGAATACTTAGGATAAATCATGTGAATGATAGAATAGTAAAATCAACATGGTTCATAATTTTCCAGTTTCAAGCTAAACCATGTTGAAGATGAACCAAAATAATCTCATAAGAAGCAGATTTATGATTTTCTTGATTAAACATGGTTCAAGGATTTTCAAATACCTTCATTTAACAATTCATGATGCAAAAGATCAATATGTCTTAAAAAATGGTCTCCAAGAATTGTGATTCTCGATTAAATCAATTTTTATTATTGCTGAATTGATAGCAAATAAGAAACAGTAGAACATATTTTCCAGACTCTTGCTCGGTCGAACAATTTTTCGACCGAATTATTTTTGGTTGAAGTATTTCTCGACTGAGAATGTTTTTGTAGATTTTATTTAGCAATATGTATGTTCTAGTTTATGTGTTGAATTACTTTCATTTATTTGTTATTCTATTGTGTGAAGTTGAGATAGATATAAAGTTGTTCAAATCAAGATTGTTGATTATATCTCAACTTTGGTTAGTGCATATCCATTTAGGTGTTCCAATGATTTTTATCTTTTTAATGAAAATTTTAAGATAGACCATTTATGCTTAATCATCTTTTTCAAGACAGTAGCAATTAAAATTTGATAACATTTGAATTTTCAAAGAAGGCATAATCAATTTCAATTTGCATAAAGATTAGAGTTTGTAGTTTGCATCAAGTTTAATAAGGATGTGATTAACATATATGTAATGATGCTAACTACTAATATGCTTGAGAAGATTTGATGACTTTTTTTTTTGCAATCAAGTATGTCTTCTTGCAGTTAGAGTATAGATTTCAGTATCATTTTTCTTTGCAAGCAACATTTTTGCAGCAGTTTTAGTAAAATTAATCATTTTCTCTTGTATACTTGATAAATACAATATAATCATGAAAAGTATCTAGTTTTGATGCTCATATATTCTTCCTTTTGATTTGGATCATTCAAATATTTAAAGAACAAGAATATGTAGAGTTCATTACATGCTTAAGTTGATTGCATTTTAAGTATCTTGTTTTTATTTAAACAGTTCTGCCAGAGTTTTACTCAGTCGACAAAGTTCTTGACCAACATTGTCTCGGTCGACAACTTTCTCAACCGAAAATGTTACTATTTCTTCAGAAAATACAGATTTAAAGCAGAAGCCTTATCGGTCGACTAATTTCTCGACCGACATAGTCTCGGTCGAAGATTTTGTCGACCGAGATTGTTTCTGTACTGTTTTTGAACTATTTTTAGTAATTTGTTTCCAAGTAAAACATAGATGACTTCCAATTTAAATATGCAATTAAAATTTCAGTTTAGTTGAGATAAAACATATAAATATCAAAGTAACATTTAGATCAAATCCCAACTAATCATATTCAAATATTTAGGTTTTGAGAACCCAAATTAAGATAAAATGTTAAAGATGTGTCTCTGTAGATTTATATAAAATGTGTATTTCCAAGTTAGAGATTTGAATCAATTTGTTATCTTATTATATTAAGTTGAGATATACATGGAGATATACAACTTAGAGTCTTTGGTCATATCTCAACTTAATTTTATTTATTTAGTTTGGGGGTTTTGGAACCCATACTAACTCAACATCCTTTTTCTTGTAAGGACATGAGAAGGAATAATGTCCAAGACGTAAACAATAATGGAAACATATAGAATCAACCTCATGTCTCTTTCTATGATTTTGTTCTAGGTTGTTCTTGGGTACATATGTATATTTTCCTCTCGGTACAAACATAGATTGACTCTCTAGCACTTGTGTCTTTCTCCAACTAGGTTTTTGATAAGATTTTCCTTTAGGCTTAAAACCTAGTCCTCTCCTTCCAACTTGATGATAAGAATCATTTAAGATTTTATAAAGGATATCATTGTTACTCAAACTACTAACTTCTTGTTGCAACTTAACAATCTCATCCATTCTCTTCTTGATATCTAACTTTGCTTGATCTAAGTTTGATAATAAAGAATCTCTTTCTTTTACAATAATATCATAATCTAGATGTGTACACAAAACAGGTTGTTTTTGAAGATCATTTACTTGAGTTTGCAAGTTTATCTTTTCTAGGGAAAGAAGATTGCAATTTTCTTCTATGGATTTCAGCTTAATATCATGATCTTCAATAGCCTTTTTGAGATCTTCATTTTCAGATGTGAGAGCAAGAAGTTTACCATGTAACTCATCATTTGCTTTATTAGATTTCTTTAATTTCTTCTTGCACTCAATATACTTATTATGTGTCTCTTCAAGACTAGCAATTAGCTCTTCTTTAGGTAAATCAAAAAGGCTTACCTCTTCTTCATCTTCACTTATTGTAGCAATAAAGCACCCTTTATGCACATCTTCCTTCTTTTTCATCCAAGGGCAACTAAGTGTTGTGTGGCTTGTTCCTAAGCACCAATTACAGCTTGTTGAAGATTGGTCCAAGCTGCTCCTTTGCTTGCGGTTGTAGGCACCACCACCCTTCATTCTTCAAGACTCGATTAGAGCTCCTTGAAGCCTTCTCTGATACCAATTGAAAAACTACTAGAGGGGGGGTGAATAGGGTTTTATGATATTTTAATAATAATTTAACCAAAGCCAACAACCAAAAAAATATTGGACAAGGGGACAAGGATTTAGAGTGGTTCCAACCTTAGCAAATACTAAGGCAGTCAATCCACTACCCGATTGCTTACCCAACCGAGATTTTGAAAGTACTTAAATTTTATTACCTCGCAAGGATGTTACATAAAATTACAAATACTTTCACCAAACCCTTCGAACAGCCTTCACCTAGAAGTAGTTTCACCAACCTTGAAGCAGCCTTCCTTGAAGTAACCTCAAGCTCCCCCTTGAAGTAGCCTTCCTCTTGAAGTAGCTTCCCATTGAGACAGCCTTCTTGAAGTAGTCCAAAGTCCACCTTCTCCACCGAGAAGACCATTCTCCACCTGAGAAGTCAAACACTCTCCAATCTGCAGCCTCCAACTCTAGGAGTAGCAAGGTGGGTACAAACAATATAAAGGAACAAGAAGGAAAAATAGAAATTACAATACCGTTGTAGCACAAGGCTTGATTTCCTATATCAAGTGTTTTGATCTCCTAACCAATGTATATGGAAGTGTAAGTGCATTGGGTAGGAGATGCTAGCCTATAGGACACGAATTTGGAGCAATGGAAATGAATAGCCAATGTTGGAGTTGCTCAATTTGCTCACAAGAATGAATAGCCAATTGCAAGTATTATGCTCAAGTGTTGAACAAGTGTATGTTAGGTGTCCTAAGGCTTGTCCTATTTATAGGAATGGCCTATGAATGCTTAAGGACGTTCTAGATACTTTCTAGGGGGTTCTTAGTGCTCAACTAGCTGTTAGGTATCCATTAGTTGCTTTAGCAACGGCTAGTTAATTAATCCTGAAAAGTGCAGACAGAACTCTTCTCGGTCGACAAATTGTCGATCGAGAGTCCTTCTTGGTCAAGGATTTGTCGACTGAGGGACGTCCTGGAGCAAGTGTTTACAACGTTCATTTCAACTCCTAACTACCTTGTCTGCTGGGTCTAACGGCTACTTGGGTCATTCTCGATCGAGGAATTTGTCAACCGAGAGTGTCTCGGTCGAGGAGTTTGTCGACCGAGAATGACCCTGTTTCAATGTTTTGAACTAGATACTAAGTGTGTGTATGAGTGTGTAGATGTGACACTATTATAGGGAATGACCTATCTAAGTGTTGTGATTGGCTAGGGAAGATCTAACGCTTGATTTACATGATGTCTAAGTACTTGTACATTATATACTTGTACAATTTTTTTACATTTGATTACAATCATGAAATTAACACATTGTGAGCATTTAGATCTTCCAAAGTTGTGTCATTCACCTAGTTCCTGCAACACTCAAGTAGCACGTTAGATCCACAAGAATGAAATGTTTGTCATCATCAAAACAAAGGGATTATAATAATGTCCAATTTAGCCAACAGGAGAAAGAGAACAAGGTTAACATGATTACATCATCATTGGCTTTCGGCATCTTAAAGGTAGAGCATACTTCAAGAAAAGAGTCCAAATGCTTGAAGGGGTTCTCACTCCCGAGCTGTAGAATATGGGAAGGAGCCCAAGAAGACCTGGAGGAATAGAGAATTGCTTCCCTAGAATTTGATCAACTCTGTTATCAATTGGTGATTTGTAGTTTCTAGGCATGAAGTATTCACAAAGTGTCTTGTGAGGTGCATTTTGTCCTTCCATTCTGTCTTCTACAGGTTTCTTGTCACATGCGCATGGAACAACCAAACAAAAGAAAACAAGTTAGTAAACCAATACACACAAAGAATAGAAAGGATGAATAATAAATAATACCAATGATGAGGGCAGTAGAAAAAGATCAAAGATAAACTAACTAGCTAGCCTGAACGCCTTTCTATCCCCAACAATGACTCCAAAAAGCTTGGTATGTTTTTCCTCACCCTCGAGATATACGCACCTAAATCAATTGAGTCTTGATTGGATGCACACCTTAAGCGCTCAAACACGCAACAGAGGTCTTTCAAATTTATAAAGACCTAATAGGATTGCTCACATAAACTAACACACTTCATCCGCAAGCGCACGGGGTCATGGTATAGAATAGGAAAGGGACAAGTCAGGGGTTGAACCCAAGAGAGAAAAGGGGTTATTAGAGCTGAGTTAGTTCTGGCTAGGTTCCTATTGCGGAGTCTAGGGTTTAAGGGTTTGAAGGTTGATTTTGTTTATTTACACTAAGGGTGATCAAGCAAACAATTAAAGAGGGCAAGGCAATCAAAACCTAACTTATCCCTAGACAATTAAGTTCTAATGAGTAAGAAATGACAATCTAAGAAAGAAAAGGAAGCAATTAAAGGCAAGAAAGGAGAAAATTACACTAAGGAAAGTAAGAAGAGGTCTAAACTACACTAAACTAGCAATTAGGACTATGATTAAAGACCTAAACTATCAAGAACAAAGAAAGAGAAAGGCATGAAGCTAAGTAAGTAAGTAAAGATCTAAAAAAGTAAAGACTAGCTAAGCAAGAAGGCAAATTAGGGTTTTAGACAATTATTGGAAATGTGGGTTGTTTGAGGAATGCACTTTTCAATTAGGTTGGGGTGATAATGTGACAACATAGTTTTACACCATCCATCCATGTATGATAACAAAGTAGCTTGAACATCAACAAAATGAAAACATAACTATTGTTCTCTTGGCAAATACATGAGATAAAGAGTTTTGTCCTGTAGGGACTACAATACTAAAAGTATTAAAGAAAAGAGGATCACAAAGGACACCTAGCATTATGCTCCTTTTCCATTTAGTCTCCAATCTCAGTAGTGGAATCTTCAATGTGGGGGTGGTCCTTCTGTCCATGAATTTCCCAGAGGGAAAGAAACAACACATGGACCCCATAAAGGGAAAAAATAGGGTCAGCTAGGTTGGTACTAATTCAATTATTGAACTATTAAAAATTAAAGAGTTATAGATCAAATTTGGGTAAGATTGCTTGGTGGACCATGATAATAGCAAAAAATGAACTAGTTACCATGATAATTTCAAAAGGGGTACAATAATGTAGAGTGGTAACTAGAATCAACAATGAGATTTCTCAAACAAATATCAACATATCAAATTATTCAAAATGAAATGATTTATCTATTGGCACAATCAATATAATATTTTGTCTTCGCCAGTGGCTAGGTGCCTAGTGTTCTCCCCTCTATGAGAGAATGACACTTCACCTGTGGGGGTAACCAGTACTGGGGGACCTCTAATTGTCCATTATCCACTATGCAGGGTTGGGGGTCATAACCCACTGGATCTCGTGAGCCAAAGCTCTTTAGCCAATATTTCGAGTTTTTTTGTGCCGATGTCTAAATCTACAACATTTCGATTTCTCTATAATATTCAACTTTCAAATGTAGTTGTGGTGAACTTTAACAATAAGGAAAAGGCTAACAAAATGGTTCACCACTTTTTCAAAGTTATGTAGATGAAATCTAAGAGGGAAATAAATAGTTCAATAAAAATTTGAGAATTAAGTACCTTCTCTCAAGCTAAGATTCCATGTTGTTTCACACCCAAAGTTCAATGAGCTCCATACTTTAGATATATAAAAAAATAATTTCTATGTCATCATAGGGTTTTTTCTTAGAAATCAAATGCTATCAGGGTTATCCTTTAGGTTATTATTCCATATTTCCCATTAGTCTCATTTCTAGGGTTTCTAGATAGGTTATACATAATCCATATCACATACGCAATTGTTTTATCACATTTTCTCTAGATTAAATCCTAAAAAATGTTATTTTATCTTATATGTAATGGAATTCCATTTAGTCACTAGGATCAATTAGGTTATTTTATCAATATAACTTATTGGTGATCTAAGGTTTGACTTCATAAAGAAGAAGGTTAATTGTGTTAGCAATATTCTTGCTACATTTATCAATTATCTCTATTATTGACATTCTAACATATAAATGTCTTAGCACATATACTAATATCACATGATTTCCCATCAGCCTAATGATTATTATAATCATCCATCTATTATATTATTTTTGACTAATCAATAACACCCAATAGAGTAGAGAAGGATTCAACTAAATTTCATATATTAGGATCTCTAGGTATTTATAAGCTAATGTATATAGTTCTAGGTAGATTATCATGATATATATTTTCGTATACAATTAACTAACTCATATTAGTGGTAGGATTATGTTGTATGTGCATTAAGATATAAGACCTTCGAAATCAATCTATACGGTCTCAACACACACATGTACCATCCCTCGTATAAATAATACCATCATTAAAATACCACCTACTTACTATAGTTTTTCCTATAGAGGTTGTATATAATATTCCTTCTCTAACCATTTATATTTGGGTAGATTCACGTATTTCCAATTGATAGTTATGTGTAAAAATTAATGTGTTATTTACAATATGCACTTTACCAGAATTCAGAAAACTTAATTACTAACTTACTAGTAGCAGTACACTACGTAATTGTATTGTATATATATTATTACAATAACGTTTATTGTAATACATTGGCTATATTGATATCCTAATCTCTCTATTGGCTTCACATTTTATATTTAGTTAGGTCTTTAGATATGGGTCTCTGCATGTTAAGAACAAATGTGAACCCTAAGGCCAAAGAACTCACCTACAAATCGTTGATGTAGAGTCCTTCTTCAACGATTGGTCACCTTTCGATTGGAGTTTTGAACAGTTGAAGAAGTTGGAGTCTAAGAATTCAGTTGCTAGGCACATACACCAGTGAGGAGTTTGTGGGATCAACGATGCCTACGGAGTTGGGATATATGTGATGGTTGCTGACGTCGGAGTTGTTGTTGTTTGTGACTGCTTGTTGCAGCCTGCGTTGGTCGGTGCACAGCAGGTCAGAGAAGGGATGGAAAGGAAGAAGATGCGAGCATGAAGGCTTGTCAGTGTGCACTAGGTCGGGTGATATTGTCGTCGGCGAGGAGGAGGAGAACATGGAGTCTGTGGACCAGAAGGATGGCTGACGGTCCAGGGAGGAGGAGACGTGTCACCGCCGTTGTAGGGGGTGGTGGTGGTGGTGCTATCGTAGTGGTGGAAGTTGATGGCAGAACCTAACAGTAGGTCAGAGATGAAAGGGTGGGGATGGAGGTGCGATAGTGGGGGATCATTGGCGTGCACCAGGTTGAGTGTTACTATCGTCGGCGAGGTCGTGACTATGCTGGTGGTGCAGCAGATTGAGGGAGGTGGAGATGCTGCAGAAGGTTTGCAGATCGAGGTACCTTGGTGTCGAGATTAATGGGGATATATATATATATATATATACAAGTTAGATGGTGGATCTAGGGTTTCCGTAGCAAGGTGGAGCTCTGTCAACTAGATCTGGGTGGCACAACGTAGGGATCAGAGGCTCACTGGTTTTTGTCAAGCTCTAGGAGGCTTAATGGCCAATCTTTATGTGGCAGTTTGGGTTCCTGGTAACGAAGCTGTCAAGTTGGAGGATTGAAAGACGAACTCAACAAACTTTGAATTAATCGAAACGGATGAGAATCAAGGGAGAACGGCTTGGACGTTTCTCCTTCACAAGCAGTGGTCGCGGCGCTGATCCAACGCAAAGGAGCGGGCACCAGGTCAAACCTGGTTTGAGCGGATCAATTACTTCCTTTCTTAGATGTTTTCTTTTAATAACTTCAAAATTTTGTATCTCTTATACCTTTTATTGTATTCTCTTGAAATTTTCAACATTGGTTCATATGTCATTATTTGAAATATAGAAAATAGTAACTCCCTTATTTATGATTCCAAGATGGTTAGAATAATTAATCTCACCATTAATTCTAATTTGATATCTAAGTATCCAATATATATATATATATATATATATATATATATATATATATATATATTGTGATATCAAGTCCAAGAATTTGTTACCGAGTTCAATTTATCTAGTGTGGGTCCCAGAAGGGATGCTTTGATCAGAATGAGAACAAACTGCATTTAGGTGCTCAAGTTTCAACATAATTCAAATGAAGTGTAAATATGAATGAAAAAGTTAAAAAAATATATTTTTTTATATCTCAATAATTAAATTTTATACCGAATTTCAGTATGTTACAACTCATCTCCCCTAAAAGGGATTTCTTCCCGAAATCCAGGCCTAGTTGGACATATCAGGTTATGTCTTACAACACATTGTTCCATTTATCTATATTCTAAAGGTTGAAGGCTCGACATGGGCAAGGGGGAAAGGTAGCATGTAGGATCTAATCATCTCCACTCATAAAGGAAAGATAAAAGGCTATGTCAAGGAAATAGCTTTATTAGAAGGTCCTTCCTACTCTACGATATATGTGTCTTATAAATTGTAACAGTTGGTCTCTATATGATGTCTAGGGTTTCTAACAATCACATTAAAGATTGTATCAATAATTTTCAAATTTGAAGCAGTTACTAATCAGTTAATCGGTAATGGGTTGGTCAACAATAATTTTTTTTACCTTCAATGAATTCGTCATTGTTTTGAGCTTCCTCAACTCTCATGGCATACAACTTTCCTTGGCGATGCTTTGTAGGCTTTTGGGAAGTAGCGGGCTTATTGTTGTTGTTGCTTCCTTGACGTGGGGTATCCTGAGCATTTATACGAGGAGTGCTATTGTTTCTTTGAGGCTCAAGGAAATTTGCATTGCGGTGGCCTGGCTTGAAGTAGTTGAAGCAAAGAGGCGAAGGATGGTAGCATTCTCCACGATACCTCTTCCCACAGTTGTAACAAGGATGTGGGATGGAGGAAGGAGTTTTGTTATTGTTTTCATTCTGACGTTGTTGGTTGCCTCCATGTTTGTTGTTACTACAGTGTTGATTGTTCCCATTACTATTGCTATTACTTTTCGGGGGTGTAGAACGGCCCGAGTCTTGCTGGAGCATCTTAGTGTATTGTGCTTTAGAAACCAACTGATCAAATGTCAAAGGGAACTAAGGGGCTAAGATGTCGCTCAGACTTCGGTTGAGTCCCTTCATGAAAACTTGGATCCTACTTTGCTCAGTAATACCAGTTGCATACCTTTCTAGGAGGGTGAAACAACGAAGGAATTTAGCTACAGAGTCATTCCCTTGGAGAATGGAATTGAATTCCATTTCTTTCTGGATGAGCACAGATTGGGGGACATATTGGCGACGAAAGATCTTAAGGAATTCCTCCCATTCCAATGATGTCTTACCTCCAGGGAGGGTACTAGACAGATTTTGCCACCAGACTTTTGCCGCTTCTTTCAACATAAAGGCAACATACTTGACCCATAAGTGTAATGGGCAACTCATACTGTCCAATATATCCTGAGTGGTCAAAACCCAATCCTCATCTTTCTCCACTCTGTCTTGTGCACTTTCCCCTTTGAACTCAGAAGGCTTCATCTTTAGAAAATTAGCAAGCGTAGGTTCCTTGATCCCACCACTTCTATGAATGAACCCTTCCATGGTTTTCCCCAATATTGATTGAAGTTGGGCCACTTGGTCAGTTGCATCGACCTTTGGGGGTGAAGGGGGTCCTTCGCGACAAGAAGGTTGACCTCTCTTTGGTGAGGGGGTGTAGTACAACTTTCTTTTGTAAAAAGAGGATTTTCTTTTCATCTCGGATGAGGGGATATGGTCCTTTCCTTTCTTCTCTATTGAGGGGGTATGATTCTTGCTTTTCCTCTTTGATCGAGGTAGGGAGGGGGTATAGTACCCTTTACTATTAAAATTTGGCATATCAGGTTCATAATTCTCGAAGTCAAATAGGTTACCACTCCTAGAAATGAGAAAAGTTAAGTGTTAATAAGGGAAACTATATGAAACCCTAATTCGGAGCAAAGGTAGATGTCGATTGTTGATGGCTCTGATACCATTTCATGTGACGACATAGTTTTACACCATGCATGCATGTATGATAACAAAGTAGCTTGAACATCAACAAAATGAAAACATAAC